>CM038670.1:648236319-649436319 GCA_021605145.1 Aegilops bicornis
AACGCTAGGCTATCACGGCTATTACACATATTACATCCACTAGGCATCAAAGTTCGCCACCAGTGCAAATATAGGGAACAACCGAACAAAGCAGCATATCATATACACTGGTTGTCAAAGTTGGCGACCCACGCAAATAAACGCCGCAACAAAACAAATCCAGAACTGAAACCACTTCAGAAGATCTCAAGAAACAATATCCTGGGTACCCATAATGCTGGCAAGATGCTTAGCAAGCTTATTAACTTTCTTTTGTTTGGCGCTTAAATCCTCCAAATACTTGTCATTGCACCGAAAAATATGCATCTGAATTCTGCAGGACTTCCTCGGTCCTTGACTTCTGTCGCAAAGACATCCGATTGATGTCTTTCAACTTGAAGTTGAGACTCAAGAAGACGAATCGATTCAGCGGCGAGTTCAAAGAGCTTGTGCCCGGGTAGTGGCGATGCTTTCGAACACTACATCAAGACAGGACTTTTGGGTTCCCTCACTGTCGTCAAGATAGTTTTATCAGCTTTCTTGGAGACCAACAGGGATGTCTCACTATCTTGAACCTTATCTGCATTACTCCCTTTACCATTGGATAACGCGGTACTGTTCTCCAATATTGTGTCCGCATTCTAAAAGAGAAACAAGCAGACACATCACATGTTTACCATGTTGTATATGAAACTCATTTTGGTAAATGAGTTCAGTAGTAAAGTGGACAGGATAACAGCATGAAACAAACATATATCTATGTACCATGGTCACTTTTATGGTCTATATCATTCTAGTTTTTGTTGCAAAATCAAGATAGAGACACAGTTCAAATAATATTTGTTCAAGACAAAGCATAATAGACTGAATATAAGTGTGGGTAACTATAGAGCAATAACAACACTTGTAATGTGCATGACATGAGAACATAACTGTTTATTCAATTGAAACTGCAATCAACATAGAGCAGGTTACAACAGCAAACCAGTTAAAGAAAGATGTTTAAAACATACCTGTTGCGCCATTGGAGTTTCAATTCCATCCTTCAAATTTGAAAATAGTTGGTATGAGTAAATACGTGAATGCAACAAGAAAGGAGTATGAACTATAGCTACAGAACTCGACACGAGAACAAATCTTCTTCTCCTTTAAGCGTTGAGTTGGGATTCAGAGTGGCGGTCCTCGTGCTTTGGGCAATCGCAGTTCCCTTACTAACTGCTTTCGTGTTTGGGTGCTTTCTGTGGTGGAGACGGTCTTTGTGTCAACTGGAATCAGGTTACTATCTGCCGGGGTTGGGGTTAGAAGGGGTGTAGCTGGTTCTCTGTCCAACTGGGTAGGGGTACAATCTGCGAGAGTCTGGGTTATGTGTGGTGGATCTAGTCCTTGGGCAAGTACAATCGTGGTTCTATCTACATCAACTGGTAGCACTATCTTTTCTGAAGACCGTGTTGTTACTCCCTTAGATACTGCCATCACGCTCTCCAATTCAAATGGCTGATAAACAAGAAAAGTAATTGAAAGTATAGATAGTGTATGATAGACAGGTGCAATGGATAGTGGGGAATAAAAGAGGGCATGAAATAATTCATATTTATGTTGTCTAACCAAACAGGATAGCATGACACAATTTCACATATATGATGGCTAACTAAACAGGATAGCATGACACAATTTCACATTATGATGGCTAACTAAAAAAGATGGAAATACATAGTTCAAAATATGAGACTATGTAAACAGGATGACCTGACATAACTATATAATGTGTTTATTAAATAGGTTGGCATGCCATAATTAATTCACATACATTCACGGATAGAATGCCATAATTCAAAATACGATGACTGTAAACACTAAACAGGATGAGATGATATAACTATATGATGTCTTTATTAAATGGGTTGCCATGCCATAATTCAGATAGATGATGTGTCTGTACTATGTAAACATGATGGCATGATATAATTTAAATATATGATTTATATAGTAAGCAAGTAAGCAGATGGCAATCCATATATGATTCAAAAACTAAGCAATGCAAGACAACATGCATGACATGGGTAATATAACCATGCCAAGTTTGAGAATAGACCTCAGGGGGGAAATAGGACTGGTCATCAGGTCTACGAATCCTCCTACGAGGAGCTCTCAGAACCAACAAGATGTCTGCTCAAAGGTAGCATTATGCGCTCACGAATACCTTGTTTTCACTCAGATACTTCCATCACCCGATTTAATGGCTGATGCACGTGAAGAGTAGTTGAATATACAAACGTTGTCGACAAATGGAACACGTATTACAAAAAAATGATAGCATGATATAATTCACATACATGATGATTGGCTAAACAACATGGCATTGCATAATTCACATATATAATGCCTTTGCAACAAGATAGCATTGTATAATTCACATATATAATGTCTTGCAACAAGATGGCAATGCATAATTCACATATATGGTAATTAGACCTTTGAGCAGTGTCATTCACACAAAGCATGTCTAAACTAATCAAATGACATAGCAATGCGAGACACCATACACACGATATGAGCAACATAACCACCGCCAAGTTAGAGCATACACCTCGGGGGGATAGGACTGGTCATCCGCTTACGAATCCTCCTCACGAGGAGCTATCCGTAGCCAGGAGATATGCACTTCGTCGAGATAGCATAGTCTGCTCAAGACCTTGTTTTCACTCTAGAATTTGCCATCACCATGTCAAATGGCTGATGCACCTAAGAGCAGTTGAATGTACTAACATTGTTGACAAATGTAATATGTAACGCAAAAAATGATGGCCTGATATAATTTACATATAAGATGGTGACTAAGCAGTGATGGCATTGCAAAATTCACATATATGATGCACAGCTAAACAAGATGGTGTTGCATAATTCACATAAACGATGAATAAACTAAACAGATGGCATTCACACAAAGGATGTCTAAACTAAGCAGATGACATATTTGATGTATAAAGTAAGCAATGCAAGACACCATATGCATGATATAACCAATATCGGCATGCCAAGTTAGAGCGCAGACCTCAGGGGGTAAATATGAGTTGTCTTCTCATACGAATCCCCTCGGAACAGATATCTTCCTCTCGATTACAATCCGAAATGCGTGGAGGGGGGCTGCCTTTGCGCCTACCATGGAGCGACGTCTGCATGAAATTTTATTGCCACGCAAGGATCGTCTCTTTTGCTCTACATGTTCAGTTCCATTGTTTACAATAATTGCCATGCATAGGAATAAAACATAGTGAGATTATGTAAGGAGTGCATGCAAAAATCCAGAGTGATGGTAGCAACCTGTGGATAGACCCAAAACCAATAATAGCGAGAGATAATGGCTTCAGTTAAAAAATACAGATAATGGCTTCTTTACTGTTTGTTTCCCACCCAACATGAAACTCATAGTAGACACCGGAGATTAACCAGATAGTAGATAGATACTATTGACAGTGGCCCTGATATGTACCGCACAACCATTTAAAAACTCAAGTTTGACCATTAGTTTGGAGCTGACTCAGAGTCTAATCGGTGAACAGGACGATAAAGTAGCATGTAATATTAAGCGACGCATAACGGAAGCAGACATGAAAGAGTGCGACCTCTCTTGCGGATCCGTGTAGTCCTCGAGGTCATCTGCTCGGTTGATGATGGTAATGCAGTTTTCATGGCTGCCAGCGGCGGGGAAGAAGATCTGAGGCGGCGAAAGACAGCCTGGAGGCCGGATCCATTTGTCTGGACCCTTACGTCGTTGGAGCGGTGAAATTGGGGTGGACGACGTTAACAGAGGCGGGACAAACCACACAAGGTTTTCTTTGACAACTATCTGTAAGAGAAGTAATTCTGTAAGTGCTCATTTGAATTGGAGGATTCCAACAATGGAGGGATAGGAAATAGACAGGAATAGGATAGGAATGCACGTGCAAAACAGAGAATTTAAAAACACAGGATTTCTGCCAATCTTGGTGTTTGATTCACAAGAATTGCAAGATCACAGGATTCAAAGAAGCATGGTGAGATTAAGTCAAACCACAAGAAAATGTATGGTTATAATGCTATTATGCTACTATCTCTTAGTCTTCTGCTTCATGAATAGGAATTTGAAAAGGAGGACACGTGCAAATTAAAATTCCTATGTTTTTTCTTTCAAGGAGACACTAAAGGAACAAATCCGTGTGCTCGATGGACAATATATATAACATGTAGAGTAAAAAGAGATGCAACAAGTGTACAACCTCTTTGGCGAAGCCATGTCGATCTCGGCGTGATTGGGTTGGCGGTGAGGATGCTCCGGTTGACTTTCTTTGTCGGAGGAGGAAGAAGATCTTAGGCGTCTGGAGATGGAGCCGAGGTATCGCTCGGCTGTGATGGAGGGCTTTGTTGTTGGAGCAGCTCCGGTGAGTTGTACGACGCCGAGGTCAAGCAGGACAAGAGTGACAACGAACAACGTTAACTCGAGTGGAATTCTAATAGCATCTCCAATACATGACGTAAAATACATAACCACAAAGTGCTAGATGTAAAATACATCAGCCGCTCATATCTGAACTTAAGCGTCAAACCGAACTTAACTGTCGAAACTGAACTTAACTGTCGAAACTGAATTTTGCTGTCGAAACTGAATTTTTCCGTCGAAACTGAACGCACTAGCAAGGTGAGGCTACACGTCGGTCGACTGACTTTTTCATCTCTGGTCAGTCGATTTTGCAGCCGTTGGATATAAAATCAAGGGCCTGCGGTTCATCTTCAACCTCCACCACCGGCCAAACAGCAGCCCCCCGTCGCTCGCGTACGGTGGTGCGCCGCCCCGCCCGCCCCGAAAACACTCCCCACCGCCGATCCGCCGCCGCCCCGGCCATCCCTCTAGGCCCCGTGCGAGCTTTTTCTGGGCGATACCCACGCCACCGCCCGCCAATGCCCGCCACCGCCCGGCGACCACCGCCCCATCCACGAACCCTAAGATAGATAGTGGGGTACCTCTCCGGCGAGCCCCCCTCACCGGTGCGGCTGGTTCTTCCTTCACCCCGGTGAGCCCCCCACCCCATGAAAATCGACTGGCCCAAAAGTCAATTTAGTCGACTGAAGTGTAGCTAAATCGGAGTAGCATCGCAAGCAAGAGCAAGAGTGAGAGCAGAAGCGCGAGCAAGAGCAATAGCAAGAGCAGACCAGGCAGGCGACCGTGAGCAAGAGCAGAGCAGCAGCGCGAGCGAGAGCTAAAGCAGCAGCAGCTCCTACTGATGTGGACATCGCCGCCGAGGGAGCGACGCCGTGGAGGAAGTGGCCGGCAACGCCGCCGTGGATGGAGCCGCGCCGTGTCGGCTCGGGACCAAGCGCCGGCAGCACCATGAGATCGAATCAAGAAGAAAATGCGGCGATTAGTGTACAACCTCTTTGGTGGCACCGATTAGCCGTAGCTTCATCCGAGGAAACGGTGATGATGATGCTCTTCCGATGGTGCAGGTGAAGACGACGGTGTGGGAATGGAGGTGGCGCGAAAGATGAGGGGAACGTCGGGGCAGCTCCTTGGAGGTGGAGGACGGGGTGGCTGAACCGGCGGGACGATGAGATTTACGACGGATCCTCATCCGGTACGGTGGATGAGGGACGTCGAGGTGTTGCTGTGGACGACGTCGTCAAGGAAGAGGCTCCGGCTGGGTGGTTGACGGAGCAGGGTGTGGGGTTTCATCGCGGGTTTTCACGGCCTCGGTGTACGAATGGGTGGGCGGATGGGATAGCAGTGGGGAACCATGGCTTAGAGACGCGCTTGTCCGAAATGTGGGGTAAGTTACGAAAGTACCCCCACCAATTTGAGGCGGTTCTTTTGGTTCAGGGGTACCACGGGCATTTCGCCTGTCGGGATTTCACAGGAGGTGGGAGTTTTCGCGCGCGTTGTAATTTCGGAATAGCAAGGCGCGGGTTGAGATGGAGGGAGTTGTCGGAGCACAACGAGACAAAGATATATCTTAAATATTTCGGGCTAATAAGGCGCGGCTGAAATTTACGGACAAGCCTAACATGTACTGTACCAAATCAATGCGCACTACAAATGTCATTCAAAACTTTGAAGTCATGTTATGTTCAATTAAAATATTTCGCTACGTGTATAATGCATGCAACCTACTAGTCAAATGAACGTTTTAGTGCATTCCAAACGTATATACTACCGCTTCAATATGAACTAAATTTGAATTTGTTTCTCTATTTGAATAAGATCTACAGTAATGATTGTTGTGAAGTCAAAGCATTTGAATTCGCTTTCTCTGCTTTTAATAAGATCTACAATCATCATTATTGTCAAGTTAAACCATCGTTTGTGTATTATCTTCACAAAGAAACCACATGATTAGTCTCGAGTTACATATGAACTATGTGTACTATATGAACTCGAACTAGATTTTTTGAATCCACTTTATTTTGATTTCAAATCACATTACATTTCTAGCTCTAGCTAGATCTTCGTAATCTAAACCATGTCTCATATGTATAATGTGTTTATCACATTATGTATGGTGCCCCGCCCCCTACGCCTACAAGTATTTAGATGTGAGTTGCAAACACCACACATTACCACAAATTGAAATAAAATGTGAGAATGTTCGATATATATTATTGTTTAGATTGTTCGATATTTAGTTGTAAGCTGCAAACGCCACACATTATCACAAATTCAAATAAAATGTGAGATTGTTTGATGTATAGTATGGTTTAGATTGTTCGGCATTTAGTTGTGAGTTGCAAACGCCATGCATTATCACATTATGGTATAACATGTGCACAACACGTGTATCATCGCTATATTCATGCATGCAATGTTTAAAACACTATGATCTCCTGTTCAAATATTTGAATCCGCTTTGATATCAAATTATGATCTTTGTTAGTCTCTTACACCCACACAATCCTCTAACCTTTGTAGCTACCACTAACTTTCTCTCGTGCATGCACACGCCCTCCTCGCCCTCCCCTCCCTCGGCATTCTATCCACCGGGCACATTCATTTTTTCTTTAGGTCGTTCTCCCAGAGTCTCCACAACTCCTTTCCGACACACACCGATTGATAAACCTCTCCAGTGATGCTTGCCTACAACATACACACACACCTTCAATCTCCTCCTTTATGTGTCCTTGCCTCGTGTCTCTCATATGGTCAGACACACGTGTAAACTCTCACCCCTCTTTTCATCGATCTCACAACCGCACACTCCTCCCCCTATCTAGCTAGTAGTTGGGCCTCTCGCACCACCTCCTAGCTCCATTCTCTCTGTCTATCCGTCTCGCTGGGCCTTATTTGCCTCTAACAAATGGACGTACACCGACCGGTCTCTCGCTATACATATAGCTAGCTAGGTCCTTATAACTCGTTTTTACCCACACGTCGATCGATCTACCTCATTAGTTGTGTCTCTCCCTTCCTCTGACAAACAACAATTGATCTACCGATCTAGTTAGGTTTGCTTAACAAACACATGGTTCCCCTTCATCATCCATGGATGTGTCCCGACAGATCTATCACGCAGTGCACACACAGAAACACATCCCCACTCTTATTGATAACATTGCAGTTCCACCCTCAGTTTGTCTAGTAGGCCTCTCCCACCATCTCCGAGAAGCAACTCCATCACCCATCCAACACTCTACCCCTCTCCCTCCCTCTCCCTCCCTCTCTCTCTCTCCTCTCTCTCTGTCCCATCATATTTCCCGTCCTTCAGTTATGTATGGATGTCAACCGATCTCCCTCAAGACATAGTTAGGCCTCTATAGTTAGGCCTCTCCCTACCCCTCCCCCCCCCCCCTCCCCCCTCCCCCCCCCCACACACACCGATACATCGAGCGCCATAGTCATGTCTCCCTGCCACACACAAACTTGACATGTGCCCTCTAACGTTCCCGTGGGCAGTCGCCCTATATCTTTGACTTGCACACACACACAATTTTGATGGCTCTCTTCATCGATCTCGCACCCACCCACTTGATCCTCTCTTCGACTCTATCGATAGCTATGACCCCTCCCTCTCTTCTCGTGGATCTCCCGACCCTCTATGTATGATATGGATAGGCCTCCATTTCACACACATTGCATGCAAAATTTTGTTTGAGATGTCATCGACACATATTCCCACAAATAATTCACGAAATCAACCCCCACCCCACCCCCACCCCCACCCCAAAACAAAAAACACTCATGAACGCGGTTTGTATCTCTCACACACACCCACGTAGGTGGGGGACGTGCACGAAGAGAAGAGGTGCATGCACGGCGCACGTACTTCCGTCTCTTTCCCAACCACACCCGCACGGGTACACGGTGGAGATCAATTGCATGTCTGAAAAAGGCAGCCCACATGGTAATTTGGCACGATATCTTTGGTTGTCCACTTGGTGGAGGGAGGATCGTCTACCACGGGTGAACAAACAAATTGCGACTTGACGTGTTATGTTAAAAAAAGAGGCAAACCATGTGGGGCCTACCTTAGAGGCAAGACTTTTGATGTGTCCCGTCAACTCACAGAACGAGGAGAAGCTTGCTTAGTACGCCGTCTCCCCCGCCCACGGACGCGGTGGCTCGCAGGATGAGGTGAAGCTTGCTCCGCCTTACGCCAGCTCCCTCGCCCATGCGCGCGGTGGCTCGTAGGACGAGGAGAAAAATTTACTACTCCCTCCGTTTACTCCTCGTCCCTACTACCTTGGTTAAAGAGATTATATCATATTGTTTGGAATATACATGTCCTTTAGTAGATTTCAATATGAACTACTAGTACATACTCCAAACACTAATGTATATAGACGTATTTTAGAGTGTAGCTTCACTCATTTTGCTCCGTATGTAGCACTCTCCCTCGCCTCGACCCTGCCACGTGGTGGACGTGCAGCAATTCATTCGGTCTCATATAGCCGTAACGATATATCTTGCACTACCATTATTGCTCGACTTCAAGAGGCGAAGAGCCAATTGCAAGGTTAATATTTTGGAGATGCCAAGCGCAAGGTTATAGGAGAACGAGCGTAGGGTGCCACGTCATTTATAAATAAAGTTTTTTTCTTCATGGCACGTACGCAATATGATAGGTTCATATGGAGAGAAAAGGAAACCGCTCCACTATATACATAGTCAGGACGGGCCAGCCTAAACGGTTGCTTGCTGGGGTTGCTCTCTTCACACTCTCTCGCACAAAACGACTGTGACCACATCTCTAACATCCCGGTGGATCACGTCCGCTTGGGGAAGGGGTGGATGCTTACTGTAGATGCGGTGGCCGTCGCCGATGGCGAAAACCCACTATCGGAACGTCCCGATCAAGGGTCCCCGTCGTTCTCTCTCACAAAGCCGGTGAGGTTGCCTTCGTCCCTTGCTCACTACCGCGACGTGGGCAGTTGCCGCCTCCCTCCGCCCTCCTCAAGGTTGAGCTACGTCCCTCAGGTACAACTCCCTTTACAAATGGCTTGCACCATCGCCTCCAGCCTGCCCACATCACTCCCTGTGGATATTTCTCTACTTCTTTGCCCCGCACATACCTCTACTGGCTTATACGTACTGTATTTGTGATGAGTTTATGTCTCATCAACTAGACCAAGTATTATTATTCTAATCACGCTTCTTCAATTTCTTTGCCACAGGGATGCTCATCTCGATTTTGGTGAAACTGCACAAAATGATCCGATGGTCAAAAGGTTGCAAACTTCATTTATTAGGAAGCTCGAACGTTGCTAGCAAACTGAAGGCTGGCCAGGGTTCACAGTTCAAGGGCTAGGGACTGCATGGATCGTTTTTTTCTTTAGCTTCCTCTGTTCCAAAATAAGTGTCAACTTTAGTAGTAGTACAACTTTGTACTAAAGTTTGCACAAAGTTGAGACACTTATTTTGGAATGGAGGGAGTACATATTTGCTATGATCTCATCAATCATTGAGATGCAACAAAGCATGCATGTTAGTCTCCTTTGTATTTGATGAAATGTTGCAACGGGCAACCTTGGACGCAAGATACATGTAACAGAAGCTGGAAGCTTCATAGCATTGTACAAATTTATCTCGCTGATAAATTACAGTACGTACTATACTAGTACTTCCTCCGTTCCTAACTATAAGTCTTTGTAGAGATTTCACCATGAACCACATGCGGATGTATATAGATGCATTTTAAGTGTAGATTCATTCATTTTGTTCCGTATGTAGTTCACCTAGTGGAATCTCTACAAAGACTTATCTACTAGTAATAGCTAGCCCCCACTACTAGGAATTCTCTATCCTCTCCTTGAGCCACATCATCAAAATTGATGTAGCCATTAGATGAAGTAAATCACTCCATAATAGCCGTTTGATCTAGACGTTGAGAGGCTCCGCACTAAGCCACATGCAAGTATGCAGAAATACCGTGACACATGCATGTGAGTGGGTTTTAAATCACATCAACATGTCTGCAGGCAAGCATGCACCGGTAGCATGCATGTAAGTGAGCTTTTAAGTCCCATTAACATGTCAAAAAGAAAAATATAATCCCATTATGCAATAGGAGTTGGCTGATCTTTTTTCCTTACGTGGGATGATCTAAATGATGATGGGAGTTTATTTAGTTTGGCTACCACATTTGTCATGCGGTTATAGAGTTTTTTTAGTTCTATGAAATCGATAATTTTGCATAGAGAGATATACCGCTGTTCCGCGGCAACGCCCGGGGACTCATCTAGTAATATTTAGGAATGGAGGGAGTACTTTGTAAAGAGTTAGGTGTCGCACGGTGATAGTGTGAGGTGGGCCATGTAATCGCTGAGCCTGCGTGTTTTCACTGCTCTTGCACTCCTCCGCTGTAAGAATGGAGAAAATTGTAATCTAGTAGTATTAGTAGTAGTACCTCCTTTCGCCGAAAGCGTGGGACATCCAGCAGTCCTACCACCTCAGTAAATAAAGACCAATGAGCCATCAAATCACATAGACCCAGCAGTAAGTTGGACGGACGAAGAAACCATCACTCTTGCGCCAGTGAGAGGTCGCGTCCGCTCTGCCTGGGCATGAATGCGGCATCGATTCTTTGGAGCGGCGCTGACCGTTTCGGGCGAGAAGCACGCGCGGGCGATGGAGGGGCTTTGGGTGGGCCAGGCTAGTCAGGAGCGGGCGTGGCAGCTGTCCGCATGTCCCTACCAGACACGCCCGGAAACGAGAGGATGCACCAACTCTCGCGGCTAAAATCATACACTACACACCATCTCTCTGTAGGAGTAGGTCGATCTGTCGCACTCTCTAACACACATATGCTGTTAAACACACACACGCACACGCACGCACCTTGGTCCCGTTGCACCTTCTAACGTGACTTATTACACCTAGACGGAGGGAGTAGTAAGTATACGAGATACGGTGGCACATTGACTTAAGTCGAATACAAGTGCCCAAAATTTGTGTGCATGTTATAATAAGGATTCACTTAAAATAGTACGTGAGCGAACAGAGGGATCAATTGGACAGTGTTCCCAAGCGATGGCGAGATGTGTCAGGTAAGATACACCGCTGGCGCTTTTAATTTTTCTTATTAATTTGTTTGTTTCACCCTCTGACTGGTGGGACCCAACGTACTACATGGAGAGAGGTAAGGTGACTAAGGCTACATTATTTCTGCACCACTGTGGATAGTCTTACCACCAAAGCCACATGACACGATTATGATTCAAATCCCAATGACTCCCACACACACAAAAAAAAACACGGCATACTTGTCACACGAATGCAGGAACGTATAAAAGGTTATTTTCCTCTCGTTGAACATAACGGGAGAGTTGTGTAGCTGGTTAGCCTGTTCGCTCATCAAACTTGAGGTCTCGGGTTCGATAATTGCACTTGAGCATAATTTTTGCCAGGAGGATTCTTTGACTGGTCAAAATGTTTCTAGGGTTTGCACGCTTCACACTCTCTCTCCAAAGATATATATACGCTGGAGCCTCAACGCTTGTAGTTGCTCTCTTCACACTCTCTCGCCCTCTCCCACTGGAGCCTCGGCCAGAAGTTGCTCTCTTCACACTCTCTCACCCTCTCTAGATCTAAACAAGACTTTGTTGCCCTCTCTCTCTCCCCTCACTGCTACTCAAAGAGCCGGCAGGATCCGTCCGCCGGGAAGGGAAGGAGGCTTAACGCTGTTGCTGTCGGCGAGGGAGGGAATTCACTACCGGCACAATTGTTCACTTTCCACCCAGCGGCGGCGTGGGAGGGCCTCCGACCCCTTCTTCTTCGCCGCCGTCCCGTCGCCCACCGAACCACGCCCCAAGAACCTTAAGGTATAATTTACTTACTCCACATGCATTGCTCTAGCTGCATGTATACCATGAATCTAGGACGTGGTTCAAAGAGGAAAGGAGTGGGGGAAAGTAGTGGGAAAAGTTGTACTCCCTCCGTTCCTAAATATAAGTCTTTGTAGAGATTTTACTAGGACACATACGGAGCAAAATGAATGAATCTACACTCTAAAATGCATCTATATACATCCGTATGTGGTTCATAGTGGAATCTTTACAAAGACCTATATTTAGGAACGGAGGAAGTATATAGCATGAATCTAGGACGTGGTTCAAAGAGGAAATGAAGGGGAAAGTTGTATAGCATGAATCTAGGGCGTGGTTCAAAGAGGAAAGGAATGTGGGAAAGTAGTGGGGAAAGTTGTATCGCATAAATCTAGGACGTGGTTCAAAGAGGAAAGGAAGGGGCGAAAGTACTAGTTCAAAAAGGAAAGGAAGGGACAAGGCTGTAGAGTTTGAGCAGGACTAGATTTCTTTGTGCTCACATAGGGAAAGGTGTCTAAAGATAACAAAGCTGGGACCAACACAAATATGCTCCTTGGTTGTTTGTTCTTTGTTGCAACAGACTGTGCATGACCACGATACATCGGTAGATGCACATGGTGTGGGTGCGTCCAGCATCCGTGCAACTCATTAGCTATTGTTAATCTAAGGCCATGTTTGGTTAAAACTCCCTAGTCCCTACCTGCTTGGTTCGGGGACTAAACATGGACTAGAGGTTATTAAATGACATGCTAAAACACCATGTTACCCCTAGTAATGAACTAATAGAAACAAGGTGCGATGTGTGGCGAGGAACTGTTGAAAAAAGTCCCAAAAGACTCCTTGGGGTCTTCTTTCTTTAGTCCCAAATGCCCACTTTTAGTCCCTAAAAGTCCCTCCTGTTTGGTTTAGATGGGACTGACACGGAGTTTTTTAGTCCCTACACCAAAATGTCCTGTAAACAAACACCCTCTAATAATGCCATTGGAAAACTGATGCAACGCCACAGGTTAAAAGCAAATTACATGTTTAATCGAATTTTATTGTTAATATAATCTCTATGTTAATATTAATCAATGCCCCATTTGACAAATGCTACTGTCTTGCTTTCTTTCCCATTTAGATAAGGTAGATGCTTCTTTTTGTTGGCTTACATGTCATCCACCGTTATTGACCACTAATTGTTTCCTTTGCACCTCTGTGTAAACAGGGTTATCTACTTCACCTCGTTGCCATTGTGACCTTTTGTTGCACTGCACAAAACACTTTTGTTTTAAGAGTGTTTTGTGCAGTTCAACCAAAATGTCACACTGACAATGTTACTTGATTGCTTGATCTTAGTGGAACTGCACAAGAGGAGATCTTACTTCCTATCCATTAAGGCGAATTTGGTTCAGATCTTCTTCTTGTGAGTTGTTTGAATTCCGCATCATGAGAGGTCGTTACTAGCCTTCTTTCACATGATTCTGCAGTGTGCTTTCATATGTTGTGCTACTTGTACGATAATGTTGCTTGATTTTAGTGAATCGCACAAATGGAGACAAGACTTCCACTCTGTATGTGCACCGTAATATCCCATTGAGGTAAGATAAGGATATTTCACAACCGCTGGCCTGTATTTTGCCACTTTCATCGAAAATTAAGTTTAGTACTATACTTGTGCTCCCTAATTGACATGCCAAATCTTACATTGAAGGCGAAGCTTATGCATTATTGAACCAAGTGATGAAGGGGAAGAACAAGCGGAAGAAAACAAAATCAACTCCGGTCTTTGTAATGAAACCTTTGGGAACTGTGATGACACAAGTAATGATATAGTTTTGCATATTAATTTATTGCTATGGCTGGAACGAGCAATTGTTTTGCCACTGATTTGATGCCATACGTAATTATCTCTACTTGTGCAAACAGGGGTCTTCTTTGAAGATACCATATATTTTAGTGGAACTGCACAAGAAGATGTTGGAAACATTAAACTAATCGAGGAGTATATAGTAAGCATGGCCACCCCGTAGATAGCAACAGATGGTTCCGGAGAAGTGCTTCATCTGTATGCTCTACACAATCGACCTCGACAAAGGTTGGTACTACCCACCGATTTCATCCATATGATTGAGCTTTGTCATCTCTATTGGTGTTGTGCTACTGTTTAGATACTGTCATGAAAAAGTGGTATTGTCCTTGAGAAGTGCTTCATCTGTGCTGTTTTAAATATTTTCTTTCCTTTTTTTCGAGCAAACATGGATGCTAGCATTTAGTAGTCCTCTTGTCTTTGCACAACAGGATCATCTTCCTCTGAAGAAGAATATGGAGTACGTTAAGTGACTAGTTCTGATTATGCCAGGATGAAGAAGCCCTGTCTATCTTCTCATCAGAAGGAGCAGTTGAAGGATGGTTACATTACTCCCCACAAGACCAAACTAACTTCAGCTCGGAAGGGTGACAAATCTCCATTTTTTTCTTTGTGATGCACGAGTACAATGTTGTTCTAGGATTCTTTACGGTGAGTTCCATTTTTCTAAAAGTGTGCTCTACATGGACCATGTATGTGCTGTTGAAACTGTCAAATCATAGTACAGTTTGCTTTATACTAATCACTTTTTTTATTTGTGCAAACAGGGGTGCTCAGCTTGATTTCAATGGGAACTGCACAAAATGTTCATGAATACATCGAATCATTCATTTCCACCACAAGAAAGGAGGCGCCGATAAGTTCAAGGAGTTGCAACATATAAGGGCGAAATCATACAAGCTACTGTGAATTTGGTTGATTTTGGTGGAACCGCACAAAAAGAACAACTGGTTTATTTAGCACAAGGTGCCATGTCAATGTCCGAACTGATGGCAAACCCCGCCCATTCCACAATCGTAGGCATTTGATATTTTGGAATGGGACAACCTTGTCAAATTTTGCTCATTGATTTTAGCAAGACATGCGTTTGATATTTTCGAATGGGACGCCCTTTGCTGTCAGCAGCGTCAATCAATTTTTTCTTTATTCTTTAGTTGTGAAGTAAATATTGCCTCTGACATGTGAGTCGCTGAGATGCATAATCATCGATTGTTTTGAATGTTCTCTATGAATTGCCAGGCCTGTGTGTTTGATTGCAATGTACAGAAACGCTAAAAGCTGCTCAAACTCTTTGTACTCATACATTTCCTTTTTACTTCGCACATTGTGAAAGTGCATACTTTTTGTATAAGATTGGTCAAAGTAGAGATACTTTGACTGCATAAAACTTGTATGCAGACTAGAAAGGACCGGAGGAGTACACGTGAAACTGCTGCAAACGAGGTGATCACCACAGGAATAATGCTAGTACGTATTGTTTTGCATGTTCATCCAATGCCGGTGATCTGAGAATTCAAACTAATCAAAATAAATTCATTAATACATGGTCGGATTTCATATAAACATGCCAGATTTCATTACATTTCATACATTCTTCAACTAAAAAGGGTGCGCTGGAGGTATAATTAATTAAGAAGCTACCCACTGTGTCCTGGCCGAATTAACAGGAGCTTGATGACTTAGCTGCGGGTGTAGTTGCGTGAATCGACATGTGGCCTGTTGGGCCCACGTGTCAATCACCAACCGCATCAGCAGTTAAGTAGAAGCAGCGTTCTTCTCGAGCGCAGCTCTCCGACTCCACGTCGCCGCCAAGAAGCTAACCGGCCGTCAATGGTCAACCCGCCTAGCTTGGCTTCAACCGGAGGGTAGCAGTGGTGGCCTTACTTGGACCCGAGCGGCGGCGACCTACCGTGTTCTACTCTTCCTTGTTTTCTATGTGGCGCGGCCTCGTTGGCAGCGGGGAGGGGCCTCGGCGGAGCCGGCGATGTCCTCTATCTCGTTGCCGGCGGGCGGCGCCTCAGCGGAGCGGTGGAAATCCTCCCCCACGTTGCCGGCAGGGTGGGGCCTCGGCTGAGCCGGCGATGTCCTCTGCCTCGTCGACGCCAGCGGAGTGGGGACTCGTCGGAGCCGGCATCGTCCTCTGCCTCGTCCTCGGTCTCGCCAAACAGAGCCTCGCCCGCTTCGCCGCCCTCTTTGTGGCGGCCGCAGCCTCCGCCACCCGCATGCGGTACCGCTTGGCCGAGGCGGCCCTTGCGGCGGGCGGAGCGGCACGAGTCGAGCATCACCTCCTGCGCCGCCCGCTCGCGGCGGTACGCTCCTCCGCTGCAGGTGCTCCTGGAGGAGATGGTGGTTGTAGGCGGCGCCGGCCTGCGCCTCCCGGAACTGCTCCTCACGCATCTGCCTCACCCTGTCCATACATTGGGCACGGGCCTCGCCGATGGTCATGGTGCAATGGACCGGCGAGGATGGCGCGGAGGAGGGGGTTTGTGACGGCCCTGATTCAATCGTACACTAATCATACACGCAAATGTGTACGATCAAGATCAGGGACTCACGGGAAGATATCACAACACAACTCTAGACACTAATCAAAATAAAACAAGCTTTATATTACAAGCCAGGGGCCTCGAGGGCTCGAATACAAAATCTCGATACACAAGAGTCAGTGGAAGAAACAACATCTGAGTACAGACATAAGTTAAACAAGGATGCCTTAAGAAGGCTAGCACAAAAGCAACATGATCGAAGAGGCAAGGCCTCCTGCCTGGGACCTCCTAACTACTCCTGGTCGTCGGCGGTCTCCATGTAGCAGAATCCGTAGGCGGTGGCATCTGGCTCCAAGGATCCACCATCTGGTTGCATCAACCGGAAAGAAGAAGGAAGGGGGAAAAGGGGTAGCAAAGCAACCATGAGTACTCATCCAAAGTACTCGCAAGCATCAGATCTATACTAAGTATGCATTGGTATGAAATGGAAGGGTTGTATATGTGGACTGAACTGCAAAATGCCAGAATAGGGGGGAAGGCCTAGCCTATCGAAGACTAGCATCTTCAAGCAGCTCCGAGCATCTTGCAGCATGTAGAAGAGTAAAGAATAGCCGTTTATAATTAACAATCATGTTGTAACATTAATGCCTAGAGATCCTTCCTCGACTCCCTGCGAGAAAGCAATCCTGGAGCCACATAACTTAAGTATCCATTTCTAGTTATATAAGATCCGGATACAAGTCTGAACGTCCATTACCGTGGACATGGTATTCGAATATATGTCTTCCCTGCAGGGGTGCACCACGTTACCCAACACGCTCGATCACTCTGGCCGGACACACCTTTCTAGGGTCAATGCCCGACCTCGGAAGATCAACACGTCGCAGCCCTACCTAGGCTCAGCAGAGACGTCCCCGCCGGTCTACATCCTAAGCACTCCGGGGTCTTGGTCCCATCGCTCGCAGCACTCCGGGTTGTTGCGAGCAGGGTGGATACCAACACCGCCTCGGATGGCCAGCACGATCCGGCCGTGCCGCACTGCTGAACTGGACATCTGACAAAGCTTCGGCTGGTACCACGACACCGAGGCCCATAACTATTCTCGCGTGGTGGTTAGTGCGTAAAGGCCAACTCAGAACAAATACCCAAACCTGTTAGTGCATTATTAAAAGGAGTGACGGCTGTCGGGACAAGTCCGGAGCTATCACCCCCTCCTGGGTGATACCGCTAAACAGCCAGCCGCCACTGTCACATCGCACGGGTGCTCTCCGGGCCCACCCGGCTTTCACAATGGTCTCCAGTAAAGTCAAGGTAACTGTTTGTCCAGACATCAAGGGGAAAACCCGAGGAATCACCCCCTGTGGATTCCACTCAATGTAATCATCAAGGTGAACGTAAGAGGGACCACCCTCGAGGTTCACACTTGAGGTGTTGCACGACAGAGCCGTATCGGGGATGGTGAAAGAGGAACCACCCTCGATGACCACACCGAATAACTACACTACAGAATTATCATCAGGAGTGTGTTAAGAGGGATCACCCTCGGCACTCGATAGTAGCTCTGCAGAGTCGAGCAACTAAACGGGTGTGATGTGATGTGAGGTGTCAAGCTCTGGTCGTCAATCACGTAGATCGAGTCGTCGATGATGAAGCAGGGGCAACAAGGACAAGGTGAGGGTCACTGATGGATCACTAGCCAACCTATACTAAGCAGTTTAGGATAAGCATGTAGGTAACAATAGCAGGTACAAAAGTAGGCTATGCATCAGAATAGGAGCAATCAATTACAGTAGCAAAATATAATGCAAGCATGAGAGAATGGAATGGGCAATATAGGGATGATCAAAGGGGGGGCTTGCCTGGTTGCTTAGACAAGAAGAAGGGGTTGTCGTCGACGTAGTCGATCACAGCGGCAGTCTCGGGGTCTAGCGGAGAGAAGAGGGGGAAGAAACAGTAAATACATGCAAACATATGCACAACATGATTATAAGCGGGGCTAGAGGTGTTCTAACGCAGTGCTAGGCGTTACTGGCGAAGGGGGAAGCATCCGGGAAAGTTTTCCCGGTCCCGGACGTCTGTCAGACTGATGAATCGGAGGAGAAAGTTTGCAGGTTTGCTATGCTAGAGATGTGTGGCAGACGAACGGGCCGCGGATCTGGATTCGTCTCGAAATTCTGAGCAACTTTCATGTAGAAAACTTTTTCATCCGAGCTATGGTTTAGTTTCTATTAATTTTTGAAGTTTTATTAATATTTTGAAATTAATTTTTAATACGAAAATAAAAGCTAAAATGCTAGGCGCACCCACAACAGTGTACACAAAAATGTACTCGATGGTGGCGGTGGTGGGGCCCGGTTGACGATCAATGTTTGATCGTCGAAAGTGGGCCCCTTGTCATAGGCATTTCACTAACTAACTAGTTAATTTAGTCTAACTAGTATTATTAGACTAATTAATTTTTAATTAGATTAATTAAGCCAAATTAATTAAGTTAATTCAATAATTATTATTTTAATTTTTTGAAAATCTTCTTTTGCTCTTTTCTTTTTTTTATAATGAAAAGGGGCTGGTGGGGCTCACGTCTGGTGGCATTCGACCGGGCTGGGCGGGTCAACGGCAAAGCGCCACGATCGAGGCCACCAGGGCGCTACTTACACGGCAACGGCACGGAGGGGCCGCAGCCCACGGCGAGGTCGGGTTGGTCATGAAGCGGGCGCCGGGCGAGGCGATCGAAAGCGGCGGTCGTGGGCGGCAGCTGGCCGGAGCGCAGGGAGAGCGGGCGAAGGCCGCGGCGGGGCAATACAGTGGTGGGCGGCCGGGCGGAGAGGCGGGTCCGTTAGGGCAACCGCAGTGCAATGGGCGCCAAGATAAGAGCAGCCGCCAACCGGGGCGACGAGGGCGCAGGCCTCGCTCGCAGCGGGGCCGAGCAAGCAGCGGGCCCGGCAGGGGGCGGAGTCACGGCGTCGCTACCGGACGCGGGCAACGAATCGGTCACTGTGGCACCGCCGGGCCGGGGCCGCGGCCGACGGCGCAGAACGAGCTACGCGGAGCGGGGCATGGGACTGGTCCGTGGCAACAAGGGGAACCAGCAGGGTCGCGGGGGCACGCGGTCGGGCTGGCAAATGGCCATGACGAGGCGGATGCGGTGGGGAGGCGCGGCCGTGGGCGCACGGCAGCAGCGGGAGGGCGCCGACTGGAGCGGCAGGGCTGCACGGGTGCGTGCGAAGACGCGGCCGGAGCATGGAGGCCTCGGGATCGAGTTAGAGAGCGAGGGGGGGGGGGCGAACACGAGCTCGGGCGGCGGCGATGCACGGCGTCTATAGCGTGGGGAAGGTTGGGGAATGGAGGAGGGGGCCTCACCGGGCCCTGTAGATGTGCAAAAGCGTGCTCGAGGGAGGCTCGGTGTGGCCGGTGGTGGAGACCTGATACGTCTCCAACGTATCTATAATTTTTGATTGCTCCATGCTACTTTATCTACTGTTTTGGACTATATTGGGCTTTATTTTCCACTTTTATATTATTTTTAGGACTAACTTATTAACCGGAGGCCCACCTGAATTGCGCTTTTTGCCTATTTCAGTCTTTCGAAGAAACGGAATATCAAACGGAGTCCAAATGGAATGAAACCTTCGGGAACGTGATTTTCTCACCGAACGTGATCCAGGGGACTTGGACCCTACTTCAAGGAACAAAAGAGGCGGTCACGAGGGTGAGGGCGCTCCCCCTAGGGCGCGCCCCCTGCCTCGTGGCCCCCCTGTTGCTCCACCGACGTGCTCCTTCCTCCTATATATACGTACGTACCCCCAAACGATCAGAACAGGAGCCAAAAACCTAACTCCACCATCGCAACTTCCTGTATCCACGAGATCCCATCTTGGGGCCTGTTCCGAAGCTCCACGGAGGGGCATCCACCATGGAGGGCTTCTACATCATCACCATAGCCCCTCCGATGAAGTGTGAGTAGTTTACTTCAGACCTTCGGGTCCATAGCTAGTAGCTAGATGGCTTCTTCTCTCTTTTTGGATCTCAATACAATGTTCTCCCCTCTCTCGTGGAGATCTATTCGATGTAATCTTCTTTTTGAGGTGTGTTTGTTGAGACCGATGAATTGTGGGTTTATGATCCAGATTATCTATGAATAATATTTGAATCTTCTCTGAATTCTTTTATGTATGATTGGTTATCTTTGCAAGTCTCTTCGAATTATCCATTTGGTTTGGCCAACTAGATTGGTAATTCTTGTAATGGGAGAAGTGCTTAGCTTTGGGTTTGATCTTGCGGTGTCCTTACCCAAAGGATGTAAAGGGTTGCAAGGCACGTATTGTATTGTTGCCATCGAAGATAACAAGATGGGGTTTTATCATATTGCATGAATTTATCCCTCTACATCATGTCATCTTGCTTAAGGCGTTACTCTTTTTAACTTAATACTCTAGATGCATGCTGGATAGCGGTAGATGAGTGGAGTGATAGTAGTAGATGCAGGCAGGAGTCGGTCTACTTGTCTCGGACGTGATGCCTATATACATGATCATACCTAGATATACTCATAATTATGCTCAATTCTGTCAATTGCTCAATGATAATTTGTTCACCCAATCGTAGAATACTTATGCTCTTGAGAGAAGCCACTAGTGAAACCTATGGCCCCCGAGTCTATTCTCATCATATCAATCTCCATCACTTTAATACTTGCTTTGTTTTTACTTTGCCTTTTACTTTTAACTTTGCATCTCTATACCAAAAATACCAAAAAAATATTATTTATCATCTCTATCATATCTCACTTTCGTAAGTGACCGTGAAGGGATTGACAACCCCTAATCGCGTTGGTTGCGAGGAGCTATTGTTTTGTGCAGGTACGAGGGACTTGTGTGTGGCCTCCTACTGGAGTGATACCTTGGTTCTCAAAAACTGAGGGAAATACTTACGCTACTTTGCTGCAACATCCTCTCCTCTTCGGGGAAATCCAACGCAGTGCTCAAGAGGTAGCAAGAAGAATATCTAGCGCCGTTGCCGGGGAGGCTCACGCGAGACCAAGTCAAGCACCATACCAAGTACCCATCACAATCCCTATCTCCCGCATTACATTATTTGCCATTTGCCTCTCGTTTTCCTCACCCCCACTTCACCCTTGCCGTTTTATTCGCCCTCTCTTTCCCAATCTCCTCCTCTTTTCGCGTTGCCTTTTCTCGCTTGCCTTTTGTTTGCTCGTGTGTTGGATTGCTTGTTTGTCGCGAGGCACTTGTGCCGTTTGAAGGTGGAGCACCGCCTCGCACCGGAAGCGGGCGGGCAACACCGACTGCTTGGAAGGAAAGCGAGGAGATGACTTTACTTGGAGAGGATGACAATGGGGACCCACCAGGTCCATAGCCTCACGTTCGCAAGTGCCTCCTTATTATATATATATAATTTATTTTGCTTCTCCTGATTTCCTGACATCACTGTCCCACACTATTGTCAACCTCCTGGAGTAGTCAATAAATGAGAGAATTGCACAAGAAGCGGCCGGCAGCTGGGACCAAGCAGCTCGAGCAGTATTTGTGCAGAGTTTTTTGATGTTTAGCCCAGATATTAATTTTTCTCCTCTGAACAACAACGAAAAACATCGCTGTAGGTATTAACTTGGCGGGCTGTGGCCCGTCTAGCCCAGGCCAGATATCCAGCCCAGATATTAATTTTTTTCAAGCTGAAAATGGCTATCCCAGCTATACTTTTTTAGGAATACCTGTGCAAGGTCAAGTTGTTATTCTCCGTCATTGGCTGCAAATCTTTCCTAGGAGGGATGCATTAGGCTTAACAAGAAAATGGGCTTTAAGAAATAATAAATGGGATGTAATTGTAAAAGCTGGGCAGTAACTATAAAAAATGCACCAAACACGTGATTACTTTATAAATTATTATTTTTGGATATTGAAAATTTTAATTTCATTAATTGTTCTTGGCCTTAATGTTTTGTTGGATTTTTACGTGATATAAATTTATATTGAAATTATATTTAATCTGACTAGAAATTTCGGGATAAAAATATTTCGGATCCCATCAAAATATGGGAAATTTTTATTGAATTCTATTTTGAACGGTTGGTTGAAATGGGTTGTACTTTTAACAAACTGTAAATGCGTTGTAGTAAATTCCATTAGAATTCAAAAATGGGCTACACATTCTTACAAATCTCAAATGGGCTATAAGTTCTCTGCCGCACACTTCTAGCCTTACTAAGTTGACGCGTCCCCTAAAAAAACAGAGTTGACGCGTATGCAAGGCTTTGTCAACTTATAGTCAACACACGGTTCTAGAAGAAGCGGTGGCCGTTGGATGTCCATCCAACGGATGCCGTCTTCGTCTTCAATCTCGGATATTCTAGCTTCACCCGCCCAAAAATGATTCCTCCCACGACATCCGGGCGCACCGCTTCGAAGTCGACACAGGGCCTACTAAGTTGACGTACCAAGGATTTGTCAACTTAGTCAATATAAACGATTCTAGCTGCAAGTGATCGTGACGATGTCCATCCAACGGCCGTCAGGTGCTTCTTCAACCTCTGGTCTTCTTGCTCCGCTACCAAAGCAGCGCTGGTCGTGTCGCCGCTCCAGCCTCCCGTGGCCGGGTCTTGTGCCGCGCGAGGCCTCACCGCCCCTACTACTCCCACCGGGCCGTGCCATCCCTCCACTCACCCACACCCCCTGTTATTCTCAAGGGCGGCGGCAGCTGCAGCCAAAGCAGTGAACCCTCGTACTCCTCTCCGCGTGTGCATCCACTGCCGTGTCTTCCCCGGCTCCGCGTCATCCCCTTCCTAGGCCTCACCGCCGTCCACCGCCGTGGTGCTCTCGGCACGGCGTGGTCAACATGGTCTAGGAATGACTTCCGTCGGACGTGGACTGTACGTGGAGAGGCTGACAGCTGGGTCCATGGCAGCCGCAAGGAAGTGCCTCCTTATTACGCGCAAAATAATTATTCCTCCACCTGACAGCGCGGACCCACCGGTCGGGCCACCGTATTTCGCGAAAAAACTGATTCGCCCCCTGGCTGCTGGGACCCACGAGCTACATCTTCGCACACAAGGAAGTGCGTCCGAAAAAAAAACGATTCGCCCCCTCACTGCTGGGACCCACCAGCTACATTTTCGCACGAAAGGAAGTGCGTCCGAGAAAAAAAGATTCACCCCCCGACTGCTGGGACCCACTTGCAACACTATCGCACGCAAGGAAGTGCGTCCGGGCAAAAAAAAATGATTCGCCCCTCTAACTGCTGGGACCCAACAGCTACACCTTCACATGCAAGGAAGTGCGTCCGGGCAAAAAAAAACGATTAGCCCCCCTGACTGCTGGGACCTACCAGCTACATCTTCACACGCAAGGAAGTGCCTGAGAGTCGGGACCCACCTGGTCGAAGCGTACGTAGCGTTGTCATTCTGGTCGCGAACGGTACGCATATATATACCGGTCGATGTAGAGGCGCCGCACGTGTCGTAGTAGAGGCGCCAGACGCAGTCGTAAGTACAAAGCGCCGCACGTAGCATGTACACGTACGTATAGCGGCCAGGGTGCAACAAAGAAAATACGGCCACGTATGTGTACATACGGGCGGGGTCTCGAGCGCCTACTCGCGCATACGTACGGCGAGGGCTCGTGTACATGGTTGGGTCGGAACGGAGAAACAACGTCGTCGTGTTCATGGGGAGGCAACGAAATGCGTCGTGTTCATGGGAAGGCAACAGAATGCATCGTGTTCATCGGGAGGCAACTGAATGCGTCGTGTTCATCAGGAGGCAACGGAACGCGTGGGAGCCAACCAGCTTGGACGGAACAGGCGATGGAAACGAGGCATTGCGTACCGCACAAAGGAGGAAACTGCCTTGTGTTCGACCAGCCACGTTCGAAACAGGGTCCTGTTGATTGGGAGGGGTGTGGCGTACCGCAAAACGGAGGAAACGAACCTCCTACGGTCGAAACGGGGGTCCTGTTGATCGGGAGGGGTGTGGCGTACCGCAAAACGGATGAAATGGACCTCCTACGGTCGAAACGAGGGTGGAGGGGTGTGGCGTACCGCAAAACGGACGAAACGGACTTGTGTTGGAGCGCTACGGTCGAAACGGGGGTCCTGTTCATCGGGAAAGGTGTGGCGTACCGCAAAACGGGACTCCACGGGATACTGTTCATCTCCACCGTCGACCTCGTGCAGCCTCCACAGGCTACCGTCGAACTCCTCCAGCCTCCACGGGCTCCTGTTCATCCAGCCTCCACCGCGGCGCTTACTCCACCGCCATCGCTCAACCACCCCTCCACCGCTTCATCGCCTGGCCCAGCCCCTCCACACCACGGGGTCCTGTTCAACCACCCTCCACGGGCACCCCTCCACCGCTTCACTGTTCATCCAAATTGGCCCACACCACGGGGTCCTGTTCAACCACCCCTCCACCGTCTACTGTTCATCCAGCCCTCCACACCACGGGGTCCTGTTCATCCAGAGGCAAACGCCACCGCTCACTGTTCATCCAAACCCCACCGCAACGCTCACTGTTCATCCCAGAGGCAACATCGATCGACTTAAGTTAGCAGCAGTATCACTTGCGGGTACTCTACAAGCCGACCCGACTTTATTCACCACATGTATCAAATAATATGTATGGAAGTATATACCCGTGATCACCTCCCAAGTGATCACGGCCCGGTAGTATAACATGGCAGACGGACAAGAAAGTAGGGCCATTGATGGACTACTAGCATCCTATACTAAGCAATTAGGATTGCAGGTAAGGGTAACAACTGTAGCAACAATGACAGGCTATGCAGCAGAATAGGATAAATCGAAAGCAGTAACATGCTACACTACTCTAATGCAAGCAATAGAGGGAAGGAATAGGCGATATCTGGAAGCTCAGCCGAGAAGGAGGGGTCGTCAACACCGTAGTCATACTGGGTAGCAGCGGCATCGGTCTCGGTGCCTAACGAGAGAAGAGGGGGAAGAAAAAATAAATATAATGCAAACATAAGCATGATGATGCATGACATGACAATGAGCGGTGCTAGGTGTGCCTTAACGCGGTAGTAGGTGATACCGGCAAAGGGGGGAAACAACCGAGAAAGTATCCCCGGTGTTTCACGTTTACGGACAGTGAACCGGAGGGAAAAAGTTGCGTGTTTGCTATGCTAGGGATGTGTGGCGGACAAACGGGCTACGTAACCGGATTCGTCTCGTCGTTCTGAGTAACTTTCATGTACAAAGTATTTTCATCCGAGTTACGAATTATTTTATATTAATTTTTCAAGTTTTAAAATCATTTTCTACAATTAACAGATATTTTAAATTCGAAATTGCGTTTATGACATCATCACGACGTTAGCATGACATCAGCAGTCAACTCTAGCCGTTGACTGGTCAAGCTGACACGTGGGTCCCACTGGTCATAGACTCGGGTTAATTAAACCGGGTTAGTTAGACTAACTAAGTTAAACAAGATTAATTAATTATTAATTTATTTATTCTAACATTTTTTTATTCTTCTTATTCTCTTTTTCTTAAATCGTTCTAGGGCGGGGCCCATATGTCATAGGCCCAGAGGCCTTAACGGGCGCTGGGCAGACGGGCATCAGGCGCCGACGCCCTTGACCCGATTGGGGGTTAGAACAGCGGCCACGGCGAAGCGACGGGCTAGCGCAGGAGGCGGCGATGGCGAGCAACAAGGAGGCGGGCGAAGGCGGTAGTAACGGCCAGAGGGAGTGGTGGGCGCCAACAGCTACAGCAGGAGCGGCAAGCTAGGCGGGACTCGGGGCGGGCCGGAGCTCAACGAGAGCTGGGTGAGCGGAAGGCCACGGGCGGAGCGGGGCAAGGCGCGCCCTGATGTCTACTACACAACCTTCTTCTTGTAGACGTTGTTGGGCCTGCAAGTGCACAGGTTTGTAGGACAGTAGCAAATTTCCCTCAAGTGGATGACCTAAGGTTTATCAATCCGTAGGAGGCGTAGGATGAAGATGGTCACTCTCAAACAACCCTGCAACCAAATAACAAAGAGTCTCTTGTGTCCCCAACACACCCAATACTATGGTAATTTGTATAGGTGAACTAGTTCGGCGAAGAGATGGTGATACAAGTGCAATATGGATGGTAGATAAAGGTATTTGTAATCTGAAATAATAAAAACATCAAGGTAACTAATGGTAAAAGTGAGCGTAAACGATATTGCAATGATAGGAAACAAGGCCTAGGGTTCATACTTTCACTAGTGCAAGTTCTATCAACAATAATAACATAGATAGATCATATAACAATCCCTCAACATGCAACAAAGAGTCACTCCAAAGCCACTAATAGCGGAGAACAAACGTAGAGATTATGGTAGGGTACGAAACCACCTCAAAGCTATTCTTTCGGATCAATCTATAAAAGAGTTCATACTAGAATAACACCTTAAGACACAAATCAACCAAAACCCTAATGTCACCTAGATACTCCATTGTCACCTCAAGTATCCGTAGGCATGATTATACGATATGCATCACACAATCTCAGATTCATCCAACCAACACAAAGTACTTCAAAGAGTGCCCCAAAGTTTCTACCGGAGAGTCAAGAACGTGTGCCAACCCCTATGCATAGGTTCATGGGCGGAACCCGCAAGTTGGTCACCAAAACATACATCAAGTGGCACATGATATCCCATTGTCACCACAGATAAACATGGCAAGACATACATCAAGTGTTCTCATAAAAGACTCAATCCGATAAGATAACTTCAAAGGGGAAACTCAATTCATCACAAGAGAGTAGAGGGGGAGAAACATCATAAGATCCAACTACAATAGAAAAGCTCGGGATACATCAAGATCATGCCATAGAGGGAACACGAGAGAGAACACGAGAGAGAGAGAGAGAGAGATGAAACACATAGCTACTGGTACATACCCTCAGCCTCGAGGGTGAACTACTCCCTCCTCGTCATGGAGAGCGCCGGGATGATGAAGATGGCCACTAGTAATGGGTTCCCCCTCCGGCAGGGTGCTGGAACAGACTCCCGAGAGGTTTTTGGTGGCTACAGAGGCTTGCGGCGGTGGAACTCCCGATCTATCTTGATATTCGGTGGTTTTAGGATACGAGGGAATATATAGGTGAAAGAAGTCGGTCGGGGGGTGCTCGAGGGGCCCACGAGACAGGGGGGCGCGCCCAGTAGGGGGGCGCCCCCTATCTCCTGGCCTCCTCGAGTATCTTCTGACTTGATCTCCAAGTCTCCAAGATCAATTCTTCCCAAAAATAACGATGCCGAAGGTTTCATTCCGTTTGGACTCCGTTTGATATTCCTTTTCCTCGAAATACTGAAACATGCAATAAAACAGCAATATGGGCTGGGCCTCCGGTTAATAGGTTAGTCCCAAAAGTAATATAAAAGTGTATAATAAAGCCCATAATCACTCAAAACACATAGTAATATAGCATGGAGCAATCAAAAATTATAGATACGTTGGAGACGTATCACGCCCCGGGCGTGCGGGGAACCGCGACGGGGCGCGGCCACGCAGAGCCGACGAGGTGAGGTGCGTGGCTGGAGCAGGGCCCCGACCGTGGCTACGGCGAGCGCACGAGCAGGCGGGCGCGGATGAGGTCGGGCGCGCGACAGTGTTAGGCAGCGGACCGAGGGCTGGGGTTACCCCAGCGAGGCGCTGGGTAGAACGTGGTCGGCGCGCGGTGGACGGCGCCGGCGACAGAGAACGATGGGGGAGGAGGCCATGGCCTGTGAGCGCGTGCGTGTGCGGAGAGCGGCGACCACGACGACGGGGACGAGGATAGAGGGAGAGGCCGGGGGCCTCACCGCGGGGCCGTAGGGCAAAGGCAGTGCGCTCGGGGAGGTCCGGCGAAGCAGATCGACGACGAGGGTGAGGTGGCGGCGACGGCGAACGACGTCGGGGTGGTCGAGGCGGAGGCGCTCCCGGTGGCGGCGGCAAGGCGTGGTGTCGGGGATGAGCAGCGGCGTCGCGGCCTCGTCTAGGTCGTGCCCTCGATCTCGATCTAGATTGAGGGGGCGGATGGGGAGAACGAGGTGAGTGGAGAAAGTGGGGGGTCGTGGCTAGGGTTCGGGCACGGCAAGCCATATAGGCCAGGGGCACGGGTGGGCCGGTGGGCCAGCAGGATGGGCCATCGCCCAGTTGGCCGGGGGGGGGGGTTTCTTCTTCTATTTATTTTTTTGTTTATTTTTTTAAAATTTTCTTTTCTGTTCATTTACTTTCCCTATAGTTTTCAATTCATTTTAGTTTCAAAAATACAAAAAATAGCTCCTAAATCAGTATAGCTTAATATACCACTGCCACATTTAATTATGGTACCCAAGTAAAATAGTTTAACATTTTATTAATTATAAAAGGCATTATCTAATTGATTAAGCCACTGTTTTAATTATTTTAGTACCTTTAATCATTTTATAAAAATGTGGGTTCTCCACCATTATTACTAAGGATTTATTTGTCACATTTAGCACACTTTAGTTTTTTGAAAACTTCTATCGTTTGACTTTAATTCAAATTTGAATTTGAATCGGTTTCGAACTAATGCGAGATTAACAACAGTAACTGAGGTGACATGGCATCATTAGCGTGGAATTACTGTAGCGTAATTATCCGGGCGTCACAATTCTCCTCCACTACAAGAAATCTCGTCCCGAAATTTAAGAGGTGGTGTAATGGGGAAAGTTGAAATTCTAACGGATCTTCTCGGTCTTGATTGCTCTTCCCGAAGTAGTCGGTCCTTTTCGTTGATGTCTTTAGTTCTCTGTTTCAGGGCATTGTGACAAAGTTGTCATTCTTCCTTCATGATCTTCATCGTACTTACGGAAAAAATAAGTGGGGTATTTCGGTAGAACGGACCCTTGCAAGGTTGACTATCTAGTAGATAACATCGGGGAAGGTGGCGGAAAGTAACTCTCATATTGAAACCTTAGAAAATATCGAGAGCAAGGTAAGAAGGTATCATAGAAGTTTCGAGCGGGTAGGCAATCGTTCGGTGCCTGAAACAGGGCGTGAAAGGTGTTCGTAGCAACGGGAATAAGTATTGTATCTGATACCAGAGTTGATGATCTCTCGAAAGGTAGCTCGTGAATTACATACGAAGCCACACGTGAGGAATAACTATGGAAACAAGGGTGCATAGGAGACCCAGGTTTCAATCCCGTGGAACTGTGGGTTATGGGCCCACCATGTGGGTTAAATGTAGGAAGGGCGATGACGTCTTGCATGATCATGTAAGTAAGGCATGTCAGAGGATAGCCCGTCAGTTATGTCGGCAACAACATCGATACCAAGGGCGAGGAACGAAGAGAACCATTATCCTGCTCGTTGAGTGAGGCGGACCAATAGGCAAGGTTCTCATCCATCGGTGGTTACCGGAATGTCATCAACAATAGTAACGAGGTCTTGCTGACAGAATTGTACACCGTGGTGTTTACATAAGCAGGAGAATATTACTGCTTCGATCATATAGATCACAATAAACGTTAAACCAACCAATGGAAAGGAAAATATGATTATCAGATTAAACAGAACAATGGAAAGGAAAATGTGTTTAAACACATATTTCAAGGGTATATCCTTCCCAAGGACAAGCAGAGCATGATATCCATGAGATGATATAATGTAGAGAACTCTTTAGGTAGGGGAGAGAATTTTCACGACATTACCCATACAGCGGTGTTTGGATAATTGAGCAGAAAACATTTAGCATTGGGCTTCAAATGTTCTTGTTGAAAATCGGAGTACCATAGACATGCTTCGAGATAGCATTGACATGGTCATCAGGTGAAGATCAGACTTTGGAAACACAAAGGATCCATCAGGAATAACTTGTAGAATAAGTCTTACAATTTCCTCATGGAAGAATGGATAGCCTTGCTAACAAGGAAAATATAACAATATGTCCTCCGGCCAGGTGTACTAGGCATGACACCACCTTACCGGGTCATATAACGACCAATGTTAGAACTCTTGGAAATATGTTCCAACCATCATATCTGACCGGATGAAAATTCAACAAAGGATCTGACGGTCCTCAAGGGATCTGATGTGAGCATCGATACTCAACCAGAGGAAGAAAGAATGTAAGGAGATATGATTATAGAAACAACTGACTAATCCAAAGCTCAAATGCAAAAGAATTATGATTTCCAAATCAAGGGATCAGAAGCAGCGCTCTAATCAAGGATGGATAAGTTGAGTAGGCTTAGGGGTACAATCGATGGCAATTTGATTGGTCAAGATCCAGCTCATGTTTAAAATGACGTCTGAGCCGAAAGGATGATTTCTAGGATCTGATTAAGGATTGCAACATTCACAACATATCGAATCAAGGGACCCAGGATGATAAAGGCAAAGGACATCAATGAATATTGCTAGGCATTTGGAATTAACCATAATGCAGGCAGACAAGCATTTCAAGAGCCATAGGCTGCAGAGGCTTCTCGAAAGATCGGATAGCATTTTGAAGAATTTTGTGAAACACATGAACAACTGAGGATGAGCGGATACTCGGTAAGAGTGAGAAATTATCCATAGGGGAATCATGTGTCAAAGAACTGCAAGGCAGTATCTCAAAAGATTCTTAGAACAATAGAGAGAATTTCGAGGTATTTTTAATAACAAGATCAACGGGGAATGATTGTATGAATGAAAAGTGTATGTGGTTATCCATCAGGGTTTATCGATGGAACGGAATTGCAACGGCGAAGGGCACAAGGGTCTCGGGGAAACATCAGAGAGTATCTTCAAAGTTTTCTGGTGCAGCAGGCGATCATCTGGACTGAAGGGGCTCTCCGGGAGAAAGTAGTTACGAGAACCTAGAGTCAGATTTAGTAAAATCATTTAACCCAAATAGAAGAGAGATCAGAGTCCCAGAGTATAGAGGAGGAGTAAAAGACCCTAATACCACCCAATGGCGACGTGCGCCCGTAAGACACACAGCCATGTTAGTAAAAGTTTTGCAATGTCTACACTCGACTTCAGCCAAGGAGTGTGGAAGGGGGATTCCTACAGGTAGTCGGCTCTGATACCAACTTGTGACGCCCCCGATTCAATCGTACACTAATCATACACGCAAACATGTACGATCAAGATCAGGGACTCACTAGAAGATATCACAACACAACTCTAAAAATAAAATAAGTCATACAAGCATCATAATACAAGCCAAGGGCCTCGAGGGCTCGAATACAAGTTCTCGATCATAGACGAGTCAGCGGAAGGAACAATATCTGAGTACAGACATAAGTTAAACAAGTTGCCATAAGATGGCTAGCACAAACTGGGATACATATCGAAAGAGGCGCAGGCCTCCTGCCCGGGATCCTCCTAAACTACTCCTGGTCGTCTTCAGCGGCCTGCACGTAGTTGTAGGCACCTCCGGTGTAGTAGGTCTCGGTGTCAAAACCGGCGGATCTCGGGTAGGGGGTCCCGATCTATGCGTCTTAGGTTGATGGTAACAGGAAGCAAGGGACACAGATGTTTACCCAGGTTCAGGCCCTCTCGATGGAGGTAAAACCCTACGTCCTGCTTGATTAATATTGAATATATGGGTAGTACAAGAGTAGATCTACCACGAGATCATAGAGGCTAAACCCTAGAAGCTAGCCTATGATGATATGATTGTAATTGTGATCGGCCTTCTAAGGACCAACCTCTCCGGTTTATATAGGCACCGGAGAGGGCTAGGGTTTACATGGAGTCGGTTACAAGGAAGGAAATACAATATCCGGATCGGCAAGCTTGCCTTCCACGCCAAGGGAAGTCCCATCCAGACACGGGTCGAAGTCTTGAGTATTGTATCTTCACGCTTCAATAGTCCGGACGTTGTATACAGTCCGGCTGTCCGGATACCCCCTAATCCAGACTCCTCAAGATCCCTCGAACCAGGCTTCAATGACGATGAGTCCGGCGCGTAGTCTTGTCTTCGGCATTGCAGGGTGGGTTCCTCCTTCGAATACTCCAAGGTAATTATCGAACACTTGAACCGTGTCCGGATCCACAAAATGATCTTCACATGCCACCTAGAGAGAATGGTATTTCACAAATGCAATCTGCTGACAACTTTTTAGGCAACGCGACGTGTCATTACGGTCGGGTCATTATTTGAACCGTTTTCCCACAACCAGCCACGACGCATATTGCGAGGCAGTTTCCTTGACACGTCTTGTCAAAGCAGAGATCGTGTCCCCTTATCACGGGATTCCCATCAATACGGGTATGGGTAATCCAACCGCACCGCTAATCGTGGCGAGCGGGAGGCAAACGGTTTCCACCAGGCAAGTGGGGAGGCGCAAAAAGCATTTACCGCCCCTAACGCCCAAGCACTCTTCTTTTCCACCGAAGAGAGGTTTTCCGAAGATGTCCGGATCCGGAGCAGGAGGCAGATGGATGCCCTCTACTTTCTAGGAGAAGGATATCAAGAAGCTCCGGGACGCCGGGTATCTGGCCCAGAAGATCGTCCACCGTCTCCCACCGGCGGGACAGGTCGTCCCCACTTCGAAACCTCACGAGAGAGTCGTGTTCCTTCCCCATTTTGTCCGCGGGCTTGGGTTTCCCCTGCACCCATTTGTTCGCGGAGTCATCTATTAGTACGGGATCGATTTTCATGATCTTTCCCCCAACTCCTTCCTCAATATCTCGACGTTCATCGTCGTGTGCGAGGCTTTTCTTCAGATCTCACCTCACATCGGCCTGTGGCTGAAGATTTTTTATGTGAAGCCCAAGGTGGTGAGTGGCGAACACGCCGAGTGCGATGGCGCCATGGTGAGCGAGATGCCCAAGGCCATTTGGCCGAAGGGCGCTTTCAACAACTCCGTCAAGGAGTGGCAGCAGCAGTGGTTTTATATCACCGATCCACACGGCAAAAAGTGGGCTCCAGCTCCTGAGTTCAGATCCGGAGCTCCATCATGCTCACGCCCCGCCCAAGAAGGGCCCAAACTGGTCCTCGTCCGATGAGTTTTCATTGCTCCAGACACGCGTCCAGAGTGTGGTTGACACGGACGTCAAACTCGTCGACGTGGTCCAGGTGATGCTAGTTCGCCTGGTTCTCCCTTGTCAGCGTCGAGCCTGCACTCTGTGGGAGTTCGACCCAACCGAGCACCAAACCCTTCAGGAGCTCTATGACTCCTCCCGCAAGGATATCTGGAAGGTGCTCTTCAAGTCCGGCAAATCGTGGCCGGGCTCTGCCGAGGACCGCGGGTACCAATTATCCCATTCTGCAAACCCGGTAAGTTACAGCCACGCTCTGTCCATCCATGCTTCGGATGTCATGAGGGAGACATCTTAATCGTGTTTCGTCGTGACCTCGGGGATGGATAAAGAAGGTGGAGCGGATTCATTGTCCGTCGCCGCTGCCAGAGGAACCGACCGGACCTCTTCTGACGAAGATGCTGATCCCCGCGCCTTATGAGGCGCCAAAGAAGGAGGCCTCCAAGAAGGTCAAGAAGACCTGGAGTGGCCTCCGTCGCCGCGAGGCCTCGGACGCAAAATCCGAAGACTCAAGCGATGCTCCTTCTTCGGAAGACGAAGAGGAAGAAGCATAGGAGGACGAGCCTCACTCTAAAGGTGGGAAGAAGCGTGCAGCTTCCTCGTCCCTGGAGGCCGAATCGCCCAAGAGGAGAAAAGGTTCCCTCCCAGAGGCATCCACCATGGCTGCCGATAGCAGCCCGGAGTGGGATCCCAGAGCCCATCCCCTGGAGAAGTCGTAAGTATACAAAGTCCGAACACGCATATGCATCCGGGATTGTTTTTGGGTACATTAGTTTTAACTGTTGCTATGTTTTCCACAGTCCGGCAAGATCTCGCGCCGGACAGTCCTCATCCGAGGATTCGCTGAGCTCGGACGCCTTGGCGAGCGAGATGCCTCCAGAATCCCCTTCCCCAAAGTCCCAGCGTGACACTGAGGTGTCATCTCAACGGGGCCCGGACCAGGGGGGCACATCACTGGAGCCGGACACACAGGAGCGATGGCCCCTGAGTGTGCTATCAGCGGGGGCGATCTTGGATTCGGCCCACAGCCGGACAAGGTCCAGGAGACCTTTAAGGCTCCCAGATCGGGCGAGCAGCCACCTTCGACGGTGGGAGGCCTGCCTACTTCGCCGGCAACCTCTGTTCAAACAGAGTTGCCAGGCGGTCTATCGACAGCGTTAAAGAACGCGTCTATCGTCGATGAACATCGGACCCTTATGGGTGTGGTGGTTGAAAAGATTCAGTCCGCCGAGAGCGGGCTGAACGAGTCCTGCCTTGGCCTTATAAAGGCCTTTGAGGTATGTTTCCTAAGAAACCTTCGAGGAATCGTCACAATATGAGTAGTAGCCCCTGATACACTGTCCGACGAAAGAGAGATAGCTGGGCAGGGGATCAAATCCTCTCTTGTCGTGGGAACTTATGTTAATGATGTGTACCTCTTTGTTTGAAAACAGACGTCTGCGGAGAAGATGGCCACTCATAATGCGGAAGTGTCCGAACTGAAGCGGAGCCTGGAACGGGCCGAGGAAGAACTTGGCCGCGTGAGGAAGCAATTAGACGATAAGCAAGGTATGTTCAAACATTGTCTTGCATTGGGCACGAATAAGTATTTGTGCTTATTGAAAAGTATTTGTGTTGTATGCCCTAGGAGCGAGTGCCGAATATGAGGCACTCAAGCAGGCTATGGCTGATGCCGACGAGAAGGCTGCCGCCGAACAGGCACTTCGTGAAAAACACGAGGCCAGGGTTGCCACAGCTGAGCGGGTGCTCCAGGAGGCTGTGAAGAAAAGAGAGGGCTTGGAGCAGAGTCTAATAGGGAAAGAATCCGAACTCGCCCAAGCGCTCCAAGCCGCGGAAGATGCTCGGGAAGAAGCCCGAGGTGCTGTACGGGACATTCAAGAGGCCCGGAAAGTTGCGGCTGGTAAGGCCTTCTGTATTCTTAGCCATTTGTTCATGATAATGGGAAGAATTCTAAGCGGCAAGCTGAATTCTTATTTTTTTTCCAGGGGCGTTTGTGGATCTTCCTCGCAGCATATCAGATGCCGCCCAATTCTACCGAACCGAGGAAAAGAAGTCTGCAGAGAGGGATTTCTGGTCGCAGTATTTGGCACCAAAGTATCCGGTGCCCTTTATCGATCAAATTAAGCACCGGGTCGAATCGCATCAGCGGCTGAACTAGCCATGACGGACTTGGTTGTCCGGCTGTGGCCGGCGGAGCCAATTCTGAGCAGTTACTTCGGGCTCGTGAAGCGGATTGTGGGCGCCTGTCCTCAGCTTGATGCTGTTAAGCGATCGGTCTGCATAGAGGGTGTGCGTATGGCGTTTGCCCGTGCAAAAGTGCATTGGGGGAAGCTTGATGCGGAGAAGCTGATGACTAAGGGGCCGCCGGAGGGTAAGGAGCACCGCAAGCCCGAACTGTACTATGAAGGTGTACTAAAGGGAGCCCGCCTTGCGGCGGATAAGTGTGCCAAAGACATTATATTTCCTTGAGCGCATTCATGCCACTTTTTGTAATATGGGATTATGGCATTTTTATTATATATTGCATGTTTTGTTTGAACATATGTTCTTCCTGTGCGGCTGTTTATTGTATGTAAATCCTGAGAGTTGGCCAGTCGGTCATTCGCCTTTACGTAAAAAGAATACGGGGGTGTTCGGGATATATCTGAACGCTCTTTATCCCATAGTTGGTTCCTTTTAAGGAGGTGTTTCTCACCATGAACCAGGCAATCGGACTATAAGGCTTTATTACTCTCACTTAGCCATAGGAATTCGAGTATGGTCGGCGCAGTCCCTAGTGTTCGGAAGGCCGAACTAGGGGCTCTATTGGCGCTTTGATCAAGACCGATCCGTCGCACTCTGCATTTATAATGGCTTTGTGCGGAATAAATCTTTAAGGATTTTACAACCTCTCGAACAGCTGACCAGCTCTCGCTGTATCATATAGTCAGTTATCGGCTTTCTCTACTGAGGTTCTCGTCCGGCAGATCCGGCACAATCGCAGTACTTCTCCCCGTGCTACCTTAGCCGATATAACAGAGCGTAAGGTACCAAAACAAGGGATCCGGGCAAACCCAACCAATGACCCAAGACATGATTCAGAGCTGATGCATATAGTGCTATAAGTTCGGGGTGCCGAACGACCGAGAAGGTGGTCGGACTTTATTGCCGTATTATGAAGCCCCTGGCATAATCAGGCGTAACATGAGGTGTCGATGAAAAGCGACGGCCGGTAAGTGTTATTTAAGTCTACGCATTGTAGTAAGATGATATGTCTATGCATATGAGTACGATGTATGATTATGTAAAGAGGTGTTTTTTGGCGGAACCTGTGATGGTCGGACTGGATGGGGTTGTTGATGGATCAAGAGTGAATCCAAACTACCTTCTAACTGCATGTTCCTGCCATTGTGTGTCCGGACTGATTCCACGCCGCAAATCTTATTCTGCGTCAAAGTTAGTTTGTAAAGGCAAATGCTTGGAGGCAGCTAAACGTCCTCTTTTAGTTGGTCTAAGGGTTCCTGATCGGGCCCTGGTAAACCCAGCCGTTATACCGTGAAATAGCGCGGACTCCACAGTTGGTGTCCGGATAGTTGGCTGTCATATCAAAATTTTGATAGGCATGCGCGACTCGCTATTCCGGCAGCTGTATGATTTCGCTCTGAGGGCGGGGTTCGGCCTTGCCCATAGGTGTGATTGCATCACACGGTGTTGGCTCGAGTGATTTACCACGTGGAATCTAGTCAACGTGGTTCATCTCGCTGGCATACGGTAAATTACCGCATGGTGGGAAGGTGTCAAGATTTATTCCTTGGCGTGGCATTTTTGGTGATCCGAAGACAACCGTTAGAGTGGTGGGCCAGTAAAACTTGGCCTTTGCCCCTAGCATCTTTTAGAAGATGTTGTTTGTGTTTTCACACCTGCGGGAGGCTTTATGTGTTATGGAGCCCCCGGTTTGCTATGTCTGGAGGTACTGCAATTGAATTGCTGTGGTTAATGCGGTCGGGGGTGATCGGCCGTACTTTTGTGCTATGGGGCGAGGGGGTCTCCTGACCAGACGCCTCCCTTCATTGTTTCCGGCACACGACCAGCCGCTTTGTTTTGAGGATCCGACATTCTCTATTGGTATGCTTTGCCGTCCTTCTAGGAGTACCATGAATTTCACATGGTTGATCGAGTGTGTGGCTCGGGCCGGATAGGTCTGAGCTGTTCTTTGTCCGCTGACCGGACTAGGAGTTGCTGGAATTAGCACCAGCTTTCCTGACTTGACGCTTATGACCATTGCGCCGAGGCTTGAGGATGCTTCTTCTTGTGTCCTTCGTATTGTTTTGGACCGTAGTGGTGTGTTGACGTCGGGGCATGTGCCTTGGGTTCTCCTGCTTAGGTTGGGGTGGACGGTTGTGCCCTGTGTGCCCTTTGTCGGGGCGGTCGGGTCCGTTTCTTTCGGTGGCAGGACCTTTGTCCATCTATCCACCAGCAAATCTTGGTCAGCTTTAAGCTGTTGTTGCTTCCTTTGCAGGCTCTTTGGCGTGGCCATGAGCCGTCGCTCGAAGCGAGCTTGTTCCACTGGATCTTCAGGCACGCCGAATTCGTCATTGCCGAGGCTTGCCTCATCCTCAGAGGGGGGCATATAGTTGTCCCTCTCCAAGTATCCCACAGTGGCCAGTCCGGCCTTCTGAAAGGTAGGCCGACTAGGGTTATATTCATCTTCGGCGCCATCCGGATTGTTTTCGTCTTCTGGGCCGGTATTGCTATGGCGGAGGTTGGAGCGGCGCCGACGACGCCCATGCTTTGCTTTTCTCCCTGAGGGATTATCCTCCGCTGCCTCATCGCCATTGGTTTCCTTCGGAGTGTCTGCCATATATATATATCATAGGGATAGGCGGCTGTCCACCGCCCAGTGAGGGGTGCTTCATGTTCTTCTCCTGCATCGTCGTCTATACCGTTGATGCCTTCAGAGTTGAAGTCCAGTACACCGGTTAAATCATTGACTGTGGCAATGAAGTGGGTGGTGGGTAGGAAACGAATTCCTTCATCGCCGCTTCCCACTCGAGCGGACATAGTTCGCCAAGAGCCTCCTGACAAAGAGAGAGACTTTAATGAGTCCAGCATGTCGCCAAAGGGCGAGTGCTGGAAGATATCCGCAGCGGTGAGCTCCATTACCGGAGCCCAAACTGGCTCGACTGGCTCGGGAGTGTGCAGATTGGAATCGGCGTCCGGATACGAATCCGGGGGTCCGGAGTCATAGGCCACCACAGATGTAAGGCCAGTGTTCGGCTCCACCGCCGATGAGTGCGCGACCTACGAGGAAGGGTCCATCCCTCCGTCGTTAGGCAGCGCAGCCTACTCCGGATTTAGGTCCGGGGCTACTGCGGGGGTGATACCGCGAGCTTCGTCCGACAGCAGGTCTAAGCCGTGCTCGTCGTGACTTTCCAGTGCTCCTGGCATAGGCCCGAATCCATCGAAGATCAAGTCTCTGCGAATGTCTGCCATGTAGTTCAGGTTTCCAAACCTGATCTGGTGGCCAGGGGCGTAGCTATCGATCTGCTCCAGATGGCCAAGCGAGTTGGCCTGCAGGGCAAAGCCGCCGAACACGAAGATCTGTCCGGGGAGGAAGGTCTCACCCGGGATCGTGTTGTTGACGATGATTGGAGGAGCCATCGAGCCCTGTAGCGACGACACAGAGGAACTCTCAATGAAAGCACCAATGTCGGTGTCAAAACCGGCGGATCTCGGGTAGGGGGTCCCGATCTGTGCTTCTTACGCTGATGGTAACAGGAAGCAAGGGACACGGATGTTTACCCAGGTTCGGGCCTTCTCGATGGAGGTAAAACCCTACTTCCTGCTTGATTAATGTTGAAGATATGTGAAAGGATGGATATAGTTGACTAGAGGGGGGGGGGGTGAATAGGCAACTAACCATTTTAGCTTTTCTTTACCAAATTAAACTTTGCATCAAAGTAAGTTGTCTAGATATGCAACTAGGTGGACAACCTATATGATGCAACAATCACAACCACACAAGCAAGCAATGGATGTAACACAAACAAGCTTGCACAAGTAAATGGGTGAGATAACCAAGAGTGAAGCCGGTGGAGACGAGGATGTGTTACCGAAGTTCCTTCCTTTTGAGGGGAAGTACGTCTCCGTTAGAGCGGTGTGTAGGCACAATGCTCCCCAAGAAGCCACTAGGGCCACCGTATTCTCCTCACGCCCTCACACAATGCGAGATGCCATGATTCCACTATTGGTGCCCTTGAAGACGGTGACCGAACCTTTACAAACAAGGTTGGGGCAATCTCCACAACTTAATCGGAGGCTCCCAACAACACCACGAAGCTTCACCACAATGGACTATGGCTCGAGGTGGCGTCAACCGCCTAGGGTGCTCAAACACCCAAGAGTAACAAGATCCGCTAGGGATAAGTGGGGGGAATCAAATTTCTCTTGGTGGAAGTGTAGATCGGGGCCTTCTCAACCAATCCCGAGCAAATCAACAAGTTTGATTGGCTAGGGAGAGAGATCGGGCAAAAATGGAGCTTGGAGCAACAATGGAGTTTAGGGTTGGAAGAGGTGAGTCTTCTTGGAGAAGAAGACCCCCTTTTATAGTGGGGGAACAATTCCAACCGTTACCCACCACTCAGCCCGCGACCCACGGAACTACCGCACCTCAGGCGCGGTACTATCAAGACGGGTTCGGCGGTACTACATCAAGGTGAGTCGCGTACTACCGTGCGGCACGGTAGAGACCAGACCTGACAAAGGAGCACTAGCAGGCGCGCTGTAGATCCGCAGGAGCGGTACTACCGCGACCCCATACGCAGATTACCGCAAGACAGCCGCAGTTATGCTCAGAGGGGCATGTATGTAAAAAATTACATCCGTGACTACCTCCGCTTGAGAAATTGTCGTGCAAAATCCGACACGGAACTACCGCGACCATGGGTGCGGTACTGCGTGAAAGGTGCGGATGTAAAAATTACATCCGCCTTACCTCCGCACTTGCTATCGAACATGGCCTTTGGCGTCACGCGGTACTACCGCTACCGCAAAGACGGTACATTAAGGCGGGAGCGCAGATGTAAAAAATTACATCCGCGCATATCACCGCTTGAGCAGCGGTGCCAGACCAGAGCTCGCGCTACTACCGCTCCAGGGAGCGGTACTACTGTGGGAGCCCACGGTACTACCGTGCAGGAGCCAGTACTACGGCGCTCTGCGGTAGTACCGCTCGAAGAGCGATACTACCGCTTAGCCCGAGAAGAGCAAGCCGGAGGCCTTCAAATCGCAGAGACAAGGTGAGACGGAGGAACACTCCAAGGAGCTCGAGGAAAGGCGGTGCAAAGGGAATGTGTACGTGAGATTCCACCCAAACCTTTCCAAAGCGGACCCGTCTTAATAGTACGGCTCTCCTACGACTCAACTCCACCGAACCGAACCGTAGAGAAACGCCCGTCTTCAATAATCTTCGAGGGCATCAAATTGTCTTGTGTTTAGTCGTGATGAATCTGAAAAGCTCAATACACACGATTAGTCCGCAAAGGCATTGTCATCAATCACCAAAACTACTTAGGGACAAAATGCCCTTACAATCTCCCCTTTTGGTGGATTGATGACAATACGGGATTTGCACAAAGGAGATGAATATAGCACAAGCAAACCCCACATCTCTAAAATATAGATGAGCTCCCCTAGATTCGTGATAGAGAGTAAAGTGCTTTGGACTGCAGGCACCTAATACTAGGATCACCACTCCCCCTATATTTTAGAAATGAAGCATATCTTGCAAAGGTAAGGCTGACACTAAACAAGATAGTAGATATGAGCATAACATGAATAGCATGAAATAGCACAAGCTCAATAGGAAATAAGATACGATAGAGTGCATATGTCTTACACCATATGATAAACTTAGTCTCACGAGCACAACCAAGCCAAAGCAAGCAAGTTCAACGACGGAAAGCAAAGCAAACGATTTAAACACATGACACGACGTTAGTCTCTACACTCTCTCCCCTTTGGCATCAACACCAAAAAGGCAGAGAGGTCACCTACAACAAAGGTGGTAGCTCAAAGGAAAACGACTAAATCGTCAGCCAGACTCCATAGCAGGAACATACTCCTCCTCCGAATCGGTCCACTTGTAGCCCCGCTTCTCCATCCAGGCAGTCTACGGGTGATGTGCTTCAGAGTCACCGCCACATCCTCCCCGCAAGCCCTCAAGATCCCGATGTCGCGACGGGCGACTCTCCTTCCGAGCAACATGGGCCTTGTAATCGACTTCGAACCTGCATGCGGAACAGCCTCTTCATCTTGTTCTTCAGCTTCTTTGCCCAAGAGGGCTCAGCAGAGGGAGGCGTGAACGCAGAACGGTCCTCAGCATCGTCCTCCTCAATCTCCTCCTCATCCACAACCATCTTGGAAGCCTCAGCAGCAGTGGTGGTGTTAGCCCATTGGGGCTTGATGCGTAGCTTGATGGGCTCATGACGAATCCAGCCTGGAGCTTCAAACTCCTCATTGGGAAGGAGCTTCTCCCAAGTCTTGGAGATCAGGTAAAACAGGTAAGGCCCATAGATGGGGACCTTACGGTTGAACACAACGAACAGAAGCTCACACCACATGATATGGGAGACATCAAGTGGCTGAGGCTGAGCCTGACAGGCCTTCTCACAAAGGAGCATCATGTCAACGAGGTAAGCATGCACCTATCCCATGTCACCAATCCGCGGGAAGAGCGTGTTCCGGAAGAGCCTATGCATGATGTCAAGGAAGGGGTTAATCACCCACACCTTCTTCTTGTTGGGGAGCTCCTTCTCAACAAGGTATGGCATGAGCTTTTTCTTGTTGGCAGACTCAGAATTGGCGTGAGGGCGAACTCCAACTGGCGTGTCGAGTCCTTCATCGGGAATGAGAAGCAACTCCATGAACTCCTTCCAGGTAGCAGACAGCTGTCGACCATTAGTCATCCAAGTCATGGTCCTTTCTTCATTGACGCCGAAGTGAACCAAAGCAAAGAAATGAGCTATGATCTCTGGATCAAAATCCTTGTGGAAGGTGAGAATGTGTTCAATGCCGAACTGCTCCACAAGATCCAAGGCCTCTCCAAAGTACCCACGGTGTTTCTCCTGCCTCATGTGAATCATGTCAATCCAATGAACTTCAACATAGTGATTCTGCTTGGCCTTGATCACATCCATGTATATCAGATTCTGCTGCTTGTTCCAGAAGAGTTCATTGCCTCGCGTACTAGCCCGGGGAGACACATATGGATTGATCTTCCTTCAAATTACAAACTCGGCCAGGGGCATCTCATCCATGCCCATGACGGGCTCCATCTGTTTGTCGGCGGTGTGCTTGGTCCTGCGTTGGGGAGCAGCAGAGGACCCCTCTGGAACATCATCACAGGTTGCTTGACGCGGCTTTGACCCTGTGTCACGGTTGGGATTCGAGCGACAAGCAAAACCGGAGCCACCACCTAGACAGAAAGACACGCATGGGAACAAAACAGATCAAAACCAAACCGAGAGAAACACAAAACATGCAATTTGGACGAAACAAAGGAGCGCAGGATGAATCTACGATAGTACCGGGCAGGGTTTCGGAAGTAATAAATTACGTCCGCTCCCCAGCGGTAGTACTGCGTTGTGGTAACACGGTAGTACCGCGCTTGGGGCGGAAGTAATTTTTTACTTCCGGACGCTAAGCGGTAGTACCGCACCAAGGTGCGGAAGTACCGCTGGGCACCAGATCCAGGTGAGGCTGCGGTAGTACCGCTCAGAGGAGGCGGTAGTACTGCGACGGTTTGAAAACCGCCACGAGGACGCGGATCTGGATCTAGAACCTCCAAGACGACAACTTCGGTACTACCGCTGATCAAACGGAACTAATTTGACTATCCAAAGAGCATGGGACTACACTACCACTCTACAACGAACCCCACTTGCACAGATTTAGCCAAAAATCTCAAGAACACCACATGCATCTCCCCAAAACCTAAAAGCACAAGGAAGGACAAAAGAAGAGGCACTTGAGGAAAAACACGGGTCCATGGCAAGAGGGCGAGGTGGGGAACGATCCCACCGGGTCGGAATCTGAGGAGAGTGGCCGAGACGGAGATCCGCCAGGCCTCCGGCGTCGTTCTTGGTCAGGAGAGAGAGAGACGGGGTGGGGAATAGAGATGAATGGGTATGGGGGAGTTAGAACTCCCCATGTCCCGCTCTTAACCCCCACCCGCTCGCGGGGGCGCGGAAGTACCGCGAGTCATCACGGTAGTACCGCCCGGGCGGAAGTACCGCACGCTGGGCGGTACTACCGCTCGTTTAGCTGCAGTAAAAAATTTCTGTCGTGGAAGTAGCGGTAGTACCGTGCCCCTGGAGGGTCACGCACTTGGCAGAGACCCACTAACTCCTGCGGTAGTACCGTGGCGCACCACGGTAGTACCGTAAACCAAGAAAGTGCTAGAACACAAGAGAGAAAGGAGAAAAACACGAAGCAACAAAAAGGCGAACACAAACACCGACTCAAACACGCCAAGGAGAAGAGAAAACTACACGACACCGAAGACCAACTACGAGACACACCTTCTCCAAGGGAGGGCGGTGGCCGGAGCCACCTATGTTTGAGTCACTTGGTATGGCACCGCGAAGAATTATCCTTGGGTCCATGACCAAAACTCGTCTTTGAAGCACATGTACCATCAAGAATGGCTAATGTGAAAGAGTTGATCGATTTATGCATAATGGGGGGAGTGAGAGTTCATTGAGAGAACAACACTCCCCCTATGTCCATGCCTACACCTAAACAAGATAACAAGTTGAGTGTGGTGGGGTGTGCAAGGGTTCAAGCAACATTGCTCGAATCAATGATATTTAGCTCATGCCTTAACTCGCGAAATCTTGCTTCATCCAAAGGCTTCATGAAGATATCTGCAAGGTTATCATGAGTGTTGACGTAGTTGAGCTCGATATCCCCTAGCCTAATGTGATCCCGGATGAAGTGATACAGAATCTCAATATGCTTCGTCTTGAAGTGTTGTACCGGGTTGAGAGAAATCTTCATGGCACTTTTAGTGTCACACAAAAGAGGCACTTTGTCACAAATGACACCGTAATCCTTTAAAGTTTGCCTCATCCATAAGAGTTGTGCACAACAACTACCGGCCGCTACATACTCCGCTTCGGTGGACGAGAGAGACACACAACTTTCTTTTTGGAAGACCAACTTACCAAAGAGCAACCAAGGAATTGGCACCCTCGGAAGTGGACTTCCTATCCACTTTGTCTCCCGCCCAATCGGAATCCGAATATCCTACAAGCTCGAAGTTTGCTCCTCTCGGGTACCATAGGCCAAAGTTTGGGGTATGAGCCAAATATCGAAAGATTTGCTTGACCGCCACATAGTGGCTTTCCTTAGGTGCGGCTTGAAACCGTGCACAAATTCCCACACTCAACATGATATATAGTCTAGATGCACAAAGGTAAAGCAAGGATCCAATCATGGAGCGATATACCTTTTGATCCACCGCTTTACCATTGGGATCGATGTCAAGTTGGCACTTAGTGGGCATTGGAGTGGAAGCTGGTTTAACATCGCTTAGCTTGAATCTCTTGAGCATGTCTTGAGTGTATTTGGCTTGGTTGATGAAGGTACCTTCCCTTCTTTGCTTCACATCGAAACCTAGAAAGAACTTCAACTCTCCCATGGTAGACATCTTGAACTTTGAGGTCATTAGTGCGGTAATTCATCATTGAAAGCTTTGTTAGGGGAACCAAAGATAATGTCATCAACATATAGTTGGCACACAAACAAATCCCCATTGACCTTCTTAGTAAAAAAGAGTGGGTCGATGAGCCCAACTTCAAACCCGCGATCTTGTAGCAACTCGGTAAGGTGGTCATACCACGCACGTGGGGCTTGTTTGAGGCCATAGAGTGCCTTATCGAGTTGATACACATGATCGGGAAAGTAGGGATCCTCGAACCCGGGGGGTTGTTTGACGTAAACCAACTCATTAATAGGACCATTAAGAAAATCACTCTTCACATCCATTTGTTTTAACTTAAAGTTGTGATGAGAAGCATAAGCAATCAACAAACGAATGGATTCAAGACGAGCAACAGGAGCAAAGGTTTCACCATAGTCGATACGCTCGACTTGGGAGTGACCTTGTGCCACCAATCTTGCCTTGTTGCGAATGATGGTTCCATGAGCATCTTGTTTGTTCTTGAAAATCCACTTGGTCCCAATGACACTGTGGTTCCACGTTGGCCTTGGCACCAACCTCCACACATTGTTGTACTCGAAGTTGTTGAGTTCTTCATGCATGGCATTAAGCCAATCCGGATCTTCGAGTGCTTCATATACCTTTTGGGGTTCAACACACGAAACAAACGCGTGATGTTCACAATAGTTTGCCAACTGTTTTCGAGTGCTTACCCCCTTTTCAATGCTTCCAAGTACATTCTTCATGAGATGACCCTTGGTGGTGAGCTTGGAAGCAATCTTGGCGGCACGACGCTCTAACTCCTCCTCGGAGGTGAGTTGAGGAGCGGTTACTTGATCATCTTGAGCGCCGTCTTGAGCATGTTCTTGATCTTGAACTTGCTCGGGGGAGAGAACTTGACCTTGGGCATCACTTGGTGTGTCAACTTCGTCTTGAGCATGATCTTTCCCTTGGTCTCGTTCATGAGGTTGAGGGCCTTCACTTTGTTCTTCGGAAGCGTGCAGGGCCTTGGGTTGGTGATGGCTCCACTTGCGTGGAGCATTGTCCTTCTCCTTCGGCCACAAGGGGTTCCTCAACGGGTAGGATAAAACCAACACCCATTCTTCTTATGGCTTGAGGAGGAATTTCATCACTACACCACAAGTGCCACTTTGCTCCACTTGGGAGCCGTTATTCTCATCAAACTCCACGTTATACGTCTCCTCAATAAGTTCCGTGGATTTATTGAGGACACGGTAAGCATGGGAGTTTGTAGCATAACCAACAAATATGCCCTCATAAGCTCTAGCTTCAAACTTAGACAACCGAACACCTTTCTTAAGAATGAAACACTTACACCCGAACACCCGAAAGTACTTGAGGTTGGTCTTGTTACCGGTGAGTATCTCATATGGAGTCTTGTTCAAGCCCTTGTGGAGGTAGAGCCGATTGGATGCATGACATGCGGTGTTGATGGCTTCGGCCCAAAAGTTGTATGGAGACTTGAACTCCGCCATCATGGTCCTTGCCGTCCATCAACGTCCGGTTCTTCCTCTCCGCGACACCGTTTTGTTGAGGGGTGTAGGGTGCAGAATATTGATGCTTGATCCCCTCATCACTAAGAAACTCATCCAAGGTGTAGTTCTTGAACTTGGTGCCGTTGTCACTTCTTATTGTCAAGATCTTTGCATTATGTTGACGTTGTGCTTCATTTGCAAAGTCAATGACGGTTTGTTGGATCTCGCTCTTCCTCTTGAAGAAATACACCCAAGTATATCTTGAGTAGTCATCCACAATCACCAAGCAATACTTCCTACCCCCAAGACTATCAAAGGATGGAGGCCCAAAGAGATCCAAGTGAAGGAGCTCCAAAGGCCTCTTCGAGTAAATGATAGTCGTGGGAGGGTGAGCCTTTTCATGAAGCTTTCCTTCGATACAAGCACTGCAAGCACGATCCTTAGCAAAACTAACATTCGTTAGTCCACGGACATGGTCCCCCTTGAGAAGACTTTGCAAAGATCTCATATTGACATGGGCTAAACGGCGATGCCAAAGCCATCCCACATCAACTTTACCCATTAGGCATGCCGCGGCCTTAGTGGGTACCTCCGAAAAGTTAATCACATAGAGACCGTTCTCGACATGCCCAACAAAGGCTACTTTAAGAGTCTTGCTCCACAAGAGGGCCACGGTATCAATATCAAAGAAAGTGGCAAAGCCCATGATTGCAAGTTGACGAACGGAAAGTAAATTGTATGCAAGGGACTCCACAAGCATGACTCTCTCGATCGTGAGATCATGAGAAATGACAACCTTGCCGAGTCCCAATACCTTAGAAGACGAGGCATCACCCCACTCGACATTGGTGGGCATAGAAGGAATCTTGTGCACGTCCACCACCAAGTCCTTGCTCCCGGTCATATGATTTGTTGCTCCACTATCGAGCAACCATGATCCCCCACCGGAAGCAAACACCTACAAGAGATCAATGCTTGGTTTTAGGTACCCATTTAGTAATGGGTCCTTTCATGTTAGTAATAAGGGTCTTAGGAACCCAAATAGACCACTCAATGTACTCATAAGGAGAACCAACAAATTTGGCATAAACATGTCCATCACTAGCACGGCACAACACATATGACGGGTTAAAGTCGCCGGCTATGTTGGAGGATATGGTTTTGCCCTTTTTGACATCAACACCCTTCACATTTTCCTTCTTCTCCTTAGGAGCACCCTCTCCCTCTTTCACAAAAGTTTGCTTGAGAGGAGGAGGTCGTTTGGTCTTGTCATTCTTCTTCTTGTTCTTGGGCTTGGGTGGAACCCAATCCCCTCCTTGGCCACAACTTCCTTTTGATTACTCAAAAGGTCGTTGAGGTTCTTCTCACCTTGTACGCATGTGACAAGGCCTTTCTCAAGTTGCTCCTTCAACTTAGCATTCTCCTCAACAAGATGCACATGCTCACAACAAGGGTTAGTAGCATTTGCATTATCAATCAAGACCATATGAGGAAAGGTGGCTTTCTCCTTGGTTAGCTTCACTTGGAGTTGATCATGAGACTCTTTGATGCTAGCATGAACACCCTTCAAGACTTTGTGAGCCTTGTCGAGAATTTCAAACTCCTCGTTGAGTCTAGCAAGATCAACTCCAAGCTTTGCCTTCTCGGAGCTTAGCACACGAGACACAACAAGAGCATGATCAAGATCTTTCTTTAATTTAGCATGATCATCGTTGTATGACTCCTCAAGAGCCAAACGAAGACCACGCTCTTCCTCAAGAGCATTGGAAAGATCTGAAATCTCATCGGCATAGTCACGACTATGCCCCTCCATCGTAGAGATGGTTTCTTTGTGAGCCTCGATCATGTCATTGGCTTCACCAAGTTGTTCCAAGAGAACAACGAAGTGCTTCTTGGATTTGCCCTTGAGTTTACCCATAAAGGCCTCAAACTCATTCTCCTCCACATTAGTTCCCTCATGTTCATCAATGCACTCCGTCGAAGAAGAATGATTGATGATGGTAGTTTTGATGTTGGGGGTTACCTTGTTGGTGGCTTTAGCCATGAGGCACTTGGCGTTGATGCTCTCATTGGGTGAGTCGAAGATAGACACCCGGGGAGTCGTCGCAATGGCAACGGAGGCCATGGCAATCAACTCACCATCTTCATCATCATCATCATCCTCATTGTACTCTTCTTGTACCACCAAAGCCTTGTGAGGAGTCTTTTTGGTGAAGTTGCTCTTGTTGGGGAAAGACTTGGCCTTGTCCTTACGGATGAGCTTGCCACCATTGTCTTCCCTCTTCTCACACGGGCACTCCGCAACAAAATGACTCACATTGCCACAATGGAAGCAAGTCCTCACTCGTTGCTTGCCCTTTGCGCCACTTGAGCTGTTCTTGTTGAAGTTGGGCCTTGAGTTCTTCTTGCTCCAAAATTGCCTTGAAGCAAGGGCCATGTGTTCATGATAGGTGAGGGAGTCCTGGATTGGGGGGTGTCCGGATGGCCGGACTATAGCCTTTGGCCGGACTCCTGGACTATGAAGATACAAGATTGAAGACTTCGTCCCGTGTCCGGATGGGACTTTCCTTGGCGTGGAAGGCAAGCTTGGCGATACGGATATGTAGATCTCCTCCCATTGTAACCGACTCTATGTAACCCTAACCCTCTCCGGTGTCTATATAAACCGGAGGGTTTTAGTCCGTAGGGACGAACAACAATCATACCATAGGCTAGCTTCTAGGGTTTAGCCTCTCACGATCTTGTGGTAGATCTACTCTTGTACTACCCATATCATCAATATTAATCAAGCAGGAGTAGGGTTTTACCTCCATCAAGAGGGCCCGAACCTGGGTAAAAACATAATGTCCCTTGTCTCCTGTTACCATCCGCCTAGACGCACAGTTCGGGACCCCCTACCCGAGATCTGCCGGTTTTGACACCGACATTGGTGCTTTCATTGAGAGTTCCTCTGTGTCGTCATCTCAAGGCCCGATGGCTCCTTCGATCGTCAACAACAATGCGGTCCAGGGCGAGACTTTTCTCCCCGCATGATCTTCAGATTCGGGCGGCTTTGCAATAATTCGCTGGCCATCTGGAGCAGATCGAAGCTACGCCCGCCATCAGGTCGATTTGGAAGTTTGAACTACACGGCCGACGTCCGCGGAGACTTGATCTTCGACGGGTTCGAGCCACCATAGCGCCGCCAGACCGCCACGATGGGCATGATCTAGCTCTGCCAATCAACAAAGGCTCGGAGGTCAGATCGGTGTCCGCTCCGACCCTTAGCTCGGAGCCGACTGCGCCAATCGAGGACGGGTGGCTGGACACCGCCTCGGGGGCTGCAATCTCTACGGCGATCGAGCCGAACACCATACCTGTCCTTTGCGAAGCTCGTGACTCCAAGGTGCCGGACTCCTCTCCGGACTCCGAACCTTCCGCGCCCCTGCCAATCGAATCCGATTGGGCGCCGATCATGGAGTTCACCGCCGCGGACATCTTTCAGCATTCGCCTTTCGGCGACATTCTGAATTCACTAAAATCTCTCTCTTTATCAGGAGAGCCCTGGCCGGACTATGGTCAGCACGGTTGGGATGCGGACGATGAAGAAATTCAAAGCCCACCCGCCACCCACTTCGTAGCCACTGTCGATGATTTAACCGACATGCTCGACTTCGACTCCGAAGACATCGACGATATGGACGCCGATGCAGGAGATGACCAAGAACCTGCGCCCACAAGGCACTGGAAGGCCACCTCATAGTATGACATATACATGGTGGACACCCCAAAATAAGGGAACGGTGATGGAACAACGGAGGATGACCCCTCCAAGAAACAGCCTAAGCGCCGGTGTCAGCGGCGCCGCTCTAAATCCCGCCACAGCAAAAACGGCGATTCCGGCACGGGAGATAATAACACCCGGGACAGTGTCGAAGACAATCCCCTCGGCAGGACTCAAAGACAGAGGATGGAGGAGCCAGCCCTCATGAGAGAGCGGCATACAGAGAGGTAGAGGACGATAATTACATGCCTCCCTCTGAAGACGAGGCAAGCCTCGACGACGACGAATTTGTCGTGCCTGAGGATCCTGTCGAACAAGAGCGTTTCAAACGCAGGCTTATGGCCACGACAAGCAGCCTCAAGAAAACCAGCAACAACTTAGAGCTGACCAAGACTTGCTAGCCGACAGATGGACTGATGTCCTTGCGGCTGAAGAGTATGAACTCGAACGCCCCTCCAAGAGCTACCCGAAATGCAGGCTGCTACCCCGATTAGAGGAGGAAGCACCTAGACCAACATCACCAGCCAAGATGATGCGGTGACCGGCCACCTCGTGGCGCTGACAGAGAGGCCTCTCGGCCCTCCACTCAAGCCACACCCGGCGTCGCTCAAAGAATACCAAGGCGCGGGAAATGCGCGGCACTGCGAGATATATTGGAGGACAGGCAAGGCAAACAAGATCGATCTATGGATCGCGTGGGCGCCCACGACACGTGATGATAACCGTCACGCGCGGATATGGTAAATCCGGTCGGGCGAACACGATGAGACAAAGCTCATTTGAGCTACGCCGTGATATAGCCCAACATGTAGGCGCCGCACACCCACTATGCTTCACAGATGAAGTAATGGATCATCAAATCCCCGAGGGTTTCAAACCCAAAACATCGAATCATACGATGGCACAACAGATCCGGCGGTATGGATCAAGGATTATCTCCTTCATATCCACATGGCCCGCGGCGATGATCTACACGCCATCAAATACCTCCCACTCAAGCTTAACAGCCTGCCAGTAGAATCAATTGGTTGTTGGGAGGACCTGGAAGCCGCATTCCTCGACAACTTCCAGGGCACCTATGTGCGACCACCAGACGCCGATGACCTAAACCACATAATTCAGCAGCTAGAAGAATCGTCCAGACAATTCTGGACACGGTTCCTAACCAAGAAAAATCAAATAGTCGACTGTCCGGACGCAGAGGCCCTTGCAGCCTTCAAGCATAACATCCGTGACGAGTGGCTTGCCTGCACCTAGGACAGGAAAAGCCAAATCCATGGCAGCCCTCACAACACTCATGACCCGCTTTTGCGCGGGAGAAGACAGCTGGCTAGCTCGTAGTAATAACATGACCAAGAGCCCTGGTAATTCGGATACCAAGGACAGCATTGGCAGGTCGCGTCGCAACAAGCGAAAGCGTCACGTTAACGGCGACAATGCTGAGGATATGGCAGTTACTGCCGGATTCAGAGGCTCTAAACCCGGTCAGCGGAAAAAGCTATTCAAAAGAAATATTCCGGGCCCGTCCAATTTGGACCGAATACTCGATCGCTCGTGTCAGATACACGGCACCCCCAAAAAACCAGCCAACCACACCAACATGGATTGTTGGGTGTTCAAGCAGGCATGCAAGTTAAACGCCGAAAACAATGACAAGGGGCTACATAGCGATGACGAGGAGGAGCCCCGGCCACCGAACAATAGGGTACAGAAGGGCTTCCCCCCACAAGTGCGGGCGGTGAACATGATATACGCAACCCACATACCCAAAAGGGAGCGGAAGCATGCACTCAGGGACGTATATGCGTTGGAGCCAGTCGCCCCAAAGTTCAACCCATGGTCCTCTGCCCGATCACTTTTGATCGAAGGACCACCCCACTAGCATCTGCCATGGCGGATTCGGCCGCATTGGTTCTAGACTCAATCATTGACGGATTTCACCTCACTAGAGTCCTTATGGACGGCGGCAGCTGAACCTCGCTTTATCGGATGCAGTGCGAAAATTGGGCATAGATCCCTCAAGGATTAAACCCACAAAGACTACCTTTAAAGGCGTCATACCAGGTGTAGAGGCCAATCAGACATGTGCTCGATTACACTTGAGGTGGTCTTCGGATCCCGGATAATTTCAAGCGAGGAGTTAATCTTCGACATAGTCCTGCTCATGATGGCTATCACGCACTGCTCGGACGAACCGCATTTGCAAAGTTCAATGTGATGCCGCACTACGCATTCCTCAAGCTCAAGATGCCAGGCCCTCGAGGAGTAATTACGGTCAATGGAAACACCGATTGCTCTCTCCGAACGGAGGAGCATACGGTGACCCTCGCGGCGGAAGTACAAAGCAGCCTCTCAAGGCAATTCTCCAGTTCGGCCATTAAATGTCCGGACACCGTCAAGCGCTACCGAGTAACCTACAACAAGACCGCTGGCATCGCCCGAGCATGCGTAGTAATGCGGCCCCAACCCCAGCCCTCGCGAAATTGCGAACCAAGATTACGCCAGACATAACTACGCTCTGGAAATACCATGGGCATAGGGGGAGGGGCACGACCACGGCATGCCCAAAATGCGGCTCAACCGCACTAGGGGCTCCTGATTTTGTCATTCTTTTTTTTCTTACTTTCAGGACTCCACTTTTTGGAAGGCCTGTCCGGCAGTATAATCGCCGAACACACGATGCAACAGCCAGGGAGGCACAAAGCTACGTCGAGTGTCCAGGTGGTCTCTATAACGGATAGTATACTTGTTTCACATATCGTACCGCAGCTCGCCCCTGGAGGGGGACATGTCAAATAGTCCCATCTCTTGCTTATCGCACTATTTGTATCATTCTTCTTTTGCCGCAGACTTTTCGAATAAACAATACATAGCTTTTGTCTATTATTGCATTCCTTTTTTATATAAAAATATGTTCAGTTATGACATTATGCAACCGTACACTTTGGTACGGCCAATACACCAGGGGCTTACGTACCCCAGAATATGGTGTGAGAAGTTCGAACACTCTCATGAGTGCGGCAACCCGAACTTATAGCATTATATGCATCGGCTCTGAATCATGTCTTGGGTCAATAGTTGGGTTTTCCCGGCTCCCATGTTTTGGTACCTTACGTTCCGTTATATCGGCTAAGGTAGCCTTTGGGAGAACCACTGCGGTTGTGCCCAGTTGAGCTGGGCTAAGCACCTCGATGGAGAAAGCTAAAACTGACCGTCATGATAGGGTGAGAGTTGGTCGCTGTTCGAGAGGTTTTCGAGTCCCTAAAGACTTATGCCGCTTAGAGCGAGGAGTCCGCTTTGTCCGGCCTAGGCGTGGATAGCGCCCCGAACTCGGTCTTCGGAATACTAGGGGCTTCGCCGAAATTTAAAATTATAGAATTCTATGGCTAAGTGAGAGTGTTCAAGCATTATAGTCCGATTGCTTTGTTCGTTGTGTTGAGCGCCTCCCTCGAAGGACCCAATAATGGGAAAAAGAGCGCTCAAGTTTATCCCGAACACCCCAGCACTCGTGGCATGGGGGCAGAAGCCGACGACTCGCCATCTCTCAAATTTAATAAACGGTCGCACAGAAGGTAATATTTTAAATTCAAAAGCGTTGCTTAGCGCATATGAACAAGTTTTCAGTGTACAGGATCACAAATGCGAGTTTACTCAAAAATTACATCTTTGGAGCACTCATCCGCTATACGGCGGGCACCCTTCAGGACGCCCTCATAATACATCTCGGGCCTGCGATGCTCCTTGCCCGGTGGTGGTCCGTCCGTCACAAGCTTCTCAGCGTCCATCCTGCCCCAGTGCACTTTAGCACGGGCAAGGGCCCTACGGGCACCTTCGATGCATACGGAGTGCTTGATGACTTCAAGCCATGGACAGGCATCCACCAGCCGCCTCACCAGCCCGAAGTAGCTTCTGTGCATGGCTTCCCTAGGCCATAGCCGGACTATGAGACCCTTCATGGCCTGTTCGGCCACCTTATGGAGCTCGACCAGCTGCTTCAGCTGGTCGCTCAAGGGCACCGGGTGTCCGGCCTCAGCATACTGAGACCAGAACACCTTCTCCATCGAGCTCCCCTCTACGACTCGGTAGAATGCGGCGGCGTCGGACACACTCCGGGGAAGATCTGCGAATGCTCCTGGAGAGCTCCGGACTCGGGTAAGTAACAAGTAATTCACTTTCACGTGCTTGCTTTGCATAAAGAATGCCTTACCCGCCGCTATCTTTTTCATCGCCTCAATTTCCTGGAGGGTTTTTGGGCTTCGGCCTTGGCAGATTTGGCGCTCTCAAGCGCCGAGGCGAGCTCGGACTCTCGAGTCTTTGAGTCAAGCTCCAAACTCTCGTGTTTTTCCACGAGAGCCTGGAGCTCTTGCTGCACCTCCTCCACCCGCGCCTCCCGCTTTTCTCGCTGGGTACGCTCCACGGCCGCATTTTCTTCGGACTTGGAGAGCGCTTCCTTCAGGGTCGCCACCTGGGTTGTGGCCCCTGTAATACTCACGTTGGTCCTGTCATTTTTTGCAACCACGTCTTTTTTATATACTTACATAAGGTATTACTTACCTTCCTTGTCCTCGAGCTGCTTCTTGGCAAGGCCGAGCTCGTTCTCGGACCGCCGAGGCTCGCTTCAATGCATCGACTGCTTGGTCGACAGAGGTCGCAGACAGCCTGCATTCCCATATTGACATACTTATGTTAGACTCATGTGTTTATCTTTTGATCCTCACCGGCTTTTCTTTCTTAACACCAAACCGAGCATCGGGGCTACCGCCTATGCGGTAATATTTTTACATATCTTAAATACATACCTCAAAGCTCGTTAGAAGGCTGGCGAAGCTTTAGTCAGCCCGCTCTTGGCGGATCTGAACCTTCCGGATCACCACACTCATAATAGTGCGGCTCCTCGTCGATGGAGGCACCGTTAAGCACCTCCAGCAGATTATCCGGTGCCTCCGGTTGGGCGGAGGTCACCGGGCGTCAGAGGCTTGCCCTTCTTAGTAGGGGCACTTTGCGATTCCGGAACCGTTGAAGGTTCCGGTGCGGTGTCCGGCCCAGGGCTGGACTTGGAGCCCTTGGGGTTCTTCTCCCCTTTGCGCCTGGAGTCCGGGAGGTCGCCTTGCCGCGCCTCCAGAACCACCTCCTCCTGGCTTGGCCCCTTTTGGGACTCCCCCTCGGTATCATCCATTTGGGCGAGGGAGGAGGTGGCGGAAGTGAAGTGCTATTCACATCCGACGAACTCCAGTGGAGCCGCCGATGAAGCGTCGAGCCCGGCCTTGGGCGGACTGCATGATTATATTCGGCGTCAGAAGATACTGTGCAATAGAGGAACGCCGTGAGTTATTCTGGTATCCGAATACTTACGATTTTGCCAGGGGCTTGGCCCTGGATGGCCACTCCTCTTCACCGTCGTCGGCGTTGGTGGAGTAGTTCGAAGGAAGGGTTCTTCCCTTTTTGGACCCTCCGCCCCCCAGTTGGGCGGCCTTCCTTTCGTTCCTCCCCGGCTGGAGGAGAGGCCTCTTCTTCCTCCTCCTCGTGTTCACGGGAGGAGTCCGCCTTGGAGTCATCGGACGATGAGTCCGACACCACCTGGCGCCGGGAACTCCTTCGAGTTCCCGTGGCCTTCTTCTCCGGCACCACGTAAGGTGCCGGAACCAGCAAACCCGGCAAGCGGGCGTCCGCGGGGTCTTCTGGCAAGGGAGTCGGACGGTCAATCTTCCCGGACGTCCTCTGCCAATCCGGTCAAAGGTAAGGGAGTTTAGATCCCGCATAGAGTCAAACTATGAAAAACAAGTGTCCCGTAAAGGGCAAAATAGCTTACCGCGTTGGCTTGATGCTGCGCGCTGAATCCGCGATCCTCGGTAGCGGATGCGGGAGCCTCGGCGCCCTTGAACAGCACCTTCCAGGCATCTTCGTACGTAGTGTCGAAGAGCCTGCTCAGGGTTTGGTGTTGTGCCGGATCAAACTCCCACAAGCTGAAAGCCCGTTGTTGGCACGGGAGGATCCGGCGGATGAGCATGACCTGGACTACGTTGACGAGCTTGAGCTTCTTGTTCACCAGGTTTTGGGCAGTTTGGATTCCGGTCAGCTCTTCCGAATTACCCTGACGACAGGCCCGTCTCTTTCCAGGAGGTGAGCCGTGTAGGGAAGCGGATCGAATTGGGGGCGCTGCCCATTCAGGGTCACGCGACTCGGTGATGTAGAACCACCCCGATTGCCACCCCTTTATGGTCTCCATGAAGGAGCCCTCGAGCCATGTAACATTGGGCATCTTGCCCACCATGGCGCCTCCGCACTCCGCTTGGTGGCCGCCCACTACCTTCGGTTTGACATTGAAGGTCTTCAGCCATAAGCCGAAGTGGGGCTGGATGCAGAGGAAGGTGTCGCACACAACGATAAGCGTCGAGATATTGAGGATGAATTTCGGGGCCAGATCGTGGAAATCCAGGCCGTAGTAGAACATCAGTCCCCGGACAAATGGGTGAAGTGGGAAACCAAGTCCGCGGAGGAAATGGGTGAGGAACACCACCCTCTCATGGGGCCTGGGGGTGGGGATGAGCTGCCCCTTGTCGGGGAGCCGGTGCGCGATGTCATTGGACAAGTATCCGCCTTCCTCGGCTTTTGATGTGCCCCTCCGTGACGGAGGAGGCCATCCACTTGCCTCCCGCTCCGGACATGGTGGAGAAGGTTGAGGCGGGATGTGCGGACTTGGGCGCTAGAGCTCGAGTCTTGTGAAAATGGATAAGCGAAGGAGGAAGAAGGCGTAGATGGAAAGGTGGATCCTTATCCTTATATGGGCGGACAAAACTGTGTGCCCCCACCAGCTGGTAAAACTCGCTTATCTCCCAAGCGCCAGTAAATTAATGGCACGGTTGGGTTACCCACGCCCGTATTGATGAGAATCCGGAATAAGGGGACACGATCTCTGCTTCAACAAGACGTGCCAAGGAAACCGCCTCGCTAAGTGCGTTGAGGTGGGACAGTAAAAATGATTCGAATAAAGGCTTGGCCGCGGTGTCACGCTGCGAAATACGTCAGCAGATTGGATTTGTGTAAATATTATTCTCTCTACGGTGGTATGTGGAAATTATTTTGCAGAGCCAGACACTATCCTTGTGTTCAAAATATTCTATGAAGTATTCGGAGGAGGAACCCGCCTTGTAATGCCGAAGACAATCTGCGTGCCGAACTCGTCGTCATTGAAGCCTGGTTCAGGGAGCTCTTGAGGAGTCCTGGATTAGGGGTGTCCGGATGGCCGGACTATAACCTTTGGCCGGACTCCCGAACTATGAAGATACAAGATTGAAGACTTCGTCCCATGTCCGGATGGGACTTTCCTTGGCATGGAAGGCAAGCTTGGCGATACGGATATGTAGATCTCCTCCCATTGTAACCGACTCTGTGTAACTCCTAACCCTCTCCGGTGTCTATATAAACCGGAGGGTTTTAGTCCGTGGGGACGAACAACAATCATACCATAGGCTAGCTTCTAGGGTTTAGCCTCTCACGATCTCGTGGTAGATCTACTCTTGTACTACCCATATCATCAATATTAATCAAGCGGGAGTAGGGTTTTACCTCCATCGAGAGGGCCCGAACCTGGGTAAAAACATTGTGTCCCTTGTCTCCTGTTACCATCCGCCTAGACGCACAGTTCGGGACCCCCTACCCGAGATCCGCCAGTTTTGACACCGACAATAGGCATACTTCGTATCTTCGAGGTTGCTCTCTTCTTCTTTCTCCTCTTCTTCTTCTTCGACACAAACCTTGGCCTTCAATGCAAGGTTGGGCTTCTTTGCTCTTTGGGAGCGAAGCACCGCATTGTCAGCGGTCTTGTGCAATATACTCATAGCCACAAACTCATCCAACACATCACTTGAGGACAAGGTGTGAAAGTCCGGCCTTTGACGGATGACGGAGGACATGGCTTTGTGGTAGGGCATCATTGCCTTGAGAAATTTGCGCTTGATCCAATTGTCATCCGTGTCCTTGCTTCCATGATCCTGGAGAGAGACCGCGAGCTTGGTAACTCTCCGATAGAGATCACGAGGTTCTTCATCTTCTTTCATTTCAAACTCATCGGCTTCATCTTGTACCACTTCATAATTGGAGCGTTGAATGCTTGCGCTTCCTCGATAGAGGGAGACCACTTTGTGCCAAGCTTCTTTGGCCAATGAGTAGGGCCAAAGATGCGGGAGGTATTCGTGAAGGATTGCTTCTTGGATGATGAAGAGAGCATTTTCGTTGAATTGATCATCCACGACTTCTCTAGGAGTGAAGTTGCTCCGGTCATGCGGATAAAAACCTTCTTCAATGATTCTCCAAAGGTTAGTGTTCACATGATTTAAATGATGCTTAAAACGATAGACCCAAGAATCAAAATCCTCCTTTTTATCAATCTTAGGGGGAGGACCGACATGATTCAAATGAGTAGAAGGTATCGGTCCACCATAAACGGAGGTTGCACATGGGCAAAGATGCCGGTGCCATTTTTACCACTAGACATAGGAGCTTTCTCACTAGTAGCTTCCCCCTTGTCGGGGTTAGCATCCGTATCTGTGTTGGCGGGATCACCCACTTTCACGGACGTGGTGGAAAGTTTAAGCCATTCTCAGAATTCCTTAAACATGTCCTTGACATCGGTCGTCATGGAGGTTTTCAATGTGTCCAATGCCACATTGAATTCCTCATGTGAGATCGAGTTACCCCATCTCCCGTAGACGATATCGGATTCGCACCGGAGTGCTCTCCCACATCGTCTACGACGTCAACCATACTCTTCGGACGGTAAAGTCCTTAAAAAGAGACGAGGCTCTAATACCAATTGAAAGGATCGATATAGTTGACTAGAGGGGGGTGAATAGGCAACTAACAATTTTAGCTTTTCTTTACCAAATTAAACTTTGCATCAAAGTAAGTTGTCTAGATATGCAACTAGGTGGACAACCTATATGATGCAACAATCACAACCACACAAGCAAGCAATGGATGTAACACAAACAAGCTTGCACAAGTAAAGGGACGAGATAACAAAGAGTGAAGCCGGTGGAGACGAGGATGTGTTACCGAAGTTCCTTCCTTTTGAGGGGAAGTATGTCTCCGTTAGAGCGGTGTGGAGGCACAATGCTCCCCAAGAAGCCACTAGGGCCATCAGATTCTCCTCACGCCTCACACAATGCGAGATGTCGTGATTCCACTATTGGTGCCCTTGAAGGCGGCGAATCGAACCTTTACAAACAAGGTTGGGGCAATCTCCACAACTTAATCGGAGGCTCCCAACAACACCAAGAAGCTTCACCACAATGGACTATGGCTCCGAGGTGACCTCAACCGTCTAGGGTGCTCAAACACCCAAGAGTAACAAGATCCGCTAGGGATAAGTGGGGGCAATCAAATTTCTCTTGGTGGAAGTGTAGATCGGGGCCTTCTCAACCAATCCCGAGCAAATCAACAAGTTTGATTGGCTAGAGAGAGAGATCGGGCGAAAATGGAGCTTGGAGCAACAATGGAGTTTAGGGTTGGAAGAGGTGAGTCTTCTTAGAGAAGAAGACCCCCTTTTATAGTGGGGGAACAATTCCAACCGTTACCCACCACTCAGCCCGACCCACGGAACTATCAAGCACCTCGGTAGCGGTACTACAAGACGGTGAAAGGACATGCGGTGCCCCCATGTGTGGTTTTGGTAATTGATGACATTCTCTATGGACTAATGGTTGCATTGAGTTATATTTGAAGGATTTGTCCATAGGCATTTCTTGAAGTCCATGTGTTGGTTTCAAGGAGTTTATGTGTTGACCAAGGTGCTATTAAGGAATTATCCAAAGATTGGTCATGTGAGTGTTGAGCTTATTGCAATCATGTCTTGAAGAAGAAGATTGTGTGATCATTCATGTTTACCTTCAAGACATCATCCAAACGAATAGAGTTGGAAAGATTCAAGGTTGATCAAGACTAAGTCAAGAGTGAATCAAGTTGATCAACTCACAAAGCGTAGAAGATGTACCGAGAGGGATCAAGTGATCCCATGGTATGATAAGCATTATCCATTGCACTTTGTGTACTAACCCATGGTCTATGTGAGAGTCTATGTGGGGTTAGGTACATGTTCATGGGCTTGCGTCAAGAGGAAGATATCATACAACCCATGGAAAGGATGACATCAAGTGGTGATCGTCATCAAGATTGTCGTGTGCAAGTTCAAGTGGAGCATCACGAAGAGATCAAGTGCTTGAAGCTTGCCATCCATTGTGGTGTCAATGGACTTGTGAAGATGTGTCAAGAGTGGCTCACCCATAGTGGAGTATGGGGAGCAATCATCTAGTCTCCATCGACCCAACGCAATCAAGAAAGGTGGTCCATCTTGAGGAGGACAAGATCGTCATCATCTAGCTCAAGTGGATCATGTGCAAGGCAAAGGTTTGCCCTTGATAGGTTTTCTATTTTACCGGTCTCATGGTGGTAGTTGGGAGACCGGGTTATAGGATCGATAGCGGTACTATCAAGGGGGGCTCTCAAGTGAGTAGCTTGATCGTATCGTTCGTCGAGAGCTCAAACCATTGCATCCTTGCATCATGTTTCTTGGTTCTTGTTTGGTTCTCTTTGTCAGTCTTAGAGCTTATGGTCATCTTTTTGACAAGCTTGAGTTCATCGAAAACGGAGTTTGCATGCGTCTTCTATGATGTTTTCGGTGTTGGAGGTTTTACCGGTCTTTTCCGAGGAAGGGTTCTCACCATTTTCTTTTGGGCCTTTTCTCATTTGCTTATTATTGGTATTTCTCTCAAGATTGTGTTAGCCCTTGTTTCTAGCTTTCCAACAAACTTGGTTTCGTTGAATTCGAGTCCGCTTTGCAAAAGTTATGGCTGTTTTGGTAAAGGTCGCAGCGGTACTACCGCTGACTAGAGCGGATGTAATTTTTACTACCGCTCCAGAGCAGTACTATCACAGCTCTGAGCGGTAGTACCGCCCAGCAGTACTCATGCTGCTCCTAAGCGGTAGTACCGCTCCGGACCAAAATCTCGTGTTTTGCTCAAATGGAAGTAGGCACAGAAGTATTTTTTTTAGTACCGCTCGCAAGCTGTAGTACCGCTACCATTTGCGGTAGTACCGTGAGGTCGAGCGTTAGTACCGTGAGGACGAGCGGTACTACCGCTCCGAAGGTTCTTTTGGCCTTTTTGCCTCCTCGCTGTTGTGTTTCGAAGGGGTTCTACCGCCCTAGCGGTAGTACCGCTCCTTGGAGCGGTAGTACCGCTCTGTGCGGGCTGTGAGCATAACGGTTGGATTTGGTAGCTCCTATAAAAGGGGGTCTTCTTCCCCATTCAACCTTATCCTTTTTAGCTCGTGTTCTTCCCCCATTGTTGACCTTCTTCGAGCTTGCTAACTCTCAATCCCTCCAATGATTCTTGCTAGTTCTTGAGGGAAAAGAGAGAGGAGATCTAGATCCACGTTCCCACCAATCACTTTCTCCTCTAAGTGAGGGGAACCCCTTGGATCTAGATCTTGGAGTTCTTCGTGTTCTTCTTTCGTTCTTCCTCTCATTTCCTTCCTAGCATTAGTTGCTTTGGTGGGATTTGGGAGAGAAGGACTTGGGCACTCCGTGTGCCCTTGCCATTGCATTTGGTGCATCGGTTTGAGTTCTCCACGGTGATACGTGGAAGTGAAGTTTGAGAAGCTTATTACTCTTGGGTGTTTGGGCACCCTAGAGTTTGTTCCTCTTGGGTGCCTTGGCGCCCTAGACGGTTGGTGGTGTTCGGAGCTTAATCATTGTGGTGTAAAGCTCCGGGCAAGCGTCGGGGTCTCCAATTAGGTTGTGGAGATCGCCCCGAGCAATTTGACGGCACCGGTGACCGCCCCCAAGGGTTGCCAAAGTGTACGGGTTCGGTGACCGCCCCCAAGGGTTGCCATTTGTACGGGTTCGGTGACCGCCCTCAAGGGTCCCTTAGTGGAATCACGGCACCTTGCATTGTGCGAGGGCGTGAGGAGATTACGGTGGCCCTAGTGGCTTCTTGGGGAGCATTGTGCCTCCACACCGCTCCAAACGGAGACTAGCATCCGCAAGGGTGTGAACTTCGGGATACATCGTCGTCTCCGCGTGCCTCGGTTATCTCTTACCAGAGCCCTTTACTTATGCACTTTACTTTGTGATAGCCATATTGTTCTTGTCATATATCTTGCTATCACATACTTGCTTATCTTGCTTAGCATAAGTTGTTGGTGCACATAGGTGAGCCTAGTTGTTGTAGGTTTTGTGCTTGACAAATTAACCGCTAGGTTTATTCCGCATTTGTTCAAGCCTCAACCATAATTATTTTAAAGCGCCTATTCACCCCCCCCCCCCTCTAGGCGACATCCACGATCTTTCAATTGGTATCAGAGCCTCGTCTCTCTTTGTTGGGCTTAACCTCCTAGAGATTAAATATGTCCAATAGGGGATTAGTAATCTCTGAAACTCTTAGTTTTGATGGCAAAAATTTTTATGTTTGGGTAATTCGCATGCTTAATTTCTTTAGGGTCATGGACCAAAATTTGGAGCGAATTGTAGATATGGGTTTTTCTCCTCCAAAGGATCCCCAAAGATTATCTTTAGAGGAAGAGAAAACTCTTATCTCAATGCTCAAGCTTCTAATGTGCTTTTCGATGCTTTGAGCAATGTAGTTATATTTCAACTCATGCCGTTCAGGATGCTCATGAGTTGTGGATGAAGCTTCAAGATAAATATGGTGTGTCCAAGATTTGTAGGGATGATTGTTCTCCCTACACCTCCGGCCGTATAGTCTTCTCAACTTCTTCTACTTCACCTACATGTGGTTTGCCACAAGATGAAACCCAACACTCCATGGAACAAGATGTGGTCTTGAATGGTGCTTCAAGGGATCCTATATCATCATCTACTGCATTTTGCCTTATGGCCAAGGCTTCAAAGGTATCTCCCACTTTGAATCCCAATATATCTTGTGATGATATTGATGATGGCAAGAGTGATGATGATGTTGATTATGATGAAGAGAGTGATGATGTTGCCTCCTTAAAAATTAAGGGGGAAATGATTTTAAAGCTCTTCTTAAGAATAAAATTGCTCGTTCCAACTTCATGGAAATCATGTCTATTGCTATTGAGGGCAAGAAATATATTGATGAGTTGGAATCTCGTCTTGAGGAGCATGAGGTCACCATTGATAAAATGGAAGGTCATGAGCGTGATTACGCTAATGAGATTATGGACCTCTCTCAAGCTCTTGAACTTGAACAAACCACCAAGGAATCTCTTGAGGAGACTTTTGCTCTAGAATTATCTAGAGTGAGGGAATCTCGTGATAGAGCTCTTGAGGTGGCCAATGATTTTGAAACTAAAAATGAGGAGCTTGAAGTTGTGCATGCTAAACTCCTTGAGGACTTTGAGCACCTCGAAAATGGCTCAAGGGTCATTAAGAGTGAGCTCATCAAAATCACCGAGTCTCATGCTCAACTTAAAGCTTCATATTCAAAAGAGCTTGCCAAGTTGTCTTCTCCTCTTGTTGCTGATGATGATGCTTGTGCTACTAACTCTATCTCTTGTGAAGCATCCATTTTGAAGGAGAATGTTGAGCTACGGGCTCAACTTGAGTTGCTATCTAGCAATTATGGGAAATTGGAAGAAAGCCATGAAAAGCTCTCAAACTCTCATGACTATCTTATAGTATCCCATAATGTGCTAATGATAGCTCATGAGGCCATGCTTGCTAAGGTAACATCTAGTGATCCTCATGTGGATACTAGCACTACTTCTAGTCAAAATGCTATATTGATATGTGCTAGTCCTTGTAATTCATCTACTCACAATGTTGGTACATCTTGTGATGAATTGCTTTCCTTGCCTTGTTGCTCTAACAATGAAGCTTATACTTCCTCTAGTACTTGTATTGAGACTAACCATGTAGAGGAAATCAAAGAGCTCAAGGCCCAAGTCACTTCTTTGAAGAAAGACTTGGAAAAAAAGAGTCATGAAGGAAATCCACACTCAACAATATCTTGAGTGTGCAAAAATCCCCAATGACAAAGGTGGACTTGGATTCAACTCCAATAAGAAGAAGAAGTCCAAGATGAACAAAAGAAGGGCCAAGAACAAGTCAAGAAATCGGCCAAGATTGTTTGCTTCAAGTGCAAAGTAGAAGGGCATCATGTTAGATCTTGCCCATTAAAGAAGAAGGCCATTATTGTCAAGCAACAAGGGAAGAGGGCACAAGTTCAATCTCATGCTCAACCTCAAGTTGAAGAGAGGCCACTTCCCAAGAAGACTCAAGTTAATGCTTCTCTTATTGAGAAATCAAGTGAGAAGAAAGTGAAGAGTAGAGCGTTGCTACTTATGTCGTGGAGAAAGGCCACGTCGCTTCTTCATGCACTAGTGGTAACTTATCCAACCCAATTATTATTGATGATGTCTATTCTCTTGGGAAGGATAAGGTTGGCAATGTGTTTGCCAAGTTTGTTGGTACTCAAAGTGGTGTCAAGAAAAGAACCATTTGGGTGGCCAAGCCTATTGTGACTAACCTCTTAGGAACCAACTTGGTTGGGGACCAACTAGCTCAAACTTGATCAATAGGTGTTGTTGGAGGTCATTGGAGACTTGGCTACATTATGAAGATTTAAGGGGTCCTCATCATTCATATTGTGTCAAGCCAAGTCATTCAGATTATCTTTCTATCATATATCCAATGTTCCTCCTTATGTAACTTCGTGCTTAAATTGCTTACATTAAAAGGTACGTCTCCCTTAGCATGTTGTGGTTTTGTATCTTGCATGTGCTTGTATATGTTGTGCTTCAAAATTGCTTATCTTGAGAAATCAAGTATGTGCATGTTGGTTTGCACATCATGTACATGTGTGTTGTGTGTTGAGCCTTTTGCATCTTGTTTATTTCTTAGTTGGCTCTTGTGAGAGATTAATGGAATATCCCATTATGGGGGAGTGATGTGCTTTATGCACCTCACAATCCTATAAATGTGTGTACATGAGTAATACCATCTAGTATTGATATTTCAAGATTATCTAGTCTCTAGGTGGTATATCTCTCATGAGAAATTCAAATTCTAAATTTTCCATTAATCATCTCTTGTTGGATCCTTTTAATTGCCTCTTGTGTATCTTTTATTTGGTATCACATTATGGGGAGTAATATGCTATGTGTGTATTACTAGCCTAGAAAATGTGTACATTTGAGATATTGTCACCTAGAATTGATATTGTAAATTATCTTGTTCCTAGGTGGCATGGTAGCTCTACAAGTTGCAATTTGCTTGTGTTTGTTGTGAAGATGATGTTGGATATCCTTGGTATCTACCAATCGGGAATTATTTCCATATACTTTTTGTCTTTTGACAATTGGTAGTCACTTATGTGTGGTAGAATTTATTGATCATCTTTACATTGGCTTTTGTTTTTATTTGCCTTTCCTCTTGCCAAGTTTGTGTCAACTCCCTTTGTCTTACCTACCACTTGTGGATCTTGTTTTATTTCTTGTTCTTGTCTAGTGTTTTCTAGATATAGTGAAAGTGGTGATCCCACCTTGTGCATTTTGTATTCAAATGCAAATCCTATGTAATGCACAACTCGTCGGGAGCTATCTATTTTCTCTAAAACGCTCATCTTGTGATCCTTATCAAGTGTGTGTTTGTGGAAGGCAAGCCATTTCTTTTTGGTACTTTGTGCCATCATGAAACTTTGTAGAGGGCTTGGTTTGTTTGGAACCATTCTCTCTTTTGGGAGTTTGACATCCTTCATTTCGTGTGTATCAATGGATATCTCATTCCTTGATGTATCTTTAATGATATCTTCCAAGTGATAATTTATCTATTTGGTATCCTTTTTCTTTGCATCTCGTTTTCATTTGGTTTCGGTTTTTGAAAGTTTTGAGCATGCATGTTTACTTCATGTATTTTATTTGGCATGCTTTCTTTCTTTGACCCAATATATAGGGAAACTCCACCAAGTCTCAAATTGGATGAGAGGTGCATGAAATTCATTTTCATATCTATATGCACCTATTTATGTGGAGTTTGTCCTATGTATTGGTGTTTCTAACTATTTGGTCCCGATGAGTTTGGGTACCGTTTAGTTTGTGTTGTTCTTCTAGGAACATTTGGAGATGCATTGGATGCTCGGCTCACTCACAAGGAAGGTGTTGTCACCATGTGCATATTGGAGTCAAGCTAGGATGATCAATGAACTACTATATACCTTCAATTGGTATCTACTACAACCTTCCAATGATATCTCGGTAACAAGTATCTATTCATGCTTTCTCCTCTTGCATTCAACCTTGTGTAGGTTGCATCTTGGCATGATTTTCATTTCATATCTTGTGATACTTGTTTCCTTTCTCAAAGCATCCCAACGATGATCTCTTGTTGCTAGTTGTGATGCCCTTGATGGATGTGTGTTTGGACTTCATTTATATACAATAAGACCATATCTAGCCAAGTTCTATGCTTTCAAGCAAATATCTTATTGGTATATTTATGACTTCCTTGTGGATATCTTGTTCCTTCATGTTGTAACTATTTCGGGTGTACATTCTTCTTTGTAGATATATATATATCATCATGATTTCGTCTACATAGAACCTTATACACTTGAGAGAAATTACATCTCTAGTTGATATCCTTTCTTTCACGTCCACCTTGTCTTTCTTATGTTATTTCTTTGGTGGCTCCGTGAAAGCTTTTGCCTTGAGTGCGTGTCCTCTATCGTTGCATCTTGATGCACTCTTGTGTGGTGAAGATTATTTTACTCATGCTTATCGTTACGAGGCTTTTTCCATCTTAATTGGCATCTCTCGTCTTGATGAGGCTTTCATCTTCTATCTTCACCATGGGTTGTCACAAGCATAAGTTCTTTATATGCTTATTAGTAAGCTTGTGAACCCATTTGCTAGTTGTGTGTGGGAATGACAGGCCTTGCACCGTGTGCCTCATTCTTTCAAGACTATGTTGATGCTTAATGCTCATCCTAATTTTAGTCTTCTCAAGTGCTTCGCCATGACTCACACACATCATTTTGGTTGAGCCCATTCTTAAGTTGCCTCTTTTACTTGTTTCTCAACCATGTGTTTGTTGCAAGTACTAGGCTTTGTTTCCTATATGCTCACTTGCACTTGTTGTAAGTTTCTATTGATTTTGGGGAGCTATGATCCTATTTTGTGCACTTTGTATCCAATTACAAAACATTCTTTTGTGCACAAATCATGGGGAGCTTCTCTAGTTTCTTTAGAACACTCCTCGTCTCATATCATAATATCCTTCATTCATGTGGCTCATAGGATCTTTGGTCTAGTTGGTTCAATTGATATCCTTTGATTGCTTGCTTCAATTGGTATCTATTGATTGCTTGATTGCTTGTTTCTCTCTTTGTTATGTCTTTGTGGCATATCATTCTTTTGCAATCTTTGGGCCTCATATAGTTTGTGTTCCTCCAAGTATTAACCGTTGGATATGTGTATTGCATTCCACTCTCTTGTTGAGAAATACACAATTTATGGAGGACCACAATTTATATTGGTCTTCTTAGCTTTTCGCCCATTTTAGCAATCGATGCCAATGGGGAGAAGTTTCAGAGAGTTTTGTGGAGAAGTTTAGAGAGTTATCTCCTCTTGCTTTGGTTTTGTTCCTTAGCATTTGCATCTCATACGCATGCACTATTGGTTGTTGAATTGCATGGTGATGCATAATTCCTTATATAAACTCTCTTGAAAGTGATTGTCATCAATTACCAAAATGGGGAGATTGAAAGGACATGCGGTGCCCCATGTGTGGTTTTGGTAATTGATGACATTCTCTATGGACTAATGGTTGCATTGAGTTATATTTGAAGGATTTGTCCATAGGCATTTCTTGAAGTCCATGTGTTGGTTTCAAGGAGTTTATGTGTTGACCAAGGTGCTATTAAGGAATTATCCAAAGATTGGTCATGTGAGTGTTGAGCTTATTGCAATCATGTCTTGAAGAAGAAGATTGTGTGATCATTCATGTTTACCTTCAAGACATCATCCAAATGAACAGAGTTGGAAAGATTCAAGGTTGATCAAGACTAAGTCAAGAGTGAATCAAGTTGATCAACTCACAAAGCGTAGAAGATGTACCGAGAGGGATCAAGTGATCCCATGGTATGGTAAGCATTATCCATTGCACTTTGTGTACTAACCCATGGTCTATGTGAGAGTCTATGTGGGGTTAGATGCGTGTCCATGGGCTTGCGCCAAGAGGAAGATATCATACAACCCATGGAAAGGATGACATCAAGTGGTGATCGTCATCAAGATTGCCGTGTGCAAGTTCAAGTGGAGCATCACGAAGAGATCAAGTGCTTGAAGCTTGCCATCCATTGTGGTGTCAATGGACTTGTGAAGATGTGTCAAGAGTGGCTCACCCATAGTGGAGTATGGGGAGCAATCATCTAGTCTCCATCGACCCAACGCAATCAAGAAAGGTGGTCCATCTTGAGGAGGACAAGATCGTCATCATCTAGCTCAAGTGGATCATGTGCAAGGCAAAGGTTTGCCCTTGATAGGTTTTCTATTTTACCGGTCTCATGGTGGTAGTTGGGAGACCGGGTTATAGGATCGATAGCGGTACTATCAAGGGGGGCTCTCAAGTGAGTAGCTTGATCGTATCGTTCGTCGAGAGCTCAAACCATTGCATCCTTGCATCATGTTTCTTGGTTCTTGTTTGGTTCTCTTTGTCAGTCTTAGAGCTTATGGTCATCTTTTTGACAAGCTTGAGTTCATCGAAGCGGAGTTTGCATGCGTCTTCTATGATGTTTTCGGTGTTGGAGGTTTTACCGGTCTTTTCCGAGGAAGGGTTCTCACCATTTTCTTTTGGGCCTTTTCTCATTTGCTTATTATTGGTATTTCTCTCAAGATTGTGTTAGCCCTTGTTTCTAGCTTTCCAACAAACTTGGTTTCGTTGAATTCGGAGTCCGTTTGCAAAAGTTATGGCTATTTTGGTAAAGGCTGCAGCGGTACTACCGCGACTAGAGCGGATGTAATTTTTTACTACCGCTCCAGAGCAGTACTACCGCGGCTCCTGAGCGGTAGTACCGCTCCAGAGCAGTACTACCGCGGCTCCTAAGCGGTAGTACCGCTCGAGACCAAAATCTCGTGTTTTTCTCAGCGGAAGTAAACCTGAAGTATTTTTTAGTACCGCCGCATAAGCTGTAGTACCGCTACCATTTACGGTAGTACCGTGAGGTCGAGCGGTAGTACCGTGAGGATGAGCGGTACTACCGCTCCGAAGGTTCTTTTGGCCTTTTTGCCTCCTCGCTGTTGTGTTTCGAAGGGGTTCTACCGCCCTAGCGGTAGTACCGCTCCTTGAGCGGTAGTACCGCTCTGGCGGCTGTGAGCATAACGGTTGGATTCGGGAGCTCCTATAAAAGGGGTCTTCTTCCCCATTCAACCTTATCCTTTTTAGCTCGTGTTCTTCCCCATTGTTGACCTTCTTCGAGCTTGCTAACTCTCAATCCCTCCAATGATTCTTGCTAGTTCTTGAGGGAAAGAGAGAGGAGATCTAGATCCACGTTCCCACCAATCACTTTCTCCTCTAAGTGAGGGGAACCCCTTGGATCTAGATCTTGGAGTTCTTCGTGTTCTTCTTTCGTTCTTCCTCTCATTTCCTTCCTAGCATTAGTTGCTTTGGTGGGATTTGGGAGAGAAGGACTTGGGCACTCCGTGTGCCCTTGCCATTGCATTTGGTGCATCGGTTTGAGTTCTCCACGGTGATACGTGGAAGTGAAGTTTGAGAAGCTTATTACTCTTGGGTGTTTGGGCACCCTAGAGTTTGTTTCTCTTGGGTGCCTTGGCGCCCTAGTCGGTTGGTGGTGTTCGGAGCTCAATCATTGTGGTGTAAAGCTCCGGGCAAGCGTCGGGGTCTCCAATTAGGTTGTGGAGATCGCCTCGAGCAATTTGACGGGTTCCGGTGACCGCCCCCAAGGGTTGCCAAAGTGTACGGGTTCGGTGACCGCCCCCAAGGGTTGCCATTTGTACGGGTTCGGTGATCGCCCTCAAGGGTCCCTTAGTGGAATCACGGCATCTTGCATTGTGCGAGGGCGTGAGGAGATTACGGTGGCCCTAGTGGCTTCTTGGGGAGCATTGTGCCTCCACACCGCTCCAAACGGAGACTAGCATCCGCAAGGGTGTGAACTTCGGGATACATCGTCGTCTCCGCGTGCCTCGGTTATCTCTTACCCGAGCCCTTTACTTATGCACTTTACTTTGTGATAGCCATATTGTTCTTGTCATATATCTTGCTATCACATAGTTGCTTATCTTGCTTAGCATAAGTTGTTGGTGCACATAGGTGAGCCTAGTTGTTGTAGGTTTTGTGCTTGACAAATTAACCGCTAGGTTTATTCCGCATTTGTTCAAGCCTCAACCATAATTATTTTAAAGCGCCTATTCACCCCCCCCCCTCTAGGCGACATCCATGATCTTTCAACGGGCCTGCGGTACTACCGTGGGCACGGTAGAGACCAGACCTGACAAAAGGAGCACTAGCAGGGCGCGGTAGATCCGCAGGAGCGGTACTACCGCGACCCCATACGATACTACCGCAAGACAGCCGCAGGCCAGGCCCGGCCAGGGCACGGATGTAAAAATTACATCCGTGACTACCTCCGCTTGAGAAATTGTCGTGCAAAAATCCGACCGCGGAACTACCGCGACCATGGAGTGCGGTATTATCAGTGAAAGGTGCGGATGTAAAAATTACATCCGCCCTTACCTCCACTTGCTCTTGAACTGGCACGGCGTCCACGGTACTATCGGCGCCGCAAAGCACGGTACTACATGGGTAGCGCGGATGTAAAAATTACATCCACAGCATTCACCGCTTGAGCAGCGGTGCCAGACCAGAGCTCGCGGTACTATCGCTCCGAGGAGCAGTACTACCGTGGGAGCCTATGGTACTACCGTGCCGGAGCCCGGTACTACCGCTGGCTCCTGTGGTAGTACCACTCAGAAGAGCAGTACTACCGCTAGCCTGAGAAGAGCAAGGCGGAGGCCCTCAAATCGCAGAGACAAGGTGAGACGGAGGAACACTCCAAGGAGCTCGAGGAAAGGCGGTGCAAAAGGGAATGTGTACGTGAGATTCCACCCAAACCTTTCCAAAGCGGACCCCCTCTTAATAGTACGGCTCTCCTACGACTCAACTCCACCGAACCGAACCGTAGAGAAACGCCGTCTTCAATAATCTTCGAGGGGCATCAAATTGTCTTGTGTTTAGTCGTGATGAATCTGAAAAGTGCAATACACACGATTAGTCCGCAAAGGCATTGTCATCAATCACCAAAACTACTTAGGGGCAAAAATGCCCTTACAATATGGGTAGTACAAGAGTAGATCTACCACGAGATCGTAGAGGCTAAACCCTAGAAGCTAGCCTATGATGGTATGATTTTAATTGTGATTGGCCTTCTAAGGACCAACCTCTCCGGTTTATATAGGCACCGGAGAGGGCTAGGGTTTACATGGAGTCGGTTACAAGGAAGTAAATACAATATCTGGATCGCCAAGCTTGCCTTCCACGCCAAGGAAAGTCCCATCCGGACACGGGTCAAAGTCTTGAGTCTTGTATCTTCACGCTTCAATAGTCCGAACGTTGTATACAGTCCGGCTGTCCGGATACCCCCTAATCCAGGACTCCCTCGGTAGGAGTTGTTGTCGATGGCGTCTGGCTCCTGGGCTCCAGCATCTGGTTGCGACAACCAGGAAGAAAGGAAAAGGGGAAAAGGAGGAGCAAAGAAGCCGTGAGTACTCATCCAAAGTACTCGCAAGCAAGGATCTACACTACATATGCATGGGTATATGTGTAAAGGGGCAATATCGATGGACTGAACTGCAGAATGCCAGAATAAGAGGGGGATAGCTAGTCCTGTCAAAGACTACGCTTCTGGCAGCCTCCATCTTGGCAAAAGATGTAGAAGAGAGTAGATGGTAAGTTCACCAAGTATCATCGCATATCATAATCCTACCCGTCGATCCTCCCCTCGTCGCCCTGTGTGAGAGCGATCACCGAGTTATATCTGGCACTTGGAAGGGTGTGTTTTATTAAGTATCTGGTTCTAGTTGTCATAACGTACAACTCCGGGTCGTCCTTTTACCGAGGGACACAACTATTCGAATAGATAAACTTCCCTGCAGGGGTGCACTATATAACCCAACACGCTCGATCCCCTTTGGCCGGGCGCACTTTCCTGGGTCATGTCCGGCCTCGGAAGATCAACACATCACAGCCCTACCTAGGCACAACAGAGAGGTCAGCACGCCGGTCTAAATCCTATGCGCGCAGGGGTCTGGGCCCATCGCCCATTGCACACCTGCACGATGCGTACGCGGCCGGTGAGCAAACCTAGCAACCTCCATTACAAAGGAAGTTGTGTTACGCGGTCCAACCCGGCGCGCGCTGCTCAGTCGCTGATGTCAAGAAGGCTTCGGCTGATACCACGACGTCGAGTGCCCATAACTGTTCCCGTGTAGTTGGTTAGTGCATATAGGCCAGTGGCCAGACTCAGATCAAATACCAAGATCTCGTTAAGCATGTTATTTTGTAGTAACCGTGGACGCCGACCGGGGCCAGGCCCACCTCTATCCTAGGTGGTCTCAACCTGCCCTGTCACTCCGCCACAAAGTAACAGTTGGGGGCAGTCGGGAACCCAAGCCCACCACTACCGGGACGGAGCCACCTGTCCTTTCAGCCCCCACATTAAAATCACTTGCGGGTACTCTACAAGCCGACCCGACTTTAGTCACCACATGTATCAAATAATATGTATGTAAGTATATACCCGTGATCACCTCCCGAGTGATCACGGCCCGGTAGTATAGCATGGCAGACGGATAAGAAAGTAGGGCCACTAATGGACTACTAGCATCCTATACTAAGCATTTAGGATTGCAGGTAAGGGTAACAACTGTAGCAACAATGATAGTCTATGCAGCAGAATAGGATAAACCGAAAGCAGTAACATGCTACACTACTCTAATGCAAGCAGTAGAGGGAAGGAATAGGCGATATCTGGTGATCAAGGGGGGCTTGCCTGTAAGCTCAGCCGAGAAGGAGGGGTCATCAACACTGTAGTCATACTGGGTGGCATAGCAGCGGCATCGGTCTCGGTGTCTAACGAGAGAAGAGGGGGAAGAAACAATAAATATAATGCAAAAATAAGCATGACGATGCATGACATGACAATGAGCGGTGCTAGGTCTGCCCTAACGCGGTAGTAGGTGATACCGGCGAAGGGGGGAAACAACCGGGAAAGTATCCCCGGTGTTTTGCGTTTTCGGACATATGAACCGGAGGGGGAAAGTTGCGTGTTTGCTATGCTAGGGATGTGTGGCGGACGAACGGGCTACGTATCCGAATTCGTCTCCTCGTCCTGAGCAACTTTCATGTACAAAGTATCTTCGTCCGAGTTACGGATCATTTTATATTTAATTTTTAAGTTTTAAAATCATTTTCTAGAATTAACAGATATTATAATTCGAATTTGCGTTTATGATGTCAGCATGACATCAGTAGTCAACTCTGACCGTTGACTGGTCAAGCTGACACATGGGTCCCACTGGTCATAGACTCAGGTTAATTGAACCTGGTTAATTAGACTAACTAAGTGATTAAGCTAATTTATTCCAATTAGATTAGCCAAATAGGATTAATTGACTCAATTAATTAATTAATTCTAACATTTTATTATTCTTTTTATTCTCTTTTTTTAAATCGTTCTGGGGCGGGGCCCATATGTCATAGGCCCAGAGGCCTTAATGGGCGCTGGGCAGACGGGCATCAGGCGCTGGGGCGCTGACGCCCAGCCCGATTGGGCGCGGTTGGGGAACAGCGGCCACGGCAGGGCGTACGGGGCTAGCGGCAGGGAGGCGGCGATGAGCAGCGGCGGAGGCGGGGCGGTGCGGTAGTAACGGCCAGAGGGAGTGGTGGGCGCCAACAGCTACAGCAGGAGCGGCAAGCTAGGCGGGACTCGGGGCGGGCCGGAGCTCAACGAGAGCTGAGCGAGCGAAAGGCCGCGGGCGTGTGGGGAACCGCGACGGGGCGTGGCCACGCGGAGGCAACGAGGTGAGGTGCGCGGCTGGAGAAGGGCCCCGATCGTGGCTACGGCGAGCACACGAGCAGGCGGGCGCGGATGAGGTCGGGCGCGTGACAGTGTTAGGCAGCGGAGCGAGGGCTCGGGGGACCACAGCGAGGCGCTGGGTCGAACGCGGTCGGCGTGTGGCGGACGGCGCCGGCGACAGAGAACGAGGGGAGAGGAGGCCACGACCTGTGAGCGCGAGCGCGTGCGGAGAGCGGCGACCGCGACGGGGAGATAGGGAGAGGCCGGGGGCCTCACCGCGGGGCCGTAGGGCAAAGGCAGTAGGCTCGGGGAGGTCCGGCGAGGTAGATAGACGACGGGGGCGAGGTGGCGGCGACGGTGAATGGCGTCGGGGTGGTCGAGGCGGAGGCGCTCCGGGTGGCGGCAGCGAGGCGTGGTGTCTGGGGCAAGCGGCGGCGTTGCGGCCTCGTCTCGGTCGTGCCCCCGATCTCGATCTAGATCGAGGGGCGGAGGGGGAGAGCGAGGTGAGTGGGGAAAGTGGGGGTCGTGGCTAGGCTTCGGGCACGGCAAGTCATATAGGCCAGGGGCGCGGGTGGGCCAGCCGGCAGTGCCGTGGCCCAGTTGGTCGGGGGGTTTTCTTCTTCTATTTATTTTTTGTTATTTTTTTAATTTTCTTTTGTGTTCATTTACTTTCCCTATAGTTTTCAATTCATTTTAGTTTCAAAAATACAAAAAAAATAGCTCCTAAATTTGTATAGCTTAATATACCACTGCCACATTTAATTATGGCACCCAAGTAAAATAGTTTAACATTTTATTAATTATAAAAGGCATTATCTAAAAGATTAAGCCATTGTTTTAATTATTTTAGTGCCTTTAATTATTTTATCAAAATTTGGGTTCTCCACCATTATTACTAAGGATTTATTTGTCAAATTTAGCACAGTTTAGTTTTTATGTTTGAAAACTTTTATCGTTTGACTGTAATTCAAATTTGAATTTGAATCGGTTTCAAACTAACGCGAGATTAACAACAGTAACCGAGGTGACGTGGCATCATTAGCGTGGAATTACTGTAGCTTAATTATCCGGGCGTCACAATCGTACTCTCACTGGATGGACTCGGATGAGTCCAATGGTGCTACTTCTACTCCAACTCAGGATCAGGAGATCGATGAGGAGTCCGATGCGTGTGAGGAGATGTCTGCTAATGGGTCTGATTCTGAGGAGGAGACTGACGAGTCCATGGGTGGAGACTAATACCATCTGGAGTTGCGTTAGGTTTCTCTCTCTCTTTTTGGTGACTCGATGCCAAAGGGGGAGAGGTTTAGGACCGGGGGATTTGCCTTTCTGCAGGGTGTTGCCGAGTCAAAAGCGTGGTTCTTGTTGCCTTTGTGTTTTTGCTTGTGAACTATTTTCTTTCGTTTGCTTTGGTTTGTTGTGAGACTCTCTTTCATATGGTGTAAGACATATGCTACCCTAGTTAATCTTATCATGTCTCTATATATGTGAATGTATGATCTTTTATCTTATTAGTTTGCTTGCTTATATGTCCCTTATTTCTTTACTAGGATTGCCCGATCTATAAAATATAGGGGGATTGTTGATCCTAGTATGTCTGTTGTGCAGTCCAAACCACATCTTTGGAATGCACACATCTAGGGGGAGCCTGTCTATCTTTTATAGATTCTTGGGTTTGCGTATGCTCGTTATATATCTCTTTGAGCAAATCACGTATTGTCATCAATCCACCAAAAAGGGGGAGATTGTAAGGGCATATTTCTCCCTAAGTGGTTTTGGTGGTTGATGACAATGCATTTGCGGACTAATCGCGTACATTGTGCATTTCAGATATGTCATGGTCAGGCACTAGACGATTCGACGCCCCTCGGAGCCTTTCGAAGATGGCGGTTTTTCTATGTTTCTTTTCGGTGGATTTGAGTCGTAGGGAAGTCGTACTATTAAGAGGGGGCCCGCTTCGGAAAGGTATGGGTGGAATCAACACGTACACAGCCCCATATGCACCCACTGCCTCCTTTCCATCTCTGGAGCCCTTCCTTTGTTTTCTTGGTTTTTCCAACACCTTGCTAGCGGTAGTACCGCCTGCGCCCACAGTAGTACCGTTGGTACTTCCATATTAGTACCGCTTAGAGCCTCCCCGAGTGTGCAAGTTTCGGTTGCCTGTTTTTATGTCACGGTAGTAGGGCGGTAGTACAGCGGTAGTACCGCTTAGGCGGTACTACAGCCCTTACTACCGTCTCCACTACCGCTTGCGGGGTGGTCTCATGTGCAAGGTTTTGTTTCCACTTCGCCTCTAGTGGTAGTAGAGCGGTACTAAGGCGGTAGTACCGCTTGGCACGGTACTGCCGCCCCTGGTACCCTCTACTACCGCTGCATCTCCAGGTCTAAGACCCAAGCGGTAGTACCGCTCTGGTCAGCGGTAGTACCACTCCAGCGGCACTACCGTTGCTACACTCTTTGTAGTCTTAGAGCTGTGCGATGGAGTACCGCCTAAGCGGTAGTACCGCTTCTAGGAGCGGTAGTACCGCTTAACTGCGGGCTGGGCAGAAAACGGTTGGATTTTTACTCCCCTATATAAAGGGGGGTCTTCTTCCTTCTAGGGTTTCCTCTTCCATCCCTAAGCTCCATTGTTGCTCTAAGCTCCATTTTCGCCCGATCTCTCTCCCTAGCCACTCAAACTTGTTGATTCTCTAGGGATTGGTTGAGAAGGCCCCGATCTACACTTCCACCAAGAGAAATTTGATTCCCCCACTAATCCCTTGCGGATCTTGTTACTCTTGGGTGTTTGAGCACCCTAGACGGTTGAGGTCACCGAAGAGCCATATTCCATTGTGGTGAAGCTTCGTGGTGGTGTTGGGAGCCTCCAATTAAGTTGTGGAGATTGCCCCAACCTTGTTTGTAAAGGTTCGGTTGCCGCCTCCAAGGGCACCAATAGTGGAATCACGGCATCTCGCATTGTGTGAGGGCGTGAGGAGAATACGGTGGCCCTAGTGGCTTCTTGGGGAGCATTGTGCCTCCACACCGCTCCAACGGTGGCGTGCTTCCTCTCAAAGGGAAGGAACTTCGGTAACACATCCTCGTCTTCACCGGCTCCACTCTTGGTTATCTCGTTCCTTTACTTGTGCAAGCTTATCGTGTATTACATTCCTTGCTTGCTTGTGTGCGTGTTGTTGTTGCATCATATAGGTTGCTCACCTAGTTGCATATCTAGACAACCTACTTTGATGCAAAGTTTAAATTGTTAAAGAAAAGCTAAACATTGTTAGTTGCCTATTCACCCCCCCCCCCTCTAGTCAATTATATCGATCCTTTGACCTTTCATGGTTCCACCCACAGTTCCCGGCCCTCAGCATGATTATCATGTGTAGCAAAGGCCACAAACTCAAAAGCCGAAGCCAAGACTGCCAAGGATTTCCAGTGCTGCAACAACTCAAGGCTGGTTCGATGTGCTCAGCTTCAAAGAGCACAACACATTCTTTGATAGCGCCAAGAATCCGTACACGAAGCCCAAGATCTCCTCTGACAGGTTTTGGAGCCATCACCAATGAAGCTACTACTCCTGCATCTTATACAACCAAGACCGGATTTTCCCTCATAAGCATTGGATTGTGATGCTATGGCTGGGCTGGCATGCCTTGAAGAGGCCCTTGACAGTTTCAGGGACATTGGGCTGCTACCATTCTTGACTAACAAAGAGCACTGGAGCGAAGAGCTTTTGCTACAGTTCTACGCCACATTGCACATTCAAGGCTACAACAGGGATTCAAAGACTTGGATCCTTGAGTGGATGACAGGTGACATTCATCATGAAGCCAAAGCTCAGGACATCATTGAGCTTACTTCCCTGCCCACTCCAGGTGAGTTGTATGAGCCTGGTTGTCAGCTTCATCAGAATGAACCGTGGAGCATATTTCAGAAGCCAAAGCCCAACATGAGCCAAATGCTAAGCATGATGAAGCCATTGCCCATGACGCCAAATACTCCAAGGAGTTCTTTGTTAAGGACCTCGATTACTTGCCCCGCGTAGTTTATCACATTCTGAGGCGTACTCTCTAGCCAATCAAAGGAAACTCTTCTGAAGCCAAGCTCGAAGGCGCCATGAAGACATTGATTTTCTATATCATCAATGGCATCAGATTCAATACTCGGGATTTCTTCATCTACAGCTTGCAGCTTCTGGCATTGATCTCTTTGGACTTAAGTTTTATGCTCCATGGGTGATACGTTTGATCAAGCTTCATTCAACCATAAACTATCAACCTTCAACGCGCAACCATGTTGTATTCTTACCTGATGTTGATATGTCCATTGAAGCCATCTACCCTGAGCCTGCAAAGAAGCCACTCCACCTACAGAATGCAGAACATCAAAGCTTCACGCAACCAATTGAAGGCATTCTTGTGCCAAATTCTGCTACTCCTGCTTATCCTTTGGCTAGCAACTTGCGTCTGCCGCATCGTGCAAATACCAAAGCCACTGCCAGCACAATTGCTCAAAGGCCTCAGAAGCGTCCTCGTGTCCTAAACGACCGTGAGCTTCTGGTTTCTCTCCATCTAAAGCAGGATAGGCATCATGACTGGCTGAAGCGTCAAATGCAGAGTCTCTTGGTTGATGTCAATCGCATTCGCAACTTGGCTACCAAGAATTCATTCGTCGCGCACGAAGCCTGTCGGCGGTCCTGGAAGAGCCTCACACTGTTCTGCTCTGAAGATGATCTTCGTGGAGATGGCTTCACTGAGAGCTTCAAGTTTGACTCCAGGCCTTCGCAATCTGCAAGTTGGCGTCGCACACCTTCAATTGAAGATTCTGAACATTCATCTTCGGTTGCAACTGTTGTTGCGAGAGTCGTCGATGAAGAACATGACGCCACTTCACCAACTCTGGCTTCACTACACCACGGTTGAGCTTTAGGCCCGTCTGCACCACCCAACTCCAACGTCGACCCTGCACCAACATCTTCTCCAACTGGGAACGAGTAGGTCCTCTATGTCTTCAATTTGGTCATTACTGACAAAAGGGGGAGAAGCATATGAGGTTGATAGTCTTCAAGCAGGTCCATATGGGGTGGTTGCCTTATTTTTGCAAAGTTCTTACAACTCTCGTTTTGAAACTATTTGGCTCTTGAGTTGTAACACTTAAACTTGATGGTCGTCTGCTACTCTTGCTGCTACTTTGTGATGCGATGATAAATTCCGCATGAAGTCACTCTGCAGACGCCCATTTCTCATTATGCATTTCATTATCTTCGCTATTCTTATATATGCATGATGAATTGTCTTCATATGTTGAAGAGGATCTCCACAAAGTAAAACCTGTCATGTGCGTTTGCATTCAAAAGCAAACTACTTATATGCACATCTTCAGGGGGATCCTTTTGCAACTTATGAAGACAATGACTTTGATCTTTAACTTTCACATACTTTTATCCCCATTGAAAACTTCAACCAGTTTGTCATCAATCACCAAAAAGGGGGAGATTGTAAGTGCATCTAATGCCACCCCTAGTTTATTTTGGAGTATTGACGACAAACTTGGTTGAGGGACTAATGTGTTTGTGAGAATTGTAGGATAACACAGGTAGTAGTCCCTTATTGATTCGGTTTACCTATCAGAAATGATCCCTAAAAATGTGTGAAGATATTGAAGACAATGGTGGTTTTTGAAGACATTCATGATGAAGATTATGACATGTGAAGACATTCACTTCAAGACTACATAGTGCGAAGACATAGTTGTTTCGTAGTTTCCTTTTCTTCTTTATTGAGTCATAGGAACCACCGTATTGTTAAGTGGGGTCCAAGTGAACAAAGTCAGAATGACTGATGTGATGCTCAACCAAAATCCTATGTCTTCGAGCGAAGAAGTAAATCTTATCCAGAGCTGGATGAGTCAGCTTTACTTGTAGCCCAAGTCAAGCTGCCGCGTTTGTTTGAAATCCGACTGTTGGACACGTGTCGGTTCCTTAGTGACCCATGGTCATTTCAGATATATCAGGTCAGGTTGCCTTCTGGATATAAATAGCCCACCCCCTACACCATAAATTGGTGGCTGCTCAGAGTTAGTGCACGGCTTTTGTCGTTTGAGAGCAACCCACCTATGAAGCCTTTGAGAGAGAGATCCTTGCGAGGACAGCACAAAACACCCAGAGCCAAAAAGTGTTAGGCATCACTGAAGTATTCCTGTCCACGTGACTTGAAGACTTGTTACACTTGAGGACTATGAATCCTCCATCCGGTTAGGCGTCACGTTCTGAGCATCCAAGAGCCATTGTGGATTGCTGGTGAACGAAGTCTGTGAAGGTTTGGAAGTCTACCTTGAAGACTTACCAGAGTGATTGGGCGAGGACTAGGTGTCCTCAGCTCAAGAGGAATAAGGTGAAGACGCAGTTTTCTGAGTTCAATCTCAGCCTCCCTAACCAGACGTACAGTTGTCACAACAACTGGAACTGGTCTACCAAACCCTTGTCTTCACCAAGCAACTGGTTCTATCCCCCACTTCCCTTTACTTCACTGTTTGTCTTCGTGAAGTCATTGCTTGCCTGTCTAATCTGATTGACTTCACTGTGTGAAGACTATTACCTGTTTGGCTTCATACTGTCTTCCATTCTGATCCATACTACCTAGCTATTGATAGTCTTCGTACCTTCACTTCATTGCTTACTTGACAATGGCTTGTCTAGTGTAGTCTATCTTCCGCTGCATATCAATAGGTTCATTACATCTGCTTTTCTTCAAAAACCTCGTGTTTTGAAGACTTCCATAAAAATTGCCTATTCACCCCCCCTCCCCCCCTCTAGTCGATAACTAGCACTTTCAGAGACACACCTCCACACGCCTTATGAAGATGCTAGAAGCACCACAGGACAAGAGCTAGGCAGGGAGAACCTTATTCCATCTTCAAGGAGTCGCCCCCGCCTCGGCTTCATGAGCATGGCATAAATCCAAACAAAACTGAAAACACCTAAAATCGGAGCCCTCTCGCCAGCAAGTGTCGGGATCGACTGCTACTCACCTGTGAAATTTTGTGAACAAAGGATACCCATGGTATTCTTAATGAAAAGATATATAATCGAGACCTTATTATTCGCCAAACAATGTTTATTTAATATAATTTTTGTTGGCCTAAAATATCACGGATGTCATTTCTTTGTGAAACTTCATACGTATACCTGTCTATTATGTATGTTACAAAAAAATCATAATTTTTATTTTTCCTGATATTTTCTCAAAATTTATTTCTAAGGGGCCCAAATCCGCATCCGCTGTATCTCGTCTTTCAGGAAAATGGTTGTGTCTTTCAGTCTAAAACATCCATTCACAATCACAGATTGTCGGCTTGTCGCTGATTTTTTGTTCGCCCCTGCTGCGCTCAATTCCATTTCTTCACTTGCAGCACTTTTTTTTTGCTGGAGCGATAGAATGGAGTTCACAAAGTTCACTCTTCGGTTGCTCATCAAATATCTGAACCCGTAAAAAAACAAATATATCTGAAGCAGAAAGACGAATCAAATGGCGTTTCTAAACTAGAGGTACACTATCCGTTGTTATCCGTATTCGGATAATTCAGTTAGATATTCGTTCCTGTTCAAGAAAAAAAAGAAGGAAACGTTACATTCCGCCTCACTTGATCCAAGACTCGAGTTACTGTCGAGCAGTTCAGCACGGCTACGGCATCGAGCATTGACTTCGGCAGTTGGGTGGCTTCTGATGAGCAGCGATGGCGCGGGAGACCCGGCGCTGCAAGCAAAGACGGTAGGCCAACGCCTGCACTGCATGCACCACATCGGCACGGCAGCCAGCCAGCCATCACGTACGTACGTATGTACGTACGTGCCCCGCGCCTTAATGTCAACACGGCGCACGACGCCGACGTACGCGACAGCCGTGGTAGGATAGGACAGCGATTGTGAACCAGAAGGCAGAAGCGTACGGGACATACGCATCATGGTGGTTGGCCGGGTCATGCATCGATCATGGAATGTATCATGGCTTTGACATTTTATCTGCCGAATGAATCGTGGCATGTCAATCAGAGAGAGTGCACAGAGGTGTAAGTAATGTTGGTCACGGCTGGGCTTGGGATAGAGATGATCTCCCGGCTCCCGCGAAGGAGAGTCTGCCAGTCTGGGGATGGAGATGAGTCGTCGTACGTGCAGTTTGGGTCTGCGTGGCGTGTTCGGCAGAACTGGAGCGGGGATGTCTGGGGGCGGGTACAGATTTTTGTTTTCTCTGCGAGGAGTGGCGAGGCACAGATGGGCCCTACCTTACGTGCGTACAGGCAGCCACCCCACGTGGACCAGGCCACTGCGCGCACCCCACAGGCCCACAACACACTAGCGAGCGGCCCGCGCGTGCCTGGTTAACAAACAACTCGATTGCCCTAAAAAAAAAACTCGATGTGCACGCGACACGGAAGCTATGTCATTAGAGGACAGGAAATCGCAGGGACGACAAATTATTGGAGACACACTCTACTGTGGACTGGTCATCCAGGCCACCGTTAGCGGTTGTACAATTATTACGCTTTTCCGTCAGTACAACACCTTAAACACATGAATGTGTTGGATTATGAATGGGCTTAGGTCCATATAAGACACTAATCTCTAGTTAATCTTGAGGCCCATGTATGAGATGGCAGGTGGTGGGAAGTTTAGTCCCACCTTGCTAGTTAAGAAGAGTTGAGACCCTCTCTATCACTTGCCATTGGGAGCTTGAGAAGAGGAGTGATACACGCGCGCTTCTCCTCCGCCGCCGCACCGTGGTAACGAGTCGAAGCTTATTTTTGCCGCTCAGGAACAAATTAATTAATCAGGGATTAATTAATGAGTCGCTAACATGTGGGCCACTGTCCAAGGCGTTGGACTGTGGGCTGACTTGCGTTGCCGGGATTCGTCGACTCCCTTATCGGGGGTGCAATCCTTGCCGGGACCCGTGTTGCCAGGATTCGTCGACTCCCTTGCCGGGAGTGGGTCGACTCGGTCGTGGGCCTCCGCAAGGCCCACGACTTTCTCCCTTACGGACTATATAAGAAGGCTTTGGCCAATGAAGTAACCTAGTTCGGTTCACTCACTCCCTCTCGCGTGACCTAGCTGTCATCTATTGTTCCTCACTCTGTGCTGCCTCCGGCGATCCCATCCCGACGACCGCGTGCACGGCTGGTCGGGAAGGCAGTGCCTCCGGAACCACTGTCGTTCAAGATCCTGCCCGGGAGAACGGCAATAAGGTTTTTGGGGAGCGTCTCGACGTGACTGCTCCCGATCCGTCCCCAACTCCGTTCGCCTCTGCTTCCACTACTTCCTCTGCATCGACAGCATGGCCGATGATGTTGCCGCTAAGAAGAAGGCCACGCAGACGGCCGAGCTCTTCTTTGTCCGCCGCGTTGGCGTTAGCCAACCGGAGGGTATAATCTGTTCATCCCTCGCTTACTCATACTTATGCTAGCCGTATATGTGCTGCTCATAGAAGGTTTGATTCTATGTTCTGTACGTGCTAGTATACTTAGGTATCGCTATGATATGCATACCTTTTATGCCATGTTTACTGTTGTAAGTGCATCTAGTGCCACCCCTAGTTGGTTTTGGAGTATTGACGACAAATTTGGTTGAGGGACTAATGTGTTTGTGAGAATTGAAGGATAACACAGGTAGTGTCCCTCATTGATTCGGTTTACCTACCGGAGATGACCCCTAAAAATGTATGAAGACATTGACGACAATGGTGGTATGAGAAGATATTCATATTGAAGACTATGACATGAGAAGACATTGAGTGAAGACTATGGAGCGTGAAAGGCGTGTCGTTCGTTGTTTCCTTTCTCTTCGTTGTTGAGTCATAGGAACCACCGTCTTTGTTAAGTGGGGTCCAAGTGAACAAAGTCGAGAATAGTGAAGTGATGCTCAACCCAAATCCTATGTCTTCGGCGAAGACAATGAGAGCAAATCTTATCCAGATTTGTATGAGTCAGCCTTGCTTGTAGCCCAAGTAAAGTTGTCGTGTGTGTTTGAAATCTGACCGTGGGAACACGTGTCAGTTCCTTAGTGACCCAGGGTCATTTCGGACATATCAGGTCGGGTTGCCTAGTGGCTACAAATAGCCCACCCCCTACACCATAAATTGGTGCATGCTCAGAGTTAGTGCATGGCTTTTGTCGTTTGAGAGCAACCCACCTCGAAGCCTTTGAGAGAGAGAAATCCTTGCGAGGACAAAGTCCAAACACCCAGAGCCAAAGAGTGTTAGGCATCACTGAAGTCTTTCCGTCTGCGTGACACGAAGACTTATTACACTTGAGGACTGTGAATCCTCCAACCGGTTAGGCGTTGCGTTCTGAGCATCCAAGAGTCATTATGGATCGCCGGTGAACGAAGTCTGTGAAGGTTTGGAAGTCTACCTTGAAGACTTACCAGAGTGATTGGGCGAGGACTGTGTGTCCTTAGCTCAAGGGGAATAAGGTGAAGACGCGGTCTTCTGAGTTGAATCTCAGCCTCCCTAACCAGGATGTACAGTTGTCACAAATGATCGAACTGGTCCAACAAATCCTATGTCTTCAACAAGTGACTGGTTCTATCCTCTCCCTTCCTTTACTTAGAGTTTGTCTTCGTGAAGTCATTGCCTATTTGTCGTACCTGTTTGACTTCATTACTTGACTACTATCATTGGTTGGCTTCATACTATCTTCCATTCTGATCCTTACTACTAAGCTGCTATTAGTCTTTGTACTTTCACATTATTGTATACTTGACTATGGTTTGCTTGTTGTAGTCTATCTTCCGCTGCATATCAATTAGGTCAATTCTGTTGTTTGTCTTTGAAACTTTCACGTTTAGAAGACTTACATAAAAATCGCCTATTCACACCCCCCCTCTAGTCGATAACTAGCACTTTCAATTGGTATCAGAGCAAGGTACTCCCTTGTTCTGTGTGATTTGGTTTAACCATCTGGAGTTTTAGCTATGTCGACTGCAGGGATAATCAAAGTCTCCGCTGCTTGCCCGTGTTCGATGGAACTGAATATCCCTCTTGGAAGAATAAGATGCGCATGCATCTTGAAGCCGATGATGTCGACCTACGGTATGTCGTCAAGAATGGCGTTCCCAAAAGCGGTGAAGGTGTCACCCTGGCGATGTCAAGAAGTTCATTCAAGCTGGACTCAATCGCCAAGAACATTATCGTGGTCATCGACCAAAGGACAATATGGCCGTGTGAGTGCTTTGGAAGCGTCGAAGCTAGTCTGGGGACTGGCTATCCAAGGTCAACGAAGGCGTCTCAACCCAGAGAGATCAAAGGATCAGTGTTCTTCGCAACCTCTTCAACCGCTTCAAGAGAAACGACAATGAAAATGTCTAGCTCACGTTTGATCGTCTCATCGACATCACAAATGAGCTACGTGCTCTCGGCGCCACTGAGATTACCAAGCATGAAATCGTCAAGACACTACTGAGATCACTTGACAGCTCCTTTGACACCCTTGCCCTCATGATACAAGAACGCATACGACTTCAAGACACTCGATCCGTCGATATACTTGAGAGGCTCAACACACATGAGTTCGACTTTACGACAAAAGAGATATCTATGGTCCCAACTATGGACGAACTACGCACTTTGAAGGCAAAAGTTGTTTCGTCATCGAAGAAGAATCATTGCAGTTCTGATGATCCACGAAGACATTGGAAAGGAACTTGCTTTGCTTGTGAAGAAGTTCCAAGTTCACTAAGAAGAAGGGCTTGAGAAAGTCTTCACGATCTAGCTCAAGAAATGATGAAGCTTCCACTCATGACCACAAGAAGAGAACATATCACAAGTGCAAGAAACACGGACACTATATATCTGAGTGTCCACGATTGGGACAATGAGAAGAAGAAGAAGAAGAGCAAGGAATATGATTACGATGACAAGAAGAAGAAGAAATCTTCAAAGTCTTCTTCCAAGTCTTCATCAAAGTCTTCATCTCATAAGAAGAGCTCATCTGGCAAGGCTCGTGCTTTTGTTGGCAAGGAAATGGATTCAGAGGAGGAGTCTGCTTCTGAGGAGGCGGAGGTGGAGTCTGGAGAGGAGTCCGACCCTGGTGTTGCAAGTCTGGCTCTAGCCATAGCCTATGTTGCCAAGTCCATCTTCAACAATGAAGACAATGACTTCCACACCACCGCTGAAGCTGATGACAAGGACGACCCTGCTCCCACCTACTGCTTCATGGCACGTGGTGCCAAGGTAAAATCACGTGATGCTTACTTTCAAACATCAAGTGAAGATGACTCTGATTGTGAATCCAAGCCCAGCTACAAAACACTAGCTAAAATTGCAACTGAACAACAAAAAGCTATGGAACATTGTAACGCCCTCGATGCGGCTATATCTCCCACGTGTCGAAGCACGACTTAGAGGCATAACCGCATTGAAAGCAATGTCGCAAGTGAGGTAATCTTCACACAACCCATGTAATACATAAGGGAAAAGAGATACATAGTTGGCTTACAATCGCCACTTCACACAATACATGAGTAAAATATTACATCATACAGATACAATCAAGGTCCGACTCACGGAACCAAAATAAAAGAAGACTACCCCAAATGCTACACGGATCCCCGATCGTCCCAAGCTGGGCTCCACTCTTGATCAAGCTGAAACAAAACAACACAAAGAACAAGATCTTCATCGAGCTCCTCCTTGAGCTCGGGTGCATCACCACTGCAGTCTCATCGGCACCTGCAAACTGGTTTTGGAAGTATCTGTGAGTCACGGGGACTCGGCAATCTCACACCAGCGAGATCAAGACTATTTAAGCTTAAAGGTAGGACAAAGTAGTGAGGTGGAGCTGCAGCAAGCGACTAGCATATATGGTGGCTAACATACGCAAAAGAGAGCGAGAAGAGGAGGCAAAGCACGGTCGAACAACTATGATCAAGAAGTGATCCCGAAACTACTTACGTCAAGCATAACTCCAACATCAGTGTTCACTTCCGGACTCACGAGAAGAGACCATCACGGTTACACACCTTGATTGGTGTATTTTAATTAAGATCAACCGGGTTTTCTACAACCGGACATTAACAAATTCCCATCCGCCACATAACCGCGGGCACGGCTTTGAAAGTTCAAACCCTGCAGGGTGTCCCAACTTAGCCCATGATAAGCTCTCGCGATCAACGAAGGAATAGACCTTCTCCCGGGAAGCCCGATCGGTCTCGGAATCCGGCTACAAGACATTTCACAGCAATAAAACAAGTCCAAAGAAACCGCCCGATGCGTGACAATCCCGATAGGAGCTGCACATATCTCGTTCTCGTGGCAACACCGGATGAGACTAGCTACGAGTAAAACCAAACCTCGGGTTGCCTCAAGGTGGCCCAGCAGTATTTCGGTTCGGGCCAAAGACTTAGAGAAGCACTGGTCCGGGGGCTAAATAAAGATGACCCTCGAGAGAGCGACTCCCAAGGGAAAAGTAGGTGGTGGTGAGGCAAATGGTAAAACCAATGTTGGGCCTTCTTTGGAAAAGTCTTATTCAAAGCGAACTGTCAAGGGGTCCCATAAATCACCCGACCGCGTTAGGGACGCAAAATTCGGGAACATAATACCGATATGACGGAAACTAGGCGGCAAGAGTGGAACAAAACACCAGGCATAAGGCCGAGCCTTCCACCCTTTACCAAGTATATAGATGCATTAATTAAAATAAGATATAATGTGATATCCCAACAAGTAAACACGTTCCAACAAGGAACAACATCTCGAGGTTCCAACAAGGAACAAACTTCATCTTCACCGCAACTAACAACGCTATAAGAGGGCTGAGCAAAGCGGTAACATAGCCAAACAACGGTTTGCTAGGAAAGGATGGTTAGGAGCTTGACATGGCAACATGGGAGGCATGATATAGCAAGTGGTAGGCATCGTAGCATAGGCATAGCAAAAGAGCGAGCATCTAGCAAGCAAAGATAGAAGTGATTTCGAGGGTATGGTCATCTTGCACGAAATCCCGTAAGGAAGAAGAACGAGTCCATGAAGAAGACAAAAGGACGAAGTCGAGCGAATCCTCACAACTCCGGAGCGGAACCGAAGCTAACGAGAGAAGCAAACCGGAAAGAAGCAAACCACATAGTAAACACACAATCATAAACATGGCATGATGCACAAACAAATATGATGCATGTCCGGGTTTAATGAGGCATGGCATGGCAATATGCACAAACAACACTACAGGTTAAGTGGGCGCAATATGCAACGAAGTTGCATATTGATGGCTAAAACACCACAACACTTATTTAGTTTGATCTCGGTTAGGTACACAACAATATTAAATGTTGTTAAACATGGCAAGAGGTGAAACAAAAGTAAACTAACTATTTAGGCAAATTTAAATGAGGCCGGAACAACAAACAACAATTCCGGAAAATCCCCATGTGCATATTTCGAATTTGGTACTGTTCTGCCCTATACACAATTTTAGAGTTATTAAACAGGAAAATAAAGTCCACCATGTTAAACTAGGCATTTTTCCACCCCATTTACATATAAAGTTTAATAAATTTGGAGCTACGGTTATTTAGTTATGAAATAAATCATTTAGCAGGCATTTAGGCAAATTAATGCAAACAACAAGTTAAACATTTTTAACATGGATGAAAGTGGTGTATTATGAAACTAGACAAAATTCTAAGCACTTTACATTATTATATCATTTTAATCTGAAGCACAGTTGTTGAGTTATTAAATGCATGAACATGAGGGTACAATCTGTAAACATGCAGTTTCCTGGAAAAAAGGCTAAAATCATTCCGCGGAAAAAAACATGAATCGGGCCGAATCTGGTGGACCAGCAAAGGTGTGAGAGAGGGCTGGAGCGGCTGCTCACCCATGGGCCAAGGCCAGTTGGTGGAGAGGCCCGGCAGCCAGCGGATCTGCAAAGAGGAGCTGGGCCTAGGCGGTATGTGACCAATGGATGCTCGCGTCAGGGGGACCGGATCGAGCTGGCGCTTCGTTCAGCAAAGAGTGGTGCGGCGGGAAACAGAGGCAACGGCGGCGGCTTGGTGCTGGACTCGGCACGGGTGACGCAGCATGAGGCCGGGAAGACCCAGAACAGGACGAAGCCGGCGGATCCGAGGAGGTCGCGGTCAACGGGCGAGCGGCTGCGCTCTGCTCGAACTTGAGCAGCGCAGGTGAAGAAGGCACGGCGGTGGGGAACTTGGCGCTGGAGGGGAGGGGATGGAGCAGATGCGAGCTCGACGGCGGGGAGGCCAAGAACGGGCAGCGGAGCATGCTCCCGTCCAGATCCAGCCAGAACCGAGGCGGGGCTGGAGGCAACGACGCGCAGTGGCCTCGAAGCCAGCGGTGGCGCTGGTTCGCTGTGAGAAAAAGGAACAAGACGAGGGGATGGTCAGGGAGGAGCAGCGTGATGGGAAAAAAAGGAAGGAGATGGCGCAGAGGAACGGCGACGTGACCTGCATCTCGCCGGCCCGGCATGAACGGGAAGCTGGAGACGAGCACGAGCGCTCCTGCTCGAGGACTTGGGCGGCTTCACGATTCATGCGAGATCGAGGGGGAGAAGAGGTAGGCTTCGGGCTCCTGGGCAAGAAGCAGAGGAGGAACTCGGGATCGAAGCTAGCAAATCGGGGAGGAGCAGTGGAGAGCTCTGGTTGGTGGGTGGAGGAAAACGAGGAGGAGGGATCGAGGTGGCGGCGAGGAGGAAGGATGGGACAGCTTCCTAGGTTTTAGGGTTGGGAACTAGTTTAATAGTAAGGGAATTAGGGCAGGGAGTTAACCCCGTCCGTCCGATCGAAATCGGGCGGTCGAGAAAAATATAGGTTAGGAAGTCTAATTAAGAAAACGGAGATATTTTATAGATGTTTGGGGATAATCCGGATCCATCGGTCATGACAGCCCGGGTCGGGTCCGGGAGAAGTTTTCGGACTAGGTTGCGAGGGGTCGATGCACTATGGAAAGAGGGTCAAACGGTCGGACAACAAAGAACGGTTGCTCTCGAAAGGGATAACAAAGGCAAGGGGGGAACGCGGCAACTACGAACGGCTGCAAGCTTTATGAAAATATGCAGATGCAATGCGCATGATGCTATGAGATGAGATGCATGACATGAACAAAATGCAAAACAAAAGACAAAAACCCAACCACGGAGGAAATAACATATCGCAACTCCGGAAAAGGCAAGAGTTGGAGTTACGAATATGGAAAGTTGCATCCGGGGTGTTACAAACATACTAAAAAGCTGTTAGACAAAAGCGATGACATGTTGGACACGGAAATGACACGTTCACAGTCCTTAGTTGAAGACATAAAAAATCTTCATGCTAAGTACCAAGAACTTGAAATTCGTCATGAATCGCTCTCAACCACTCATGAAAAGCTCTCCTATGATTATCTTCAAAGGAAGCAAGAGCTTGAGAAATTGAGAGCGGCTCATGAAGATCTTCAAAAAGATAATGAGTCACTTCGCGCTCAACAGATCAGTTCCGCTCAGGATGGATTTGAACCACCATGTCTAAAATGCCTTGAGCGTGATATCGCTACCTCTGTTGCTGAATGTTCAACTGCTGCTACTATTGCATTGTCTTCAACTACTGATGTGGTAACTAACCCCTCTCCGGAGGATATCACTACTATTGTTTATGAAAATGCTAGGTTGAAGACATTGCTTGAAACAGGGATGTATAAAGTGCGAAAGGACATCGGACACTGCGATGTCCTCAAAAAGCAGATTACGAACCGAAACCCTAGGAAAGAGGGTGTTGGGTTCGAGAGGAAAATGAATGTTGATGGTTCCTCTTTGGAAGCTTTGAAAGCGGTATCCCAAAACCACATGGGTTGCTGCAAAGGGACCTTGATGGATCCATCCACCTTATCTGGCTTTACCTGTGCTAATCCTACTATCATTGATGAATCCTTTGATGCAAACTATAAACTGTTCAAAAATCAGAATGGTGAAGTGTTTGCGGTATATTGGTACTAAGCTGCAGGAATGGACCACCTATGAAGAAGATCTGGGTTCCCAAAAGTTGTCTTGAGAATCTTCCGGTGAATGTGATCATGACACCACAGGATGAAGACAAACCCAGGACCTAAGGCGTCATATGGTCCAAAGGCTTCAAACAGACAGAGGACTCACCTGAGTCACCCTAACGCCAATGTTTTGCAGGGAAACCGTACTCAAATTTATGAATATGAGCGTGTGTCTTCAAACGGCTATGTTCATAGAACAAAGAACTTTTATGTTTATTCATATGAGTATCATTCATCTCCTGCAAGGCTATTTGATAGGGCTCCAAAGCCGAAGTTCTCAGATGCTGCACTTAGACTCATTGCTTCTAAGCCACCCCTGAAGATGTGGGTGGTTAAGAAAAGAATTAACTTTCTTTTGCAGGGAAGGGTCTCCAGCCGAAAATCAAAGGCGTCTGATGATATTCTTTGGGGACCTAAAACATCTTGTAGGCGCAAGATCAAATGCCCAAATGCTCTCACTATGTATTTTGTTCTGAATTGTTTGCCATTCATCCTATCGGTCCTAATCTTGATCTGAGCTTCAATAATCCTCTTGCCCGTCAAATGTTTATGCTTCACAATACTCTTGGTGAAGCCTATCCCCTAACTTGTCTTGTAGGGTATGACACCTCATGCTTGAGAATGGATTATGGACAGCGGATGCACTAATCATATATTTGGTGATCGAAGTCTTCTCATGGACTCAACCTTACGTCCATCGGACAAGAGTCACATCACATTCTTGACAACTGGTAAAAGCAAGGTATTGGGTCTAGGTAGAGTTGCAATCTCAAAGGATCAACACATGGATAAAGTGATGCTTGTTGAATCCCTTGGTTTTAACTTAATATACATCTCAATGCTTTGTGACTTGAACATGATTGTGCTATTCGGAAAATATCGTTGCCTTGTACTAATGGAATCGACAAGTCTCTAATCTTTGAAGGGTATCGGAAAGATGATCTATACATGGTAGATTTCTCGGAGGTCCACGACTTGCCGTATGTCTTCCGCAAAAGCTTGAATGTTGGCTCTGGCATCGGAGGTTTGGGGCATCTTTGGTATGAGGAACTTACACACACTCGCCAAGAAGAAGCATGTCATAGGCATCAAGGGTGTCAAGTTCAAGAAGGATCATTTGTGTGGTGCCCGCGAAGCTGGAAAGATGACTAGGGCAAAGCACCCGTCGAAGACAATCATGACGACATCTCAACCCTTCGAGCTGTTATACATGACCTTATTTGGCCCTACTCACTACTCTACCCTCACAACAACTGCTTATCTCTATGGCTTCGTCATTGTTAATGACTACTCAAGATATACATGGGTGCACATAATTCTCTACAAGACTGAAGTACAAGATGTCTTCAGACGCTTCGCCAATCGAGCCATGACCAATTATGGCGTCAAGATCAAGCATATCGAAGTGACAACGATTAATCGAGCTCAAGAACACCGGACTTGATCTCTATCTGGATACAATGGGAATCACTCATGAGTTCTCTGCTCCATACACACCTCGGCAAAATGGCATCAGAGAGCGCAAGAACAGAACCCTCATTGAGATGGCTCGAACAATGCTCGGCAGTACAAGACACCAAGAAAGTTACGGCACGAAGCTATTGATACTGACATGTCATGTCATCAACCGTGTTTACATCCACAAGCTTACGAACAAAGCATCCTATGAGCTCCTTCTTGGCAAGAAGCCAAATGTCGGCTACTTGAGTATTTGGAGCTAAGTCTTTGGATCAAGGATCCCCATCACAAGTCAAAATTTGCACCTAAAGCTCATGAAGGCTTCATGCTCGGTTACGGAAAGGACTCGCACTCTTACAGAGTCTTCAACCTCTATCTCTACAAAATCGTCGAAACTGTGGACGTGCGATTTGATGAAACCAATGGTTCACAAAGAGAGCTCCTGCCAAGTACACTAGACGAAGCTCCACCCAGTGAATCTATCAAGATGATGGGAACTGGAGAAATCATGCCTTCTGAAGCACAGCTGAAGAGGAACTTATCATTTACGCACCTAACCAACACGAAAACAATGCTCGGTGCGAAGATAATCCTCCCAATGATGACAATGATCGGCAAGAGCAAAGTCTTCGTCCAATTCATCCTCGATTCGCAAATGAAGTACAAATTGAGAAGATAATTGATAGCATCAATGCACTGGTCCACTTACTCGCTCAAGAGCAACACAGTTAGCAAATTTACGTGGACACTTTTCTTTTGTGTCAATATCGTAACCCAAGAAAGTAGCTGAAGCCTTTATGGAACCTGAATGGATACAAGCTATGCAAGAAGAACTTCAACAGTCAAGCTGAAAAATGTTTGGGAACTTGTCAGCGTCCCCGACCTCGCATAAGCATAACATTATTGGCACAAAATGGATATATCGAAACAAGCAAGATGAGCATGGTCAAGTCGTCGAAACAAAGCACGACTTGTGGCTCAAGGATATACTCAAGTTGAAGGAATTGACTTGATGAAACATTTGCTCTGTGGCAGCTATTCGCATCTGCTAGCCTCGCTAACCACCACAACATCTTGCTATATCAAATGGATGTGAAGAGTGCATTTCTCAACGGCAAGATTGAAGAAGAAGTATCGTCGCTCAACCACGGCTTTGAAGATCCAAAACATCCTAATATGGTGTACAAGCTAAACAAAGCACTATATGGCCTCAAACAAGCTCCTCGGCGCTTGGTATGATACGATCAAAGACTTCACGAAGAGCAAAGGCTTCAAACCTGGATCCCTCGATCCAACACTCTTCACGAAGACATATGATGGTGAACTGTTTGTGTGCCAAATATTTGTGGATGACATGATCTTCGGCTGCACCAAACAGAAGTACAGTTATGAGTTTGGATACATGATGCAAGAGCAATATCGGATGTCCATGATGGGTGAGCTGAAGTTCTTCCTTGGTCTTCAAATTTGTCGACAAAGGAATGGCATCTTCATATCTCAAGAAAAATACCTCAAAGATTGTGCGAAGAAGTTTGGAATGCAAGATTGCAAAGGTTACACGACGCCAATGCCGATAAACACCATCCGGGTCCCAACGACAATGGTAAAGAATTTGATCAAAAGGTATACCGCTCTATGATTGGTTCCTTACTTTACCTATGTGCATTTAGGCCAGATATTATGCTTAGTGTTTGCATGTGTGCTTGATTCCAAGCGGCACCAAAGGAATCGCATCACTTAGCGGTGAAGCGAATTCTTAGATATTTGGCTCACACCCCAACGCTCGGATTATGGTATCCAAAGGGCTCAGAATTTGATTTGGTTGGATTCTCGGATGCTGATTATGCTGGTGACAAGGTGGATCGCAAGTCTACATCAGGCACATGCCACTTTCTGGCACGATCACTTGTCTGTTGGTCTTCAAAGAAGCAGAATTGTCTATCACTCTCAACTGCTGAATCTGAATACATTGCTGCTGGATCTTGTTGCGCTCAGCTTCTATGGATGAAGCAAACTCTTAAGGACTATGGCATCAATCTGAAACAAGTACCTCTCTTCTGCGACAATGAAAGCGCCATCAAGATTGCCAACAATCGATCCAGCACCGAAGACAAAGCACATTGAAATTCGTCATCACTTTCTCGAGAGATCATGTCATGAAAAAGGATATTGACATCATTCACGTCAACGAAGAGCAACTGGCAGATATCTTCACAAAGCCCTTGGATGAGAAACGGTTTTGCAAGTTACGGTGTGAGCTAAATATCTTGGAATCCTCAAATGTCCTATGATCAGGCACACATCCTAACACGTATGCATGTTGATGACTTAGATGTGCAACACACGAAGTAAAGTATATCTTCAATCAATGAAGACTTACATTCTGAGTGTGAATACATTAACATGGAATTTGACTTTGGAGCGCCACGATAATTGTGCGCCGTGTTTGGGTCTAATACTTCCTATACGGTGGGTAACGCCACCACCAAATCTCTCTGTTTGAAGTGTTTCACTCATGGCGTTATTTTAGCTATGTCTTCACATTTGGTTTAAGTTCAACTTATCTTCATGATTTTCTTCACTATGCTGATTTGATTGCTTTCTGATATATATATATATATATATATATATATATATATATATATATATATATATATATATATATATATATATATACTAGTGTTACATCCTCTCTGACATTCACTAATAACTATGTCTTCCTAGTTGAATCTTTTGAACTAAGTGAATATGATCGGACCCTAATCTATCTATGCTTTCTATCTCAAACTCTATCTGTCCAAATCATATGCATTCTATTGAAACTGTCGAATGTCTTCTCTGCGTCCTTGTCAGCAGAAGACACAGAGACAAACATTAAGACTGTTTTAAATGATTCATCCTTATTGTTTGAAATCTGGAGAAGCCGGAACGACCATCCGACAAACCTGGAGGGCGTGGGAACGTGGGACAGCTCTGAGTATGTTGCATGCTTGCCACGTACCCCTCAGATGTGAACCACCAGGGGCACCTGAGTAATTGTGTTGTGCCGCACACCTCCTTATAAATTCATGTCCCCTGCGGTAAAGAAAACCTTCCTCCACCTCTCCACCTCGTCAAAACCCTAGCGCCACCGCTAGCTCGCGACGACGCCAGCGACCAAGCGCTTAGCTGCCGCGACTTCTCCGATGCCGTCCTCACGCCGGCCGCGAACATCGTCCTCTCTGTCGCCGCCGTAGCTGTCCTCCGTCGCCAAGTTAGGGCACGGTGGATTGAACTGCTCGGTCTCCTACTCATCCCATCTAGCAGTTCTTCGTGTGGTAAATATAACTCTATTTTTACCATCTTTTTTATCCTCAAAGATTCATCATGTTTACCAAAGTTGGTTTCTGCCTAAACAATGTTAGATCTATTCTGTCTGCATCTCATGTTGCCTAGTATATTCACTTAAGCTTCATATCTAGTTAGATTCCTCACTTGTACCTATTCACGGATTCGTACAAATCTGGAACCAACTCTCAACGTATAAGTGAATGTCTTCGCATCATGAGGTCAATGTCTTCAAACTGATTTATCTTCAAAATCTTCTGAGAATGCATATGACCTCTTCCCCTTCCCTCGCATCTCTAATGTTGTCACAGGTACATGTCCGTGGGGGAATCCTTGGTTCTCATAGTCCGCATTCGTTTGCGAAATTCTTACTGACATCACATTAACTCTCCCGACGCCAGTTCTGTTTGTCCAGCAAGCAAAAGCTTTTGAAGCCTTTGAGCGTGTTGAAGCCATTCAGTTTGAAGTTCATGGCGCAGAGAAATCGATGAAGGAAGGGTGGCGAACAGCGTCGTGGGGAACATCAAAAGATTTGCTGATGACCTCGCAGAGCTTTACAAGACAGATCCTGAAGAGAATTATAATCGGCGCAAGACACGAATCCAATGGATTCGACGATATTGGGCTGAACAATGGTTCAAATACAAGTTCGTGACCCAGGAATACGCTGAGAAGAATGCTATCAAAAGTCCTTGGGGTGATATTCTCTTTCGAGGCCTTCCACCCAAGAACAGAGCTGAAGCTATTGCACAGGGTTTCTATCCTTGTAGGGTCCGTGGACCTCAGCCTGAAAATGCCGACCCATCATCGTTGCTCTGGTGTCGTGACGATAATCTCTTCAAGCGAAACTTCCAGCACGCAAAGGCATCGACCAAGGAAAACAAGAAGTCATTGGGATTAGACTTCAACCCTGGTCCCTCTGCTCCCCGTGCTGACGGCTCCCGTGATGCAGAACCCAATGTCATCGGTCCTTTCTACAACCTTGATGGCCTAATCACTCACATCGCGGTCCAAGGTGCCAAAGTGGATCATTACGATGATGACATCGACATCGATGAAGCCCTGCTCCTACTCCAAAGCCGCGAAGCCAAAGAAGGCTAAGGCTTCAAGATCATTGCTCCTCCAAAAGCTTCACGTGCGAAGCCAGCGGCCTTGCACCTCCACGAAGGCGGTGTGCGATCGAAGATCAATCACGTATCTCCAAGAAGGCGGAGAAGAAAAAGAAAATCGTCGACATTACGATCGACATTGACTCCTGCTGCCATTCTGCGAGAAGAGCTCACCGATCTATCCGGTGATGAAGATCTTGCAGATGATGCTCTTGAGCAAGCGATCAAGAGCAAGGAAGAAGCAGAGATCTTCAATGATTTGCCTCTCTTTGATGTGGCAATCATCCATCACTTCATTGATGAGTGGTTTGACAACCCAAATCTACGCTTTGAAGATCTGCAACTTCCCATTGGCCTCATCGTCTCCTTCAATGGCGCCATTGCTTCTGAGCTAGCTCTTGCTCAGCGTCTCGTTGAACTGAAGCACAAGATCGACTATGAGAAAGCTCGGTTCAAGAAGCATGTGGCAAAGCTCAGCGTGCAAGATCTCAAAAACTTCAAGACCATGCTGCACGAGCTCAAAGAAGCCTTTCACAAGAAGCGCGACGAAGCTAAAGGCTCTCGTGAGCGCATGAAGAGTCTGGTGACAAGTGTGTACTAGCCTACAATGAAATTTGAGAAGCGCAAGGCTCTTGGTAAATCTGGAATTGACCCCAGAATGGCTGCAAAGAAGAAGAAGCAATCAACTGACCAATCTGCACCTTCAAGGCAAGAAAAATCTCGCATAGTCTTCCCAAGCAGCATGACTGGCTCGAAGCCAAAGGTCAGGTCAACCGCTTCAGAACATAAGAAGACGAGGGCCGCCGAGGCTGAAGCAATAAAAAGGAAAAATCCTGAAGCCTCTGATGTTGCTCCCTCCAAGAAGAAGCGCAAAACCAAGAAGAATCGGGCTGCTTCCACAGAGCCCTTAGTTGTTGAACCTATCTCAATGGTTCGACCTGCATCTGAACACCAAGAACGACGAATGATTGTTCATGAGCCTACTTCCACAGAGGCTCCTGAAGCTGAAGCCATTCCAGCAGTTGATCCCATCACTGCTGAAGACATTGGTCCCAATGACAATGTTGAAGATGATGACGTTCTTCCTCAGATCGAACACAACTTGGTATCATCGCCTGTTCTCACGAACAGCGAACTCATCAGCATTGGTCGTCCTCTGACGCCAATTCTTTGAGGATGCATCATGGGCTGATCACCCACAACAACAAGACTCCCCGAGTACTCCCCAACAACAACAAGTCACACCACCTGTCCAAGAAGAAGAGGAAGACCTTGAGGCCCAGCCAACTCCATCTCCAAAGGCGTCGCCAAAATTCCACCGGCTTCGCAAAGGACCAAGGCCACAAGTCCCTCTTCCGAAGGCGTTCCGGAAGGAGAAGTGCACCACCAATCTGTTGCACATCAAGTGTTTCGAAGCCACTTCATTGTGAATGTCTCCAGTCTGAAGCCAAAGCTGCTGAAGACAATCCATTTGCATCGACCGATGACAACCCAAAGAGAAGAACGTGTCCCTACACCCCCATTCTTGAAGAAGCGGTTCTGAAGTGAGCGTGGATAAAGTGCGACCCTCCAGCTCATCAAGTGGAGGTTGAAAATCTTGAGGCTGCTACCACCAACACAAATGAAGCCAATGACATAGTCATGGCTGAAGCAAATGTGGAGTCTGCACCAACCAATGTGCCTGAAGCCAATGATGCAACTGCTCCTGAAGCACCTGTTGTGCAGTCTGAAGCCTCTGTTGTTGCCACTGCTCCTATTCCGCCACCAAGGCCCTATACAATTGAGCAAGCTTACAACTATGGTCAGTTAGTCCTTTGTCGGATGGCCCGCTTTTGGTCCCTCCGCCTCATGCCACTGGTCCTCGGTTTGATTATCATGTTGAGCATAGGCCTCGATCCGAAACCAAAGCCAAGATCGCCAAGGTTCCTGTGCATCGCTACCTCTGGGGTCCTTCAATGGAAATGGCTTCAAAGCCCACAACACCATCTTTGACAGAGCAAAGAACCCCTACTCAAGGCCAAGAATATCATCACATTGTTTCTGGAGCTATCAGCAGCGAAGCTATTACTCCTGCGTTCTGTATGATCAAGGGCGTATTTTCCCTCATATGCGCCTCGACATTGAAGCCATTGCAGGACTGCCATGCTTAGAAGAAGCACTTGACTGCTTTCGTGATGCAGTCTGCTTTCGGCTTTGTGATGCATAAAGAACATTGGAATGAGGAACTTTTGCTTCAATTCTATGCTACCCTCCACATTCACGGCTACTACAGGGATACAAAGACATGGGTTCTCGAGTGGATGACAGGAAATGTTCATCATGAAGCCAAGGCTCTTGACGTCATTGAGCTTACAGGCCTACCCACTCCCGGAGGGCAGTTCGAACCTAATTGTCAACTCCACCGCAATGCACTGGAGAGCATCTTCCATAAGCCAGAGCCCAACACGAGCGAGATGTTGAGCATGATGAAGCCTTTGCCACCTGACGCTGAATACCCGAAGGAGTTCTTTGTTGATGACCTTGAGTATCTGCCTCGCACAATATATCACATCATCAGGCGAACTCTATGGCCTATCAAAGGGCATTCGTCATCTGCAAAACTTAAAGGAGCCATGAAGACATTGGTCTTTTACATCCTCGATGGCATCAACTTCAATAGATAAGAATTCTTCATCCGACAACTGGCTGCGTCTGGTTCTGACCTTTTTGGTCTGAAATTCTATGCTCCATGGGTCATGCGCCTCATCAAGCTACACTCTGCTATCAACTATCAGCCCTCTGCTCGCAATCATCTGATCTTTCTACCCAAGGTTGATATGTCAGTTGAAGCCATATACCCTGAGCCTACCAAAACGCCTCTTTGTCTTCAAAATGCAGATCACCATAGCTTCTCTCAACCCATGGAAGGCGTCCAAGCAGTGACTCGTGTCTACCCAATGGCTGGGAACACTCGTTTGCCTCACTGTTGGGGATATTACTACTGGGCGTAAACCGGCCTATCTGGGCCGGGTTAACTTCATCAGTAGTTCAACGGTCTAAAAGCCCAAGAGGCATGAAAGCAAGGGGCCCAAGGCCTATAGTCGGTTTAGAACCTGTAGCCGTAAACCGGCCTGGTATGTAAACCTGTATTGTAAGTTAGGAATAGAGAGAGACCAACCCGGATATGAGTATGAACCGGAGATTGGGACTCTCACGAGGCCCAGCAGGCGTCACCCGTGTATATAAGGGGATGACCCGGGGCGGTTCAAGGACAGACAACAACAACTCGAGGCCTAGGCGAAGCTTATTTGCTCCCTAGTCATCGAAACCACATCAATCCCATCACAACTAGACGTAGGCTTTTACCTTCATCGAAGGGGCCGAACTAGTATAACTCTTGTGTCTTTGCGCCCGCTTTAACCCCTTCAAGTTAACCCGTAGCGATGGCTCCACGACTAAGTCCTTTAATGAGGACATCTGCCGTGACAAAACCACGACAGTTGGCGCCCACCGTGGGGCTATCGCCGCGATGGTTTGATGATCTTGGAGGGCAAGTTCGAAGGACTCGAAGGCTATCTTTGTGGGCGGATGACCAAGAGTCGTCATGATAAGCTCTACATCGACGATGCAGTGGGGCCCCGAGGCCGGCTCGATTGAGTCTGGTACCGGGTCCCCTTTGGTGGCATACACGCGTTTTCATCGGCAAGATTGGTGAGCCAGGGCTGGCCGGGACATCTGCACCGACCTCGTCGAGACGGCTCGGCGTATGAGATTTTCGAGTTAAACCGGCCGTGAAGCGTGCCTTTGTGGGAGTCATCCACGGAGGAAGTTATGAGGACGGATCGTAGTCCGTGGCGAGACCGTCGTCTACTCCGACGACGAGTCGTCAACGGGAGAAATCAATCTGTATCAGCTACAAGATGGCGGATTGGGGGCTGTTCCGATGGTAGCGATTCGGACCCTCTCGATCTGCCCAACCGGGTTGGAATATTCATGGCGGTACACAAGCGGTGCTTCACTCTTCGACCGCTTCGACAATGATTGCCGGTTCAACAATGGCGGCGACAGGCCGCCGGGCAGAGGCCTGTCGCGCGCCGGCTCAAGTTTTATCGAATCTGTTCGATGTGTTGGCTGCGCTCATGGCGAGGTTAACCCGGGGATCGGGGCGCTCATAACGCGGAGATTGCGAAGGTGAAGGAACAAATCACTCAGGCTAAAGCGGATCTAGCAGCTGCAGACGCCAGGATGACAGCAGAGCGGGCCGCTTTAGATGCACAGGCTTATAGGCTCATGCTGGATCAAAACGCGTCACATGAAGTCATGAAGAGGAAATACAGATCCCGTTTGCCTTCAGCTTTCGAAGGAAGAGACCTCTTCAACACCCCAGGCGGGAACGGTAATCCGCCCGATGGTAAATCGGGCGGAAGCACTGGACGGGCGCTACCGTCCAAATCGGCCGCTTAATAGATCTACCTCGCCATAATACCAGTGCACCTCAGGCTGTGCAAACACCTCCGGGTCACTACTCCAACCCGATGGATAACCTTGTTGCAGCCGCGGCACGGCTAGAGGCTATTCCGATTGAAGGTGATTCACCACAGGCAGTAGAGACGCGCTGGGTCAAGGAGCTCCTTAGGACAGCTTTGGTCCAACAGGAAGCGTATTAAATGCGGCCAGCGACGGATCCTCTACCCCCGCCCAAGCCGGAGCTATAGCAGGCATGTGGATGAACTGGCCGTATCAAGTAATGCACCGCGTGGTGCGCCCCGTGGCAACAACCCGGCAGGTGGCGTCGATAACGCCCAGGAGGTGGTGGACCGGGCCCGAGCGCGCAGGGAGGCCGAGTTAGCAGCACAGCATCAGGCTTATCAGCTTACGCCGGTTCGTCCGACCATCTCGGTCAAGCTTGGGGTTACCTCTAGCTCTTTGGGGGTACCTTGCCTCGTCCCCGCTTTACGCAATGTGCGCTTGCCCAAAGACTTCAAGGGTCCGTGCAAGGTGCCAAATTACACTGCCGATTTAGCTCCAGAAGCATGGATAGAAAGTTATGAGATGGCCATGGAGATCTTTGGATGTGGATGAGGCGGCGTGTGCAAAGTACTTCACCATGATGTTGAAGGCACGGCCGTGTACTTGGTTGAAGAGCTTGCCACCCAATTCTATCAATTCATGGGCCCGATTGCGGACCCGGTTTATCCAGAATTTCAAAGATACCGTAAGCAGCCCATATACGTAGTGGACTTGGCGGCTTGTGTCCGTGGGGAAGGGGAGTCAACAACCCATTGGAGTGCATACGTTTGGAAATCTTGCACTCGTCGAGACCGGATCAACGCCGACTCTGCGATCTTAACCACGGAGGGCAACCGCTGCGGTTTAAGCCTTTAAAGTTGAAGTTGGGGTGCATGAAGCGGTTTTGTAATGACATGGGCACTCTCATGGGCGCTTTAGTGAAGTATGCTGATTCTGATAGTACCAAGGATCCCGAGTCTGACGATGACGAGACAGGGAAGGGAAGGAAGAATAGCAACTCCAAGGGCCAGCAACATCACTCGGCAGGTAATGGCGGAGGCAAGCGTAAAGCGAATGGCAACATGGACTTCGTAGCCAACACCAACGCGCAGGACAAGGGCCAGCGGCGGAAGGGTAAACAGCCAAATCGAAGTGGAGCGCCTAATCCCAATCTGCACCGCTTGAACTATCTGTTGAATCAACCCTGTCCAAGCATGGGACGAAGGAGACGCATGACAAACCACCTCTGGAAGGATTGCTACATTATGCAGGAGTTCAAGAGTTCTAATGCTTTCGGTATGATCAAGGTTCCGCGGCGGTTCGAGATCCGGGCCGGGTTACGGTGGAGGAAATTCCGGTTCAGGATTTAATGGTAATCCGGGCGGACATAACAATCAGAACAATCAGAATAACCAAGGTGGTTACAACCGGCAGCAGCAATAGTCGGGTTATCAGAGCAACCCAAGGCAGTTGAATAGTGGGCAGTACCATGTCTTCACCACCAGCTTAGACAAGCGAGACCGGAAGCTTGAGCGGCGGTCAGCTGTTGAACCGGCCGTGCCTCATTACCTCTATTTGGTCGAGCAGCCCGTTGTATGGAGTAGAGAGGATCATCCTCCCGGGTTGACAATCCGGGTCAGCTAGCCTCAGTGGTGGCACCTCGGTGGGAGGTTATAAGTTCACCAAGGTGCTCATGGACGGAGGGAGCAGCATTAACATCCTGTACTATGAGACCTTCCGTCGTATGGGGTTAACAGATAAACATCTCAAACTGTCCAATACAGTGTTCCATGGTGTGGTACCTGGCAAGTCAGCATATCCGGTTGGTAAAATAGCTCTGGAAGTGGCCTTTGGAGATGAATATGACTCCAGATCAGAAACATTGACGTTTTAAGTGGTAAAAATCCAAAGTCCATATCACGCCCTATTTCGGCGGCCGGCTTATGCCAAGTTCATGGCACGGCCTTGTTATATCTATTTGTAGCTCAAGATGCCGGGTCACAAGGGGACAATAACGGTTCATGGGAGCCGCAAGATCGCTTTGGAATGTGAGGAAGGTGATGCGGCTACATAAAGTCGGTTTGTGCCACCGAGGAGCTGAAGTATTATAAGGACAATGTTGATTCGGTGGACATGACTCCATTGAAGAAGCCAACTTCTGAGCATGATCCGGCCTGAAATTCAAATCGGCGGTGAGACTAAGCTTGTTGACTTCGTGCTGGCGATTCATCCAAGCGATTCAGCATCGGTGCCAACTTGGATCCGAAATAGGAAAGCGCTCATCGAAGTTCATCCGTGAGAATCGGGACATTTTGCATGGAAGCCTTCGACATGCGGTGTACCGAGGCAACTTCGCTGAGCACACTCTTAATGTTGATCCCAAGTACAAACTAGTGAAGCAGTTTCTACTCCGGTTGAACGTAGATAGGCGTATGGCCATTGGAGAGGAGGTGGCCAGGCTCTTACCAGCTGGTTTTATCGTTGAAGTTTTCCATCCAGAGTGGCTTGCTAATCCGGTGCTGGTTCTTAAGAAAAATGACACTTGGCGCATGTGTGTGGATTACATAGATCTTAACAAGGCTTGTCCAGCAGATCCTTTTGCCCTCCCCCGCATTGACCAGATTATTGATGCCACTGCAGGTTGTGAGCGTTTGAGCTTTTTGGATGCGTATGCAGGTATCATCAGATCAAGATGGCGATTAAGGACCAGGAGAAGACGGCGTTTATCACTCCCTTTGGAGCCTTACGCTATGTGTCTATGCCTTTTGGGCTCAAGAGCGGCCAAGCAACTTATCAACGCTGTGTACGAATTGCTCGCATAAACAGATCGGCCGTAATGTGCACGCCTATGTGGATGATATTATGGTCAAGTCAAGGGAGAAGGAGACAGCGATTGGCGATTTGAAGGAAACCTTTGACAACCTGCGGGTTTACAAGATGATGCTCAACCCGGCCAAATGTGTCTTTGGTGTTCCGGCGAGCAAGTTATTGGGTTTTCGTGTCCAACAGGGAATTGAAGCTAATCCGGAGAAGATTACGGCTATTACCTCCTGGCTAAACGAAGTGTATTAACGATGTCCAGCGTTTGGCAGGCGGATTGCTCATTGAGCGGTTTATCGGCCGCCTCGGAGAGAAGGCCATCCCTTTGTACCAGATCTTTGAAAAAGACGGATCGGTTTATGCGAGTCCGGCCGCCGATGAAGCGTTGGAGGACTTAAAGCGGCAATTGGCCAACCGCTTTGTGCTTTCGCCGCTCCCATTGACAAGGAGCCGCTTCTGCTATATGTTGCTGCTAATGCCAGGCGGTTAGCATGGCCATTGTGGTGGAGCGGAAGGAGGCAGGGAAGGAGCATCCGGTTCAACGTCCGGTTTACTATATCAGCGAGGTACTTATCGAATCTAAGCAAAGGTATCCGCATTGGCAGAAGCTGGTATATGGAGTTTTTATGGCAAGCCGGAAGCTGAAGCAGTATTTCCAAGGGCACCCCATCACGGTGGTCAGTTCTGCTCCCTTAGGTGATATCATCTGAATCGGGAAGCGGCGGCGGATTGCTAAGTGGGCTATAGAGCTTGGGCCGCACGGTGCGAAATGCGATGCCTCGTGCGGCGGTGAAGTCTCAAGCACTTGTGGATTTCATTAATGATTGGACGGAGTTGCAAGCACCTCAAGAAAAGCCGGATCACACATATTGGACCATCCATTTTGACGGATCCAGGCAATTGGAGGGCTCGGGGGCTGGAGTCGTATTAACTTCCCCACGAGGTGACAAGTTTTGTTACGTTCTCCGCTTAATGTTCCCTTGTACTAACAATGCAGCTGAGTATGAAGCCTTGCTCCATGGTCTCCGGATGGCTAAGGAGATGAATCTAAGCGGGTTAAGTGCTTGGTGACTCGGACCTAGCGGCTCAACAGTGTCCGGCACTTGGGATTCAAAGGACCCACTCATGGCTGCATATCGTCGTGAGGTGGATATTGTCGCAGGTCATTTCAAGGGCTATCAGGTGGACCATGTGGACCGTCGGAAGAATGAAGCGGCGGACGCTTTAAGCCAGTTGGGCTCTCAATGCAAACCGGTCCCGCCCAATGTTTTTCTGGACGTGCTGCACAACCCGTCGGTCAAGCTCCCTGGTGAAGCGGATTTAGCTATTCCTGATCCGGAGGCTCAATTGGTGGCAGCTCTTCACGTCACTCCGGATTGGACGCTTCCTTATCTTGCGTACATGAACCGGGGCGAGTTACCAGAAGATGAGACGTTGGCCCGGCAGATAGTCCGGCGATCTAAGTCTATGACCATTGTTAATGGCGAATTGCATCATTGCAGCATGTCAGGGGCGTTTCAACGCTGTGTGTCCCCTGAGGAAGGCTGTGAAATATTGCATGAGATCCATGAAGGAGATTGTGGTCACCACGCCGGTTCAAAATCCTTGGTGGCTAAAGTGTTCCGCCACGGTTTCTATTGGTTGATTGCTCATGCTGATGCGGAAGATCTGGTCAGACGATGTGATGGTTGCCAAAGGTTTTCCAGACGTGCTGATGTACCGGCCCAAGAATTGAGGATGATTCCAATTACTTGGCCGTTTGCGACTGGGGCTGGATATGGTTGGACCTTTCAAAAGGTCCAAGGACAAGAAGACCCACCTCTTGGTGGCGGTCGACAAGTTTACAAAATGGGTAGAGGCGAGAACACATTAGCAAGTGTGATGCGGCCACGGCGGTTCAGTTCATCAAAAAGGTGATTTTCGGTTTGGCTTTCCACACAGTATCATCACGAGATAATGGTACCAATTTGTCCAAAGGTGCCATGAAGGAGTTCTGCGAACGTGAGCACATCCGCTTGACGCTTTCTTGATAGCTCACCCACGGTCCAATGGTCAAGCGGAAAGGGCTAATCAAGAGATCTTGAGAGGCATCAAGCCCGGCTTATGGTCCCTTTGCAGAGGACACCGGGTTGTTGGGTAGAAGAGCTACCGTACGTGTTATGGAGTATAAACACTACGCCTAACAGATCCACAGGATACACACCGTTCTTTATGGTCTATGGAGCGGAGGCGGTTCTCCCTAGTGACATCCGTCATGACTCACCTCGTGTCGCGGCTTATGTTGAAGCAGACAACGAGACGGCACGCAACAAGACGCTATGGACCGGTTGGATGAGGAGCGTGACATAGCAGCTGCCCGCTTCGGTGATTTACCAACAGGATCTTCGTCGTTACCATAGTCGCCGGGTCGAACCAAAACTTTTCAAGAAGGAGATTTGGTGCTTGGCTCATCCAAGACCAGGCCGATAAGCACAAGTTATCCCCACCTTGGGAGGGACCTTTCGTGGTCGACAAGAATCGCACAACGGGTCGCATTTATCTCGATCGATATTCGAGAGCATAAAGACTCACATACGTCGGAGGAGGAGAGACCAACGAGCCGTGGAACATAGCTCATCTTGACCTTATTATACCTAAGCCATCGGCTCTACTTATGTACATATTATGATAGTGTATATATTATGAATAAAGTAATAAACGAGCCTCGGCTAAAAGCGGGGTATCTGTTACATTACATCATGTGTGGTTACATGGAGTTGTTACATCTTAAAAGCGGCCTCGGTTTACCCCACGAGTTTGCTTTCCAAAGGCTTTATGATATCACTTGGGGGCTTGGTGGCGTCCGAACCAATGCAACACCTTTTGATAGGCGAAAAGCCACCAGATCACTTGGGGACATGGTCAAGTCTGAACCGATCACGCCTCTTGATCGGCCTAAGGCCATAGAGTCACTTGGGGGCTTGGTCGAACCTGAACCATTGCCACGCCACTTGATCGGCATAATGCCACGGTTTCAGTTGGGGACCTGGCTGACTTGAACCAGGGCTACACCTTTATTGGGAGCTTGGTCGTGTCCGACCATGGTAATACCATCTGATCGGCTCAGTATAGCCTCTGTTTGCAAACGATTTTATCATTACCTTTGCTTCCATATTTTTTCATAGCTGTTATTTGATCTTTGTTGCGTTTCTTAAACCGGTTCAAACTGTCAATTGATAAAATTCGGTCCATTTTTAATCCGGAGATAATTATTTCCGGTTTGACTTTTTCTATTAACATCCCATTATGGAGTAACAGGGGGCTTGTCATGACCCGGCACGGTTTACATGGTAAACCGGCATTATAAACTCTGAGCTGTTTTCTCCTTTGACGGTAAGGGTTTATACAACCTCCGCTTCAAGATTGGCTAAGCCAACTTTGTGCCCAGCGATGGCAGGTATTTTGTATCACAAATTCTGATTATATACCTCAATATCTCATTTCATATATATATATATGAACGTCACAAGCCGGCTGGTGGCACAAACCGCCGTGGCGGTTTAAGATTTTGTGACTGCTGGCAATATAGATTGAAAGTTTCGATCATTCAAGCAAAAGTATCAGCACCTATGCACGAAGGCATATTAAAAGAAAGAGTGTTGGCTATCCTATTACAAGGCAACATGGTGCCCAAATAAGATCATTGTTTCTTGGCGGAATGTAATGAAGCAGCTCTTCAAATCGGCTTCGGTTCATGCTTGCTCGCCGCCCGGTCCGATGGTTGTGGGTCGTCTGCGCCGCTTGACTTCTTCATCTCTACCCGGTAATTTGAAGTCAACGATGGTCGGTCGATTCCCATTAAAGCTTGAAAGACAGCCTCCTCATGGATCGGGGAAGATGGTTCAATATCGGGAGCGTAAGTATGCTTACGGATCGGAGGGATCAGGTTCTCCGCCGGGAATAGGTGCAGCTACTCGTTTGTTACGATCGTCATATTGAGCTTGATAATGCGACAAGTTTGCCTCTTGACCAATTGGCAAGCCGGAGGGCGCACCGCCCGGTTTATCGCTCTCGGATCATCTTCGTTGAACTCTGAACCGTCTTCCTTGATGGATAGCCTGAGCTGCCTCAACAGGATCGAAATCGCACCCATGCTTTTGCCCGGATTAAGGCGTTAATGGCGCCGGTTCGAGCAGCAGATTTCTTCAGCTCTTCAATCCGGGCGGGAAGCATTGACAACCTCCTAAGAATATCTTGAATTAAGGAGGGTGCTGGATTGTTATGTGATGCAGTGGAGATGATCCGTTGCGCTCCAAAGCTGTTGCTCTATTAAAGTGTAGGCAGCTTTCAATTTCATCCGAACATCGACCCCAAGTGACCAATGCGTGTGCCTGCAGCATTGCAAGAGAAATCACAAACCGGACTTATCATAAGAAGGCCAAGATTATCACAGAAGCCAAAGGAAGCTTACCGAAGATGGCAGCAGTCATGGCATGCACTTGCCACTTCACGTTGGTCAGTTCATCTACCACCGGTTTAAGGGAAGCTTTAGCATTTTCAACCTTTTTGGTTAAAGCGGCCTTTTCAGTATCCCAGTCGGCCCGCTCAGACTTGAACCACTCCTTGAGCTACTCCATAGTAGTCAAGGCGGTTTTCAGCTCATCCTTGGCCTTGGAGGTTTCTGCTTGTTGAGATTTCAGATTTTCTTGAAGATCATTGATTTGTGAGGCTTGTTGGCGTATCTCACTCTGCAACAAAAAGGGAGCATGTTAAATATCTTCATTACAAGTCCCAAGTGCATAACCAGTCATACACTTGGCACTTGGGGGCTAATGCATATTTGATCTTCATCTACCAATAAAATCACAAAGTCCCAAGCTCAATACAGGTATTCAACTTGGCACTTGGGGCTAATGGCTATTTGCTCGAAGATGTTACGATCTTGGCGATATAAATTACAGTCCTGGTTTAATTATATTAAGTTGAACCGGCCTTTGAGGGCTACATCGGTGGATTACGAAGCATTGAGTTTATGCTAAGTCCGGTTTAACTATACTAAGTTGAACCGCCCTTGGGGCTAGGAGAGTTAACAAAAATTACCTCGAATTTTTCTTTCATCATCTTCACCGAGGCCGACTTCATAATCACGGCTGGTATACAGCAGTTCAAGTAGCAGAATGAAGGTCTTGGGGGTTGAGCGGCGTAAGTTGCGGATCAACATCCCACTTGCCCTTGCTCATGGTGGCAAATTCTTCTTTGGCGAATCGTTTGGATAAAGCGACCGGATTACCCGGTTCATTTGTGGCAAGCTAGTAATCACAACATCATCGTCCTTGGTATCACCGGTTTGACCAGAGACGATCGTTTTGTCGCCAGGCGGATTGGACTGGTGGATTTTTCAATCCGGGTTGGGCTTACGGGCTGGTCGGCGGGAAGGGAGGTGTCAGCGAGCCTTTCTCTGACAACAAAATCGTCATCTTGCGATGGCAGATCATTGGGCGTATCTTCACAGATAGCCGCTTCAAGATTTGGGGCGCTATTTGTCCGGTTGAGGCGATCTCTTCGTAACCGTTTTGTCGAGACGAGCCTTTTGCTCGGCCTAGGCTTGTACGAAAAGGCACAATTACAAATAAATACGGCATATACTACGCAATGATGCAAGAGAAACAATATGAAATGTATAACTTACCCAAGCACCGTTTTAAGTGGTGGCGGTGAGTAGGTGATGACTCGCCAGATGAGGAGTGGGAAGTGACACGATAATCGGAGTCGGATGGATTAAGGGGTTGACGAAAACAGCCTGCTTTAGGACAAGCAACGACAAGCAAATTAGAGACCTCTGAGCGATGTTTAGAACCGGACTATTCGATAAACCGCGGAGGTAACTACACGGCCGCTGCCGAGTTGTGGGGCGAACTTCATGTTGTTGAGTCTTCATAAGAAATTTGGGATCCAAGTAAGCAAGGGGATGAGAAAATTTAATTTTCCGGTTTGCCGACGGATTTTAGTGAAGGCAAAGGATTTGAGTCGAGAGGAGAATAGTTACCTCTACAACATCGGCATTACTGGTTTGACATCATCGACAAATATCATCATTAATTAGGCATGTGAAAAGTAAGCCAAGTGAATCAAGTTCTACCTCAAGGTCCGGATTACCCACATCATCATCCACATTTGGATCGAGAAGATGCGGTGGTTTTCCTCTTATGAGCAGTCTTCTTGTGACAGCTTTGGTCTTTTGCCGGATTGGTTTTTCCGGTTTGTCGCTTCTCTGGTTTCTCTTGTGGACGTTTCTTGCTCGAATGGATCATCACCCTGATTAAGCAACAGTTGATGTTAAAAATGATGCCAGAAATAGCAGTAATATATTCAGTAAAAAATAGTCAGAAGTCTTACAGATGGTGGTTTGTTGGTAGCACAGAAGGGGAGCAAACCGGTTCGGGCATAGAGGTGTTCCGATTCATTCAACATTTTCTTCACAGCCTCGGTGACCTCATCATCGGTGAGCTGGATATTAACGTGTCGGAGGGGGTCGTCGACACTACCAGTGTACTCACACATTAAACCGGGCCCGGGAGAGGGGCGGTATGCTCCATGATATCCAACAGCGTGAGATCAATTCGGTTAAACCATTGGCCATGAAGGCTCGAGCTTGGAGAGTTGAGGCGTGTTACTTCTCTCATTGGCGGTTAATCTTTGCGGAAAGGGATGTGTATTCTTGAGTCGCTCGGACGAAAACCGGGCAAAGGATTCTCATTGGCGGTGAAGTGTCTACGCAATAAAACCATGTTTGATTCCATTCCTTGGGGTGGTTGTGCAGTTTGACATGAGGATAAGTGACCTCCTTTATTTTTGAATCGCCACACCACCCAATTACGTGTTGGGCCCGTCGGTAAATTCTGTGCGGCGGTTTAGATGGAAGCAATCTCTAAACAGTTCAACTGTGGGTTCTTCTTGAAAGTATGCCTCACAGAGCACTTGGAAGTGACAAATGTTGGTAACAGAATTGGGGCCCGTATCTTGCGGACGGAGTTGAAAATTGGCTAACACATCCCGGTAAAATTTTGAACCGGGCGGGTTAAAACCCCGGGCTAAGTGATCTGCGAAAACTACAATTTCTCCTTCTTGAGGTGTGGGTGGACATTCTTTGCCAGGAACCCTCCAATGGATAGTATTTTCTTGCTTAAAGTGTCGACAGGACCAGATTGTTTAATTGAGTTTCGGTGACACGGGAAGGAGCCCAGTTGCACTCATATACTTGTTTGGCCATCTACAAAAATATAAATCCGGTTCAAGAAATGTGTTGGGACAAAGAGAGAACCGGTGTACAATGCTAAATCGGAGACAAATACATCTAAACCGGAGTTCTATGAAGCGACAGTATCTGGTTAAGGAGTTCTGGCGGTTCAACAAGGGGACTAATGGTGTATACCGGTTTATTTAATTTTTTCTATGTTAAGTTAAACCGTCTGGTCTAAATATTGAAAACAATTGAGGTTGCGAACGGCTAAGTGTGCAGAAACAGGTTTCGCAAGATTTCTCTACAACGAAGGATCTGAAGCCAGATCAGAAAAAGAAGAAAAATATCCAAAAAAAGAATAAAGCAGAGCAGTATTGATGCAATGAGCAGGAGATAATGCGCGAGATCTATGAACGTGAGCACGAGACTACAGGCGGATGCTAAAAGCTACTACTAATCAGAGCAAGGTGTCACAGATCTATCCAGGAGTGCAGTATGAGCATGAACAGTTAATGGAGCACTGCAAGAACAAGAAACCCTAGAACGAATCTAGGTCGAGGGGAACCGAGGACCTACCGAGTTGAGGAGATGCGGAAGAGTGCTGCGTTTCTAAAGTGCGTTCGAGTTGATGCAGCGGCTCAAAGGCGGTGCAGAGAGGTCGATGGCGGCGGCAGAGCTCCGAGGCTAGCGACGCGAGGAAGACGAAGAGAAAGGGGACGGAGGGGAGAAAAGGAATGACCCTTCGGTCCTATTTATAAGGCAAGATACCTGTGTCAGGCACGTGAATCAAGGAACCACGAGTCTAGGAAGCAGAGATGTCGCCTTGATTATTGCGGATCTGTTAAACAAAGATATCATGAATGCTATCTCTATGGGGACGTCATGCCGGTTTACAGCAACCGGAGAAGGTGACATCACGGCGGTTCAATGATTTCAAGAAGGTATTGAAGATGAAGGTTTTTTATCAAGGATTGACATGAACCTGTTCAAATCAATCTGGGGCCTAATGTTGGGGATATTACTATCGGGCGTAACGGGCCTGTCTTGGCCGGGTTAACTTCATCGATGAGTCCAACGGTGTAAAAGCCCAAGAGGCATGAAAGTAAGGGCCCAAGGCACGTAGTCGGTTTAGAACACGTAGTCGTAAACCGCCCGGTATGTAAACTTGTATTGTAAGTTAGGAATAGAGAGAGACCAACCCGGATAAGTATGAACCAGAGATTGGGACTCTCTGAACCGACCAAGGCGTCACCCGTGTATATAAGGGACGACCCGGCGGTTCAAGGACAGACAACAACAACTCGAGGCCTAGGCGAAGCTTATTTGCTCCCTAGTCATCGAGACCACATCAATCCCATCACAACTAGGCGTAGGCTTTTACCTTCATCGAAGGGGCGAACTAGTATAACTCTTGTGTCTTTGCGTCCGCTTTAACCCCTTCAAGTTAACCCGTAGCGATGGCTCCACGACTAAGTCCTTTCATGAGGACATCTGTCGTGACAAAACCACGACACTCACCGTGCGCAAACTGAAGCTACTGAGAGCACAATAGCCCAAAGGCCTAAGAAGCACTCTCGTGTCCTAAATGACCGAGAACTTTTTGTGGCACTGCATCAGAAACAAGACAAGCATCACTTTTGGCTCAAGCGACAGATGCAAAGCCTCTTGGTGGACGTTAGTCGCATTCGAAACCTTGCCACCAAGAATGCTTTTGTCACTCACGAGACCTGTCGTCGATCATGGAAGAGTTTGACGTTGCTCAGTGCTGAAGCAGATCTTCAAGACGATGGCTTCACTGAAAGATTCAAGTTTGACTCTACTCCTCCACGGAATGCGGTCCTACGTCGAACTCCCTCCCTTGAAGACTCTGACTATTCTTCCTCCACGACAACTGTGAATTCCAGAGTGATCGATGATGAAGCCGATGCTACTTCACCACCCCCTACTTCTGCACGCATCGACACTGCACCAAGTTCGTCTGCACGGCCAAACAACAACGACAACCCTGCTGCTTCATCTTCTCCTCATGAAAGCGAGTAGATGCTCTATGTCTTCAAAACCTTTTGGTCCTTACTGACAAAAGGGGGAGAATCATATGAGTTTGATAGTGTTCAAGCGGGTTCATATGAGTGGTTGCTTTATATTTTGCCTAGTGTTTACAACTCTCGCTTTTGATACATTTGGTTCTTTGAGTTGTAACACTTAAACTCGATGGTCGTCTGCTACTTATTTGCTTTTCTGTGATGCGATGATAAATTCCGCATGTGCGATGATAACTTCCGCACTTAGATCATTCTGCAGACGTCCATTTTTTGATTATGCATGTCATTCTCTTAGTTATATCATTTCATGCATGATGAATTATCTTCATAAGTGGAAGAGGATTTCCGCAAGTACAACCTGCCATGTGCATTTGCATTCCAAAAGCAAATTACTTATATGCACATCTTCGTGGGGAGCCCTTGCCACTTATGAAGACAATACCCTATCCTTTACAATTTCACATACTTTAACTCCCGTTGAAAACTTCAACCAGTTTGTCATCAATCACCAAAAAGGGGGAGATTGTAAGTGCATCTAGTGCCACCCCTAGTTGGTTTTGGAGTATTGACGACAAACTTGGTTGAGGGACTAATGTGTTTGTGAGAATTGCTGGATAACACCGGTAGTAGTCCCATATTGATTCGGTTTACCTACCAGAGATGACCCCTAAAAATTTGTGAAGACATTGAAGACAATGGTGGTCTGTGAAGATATTCACATTGAAGACTATGACATGATAAGACATCGCATGAAGACTATGGAGTGTGAAGGCATAGTTGTTTCGTAGTTTCCTTTTCTTCTTTGTTGAGTCATTGGAACCACCGCACTGTTAAGTGGGGTCCAAGTGAACAATGTCAGAGTGACTGATGTGATGCTCAACCAAATCCTATGTCTTCGAGCGAAGACAATGAGAGCAAATCTTATCCAGAGCTGGATAAGTCAGCTTTACTTGTAGCCCAAGTCAAGCCATCGCGTGTGTTTGAAATCTGACCATTGGACACGTGTCAGTTCCTTAGTGACCCAGGGTCATTTCGGACAAATCAGGTCGGGTTGCCTCCTAGCTATAAATAGCCCACCCCTACACCATAAATTGGTGGCTGCCGGAAGTTAGTGCACGGCTTTTTGTCGTTTGAGAGCAAGCCACCTCCGAAGCATTTGAGAGAGAGATCCTTGTGAGGACAAAGCCCAAAACACCCAGAGCCAAAGAGTGTTAGGCATCACTTGAAGTCTTTACATCGCGTGATCTGAAGACTTGTTACACTTGAGGACTGTGAATCCTCCGGCCCGGTTAGGCATCACGCTTTGAGCATCCAAGAGTCATTGTGGATCGCGGTGAACGAAGTCTGTGAAGGTTTGGAAGTCTACCTTGAAGACTTACCAGAGTGATTGGGCGAGGACTGTGTGTCCTTAGCTCAAGGGGAATAAGGTGAAGACGCGGTCTTTTGAGTTGAATCTCAGCCTCCCTAACCAGACGTACAGTTGTCACGGCGACTGGAACTGGTCCAACAAATCCTATGTCTTCAACAAGTGACTGGTTCTATCATCTCCCTTCCTTTACTTAGAGTTTGTCTTCGTGAAGTCATTGCCTATTTGTCGTACCTGTTTGACTTCATTACTTGACTACTATAGTTGGTTGGCTTCATACTATCTTCCATCCTGATCCTTACTACTAAGCTGCTATTAGTCTTTGTACTTTCACATTATTGTATACTTGACTATGGTTTGCTTGTTGTAGTCTATCTTCCGCTGCATATCAATTAGGTCAATTCTATTGTTTGTCTTCGAAACTTCCACGTTTAGAAGACTTCCATAAAAATCGCCTATTCACCCCCCCCCCCTAGTCGATAACTAGCACTTTCAACTGTTTACTCGTGGATAAGCCTAATCGGAAAATTTGTTAATATTTCCAACAGAATGCACGAGATTTCTTCATACCCCTTCATAATAAAGCGCTAAGATCGAACCAAAAACCTCTTATACATGAAGTTAAGTCGCTCGACAATTGAGCTGACTAGTGTTTCTGCATAATTAGAAGCGTGCAAAGTTAAGAATCCCTCCGCCATGGTTTATTAGACCCATGAGCCAAAACGGGAAGACCACGAAAAGCGTACGGGAGAAATTGGAAATAAATCTCTTAGCTAATCGTCGCTATTAATTAGGCGTATTAAACTAACCTGTGCATGCAATGGCTACTTAAGGAGACTCATGCGCTAGCTTCCATGGAGAGACGAGGGAATAAAGTAACATGCTTAAATGCAGCAGCCTTTTTTTTATTTGATAATTTATGCAGCAACCTACTACAAGTTTTCGTGGCTCTCACACCCAATAAACCCGAATGGAGGTAGTAGTAACACCAAGGAAATTCTGAATGAATTTTAAAAAATTGAATAATGTTTCATAATCTAACATTTTTTTTGAACAACTTGAGCATATTTTGAAAAAGTCATTTTTCATATAAGCATGAACATTTTTCAAAACAATTGGATAACATTTTTTACAAGCATGAACATTTTGAAAAATTTAAGGAGATATGTTAGTTCAAACTGTTAAGAACATTTTTTCCGAGCAATATTTTGAACACTTTAGAAGAAATATGAGGAGCGTGCAAACTTCAGAACTAACATTTTGAACAATTTTTTGAACACTTCCTTTCTTTTTAGCTTCTTATGTGGCTAATGTAACTTTGTGAATTTTCAGGAAATTTTTCTTTTCTCGAAAAAATATGGCTCATGTAACTTTGTGAACAATTTTTTGAACACTTCCTTTCTTTTAATTTATTTCCCTTTTAAAAAAAATGTTTGTGATTTCAAATTTTCTTTTGGAAATTTGTAAATTGCTTCATGATATTAAAATTTTGTTCAGCACTATAAAAAGTGTTCGTTTTCAAGAAAAAATAAATTCAAAAAATGTGCATGATTTTCCAAAAATGTTCATTTTTTTCAAGAAATTGTTCTGAATGTTAAAAATATTGCCCTTTACAATTTTTCCTCAAAACTCTAATAATGTTCATATTTTCCCAAAATGTTAGGAAATTTCAAGAAATGTTCGGGTTGTTCTATAAAGTGTTTGTGGTTTCCCAAAATGTTCAAGTTTTCTAAAGAAAGTTCAAGAAATGCTCGTGTTTTCATAAATTCCAAAAATATACGAGAGTTTCAGAAAAAGGTTATTGTTTTCTGAAAACCGTTCAGAATGTGAAAAATTCTAATTTTTCTCAAAACTCAAAAAATGCTTGGGAATTACTTATAATGTTCGCGCTTTTGAAAAATTGTTCAGAATTTCCAAAATGTTCCCATTAACAAATTTTATTCACTAAATTTCAAAAAATGTCCGCATTTTTCTGAAAATATTTAGGATTTTAAAAAATGGTTCCTGTCAAAAAAAGGCATGGTTTTCGATTTCTTTTTATTTTTTGGAGTTTGTTAGAATTGTGTTGAATTTTCAAACATTACTCGCTTTTTAAAATTTTATTCACAATTTCCAAGAAAAGATAAAAAAAAATCCAAAAACTGCTGGGATTCTTTGTTCTAGTTAGTTCTTAAAGTGGCACGCTCTTTAATAGCCACTAATGTCTCTCAGGTTGACTGGTAAGCAGATGCTCTTTCTAAGGTAGAGGTGGAGAGTTCATGCGAGTTCTAGTTAGAATCCATGCGAGCGAGCTGATAATTCTTTTTACCAGATTGGCTTTAGACTGGTGTCGGTGTGGAACGACATCTATGGGATCACAAGAATCCCTACTACGGTTGCCGGGGCGCAGGGTTGCGAGAAGAGCAGGGTTAGTAGCCAGCACAAGGATCGTTTACCCAGGTTCAGGCCACGAGGATGCATAAAACCAAGGGCAAGGGAGTGGCCAAGGACGCCGGAGTCATGAGCCACGGAGAAGTCTTGTTGGCGGTGCAGCGGACGTAGTCCGCGTTCTTCCCCTCGACAGTTGACGTGTTCGAGCTTTGGGACTCCTTCAAGCCCCTGTGGGGAGTGAAGACGGGGGGGGGGGGGGGGATGCGGGGCAACCAGCCACACATTTCAACCCCCCGTACTGCGCCGAGGCTGCCCAAATCGGTACCCCGTGTTTGTCGATTATTTTTCCTGCGGCTCTATCCTCCCTTCTCTGATTTCTTCAGCGACGTCATGCATACCTTTGGCTTCCGCCTCCTGGATTTTACTCCGAATGCGGTGGCGTGCATGGCCTTTTTCGCGCATCTCTGCGAGGGCTTCGCCGGGGTGCACCCCAACACGGTGCTCTTCCGCCATTACTTCTCCCCTCGGATCCAACCAGGGGGTGCCATCTCCGGTTGCATCGCCTGGGTCTCAAGATCCAAGGGAGCATATCCGGAGGGCGCCATGAAGGAGAGGTGGGAAGAATGTCGGGGCCGGTGGTGCTGGATCGAGGAGAAGGACCCGCCGGCGCTCTGCGAAGTTCGCCGGGCGCCGCGATCCGCGAAGCGATTGGAAGCGGCGTCGTTGCCGACGGCCGAAGCTCACGGTCGCCACCATCAGGATCCTCTGGCTCACCGAGCCCGGCCTCACCCTTGAGATGATCGGGGCGGACTTCATCCGCCGCCTGATTGCTCCACTGCATAACAAGGGGAGGCCAGCCTGGCTCTTCACGAACCCCGCCGACATCATGCGTCTTCGTCCCGGCCTCGACCACAATTTCACAGTGATGGGCACGCCCATTTCTGCCAGCGGCTCTTCCAGCTTGACGTGGGCCGCGATGGCGAGGTCGAGCGGACCGGCAAGGTCGCGAGGGCCGCCACGAAGGCCGGCAAGGTCCTCAAGGGGCCTCTGTTCAAGCTGCCGACGGGGGTGGTCCCGTTGTGCAATAACTTGCGCCGGTCCGATATCATTGCCATGATGCCGGACTGTAGCACGCATGGCCCTGTCCCGAGATGGAAGGAGCCGGAGGACTCCGAGGTGCAGCAGTTTTTTGACACTCTGCACGAGGGGTACGTCAACGCCTACACCGAGTGGCTGCTTGTCCAGGACACCACCCAGGTGGAGCTGGACTACATTGCCACCAGGGCGAGGGAGGCACAGCTTGCCAAGGAGGCCGGCAGTGCCGGCGGTGTGGAGAACAAGGCCGCGATGGCCGCGGAGGAGGAGGAGGAGCTCGCCCGGTGGGCGGCGGCCGCCGAGGGAGCCAGCAGCGCCGGCACCGAGGCTCCTCTGGTTGAAGATGTGACCGGCGAGTCGTCGGAGGAGGAGGCCGAGACCGCAGGCCCGACGCCGGCTATGGGAGAGGGCGAATCTGCGGCGGGCGATTCAGCGAGCAGTCCGGCCAGCGAGGCTCTTGGCCACCTGGTGACCTTGGAGGGTCCGGGCGCCACAAGAGGTCCGCAGCGGCAAAGAAGCCGGCGAAGGCCGCGGTGAAGAAGAAGACAGCCGCCCCTTCTTCGCCCACACGTTCCCAGACACCACCTCCTTCCCCTCCTCCGGCAGATGTTGACGCGGAGGTTACTTTCGATTATGGATCCCTCAACCCGAGGAGGAAGAGGAAAACAGCAGAGGAGGAGGCGGACGACGAGTAAGTATCTGGTTCCTTTTTGTTATCTCTGCCTCCTCAATCTGTGTTGCTCGTCTTGACTTGTCATCATCTTTGCAGGGACGCTGGCCTAGAGAATGAAGAGGGCCAAGGTCTCGGCGGATGGCCAGCCCCCAGTTGGTACTTCGAGGGCGCCACTGGTGGTGTTGAGCAGCCCGGACAGCAGCCCCCGGCATAGCCCCCAGCGTAAGTTCATCACTCTTCCCCCGTCAACATGTGTCAGGGGCATGACACTTTGGTGCTCACCGTGCCAAGTATGCAGGAGGAGAGCAGCAGCAGGAGGAGCCACAGAGGGCTACACCCAACACGCCGCCCCCATCGATCACGCCGCCCCGAGGGGCGACCCCGGCAACAGCGCCAGGCACCGAGCCCATGCACATGGAGGAGGAGGAGGAGAACTTGGACGCCGGCGGCTTTGCCTCGACGCCAAATGTTGGCGGGGAGGGGACTTCCGTTTCCCAGCCGGGTACCGGCACAGGTAAGTCGCTCACTGTTCGTCCCTGCTTCTTTTTCTTTCCGGCTCTTGGTCCTGGCCTTGCCTCACCCCCTTTTTCAGCGTCCAGATTCCTCCTCGGTGAACCCAAAGGACATGGACGCCGTCATTGAGGACGTCGCCAAGGCCGCCAAGGCGGACGTCGAGAAGATCGCTGCCGAGGAAGCCGCCAAGGGCGCTGCCGAGGACGCCGCCAAGGGGCCTACCGGGGAGGCCGGCAAGGCTGCCGCTGAGGAGACCGGCAAGGGGCCTGCCGGAGAGGCGGCGGGAGACCCTTCTTGAGGAGGAGGAGGAGGTGGCTGATGACCAGCCTTCCTCTTCTGCTGCTTTCGGCTCCGGCAAGTACCTGAGGGTGAGCGACGAGTTGTTCGTCCACCTTCCAGGCGCGTCGAGCACTAGGACACCCGTTGAGGGAGAGGTGTTCGACGACGAAGTGCTTGCCGCTGCCGGGCTTGAAGTCGTCGACGAGCCGATCGTTGGTGGCGACGGTTCGCAGGAAGAGCGGCTCCTCCACGCCATGGGCGCCAGCTTCCGGAAGCTCCAAGCGCTCCATCACGCCCCACAGACAAGGCTAAGTCCAGGGGCGGCGGTGGTGGAGAAAGCGAGGCGGACCTCGGGCGCGTTGCCTAAACGCAGTCTGCAGTTCCACGAGGCCCACAAGGAGCTCAAGGCTGCTCAGGCGAGTGGCAGCGCGACGTGGAGCTCACCATGAAGCTTCGCCGATGTCGAGAAAGCTCAAGAGACGGCGAGGAACTTGGCAGCCGCCAAGCCGCCGGACCCAAAGACGAGGCCGCGCTGAACTCCCAGGAGGAGGACCTCGCTGCATGCGAGGAGAAGCTTGCCGCCATGCTTCGCGGCAAGGATGCAGAGGTGGAGAAGCTTGTCTTGTAGCAGACCAGTGAGCTGGAGCAGAGGCACAATGAGGCACTCAATGCCCAGGCCCAGGTTCACGCCGGCAAGGTGGAGGAGTTGGAGGCGGAGCGCGACGGGCTGAAGGAGCAGGCCCTGAAGCTGTCCCAAGAGAAGGACACGCTTAACAGTGCCCTGACAGAGGCGCAGGGCGCAGTCGTCAGCAAGGCTGGGGAGCTCTCCGAGGCCAACAACTCCATCAAAGACCTCAAGCTGAAGCTGGGGGGTTTCGAGAAGGTGCTGTCGGAGGCCAAAACCCGAGAGGGGACCTGATACGTCTCCAACGTATCTATAATTTTTGATTGCTCCATGCTATATTATCTATTGTTTTGTACTATATTGGGCTTTATTTTCCAATTTTATATTACTTTTGGGACTAACCTATTAACCGGAGGCCCAGCCCAGAATTGCTGCTTTGCCTATTTCAGTGTTTCGAAGAAACGGAATATCAAACGGAGTCCAAACGGAATGAAATCTTCGGGAACGTGATTTTCTCAACAGATAAGATCCAGGAGACTTGGACCCTCGGTCAAGAAAGGAGGGAGGCAGCCACGAGGGTGGAGGGCGCGCACCCCTAAGGCGCGCCCCCTGCCTCGTGGGCCCCTCAAAGCTCCACCGACGTACTCCTTCCTCCTATATATACCTACGTACCCCCAAACGATCAGATACGGAGCCAAAAACCTAATTCCACCGCCGCAACTTTCTGTATCCACGAGATCCCATCTTGGGGCCTGTTCCGGAGCTCCGCCGGAAGGGGAATCCACCACGGAGGGCTTCTACATCATCATCATAGCCTCTCCGATGAAATGTGAGTAGTTTACTTCAGACCTTCGGGTCCATAGTTAGTAGCTAAATGGCTTCTTCTCTCTTTTTGGGTCTCAATACAATGTTCTCCCCCTCTCTCGTGGAGATCTATTCGATGTAATCTTCTTTTTGCGGTGTGTTTGTTGAGACCGATGAATTGTGGGTTTATGATCAAGATTATCTATGAGCAATATTTGAATCTTCTCTGAATTCTTTTATGTATGATTGGTTATCTTTGCAAGTCTCTTGAATTATCCGTTTGGTTTGGCCAACTAGATTGGTAGTTCTTGCAATGGGAGAAGTGCTGAGCTTTGGGTTCAATCTTGCGGTGTCCTTTCAGTGATAGTAGGGGTAGCAAGGCACGTATTGTTTTGTTGCCATCGAGGATAACAAGATGGGGTTTTTATCATATTGCATGAATTTATCCCTCTACATCATGTCATCTTGCTTAAGGCGTTACTCTGTTTTCATTAACTTAATACTCTAGATGCATCTTTGGATAGCGGTCGATGAGTGGAGTAATAGTAGTAGATGCAGGCAGGAGTCGGTCTACTTGTCTCGGACGTGATTCCCATATACATGATCATACCTAGATACTCTCATAACTATGCTCAATTCTGTCAATTTCTCAACAGTAATTCGTTCACCCCCGTAAAATACTTATGCTCTTGAGAGAAGCCACTAGTGAAATCTATGGCCCCCGGGTCTATTCTCATCATATTAATCTTCCTACGCTTTATTATTGCTTTTCTTTTTTACTTTGCCTTTTATTTTACTTTGCATCTTTATACCAAAAATACCAAAAATATTATCTATCATCTCTATCAGATCTCACTCTCGTAAGTGACCGTGAAGGAAATTGACAACCCCTATTCGCGTTTGTTGCGAGGATTTATTTGCTTTGTGTAGGTACGAGTGACTTGCGCGTGGCCTCCTACTAGATTGATACCTTGGTTCTCAAAAAATAAGGGAAATACTTACGCTACTCTGCTGCATCATCATCTCCTCTTCGGGGAAAACCAACGCAAGCTCAAGACGTAGCAAGAAGGATTTCTGGCGCCGTCTTAGGGAGTCTCATAAAAGTCAACATACCAAGTACTCATCACAATCCCTTATCTCTCGCATTACATTATTTGCCATTTGCCTCTCGTTTTCCTCTCCCCCACTTCACCCTTGCCGTTTTATTCGTCCTCTCTTTTCCGTTTGCCTTCGCGTTGCCATGGCCGAATCAAAAAGAACTAAGGGTCCTTTCCAGGGTCCTAGTACCTTGGATAACCCTTCTATCCTCTCTAAGCTCATAAAAAAAGATGCTACAGACAGACCCACCGGGGTTACCAATGAGAGCTTAAATAATTTTGATGAAGATAACTCTGGAATTTTTCGTTATTTACTTGATGAGTCTTTAAAATATGTTTGGGATAGGTTATTAAGGATTCGGGCTAGCTATGTACCACAATATCCAATTGAGGTTTACTTAAAAAGTTTTTATGTTGGATTGCCCACTTCTTTCAAACAAGTTCTAGAATCTATTTTTTATGAAGGTTTTCTTGAAGGGGATGCTATAGATACCTATGAAAAAATGAAAACTATATTTGGGCACCCCATGAATGATAAGGTTGAGTTTACCACTCTCTTATGCTTCTATCAAAACAAAATTGTTAAAGAGATGAAATCTAGTTTAGATGCAAATTTCTGTAATGTGCTTAATCTCACTTCCTCCACTAATGGCAATGTGCTTTCCCAAAATAGAAGGATGAATGCCATAGAAAGGAAATTTTCTCTTTTCTCTCCGAGTACCAAAGATGGCAATACCTAGATCTATCCTTGCTTTTATGCCTAGCTAGGGGCGTTAAACGATAGCGCTTGTTGGTAGGCAACCCAATTTTATTTTTAGTTTTTGTTTTTGTTTCTGCTTAGGAATAAATAATCCATCTACCTTCTGTTTAGATGTGGTTTTATGTTTTAACTAGGTAATTGCCCGTGCGTTGCAACAGGTCATACATATTTCTAGTATAATCGTTCAAATATATAGTGTTAGGATTCTCAATGTCTCAGACACATCAGATATTAATTTTACCGTTAAGTCGGTACTCTCCTCCTTCCCCTCCTCTTCTCTAAATTTTTTTTGGGTTACAATTTGCTTCTGTTCACCCATGTTGGGATCTTCCTATGAGAAGACACATGGAGGAATGCGTGTGTCATAGTGGTTACTGACAGTACTTGGGCTATACATAGAAAATATATATTACCGTGAAGTAATCTTATATTTATCCATTATTCAAATTAAGGTAGTTTCGACATTCTTCTTTGACCGTAAAATTCCCCTAATCAACCAAAGACGACAAACAGAATAAAACCATAACAATGTAACAAGTTAACATTGGCAAGGAAAATCTAGGACTGTACTATAATAAAATGTACTTTCAGCAAGTACATTAATTGTGGGAGCCAGTATCATTTCTCATCAACGCAAAGAATTTTCAGAGCTAATCTGATAGAGCCATCTTGTCTAGGTATATCAAGTAAAGAGAATATGCTAGCTCCATTGGGTTATTTTCTAAAGGAATGTCCATTAATAATAATAATCAAACCCTGAACATACTATGAATTTTTACAATTCGATGCGAGTCAGCAAATAGGCAATCTCTAGTGACATCATAAGATTTTATTAAATTTGGCACGATCAGATCCTTAAATACCCGAGTAGCATATATAATCCAACCACGAAAGAAAAAAATGCAAACCTGAGTAGCCCTAAGAAAGGGCGAAAGATGCGAGCTACCTAAACAACCTTTACATCAGATGCGCAGCTATATCAAACTCAAAGGTAATCGTGTAAGTAAAGTAGATGTATGTATTGTACCGATATGGAATTTAAAGAATTGCGGTAGTGGAGAAAAGGTGAGAGCAAGGTACCATTTCGATTCATTGATGCTGAGTATTGTTCCACCTGCTCGATTTTATGCTCCCTCTTGTATTCCTCCAAGATGCAGACTCTGTCAAACTCGTTTGGCTGGAATAACAAAATAATTCAAGATAAAACAATTTTGGTTGTTCACAAAGAAAAGCGTGAACAAGTTCTTCCTAACCAGATGGTTCGATAATCACTGACCTTGCGAAACTTGATTCACCTGCATATAGCAGCAACACAGAAAGATGTAAAATTTCAGAGATGAGGTTTAATATAGTAACAACAAAAGAATTGGACATCGTGAAGCATATAATGAGGCAATCGATGATTAGATTTATCTATTTCTTCAGATAGTGCGACGGTGTATTATGACGACATGGCGGCGCTCAACAGATGACGATGAAGTCCTCCGTGATCACCTCTTTGATCAGCGTGATGGAGAAGCCCTCCTCCTCGGTTACGCCAACGGCTCGGCGAGCTACTGATGTCATGAGTGCTCGGTTGAAACAGTTAAAAGAATATATAATCATTATTCTGACCTAATCCTATCAGAAATAATAAATAGGAAAACAGTTAAATAGGCTAAGTAACAAATAGGAAAAACAAATAGGCTGGAGGACAGGAGTGTGGGCACAAATGCACACGAATGGACCAGACGCATAATCCTATTGGTTAGTGTTTTAGCTCCATGAAGTTTATCCCAAAACGCCATAATCAATACACGAGAGCAGCCTGAAAATAAAAGAGATACATTTTATTGGAAGATCCAAACAACCTAAACGACTTTGACGTTGATTGTCGAGAAAAAGAAGACTTTGTGATGAAACCTCGACCTGCTGCTATGGCTATTTTAAGTTGACCTGCTGCAGAAGGCTGGTATCAAACTAAACATAGATGCAATTAAACGGACAATTAATTTACAAATAACCCATCGGGACAATTCATGCTGACGACGAGGTTGGTACCAGATGGAGCATCTATGGATGCCTCTGCCCTTGGAAGCCATCTCATCGAGGACACACTCCATTCACTCCATGCCTGATCTGGAGGTTGCGCGACAACGAGGCCATCATTACTTAACGCAAGGGAAGAGAGCAGAGGACGCTGACCAATAGGAGGACTGGTAGAGGAGGCAGGTCCATGCGAAAGGATTGAATTAGCACCATCATGTTCCAGGCCGCCGTGGAGCACGCGCCCATGGTGAGACGACGTAGTGGGGGGACGCCGGGATTGCGTCGTCATGGGAAGGCGCCGACATCGTGTAGGTCAGGCGCCGGTGGAACGCAATGTGGCAAGGAAGGCAGGAGGCGGCACACTATTTGGACTATCTCTCACGTATGTCTGTCAATCAATCCCTTTCCAAATACCGTTGTCTCCCGATTGTTTTATGGAAGGAAACGTGATTAGAGCGCCATGATCTTGTGCAAATAAATCGACGGATCATTGACTACAAACCTGTGTAAAAGAAATCAATGCGGGGAAGGGCGAGGGAGGGAGGCGGACGAAAACGACATACGTAAGATGGACTACGGAACCTTAGGCTTTTTTAAGGTAGTAGAGATTAGTGTTTGTGCCAAGTTAAACCTATAGGATCTTCTTGGATAATAGTTATTTGATCTTGCTATAATTTCCAGAAACTTTCAGTTCATGAAAACAATTATTAAAAATCACCAGAACGTGATAAAATAGTGATTCCAATTGCTGCTGATCAATAAACAAATTTCCTAGGTGTTCCTATTTTGGATGAATTTTTGGAGTTCCATAAGTTTGCGTTAGTTACAGATTACTACAGACTGTTCTGTTTTTGACAGATTCTGTTTTTCGTGTGTTGTTTTCTTATTTTGATGAATCTATGGCTAGTAAAATAGTTTATAATCCATAGAGAAGTTGGAATACAGTAGGTTTAACACCAAAATAAATAAAGAATGAGTTCATTACAGTACCTTGAAGTGGTCTTTTGTTTTCTTCGCTAACGGAGACTTACGAGATTTCTGTTGAGTTTTGTGTTGTGAAGTTTTCAAGTTTTGGGTGAAATCTTTTGATGGATTATGTAACAAGGAGTGGCAAGAGCCTAAGCTTGGGGATGCCCATGGCAACCCCAAGATAATCCAAGGACACCAAAAAGTCAAAGCTTGGGGATGCCCGGAAGGCATCCCTCTTTAAATCCACTTCCATCAGTAACTTTACTTGGAGCTATATTTTTATTCACTACATGATATGTGTTTTGCTTGGAGCGTCTTGTATTATTTGCGTCTTTGCTTGTTAGTTTACCACAATCATCCTTACTGTACACACCTTTTGAGAGAGCCATAGTGGGGGTAACATAACTGGTAACATGCACTTAGCATTAGCAAACATGCTTGTGTGGCACACAATTAAATAAGAGAGAGAGGTTTAGAGTAACATAAGTAGATACTATATCATGTTAAATGCTATGCTACTTTTTGTCATGAATGACAATAAATATGATCATCTATGATACTACTTTATGATACTATGCACTATGAAGGTAGTATCATATACTAATATCATATGCATGATACTAGTATATGTTACTCCCCTCTATGAGTAGCCTTATGTGAAGTTGTAGGTGTCGGTATTTTTTTTGATAAACTTGATCAAACTAGACGAAGACATCTCCCCCCTCAAAAAGAAAGAAGCCATCTCATACCATGAAGAAAAACAATGTTTCTTAGGGCATGTACAACAAAACGCCTCAAACCCTCTCTCATATGCTCAACAGACGCATCCGATCAGTGACCTGACAAGAGAGAAGGAAAAGACTAACCTAACCGGATCCCTCATATAGTCCGCCACGTAGGACACTGTCACGCCCAATATGCGACCCTATCCAAAAGGAACTCGAAGGTCCCACCAAGGATAGACCCGCATATTGAAACGCTTTTGCAAGGTGGATATCATTACATCAACATTACATAATACATAGGGATACAACCAAGACATACAATGCCACATGAATACAACATCATATACAAGATCAACATCCGACTACGGATGAAACATAAACAGAAACTCAAACAACATCCACCCTGCTAGCCCAGGCTGCCGACCTGGAACCTATCCCCTGATCGAAGAAGAAGCAGAAGAAGAACTCCAAAGCAAGTAAACATCGCTCTCGCGTCATGATCATCGCATAATCTGTACCTGCAACTGTTGGTGTAGTAATCTGTGAGCCACGAGGACTCAACAATCCCATTACCATGGGTATCAAGACTAGCAAAGCTTAATGGGAAAGGAAGGGGTAAAGTGGTGAGGTTGCAGCAGCGACTAAGCATGATATGGTGGCTAACATACGCAAATGAGAGCGAGAAGAGAAACAAAGGAACGGTCGTCAACTAGTAATGATCAAGAAGTGATCCTGAACTCCTACTTACGCCGGACATAACCCGAAAACCGTGTTCTCCTCTCGATCAACCCGAAAAGAGACACTCACGATTACGCACACGGTTGGTGTATTTTAGAAGAGTTTACTTCAAGTTTACTACAATCGGATATTAACAAATTCTCATCTCGCCACATAACCGCGGCACGGCTCTCGAAAGTTTATACCTGCAGGGTGTCCCAACTTAGCCCATGATAAGCTCTCGCGATCAACGAAGGATATTCCTTCTCCCGGGAAGACCCGATCAGTCTCGGAATCCCGGCTACAAGACATTTCGACAAGAATAAAACAAGACCAGCAAGACCGCCCGATGCGCCGACAATCCCGATAGGAGCTGCACATATCTCGTTCTCGTGGCAACACCGGATGAGACAGACTACGAGTAAAACCAAGCCTCGAGTTTCCCGTGGTGACTTCAAGAAGCGGCTGGTTCGGACCAGCACTTAGAGAAGCACTGGCCCGGGGGGCTAAATAAAGATGACCCTCGAGAGAGCGACTCCCAAGGGAAAAGTAGGTGGTGGTGAGGCAAATGGTAAAACCAGGGTTGGGCCTTTCTGGAGGAGTCTTATTCAAAGCGAACTGTCAAGGGGGTCCCATAAATCACCCAACCGCGTTAGGGACGCAAAATCCGGGAACATAATACCGATATGACGGAAACTAGGGCGGCAAGAGTGGAACAAAACACCAGGCATAAGGCCGAGCCTTCCACCCTTTACCAAGTATATAGATGCATTAATAATATAAGAGATATTGTGATATCCCAACCAAAATCCTGTCCACCATGGAGCAATCTTCAACTTCACCTGCAACTAGCAATGCTATAAGAGGGGCTGAGCAAAGCGGTAACATAGCCAAACAACGGTTTGCTAGGAAGGGTGACAAAGGTTAGAGGCTGACATGGCAAATTGGGAGGCTTGAACAGCAAATGATAGGTAGCGCAGCATAGCGATAGAACGAAGCAACTAGCATAGCAATGATAGTAGTGAGATCCAGGGTAGCGGTCATCTTGCCTGAAATCCTGCTAGGAAGAAGAAACGAGTCCATGAAGAAGATGAAGCCACGAAGACGAACCAAGCGTGAGCGAGCGAATCCTCACGATCGCAACGAAACGGGAACTATCGAGAAGAAGCACACAACATGGTAAACACACCACACATGGACAAGGCATGATGCACAACAAGTATGATGCATGACAAAGCTACATGAGGCTACTCATGGCAAGAGATGATGCAAACAAGAGCAACACATCAAAGCAAGTTTAAATGAGGCCGGGAACAACATAGAACAATTCCGGTAAGTCCTCATATGCAAATTTCGAAATTGGTCCAGATCTGAATAAACCTTATGCTCAAGTTGTTAAACAGAAAGTTAAGATGCACCACGATGATCTACACGAAATTCTAGTCAAGTTACATATAAAGTTCATTAGATTCGGAGCTACGGCCTAGAAGATATGAGCAAAACAAGATAAGCATGGCATTGATGCAAAATACATACAAAACTCAAGCAAACACCTCAAAACATGGATGCAACATGATAATATGAAACTACATGCAATTCTAAGCAAGTTTCATATAGAGCACACTCAAAACGGAGCAACGGTTCAACACATACACACAATACAAGTTTAAAGGACAAGCTGTCCAAAACAGCAACTAGGCATATTGCAAGCACCTAAACATCATACTACAGCACCTCAATATGAAAACAAAAGGCATGGGCATGATGTACAGGTAAATAATGACAAAACATGAACACTGAGCTATATCCATAAACCACTAGAACATGCTCAAAAGGACATGGCAAGATTGCAAATAATAACAGTTTCAGACTTTAGCAGAAATAACATCAGGTTGCAATGTTTAGAGCTATCAAACAACATGTTACAGGAACTTATCATGGCAAACAAAGGCATGACTTGATACTACTAAATGCATAGAACAAGAGTCCCTTACTGACCATGAGCCACAAAGGATCAGAAAATATGATGGCACACATGTAAACATGGCAAGTTATATTACAGATTCATACATGGCAGGAACAATGATAAGTAGGAATGTTGGTGAGCTTGAACCACTCACCAAAGAGCAATACATGGCATGGAAAGGAAACTCACAGCAAGAAGACATGTTTATGAATCTAAGCATGGCAAGAAAAAGTTCATAGAGTGCATGGACAACTAGTAAATCACATGGCAAAACTGAACTTCATGTTAACAGGCTGACAGCAACATTATATAGCAACGTTTGAGCAAGATTACAACAAGCTACGGAAATCTATAAATGCAACAAGTGGCATGGATGGATAGAGCATAACATTTATAACAAAACATCCTTAGTGAACATCTCCAGATTATGCATATATTGACTTGTAGAAGCAGGTTAAGATAGCATCATGATATAGCAGATTCAGACATGCAAAACAGTAACAGCAAGTACCCTACTTAATAAGATCGATGCACTCACTACACAACTCAAAAAAAATACATGGATGGCACCCCTGTAAATATTCCATGGCATAGATCAAAACACATGTAGAGCTCATTCCCATAAGATGCACAAATCAAATGCAACAAAAATGACAAATCATCAAGTTATAACAGTCTCAGCAGATTAACATCACATAGCACTCTTGCAACGAAGATTCAGGCATCAAGATGAACTCAAATGAACATGGTGCAATGGAATGAAATGATTTACTCGTCGATATGAACAATTTGACATATTACACGCACCAAACTGAGCTACGGATGCAGAGATACAGCATGATGAACATGGCATGATTATTGCAAAAACTTCGGGACTTAGACGATTTTCGGGAAAAAAAACGTATGAGCGTCAAATACTTAAAATGCGCACGGGCGGGATTTACAGGGGAGCTCACCATGGGCTAAGCCCGGTCGAAGGAGAGGAGAAGGCAGGCCGGAGGGGAGGCTGCAGTGGGCCGGCGTGCTGGGTCGGGCCCACGTGGCCTGTGCCGGCCATCCAAGGGCCGCCCTCCTCCTGCTCAGATAGGGAGGAGGCGGCCATGGCAGGAGCGGCGCACTGCAGGAGGGCCGGGCGAGGAGGTTGAGGCGAGGCCGAAGGGAGTGGATCCGGCGGATCTAGCCTCGGGAACCCATTCCGGCGACGGCGAGGCCGGACGGCGAGCTCAAGGCGGGCTCTGCGGGGAGAGAGAGAGAGCGCGTGAGGGAGAGGGAGAGCGGGGACGGAGGAGCCAGGCGGGAGAGGACGACTGGCGGCGGGCGGCCTCGATCTCCCGTGAGGCGAGGTCTGCGGTGAACGGGCGGACGACCGAGCGACGGCGGAGGCGCTGGAGTCGGCCGTCGGCGGCGAGGAGCCAGCAGGCGCGGGCGGCGCTCGGGCCTCGGCCAGATCGGGAGCCCAAAGGCGGGCATGGATGGGCTCCGGGCCCGTCTTGGGCCGAGGCGCGGGAAGCCAGTGTGGCTGGGGAGAGGCCGAGAGCGGTGGTTGTGGCGGCGCGGCCAATGGCGATGCTACAAGTGGCGGGGAGAGGTGGTCGCCGGCGGATCCGAGGAGGAAGCGGCGGCTGGAAGGTGGCTGGTGGTGATTGGGGGCGCGGATTTCGAGGAGGAGGAAGGGGAGGCCAAAAATGGCATGTGGGTGTGTTTAAATAGGGTAGGGGTTAGGGTTTGGTTGGTTTGAGGCCGTTTTCGGGCATCGGATTTCGATCCGACGGTCCGGGGCGGAGGGAGACTAGGTGAGGGGTTGGTGGGCTGTGTAGAATGCATTGGGCTGAGAAGAGAGAGAGGCCCGACAGCAGTTTCGAAGACCGAAACGTCCGACAAATATACCGGCTATATTGCGGTTATATATTTAACGGTTGGGCAGTCAAACGAACTCTGAATGCGACGAAAGTTGGCAGGCGGCCTGTCTACACTATAATAAGACCGCAAGCCAACTCTCACCCCATTCCGAGAACATTTTTATGCCACTTATAAAATAATATTTCGGAGGTGCCGCGGGCACGTACGAGTGTGTCTGGACTCGGAACGGACAACGAAGAGAACCGACGAAACCCGAACGGATGCAAGTTTTGAAAACATGCAGATGAAATGCAGATGATGACATGGCAAAATGCAACACATAAGCAAATGACATGATAACGACGGCGAATAACTGACAGACACCTGGCGCATCGGAACCGGGGCGTTACAGACACGACCCCAACCCGGACAACCTTTTCTCCTTTTGTATCCATTCTTTGCTTTCTCTCTCCTCATCCCCATCAATCACGTGCAAGTAACCGGACATATGAGGAAGAAAAAAAAATGCAGATGCGCGAACTGACAAATAGGGACTCAAAACGGAGACGTCCGGTCACTGACCGGGCGCGACCGCAGACGTTTAGAGAGTCATATTTGTTGTCCGGCTGTGGATGCTCTTACTATCCCACTTCATAATGTAAACAATTTTTATTTTTATTTTCCTCTCTTCCAAAGCGTGGCACGCTTTGATGGAGTGCACACCAAACACAAAGTGTGAGTGTACGCTCTGAGCTCATATACTCCAGCAGTGAACAGTAAAATGTGAAGTATTATTTAAAAATCTGAATTAATTTGCCAATAAACATTGCTTATTGTTCCTCTTTTTTTTTTGAGGTGCTTAGTGTTCTAACTGCGAGCAAAGAGTTGATAAGAAACGACATCCGTGATGGCCTCGACGAAACAAACAACATCAATGCTCCAAAAATACTTTCAAAGACGGACTTTTTGGAGCATCGATTTTTGTCACAACATTAGAAAAAACTCACAAAACTTTGCACGTGGATGAAACATTCAACAATTTTTGTTGACAAAATTGTTTTTATTTATTTTACTGTTCATCCGACTGTATCTGTATCTGAACGTGGGAGTAGAAAATCCATGTCTACAACAAACACCGCTTCATACATACTACAGTCCCACAAAGTAATACAATGGAAACATTGCAGCTATAAACTATGAACTTAGAGCATCTCCAGCCATTCGGCCCCAGGGCGCTGAAAAAGGCCCCTGGGGACGACTTCGTTCTCAGTCGTCGGCCCACAGGTCGCCGCGGGTTCGGTGATATTCCGTTCAAATTTTTGCAAACCTGGCGACTTTTGCACGAACTCGGCGATACTTCATTTAAATTTGTAAAAAACATAAAAACATGCAAACTAAGCCTAAACTGCGCCAAACTAATAAAAGCCTAGCCACCGCCGTCGCCGCCGCCATCGTCTACATGCCAAGAAGCCTGTAGAAGCGGGTGTAGTCGCCGCCGTCGCCGCTGCCGTTGCCGCCACGCCGCTTTGCCTACGCCCCGCCGCCCTCGCTTGCAGCCTCGCCGGGTCGCCGACACGCTGGCGGGCGCTGACGGTTCGCTCGCCCTCCTCGTCATTGCCGAGGACGATGACGCCGCTTCTCTCGCTGCCGGCGACGGGTTCGAGTTCTGTGTACACCCAACGCTGGCGGCGCACCTGCTCGCGGACGTAGTCCTCCTTCGCCCACTTGAGGGCGGCTGCGTCGTCGGGGGCCACCATGTCGACGTGCTTCAGCTTCACGGGGAGCAGCCCCGGCTCGGACTCCGGCCGGACCAGGCGGAGGGAGCGCCTCACCGGTGCCGGACCAGGCGGGGAGGGCCGGGCACCCCCGTTGATGACGAGGGCGCCCGCGAAGCGCGGCGCCGAGCGGCGCTCCTCCGGCTCGGGCTTGACGGGCGGCGGTCGGGCGAGCCAGAGCCCGACGACGAGGATGACCCCGGCTCCATCCGCCGCGGCGTCCAGGAGCTGCCACGGCGGCGAGAGAAGGATGGCCGCGGCAGGTACTCGAGGCGCGGCACGTTGCCGGTCTCGATGTGGTCGAGGACGGCCTCGAGGGTGCGGCCAGGCACGCCCCACCACTCGCGTCGCCCGTCGGCGTTGAGGCGGCCGCGCGGGATGACGCCGTTGATGGAGGCGATCTGCTCCTCGCGGCGGTGCGCGAAGTACATGGACCACATGGTGTGGCTGTCGGCGGCGTACCGCGGCTCGTTCCGCTGCTCCTCCGGCAGGGACGAGTGGATGCGGGCGATCTCGGTCTGCCGCGCTGCCCCTTCGGGCACAGGCGGCACCGGGACGCCGCCGGCACTCAGCCTCCACGTCCCCGGCACCCGCATGTCCGGGGGCACCGGGTACTCGGCCTCGTAGAGGAGGCGCGGCTCCGGCTCTTGGAGGTGGCGGCGGCCGAAGCTGTTCGCCGCCGCGTCGTCACCTGGAAATCTCTCGGCCATCTGTTCGTCGGCGGGAAGGCGGGGAGAGTGTAGCTTTCTGCGCCGGAGTGGGGGGGGGGGAATGAGAACTGTGCCGTCCATCGGCGGGGACGTCGCCTTTTATAGCCGAGCGGGAGCGGCGAGAGGCTGCATGCTGGGCGACTCATGGCGGGTGAGGGCGGGACGCGCGTCGCGGCGCCTTCACTGCGCCGCCCGTGAGGCATCAACGGAGGCTGACCGGCTCGGCAGCGCGCAGCCTTGGCCAGTCGCATTGATTCTCGCGGGAACCGAGGCGATGAGGGCGACGAAGCGGCGTCCCGCTGACTCGGCGGGCCCATCTCTTTCGCGCCAAAATCGCTCGCTCTGGCGCCCCCGGATCCCCCAGCACGCTGGGTTCGGCCTGGGTTCGCCGGCGCCAATTTCGGCCCAAACCGGCGAAAAACGGCCTCCTGAAGGCGCAGCTGGGCCGATTTTTGGGCGCCGGCGCGGAAAAAACGCCTGGGGAGGGCCTGTTGGAGGCTCGGCTGGAGATGCTCTTACTATTACAAGGCAAAAGTGTATAAAGTTTCCATATTTTCATATGTCCACATAAGAAAGTTCTGTAACCACTTCAATTGGGAAGTACAACAAGTAGAACAATATACTCCAATTTGCATTACTCTTTTTGGGTATATATGTAATATGCTTTTGAAGTCTTGGTGTAATTTATTTCTATATTTCAATTGAGATACTATGACTTATGTCACTGTATTCAATGTTAAATAAATATGTAGCTCGAAATATTTGTATGGTAAGATATTTTGACTTATGTCACTGTATTCAATGTTAAATAAACTTATTATTTGTATGTTTGAATTAAGATATTTTGACTTATGTCACTGTATTCTGACAAATATTTACTTTATGAACTTTAGTCCTTTTATTAGTTTCTTAATTTCTATTTGATCCAAATGTCCAAAAAAGTACTCTCTCCGATCCAATTAGTTGTCATTGAAATGGATGTATCTAGACGTATTTTAGTGCTAGATACATCCGTTTAAAGAACAAGTAATATGGATCAGAGGAAGCAGCAAACATCGTGTCAAATATCCTAACATTTTCTTATACGTGTTTTATTTTAATTTTTACTTTTTCTAGGCCTTTACTCAACTATTAATTTTCTTTTACACAAAAGTGAATTCCCATGGTTCTTTAGTATGCATGTATGCAAAGATGCAAAATCATCTATGTTAATTTACTCCCGATTCTCGTAGTTTGGTGATTCTTCCACTACACTTTGTACTAAGTATTTAATGTTCGATTGTGGAGTTGCTTTCGGTTCTTTCCAAGAATTTCACCGGTTCCTAAACATATAATCATTCTCAATGAGGGTTTTGCTTTGTATGGAAAAGTGGCTCTTCTAGTGGCTTAAGAAATCTCATGAGTTGGGATACATAGAACACAATAAGAACATTGGATAATCTTTCTGTAGTTCTAGTTCATATGTGCATGTCAGTTCCTTCCGTCTTGAATACAGAAAGGTCCAATACATATGGGATTCGAATTTCTGTTGATCCCAAATCTTTGGATTTCTTTTATTGGACCCACTCAAAGATATGCCAAATCTCCTATTTGGAGTTCTTATTTCATCCAATCTTGGTCAAAAGACTCTCGTGCTTACTTTGAGGTATCTTGAGAAGGTCATAGATCATGCTGGCAACTTGCTTGCTTATAGTGAATTTAGGTCACAAGTCTTTATGTTGTATAGTATTTTACCATTATAAGGGTCATATACAATTTCGTGCATAAAAGGTTTCAAACGAAGTTTTTGAATGTTGCTTCTATAGTTGTTCCTATCAGGGAATAGTGTTGCCTACCATCCATGTGGCAAGTGTTCATCCCATGATCATTTCAAATAAGGGCACAAGCGCTAAGCATATCTTTTAGTATGTAGTACGTCTTTCCTCTCCATTGCTATCCCATGTGGACGGTAAGCAACAGTGAAAATCAATTTTGTGATCCTAACGTGGTCTACAGTAAGTAAAAATGGAACCTTAGTTTGTAACAATCCTTGTTGGACTTTGTCTTGCCGATGACTCAACTGAGATACGTATTGGCTAATTTCACACGCATTCATCTCATTAATGGGTAGAAAAATAAGTGTTTTTTTTCGTCGGTAGGTCGATGATCACCCGTATAACATCATTGTGACTCTTGTTTTTGGCAATACGGTCATGAAGCCCATTCTAAATTGTTCCAGCTTTCATTACACTACTGACAAAGGTTGCAATAATCTCCCCTCACATGTAATGCATGATATAGCCTTTTTTGTAGTAGTGGGATGGTAATTATAAGACATCTTTTTTACTAGATAACACTTTTGTGCTGTATGCCCAAAGTTCATGAGCTTGTGGCACTGGGCACCTCCTTTAAGCAAATTGTCACCAATGTACCCAAAATACTGGAATGGCACAAAATACCATGTTTTTACCCATTATATGAAATATGATAGGATGTACCTGCGACGAGGTTGGTGTGTACATATTTTGTTTGTTTGTGTGTGTGTTTTAGCTCGCAAAACACCGCCACAAAATTGCTAGTGCAACCCAACAAAATGTTGCTCGCTCGGTACTACGGGACAGATCTGTTTTGGAGCGACGGGTCGAGTTGGCACATAATTCCGTAATATTGGCATCATGAGCTATCTCAAGGTTAGCGGCAACATGATCATTCATTGGCGTTGTGCAAGGTGTCAAGTGCGTCAAAGATTGACATTGTGTGGGGCGGTGTTTGAGGCAGTGGTTTACGTCGGTTGTTTGATCACCCATGTCCACCTACACTGAAGCGCCCGTGTAGGTCCGCCTTAGCTTCTGCCTCTATATTCCACATGGCATGTGTCATCGACCTGACGGGTGAGCCCGCGGTCTGATATTAGTTCATGGTATAATTAAACATTCTAAATATACCACACAATGTTTACAAGTTTTCTAAAATTGCCACACTCGTGATAATTTTCTTAATTGTGTTAGTCATTTTCGCGGCAAGTAATTTGGGACGGAGGGAGTATACGTTTCCTACAAATCAAAATGCATATATATAGGAAACTTTCAATTGGGTCATATTCATTAGGTTTTTCTCAGGAAAATCCTCCAAACCGAGGCCTTAGAGAAAATGCAATTAAAAGGTCATATTGTACTTGCGGGGAAAATATGTGCACAACCATCATGCCGGACAAGTGTGAGCGTATGGCACAGCCACGCAACCGTGCACCCTGCGGAAGCCACGCGAGGCTAGAACCGTCATTCTAAGCACAAGTCTTATCTGCTTCCGGTCCCTCTCTCACTGCTGGGCGGGCCCGCCCACTAGGCCATGCTCCTATAAAATCCAACCTGGACGAACCAACCCACACAAACTCCAAAACCATTGCCCTCCTCACAACCCCGCACTCTTCCCTCCGCCAAAGACCGGTGGTTGAGGCGTCACGGCAAGCGCGAAGCGCGAGGCACAGAGGGAACGAGAGCGCCATGGCCGGGAGCGCGAGGTCGGCGGCCGCGAAGCACGCGTACCGGATGTTCACGCCGTCCCGGAGCGCGGCGTCGCGGGGCAGCCCCGGCAGCGCGGCGGACGAGTTCGACGAGTCGGACGTGTGGGGCTCGTTCGGCGGGGCGGACTCCGGCCCCGCGGAGCTCGCGCGCGCCCGCACGATCCCGTCGTCCGCCCGCGCCAGCGGCCGGAAGAAGCCGCTGGACCATGTCCATGCCGGCCCCGGAGCCGGCGCCGTGCCCGGGTCGCTGCCGATGAGCATCCCGGACTGGCAGAAGATCCTGGGGGTCGAGTACAGGGACCACCACGCCGGCGAGTGGGAGCTCTACGGCGACGACGACGACGACTACGGCAAGGTGGGCTCCGGCTGCCGGAGCGGCTCCGTGGTGCCGCCGCACGAGCTGGCGTGGCGCAGCCGCGCCGCGTCCCTGTCGGTGCACGAGGGGGTCGGCAGGACGCTCAAGGGGCGCGACCTCAGCCGCGTCCGCGACGCCGTCTGGAAGAGGACCGGCTTCGAGGACTGACCGGGGACAGAGCATGCATGGCATCGGCATGGCTCGATCGCCGGCGGCTAGCGCAAGTATAGGCCTGAAGCGAGATCAGCACTATCAATTGTATGTCTCGTTTCGGGCCCCTCCTTTTTGGCATGCGTAGCAAAAACAAATCGTAGTAGTAGCGAAGGCATGCGATCCTGAAGGGGAAGGAGAGCGGGTGGGTGTTCGTTCGTCCATGGCGTGATAAATTTCAGGGGCACCTGGAGGAGAAGGCTAGGCTGGTTGGTCAGGCGTCGGCGTGCGTATTTTATTTCTTCTTTCTAGTATATGGGTAGTGTAAGCTTTTTGCAGTGGGTTGTACTGCTTTTTTTGGGCGAAGTTGCTGAATAGAGAAGAAATGCTTGCCTTTGCCATCCCGATCTCATGATACAGGAGCATAAATGGTAAAAGAAATTGCTTTCGGTTGAGCGTTACACCTTTATGATGTGACAAGATTACTCACATTTACGAAAAAACTCACATTTAAGAAAAAACAACGCCGATGCACATACACTTACCTTAATACCTTTATTAACGCACTATATATTTTTGGTATAAACATGTGCACGCACACTCTATAACTCCATCTCTATGACCATCTTGCAAAGACTATATTGATGAAGATGGACGAAGTCATCATAACCGTCTCGGTATTGACGAAAACAGCGCCTTTCAAAGTATCAAACCAGACCCTGGTGGGCGGGGAGCCGGGGATCCAGCCTGCCCCTAACCATCCAACTGCACATTGGATCTTAGATTTTCTTTTTCCCTATATGAAGTTATAACTTATATAGATACTGTTTTTCCTACTGAACAGTGAGCTTGCACTGACACAATTGAACATGTAAAAAAGGATTGAATTATGGAAAGTTTAGCTTCTGTAGTCTACATCTCCTACTAGCTAGTAGGGGTCGCGAAAGAAAAGCTGATGGAGAGCGGCAGCTCGATTTTAAATTTCTAATCGGGGGCAGGAGGTTGGGAGTCTCCGCGCAAGAGTAGGATCGATCGATCGATCAATAATTGATCATCCGTTACTACTACGTATATTATTGTATATCACAGGCATCTAGCTAGGGGCGGGTCAGCTAAACTGATCACCGATAATATGGCATGGCGCCGCGTCGTTTTCCCGGCGACGTCGTAGCCGGATAAGGTCCCGATCGGCCCCGCCCGGCCCCATGCCGCACACCGGAAATGTCGAACGGAACAAACGGACGGACCCCCATCCAGCGCGACCCGCACGCGAGTCGTAACGCTCACGCGCCGAGCGCTACGTGCGCAATATTAAAAAATAAAACCCGCACGAAACGGCAGAAATAGTAAAGTATTGTGACTCTTTTTTTGCGAGAAAAGTATTGTAAACTGTGGGTGGCCAAATGCTTTGGACGTCGACGCTGATGGCAAGGACGTCCTCGGGGAGAGGCCCCGCTGCCCGGGCAGCGTTGCCGGCATGCAGTTCGGACGGAGCGAGCAAGGCTGGCATGTGAAGCCCTCTCCCTCCGTGGTGGCACGTACGTAAACGTCCGCCATGCATGTCGGCCGGCCGTCTCGCACCACCCAGCTGTGTGCTGTCCTGTCCACCCAAACCAGCAGTCATGGCACATCACATTGGCACGTCGACTGACTGCGGTGAGGGTGCGCGCGATGGTTCGGCATTGGCACCTGGCGCCGAGCGCGCTCGCCACGCACAACGGTTGTGCTGACGTTGCCCCGATCCGGCAATGCTGACGTCTCTCCTCGTTCGGCAATCACTCTGCGAAAAGGCCGGGAGCTCGCTAGAAATCTCTGCACACTGCTGCAGTGCTGCGGCGGAGACACGCACGCATGGCATGGAGGAACGTCGCCGCATTTGCAGCCAGGCAGCCTCGTCGTTGCACGAGTAGAATATACCAGGCATCTACTAGCGATGAGCGGCCGTGCGGGACTGGCACTACGCTGCACACGCTAGAGACCACGGAAGGCGTCAGCGCCACAGCCTGCGTGCTCAGCGCATCCAAGTGGTTTTGTCGCGCTAGCAGAGCGTAGAGGTAGAGGGCAGCAACCCGACGTGGCGGGCGCGAGCGGCGCCAGGGGCGCGAGCTGCGTGCCCGCCGCCGCACGCAGGGAGCGGAACGCGACGCCAAGCGCGCGGGCCGGCGGGATCGTGTTGCATGCTTGGCTTCTCGCACCCTGTGGGCTGGCTATCCGCCCCGCACCGCTGCTGGTTTCCACAGGTCAGTGGGCGGGGAGTCAGGCTGTGACTGTCCCGGCCGGCCGTGATTAAACCAAAGCCGGCATTTCGGCCGTCTGGTGCCCGAAACGGCGACGATTTCCCTGACGTCGACACGGTATGGAAACGGATATTTCCGTGCAGTGGCCGTGACAGTTTTGCTGTTAGTTCGCCGCCGAGGTGGCTTGCTCACCCGACGGAGCGCGCTGCTTGTACGTATAGCACAAATATACTACAGTCATCGTGTTGTCATAAACGGCTGCTATGTATGTCGACGCTAGCTAGCCGCCGCAACCAAATTGTCGTCGCCATGCCATCACAGTTGAGAAGCGTCTCTTCTCCGAACGCAGCAGACATCGTCAATCTATATACAGCGGTGCCAAGTTTGGTGACGAAGCACCACCGAGGCGGCAGGCGGTTTGATCTACCCACCCACGGGATCATGTTTAATTACCTTTTGACAACGCGCGCGTTAAATAATCTACAGTATGAAGTGACGAGGAATAATACTAGTCCTACCTTAGCTCGTCAGGTCAGGGTTCAGACAAAATGCCGCACGGTGGTCTTCCACTGCCAGGCATGATCTGCTGCCTGGTGACTTCCGTATCAAGCCTCCGCGGTGAAGAAAAAGTTCCTGCTTTGCGTTTATCTTCTTCTCTCTCTGGTCTCTGCCATCCCATTAGGCAGGCATCCTCTAGAACTTGTACTAGTACCAAATCTATCAGCATTTCCCTTTGCCAAATGCCAAGCATAGTTTCAGACATGTGCGGGGCACAGGAGGCTTGTTCCGCTTCTGCTGCTGATGCCGACGCCCGCTCGTACCGATTCCTCACTGATTGCTGATTATCGGTGCGAGTGGCCGACAAATCTTTTCGGGTTGCAACGAAATGCTCGATCTCTCGCGTGCAAAGCTTAGCGTCGGTGGGACTAGCTGACTTGCACGGAAGCATGCAGAGATGATGATCAAACTTGGCACGTGTCGGTTTCTTCCCATGACGACAGTTCTGAACGTTTCGTGTCGTTTTTTCATGTGAATATGTTGCTCCAGCATTTCTCTGAGCAGACTTGTACTGTCAGAGTTGCCAGTCACTAGCTGCAGAACAAGAGAGATGCCAGGCACTCGCTGATGCATGCCCCGGGAACACGACGGGCGCGCCCACGCAAACTGTTTGCGTTGCACCAGCGCGTACCACGCAGTACAGCTCCACCCACTGATTAGAACGGTGACCCTGCCGATGACAATGCCTCACCCCATCTTTTGTTTGTTTCAGATGAGAGGATGATTTGCGACGACAGATAAACGGGAGGGCCTTCAGCTCCGGGGGCCAAAAAATGGATAGGACAGCTATAGTGCATGAAAGGAACAGAGGCGACTAGATTCGTTCGCCAGAGTACTGCGTTTGTGTTGCGGGGGAGATTCACTAATCACCAGAGTTTGGTTCAGACGGAGACGGGGGCTGCTGGCAAGTCGACACGCAGGCTGCTGTATATCCACACTGCTCAAGGCGTCACTGGCAGTGTTGTTTTCGCAGGGTCGCCTTCCGAACTACAAGAAGCAAGACGTACCACTCCACACAAATCATTCCGCCCATGGATTTTCATTTTTGGCCTGGGAAGCGTGGACGGGGATGCGTCGCCCGTCGTTTTCAGCGAAAAGAAGCGTCCGTCTCACAGTGAGTTCGACAGTGGTTGACAAACACGGCGCGAACAGCATATACCGATGTCCATCCATCGATCCATATCTTCGGAGACATCGCAAACTGAACCTTCCAGAAAACAAATCACAGCAGTAAAAGAAAATAAAACGAGAGAAAATATCTTGCACGGTATTCCCTCCGTTTCATTATTTTTCACTAATATAAAACCACCACAAGAATTATGAAACGGCGAGGGTACCTTTCATATTTCCTTCACCGCGTTTGTGACAATTTATTCCTTTACTTAATTATTTTACCCCAGGGCCTTAGGGGAGGCAGTTTGGTGCTACCGCTGCTCACACTTACTTGTTGTCTCCCTCGAAATCCTAGTGGAACCTCCGGAGGCCCTAGCTTGAGGGGACTTGCCCTTGTCCTCCACGTCGGATACTTGCGCACACGTCGCCAAAACGAAAAATGTGTTTGGGCCAGGTCAGTGTCGTTTAAGCTCCAGCCCAAGAACATACTTGAGGACGGTAGGTAGCACGCACTTCACTGTCTTTTCTTCCAACAGCGCCCCCTATTGCTCCAGCCATTCATTAATGTTTCTTATTAGTGGGCTGGACTGTAGATGCAAATAGGTAGTATACAAGGTCACACAAATATAATTTTGCTCTCTCTTAACTTCTTAACTGAATGTGCTCACTAGACCAATTGTGTAACAAAAGATAAAGTAACTGATCACCGGTTACCGTTCACTCGTTTTTGGGAGTATCGAGAACCTACCTTGAGCCCTTTTTTTTCTCTATATGTGTTTTTTTGTCAATTTTCTTTCAGTTTATTGTTTTATTTTTATTTTTGCTTTTTTCCTTTCTTCTTCTTTTTCCCATTTAAACATTCAAAAGTATTTCTGAAACTTATTAAAGAATCGAAACATTTGTTGAAATCTGGATTTTTTTTCCAAATTCATGATTTTTCAACATTTGGATTTATTTTGTAACTTGTTAAATTTGTGAACATGTTTTGAAATCAGAAAATTATTTTAAATTCCTGATTAATTTCCAAATTTAAAACATATTTTGAAATTCTAAAACATTATTGAAATTTGTGACGGTTTATAGAAATTTATAATTTTTTTCCAAACAAAGGAATAATTCAAAATAACGGGCAATTTTTGAAATACAAGGAAATTATTCAAATCCATGAATATTTTTCAGATTCAAGAACTTTTTATGAAATCTAGGAACTTTTTAAAAATATTTTTTTTAAATCTGGAATATTTTCAAAATTCGATCTTTTAAAAAAATTTATGAACATATTTTGAAATGAGGAACATTCTACAAAGTCTTGAACATTTTTCAATTTTAAACCTTTTTGTTCAAATTTTAAAACATTTTTTCATTTATGTGAAAGTTTTTATATTTCGTTAATAATCTGAAAACTTAAAAAAGGAAGCAGCCTGAAATCATCCCCGCACTGGGCCGGACAGGAAGCAAGCGCCAAGGGTGTTTTTTTTGTTTGTTTTTGTTTTTCTATATTCTTTGTTTTTTACTTTATATTTATTATTTTATGTATATACCTTCTCAATTAAGAAAATATGTGAAGAATTTTTTTATTATCTATTTGAACCCATGAAGATGTTTAAAATTCATGAATTTTTTAGTTTTGCAAATAATTTTTAAATTTTCAAACACATTTTTTTGTTTCATGCACAATTTCAAATCGGTGAACATGTTTTAAAATTTTGAAAATATATTAAATCTATGAACACAATTTTTTTAGTTCCCAACGTTTTTAAAAGTAGAAAGGATTTAAAATCCATTGTTTATTTTTGAATTAGTTAACATTTTTCAAGTTCACGAACATCTTTTAATTATTTATTTGTTTTTATTTATGAACATTTTTAATTGTTTTAAAATTCATGAGCACCTTTTGAATTGATGAAAAAAATCAAATTCATATCATTCCGCCAATGAAAGTATGGACGGGGATGCCCAACCTGTCATTTTCAGCCAAAACAAGCGTCCATCTCACAGAGACATCGCAAACTGAGGAAATATCTTGCATGATATTTTCCAGATTTCCTTCATCGTGGCGAGTTATTGCTTTGTTTAATTATTTGACCGGAGAGCCTTTGGGGAGGAAGGAATCTTAGTCATCGCTGCCGCTCACACTCATAGTGTTATCTCCGTCAAATTCCTAGTAGAACCTTTGGAGCCCCTCGGTTGAGGCGACTTGCCCTTGTCCTTGTTGATAATCGTTGCATGGAAAATAAAAAAAAAATTAGACACATACAATGATTTATCCATGATGATGCATAGCAACGAGGGGGCGAGTGTGTCTACGTACTCTCGTAGATCATAAGCGGAAGTGTTTCACAACGCGATTGATGCAGTCGAACTTCTTCACGCTTCAACCGATCAAGCACCAAACGCATGGCACCTCCGCGTTCTGCGCACGTTCAGCTCGGTAACGTCCCTCGCCTTCTTGATCCAGCAAGACATCGAGGTAGTAGATGAGTTCTGTCAACACGACGACGTGGTGACGATGATGGTGAAGCAATCTCCGCAGGGCTTCGCCTAACCACTACGAAAATATGACCGGGGTTGTAAACGGTGGAGAGGGGTGCCGCACACGGCTAGGCAATTGTCTGGGGTGTGCTAGGCGCCCCCTCCTCATATATAGGTGGGAGGGAGAGGGGAGAGGCCAATGGGCGCCCCAAGTAGGTTTGAATCCTACTTGGGCTCCTGCCCTTGGCCGCGCCCCCTGCCATATTTTGCCGGAGGGGGAAGGAGAGAGGGGGGGGGGGGGGGGAGAGGGACGGAAGGGGGAATCCTATTCCACTCTTTCCTTACCCTTCCCCTCTTTCCTTCTCCTCCTAGGCCGGCCCATATGAGGGGCGCACCAGCCCCTTGTGGCTGGTGCGTTTCCCCTCTTGGCCCATAAGGCCCATATTTTTTGCCGGGGTGCCCGAAACCCCTTCCGTGACCCGATAAGTACCCGGTACCCCCCGAAACACTTTCGGTGTTCGAATACCCTCGTCCTATACATCAATCTTTACCTCTTGACCATTTCGATACTCCTCGTCATGTCCATGATCTCATCAGGGACTCCGAACAACATTCGGTCACCGAATCACATAACTCATATAATTCTATATCGTCATCGAACTTAAGCGTGCGGACCCTACGGGTTTGAGAACTATGTAGACATGACCGAGACACCTCTCCAGTCAATAACCAATATCAGAACCTGGATGCCCATATTGGCTCCTACATTTTCTACGAAGATCTTTATTGGTCGAACTGTTATGACAACATACGTAATTCCCTTTGTCCATCGGTATGCTACTTGCCCGAGATTCGATCGTCGGTATCTTCATACCTAGTTCAATCTCGTTACTGGCAAGTCTCTTTACTCGTTCCGTAATACATCACCTTGTGACTAACTCCTTAGTCGTTTGCTTGCAAGCTTATGATGCATATTACTGAGAGGGCCCAGAGATACCTCTCCGATACTTGGAGTGACAAATCCTAATCTCGATCTATACCAACTCAACAAACACCTTCGGAGATACCTGTAGAGCATATTTATAATCACTCAATTACATTGTAACGTTTGATAGCACATAAAGGCATTCTTCCTGTATCCGGGAGTTGCATAATCTCATAGTCGAAGGAATATGTATTTGACATGAAGAAAGCAATATCAATAAAACTAAAAGATCATTATGCTAAGCTAACGGATGGGTCTTGTTCATCACATCATTCTCCTAATGTTGTGATCCCGTTATCAAATGACAACTCATGTCCATGGTTAGGAAACCTTAACCATCTTTGATCAACGAGCTAGTCTAGTAGAGGCTCACTAGGACACGTTGTTTGTTTATGTATTCACACATGTATTAAGGTTTCCGATCAATACAATTCTAGCATGAATAATAAACCTTTATCATGAATAAGGAAATATAAAATAACAACTTAATTATTGCCTCTAGGACATATTTCCTTCAGTCTCCCACTTGCACTAGAGTCAATAGTCTAGATTAAATTGTAATGAATCTAAAACCCATGGAGTGTCCGTGCTGATTATGTTTTGCTCGCGGAAGAGGCTTAGTCAACGGGTCTGCCACATTCAGACGATGGAGAAATTCTCATGGCTGGGAGGTATAATCTAGCTGCGGAATCGGCAAAACGCCACCAACATCTTCTCCCTCTTTACTGCATTCTTGTTAGTGAGATTGATCTATACTTGTGTCTTCATAGTGATCCGGGGCGTGATCATATGTCGGTATTTTTTATTACGTAGTAATTTCCCCAAGAGAAACCGGGTGAAAGTCGTCTTTGTTTTATCTCTATGTGTATGTCAATTTTGAAGTTGAAACTTTTAAGATAATATATGTTTATCTTATGAACATCTACAATATTATCAATTTTTTTAACTTCAAAACATGAGTTTTCTGATGACATGAAACATGGTAACATGTAAGAGATGGGAGAACCGGATATTCACCTGGTAGTCAAGCTGCCACGCGTGGAGGTGAATCCTGACCGGGGTTAGGGCATCTCTAACACCAACCCTCGAAACGTCAACATACATCTGGACCACGTTGTCGGGACAGCGAAAGCCATCCAACGCGTGCGTGTACCGGTCCGCAGGGCGGTCCGGGCACGTTATCTCTCGGAAATTGGAGACAAAAATGGGGGCTTTGCGGGACTCCGGACCGCTGACACGCCCGTTTCTGACCGCCCTGGCCCACCTAAACCCCTCCTCCCTCGCCCGCGCGTGTTCCCGTCCAGCGTCAGTTGCACGCATTCATGTCGCTGTAGAGCGCGCCCGCTCCACATTGAAGACGGCTCAAGGCAGACATGACCTCTCACTACCTCCTCCATTGAAGCGGCGCGCCGGCCGAGGGCATCGCTCGCGACGCTTCTTCGGTGTCCGTGCATGTTCAATGTCGTAGACGCTTTACTGGACGGGACAGGACGGATACCTACCATGCCCGTTGAATGCCCCTTCTGTCCGTATGCTGCCATTAAGCAGGCTCACCGGCCGAGAAACCCACTCTCGTGCCACGCATTGACGCACCCAGATGCCTGGCCTCACCGGAATCCGCTATTTAAAGGCGGCCACACCCGGCTAACTCCATGCCACAACACAAACCGCTCCCCATCCTCCTCTCTTGCACTGCATCCGCCATGACTACAGGCTGCGAAGCTCCGTGGGAGAGCCTTTCCACTAAGATGAAGCACGCGGTGGCCACCCTTAACACCGCCTGGCAGAGCCGCTGTCCCAGGCGGATCGAGGGCGGCTTGCCGGCCAGCTCGCCCGAGGCCTTCGACGACAATGATGACACCACGATGGTGACAAGCTCCGACGACACCACCCCAACTCCCGTCCCTCATATGTATGCTGGCTTCACCATGGAGCAGGCGTAGGCACAGGTGCACTACAACGCCACCATGGCATAGGTGCAGCCTACGCCGGTGCCTTTGTCGGTGTTCCAGCAGGCGCCGGAGGAACAACGGTACAACATGTTCACCCTGAAGTAGCATCGGCTGGTGGATGGCTAAATCTACGGCGAGCACGCAGTGAGGAGGCCGTGGCGGCCATGGCCGCGACGAACCCCAGTATCGTTGCGAAGCAACGTGCCATCTACAATGTTGTCCGCGCTCAAGCCGCCGCTCGCCAGGAAGCGGCCACCACCGAGGCGCGGCTCCAAGCGATCACGGAGAGAGCAACGCCAGCTGCGCCTCCTACGCGCCGCTGACGAACCATTTGGCGGCCCGGTGGGACGACGACAGCGCGGACGCCACCATTTCCATCGTGGACATCACGTCCACTAGTGACGGACAAGGCGCAGACTCCTCTAAGGATGAGTAGGACATGGGAGGCGGCAGCTGAGTCTTGTATCCCATGTGGCCCAGTGCATCTCCCGTGTTCTACTCTTCCTCGTCGGAGACCGCAGCTTCACTTCATCAGTCTTATCGTCGGTGGTCATGGAGACGACGGATGGATGAGGAAAATGGGCTGGACGCCGGCCGCCGCCGTGGGATAGGTTTGGGTCGGGTCAGAATGTTTTTTTCTTCTAAATGTTCAAAATCTAACGAAAATCCGTCGTGTTTGCATGAATATCGTCCGATATGTATGAAAACCGTCGTGTTTGTATGGATTTCGTCCGGTTTGTTACCAAAGTGTTTAAAATGTATGCGGTCAGGGTTGGAGTACGGCCTTCTGCATTAGTGTCCACGGACTAGTCCCCTGTCTGCAGACGGATGCGAGAGAAAATTTACGGATTGCTATTGGAGATACTTATATAGGACGTTTAGTCGTCGCTGTTCCCTTGCCTACACGGGGCATGCATGACAACAACGTTCCTTGACTCGTGAAGATTCAACTTTTTTTAGAGGAAAAGGGCTCAACGCCCCGGTTCCAATTGGATTACCAAGAGAAACCGAACAAGGTTTTGTTGCGATTACAAGCACGCGGGGGGAAAGAACACAGCACACTCACGCCCCAAAGAAATAAGAAAAGATCAAGCCACGTGCAACTGATCACTACTAGAGTATGAAAATAAGGTAGCGGCCGGACAAAGGAGGAGCTACATCAAACATAATAAATCATCACTCGCTCATGGCTCCTCTTGAGCACCGCTCAGACTTAACCAGGATCCGGCCATAGCAGAGGAGGCGGGGATCTTGCTATCTGCTCCAGCTTCCGCACCACACAAGATTATCCTTTTGACAAAGGTTCGAGCAACGAATCGCCCAACTGTCTAAGGTAGCGGCAATCTTCCACCACGTAACCTGCATTCCGCATCAGGGATATGATTGAAACACATATCGTTACGATATTTCCAAAGAGCCCATAAGGCAGCAGAGTGTAAAAGGCGATCTGCTTGGTGATTTTTATTAAGGGACCACCATTCCAACATGTCATGAATAGACATTCTAGAATGATTATTAGAAATCTCCCCAATCACTCTCCAAAGCTCTATAGAAACAACGCAACCGAAAAATAAATGATCTATGCTTTCCGGATCACTACAGAAAAGACACAAAGTATCATCTACTACTTGTCTTTTTCCGCAGATTATCTTCGTCAATAGCTTATTGTGAACCATAAGCCAAAGAAAAATATGAATGCGGAGAGGAACTACGATATCCCAGATAGAAACACTGTACCTGGGGAACTCCTCTAAAATTTATTATGTTGTAAAAGGACTTGACGTGTAAACACCTTTAGTGTCAAAGTCCCAAATAATGTAGTCACACTGTCTACCGTGACAGTATTCTTGATATCATTGAATAACTCATTCCACTCTGCCAACATATCGGGAAAAACATCTTCTAAAAGTGATCTTGAGTTAATACCGTCCCAAGCTTCACGAACAGTGATGCTCTTATCATTAGCAATACTATATAGATTCCAACATTTAGTGGCTAGGGTGGTATGCCCTAACCAACGATCATTCCAAAACCTAATACTATTCCCATCTCCTATCATCCAAGTGTATCCTATGTTAGCAGCTTTAGCAGCCCATAGAATGCCTTTCCAGACGGGGGAAGCCCCAAACATGAGAGCAGGCAAAAATATTAGGATTATGAGTGTTGTACTTTGAATCAATGACTTTTTTCCAAATCTTGTCATGATCCAAGAAATATCTCTTAATCCAGGACGCTAATAAACATAAATTCATATCTGCAATGTTAGGGACACCTGCACCTCCATGGTGTTTTTGTTGAGTCACGCAATCCTAGGAAGCCGGTGGTATTTGTGATGCCCCTCATAGTTATCCCGAAACAAGCAGCCAACCGAGAGTTAATTAGCTTGATGGCCCACTTGGGGAATTTAAAAATACCCATCAGATAACTAGGGATGGAGGCTAGGCAAGTCTTCACTAGTGTGGGTCTCTTGCCGAGGATGAAGTCCGCCTCTCCAACCAGCTCCTTTTTAATGATCTTGTCCACGATGGTGAAGCTCACTCTTCTTGCTTTTTGTGGTGGAGAGGAGCTCCTAAATATTTTATAGGAAAATCACTAATTCTACAACCGAGGATTTGAGCAAATATGTTTGCTTCCTCCCTATCTACATTAATGGGGACCAATTCGCACTTATGAAAGTTAATGCGCATCCCAGAAATTTGTTCAAAGCGAGGATAGTAACCATTTTAGATTTTTCGCTGAGCAGAGTTATTACTCGGGAAAAGTAAAGTATCATCGACATATTGCATGCCGATGACACCAACCGGTTGGAGCTAGGGAACAATCCTTCTAGGATGTTGCAACTAGCAGCTTTAGCCAGAATGCAGTAAAGACATCACTACTAAATTAAATAATAAAGGGAATAAGGGCCCCGCTCGACGCCTTGCTGTCAAAAAGAAATCACTTGTTGGTATTGTTAATATTAACTCCAACAGAGCCCTTATTTAACAAAGTAGCAACCTTCTTCATCCATTTAGGGCTAAAACCTCTCTTGCTCATCATGTCAAGCAAGAAATCTACATTAATCATGTCATAAGCTTTCTCATAATCTAACTTAAAAATAAAACCAGATTGTTTATCTTTGGAGTATACATGAATTATTTCATGAGCTGTGATTATACTTTCAAGAATAAATCTGCCTTTTATGAAGGCGATGCTGTTCAAGGAAATCAAATCTCTACAAATGGGGCCAAACTTATTAGTGGCACATTTGGCAAAGATTTTGAAGCTGCAATTGATCATAGCAAGAGGCCTAAATTTCTCTATCTTGCTAGCATCAGCCTCTTTAGGAACTAGGGTCAATAGGGAAAAATTGAGTCTATATAAGTCTAACTCATCTTTCTCCCAATCACGAAATAAGGCAAATAGGTCCCTTTTAATAAGGTCCCGTAATTGTTGGTAAAATAAAACGGAATCCATTCGGGCTGTGGGCTCATACGCATATGAGCCAAGATGCCTCTTTAATCTCTTCTTCAGAGAAAGGGGTATCCAGGATGTTATTATGATCGACAGACACTTTCTCATCATCTCCCCAAAAGTCATCTTTCAGGTCGACGTTGATTTTGTCTTGAAAGCCAAATAAATTTTTGTAGTAACTAATGACAACATGCATAATATCGCTCTGTTCGGTTACATTACACAAGCTCCTTCCACATCACAATTTGTTTCCTCCTCCTCTTACGATTTGCTATGGCTTTAAAGTAACCAGCGTTGAGTCCCCTTCCGTAATGTCTCTGCCTACGGACCTCTGCCTAGCCTTGATTTCCTCTTTTCTCGAGATGTCCTTCAAATCACCTGCAATTTTTTAATTACATTCTTAGTATTAGGAGAAGGAGGGTTAGTTTCAGAAAGAATATCCAGTGCAGTTATATTCAGCCACCAGAGCTTGCTTCTCGCCTATTTTGCTCAAATTTCATAGTTGGCCATCCAGCCTTTAATGGCTTTTCTAGAATTTCTAATTTTGAACTGCCAAATATCTATGGCCTTAGTAAACTGGCAATGGGCAGTCCAGGCTTTAGTCACAACCTCCCTAAAGCCTTCAACTTCTAGACACCACTTCTCAAATCTAAAATGTTTAGTCTTGGGGATGGGGAAAGCACAAGTATTAAGCACCAGAGGAGTGTGATCACTCCCCAATCTAGGGAGGGCTTTAAGATGAACACCAGGGAATTCAGAGGCCCAATCAGTGGACATGAAAACTCTGTCAATAGTAGCCATCACCAGATTGTCCTGGTTGTTCCCCCAAGTAAACTTTCTACCATTAATTTTCAACTCAATCAGACCAAATTTATTGATCCAATCATTGAAGAGGTCTGCCCAGTGTTGATTAACAGCACCAGAGCTTTTCTCATTAGCCTCTCTAATTAGATTAAAGTCCCCCCCTACAAGCGAGGGTCCTGCACTGTCAGCCAGGATGGAATGAAGCTCATTAATGAAGTCCATCTTGTGTTGATCATATGCAGATCCATAAACAGTAATTAACCTCCAAACAGAGCTATCTTGTTTGCCCCTAACTATCTGAGGAGATGCAGTAATTATGTAAATCACAATGTAAAATGTCAAAGGTATCTAGTTTACAACCCAAGAAAACCCCACCGCAGTGTTAACAGCAGGCAGCCATTTCCAATTAAAATTGGACCTGGGATCAAAAGCTTCTATTTGAAGCATGGAAAAATCCTCTTTTTTAGTTTCAGAGATACAAATAAAATCAGGGCTATTGGATCTAATGAGCTCTTTTAATCTGTCCACCTTAAGAGGACTGTTAAGTCCTCTAATATTCCAGAAAATACCTATCATCTATATTCAAAATTAATTTTTCTTCTTCCTTTACAGGAAGAATTTTTATGAACTTCTATCCAGGGGGAGTCTGGAGTAGAGAGCTCAGTATTCTGGGCCTCTACTTCTTCCTCACTATTGTCCCCATGAACATGTTCAGCACCTAAAAAATCCTCACCAGTGATATCTATATTAGAAGGCAAAAAAATATCAGGATTATCAGCATTAAATTTGGAGATTCTATCTAACTCCAAATTTTTAATAATGCTAATATTTTCACGAATGTTATCCTTCTTTGTTGCCCGAGCTAATTCACGAACATTCTGCAGTTTTAAACAGAAAATCATTATCAAGACATGCAAATGAATTTTGAGTACCTTTCCTCAACATAGGTTTTTCCAGGTTTTTAATTTGCTTCAGCTCTTGGGCTTTACGGATAGCAGGCTGTCATCCTTCTTGATTACGGTACTAACCCTAGAAGCAACCACAGGGCCCCAATTACATTGAGTACTAGGCTTTTTCTGAATCTCAGGGATATGACCAAAAGCAGCAGCTTCAAATCTCTCCAGCAGTGGGCCACCCAAATTGATATCTTGGTTCTTTTTAGTCACCTCCAAATAACTCTTGGTCATGGGGGCACCCATTGGCTTGGAGGAGCCCATGTCAGAATCATTGGCCGCAGGGGGGGTTTGAAACGATTGCCGCTGCGACCAGCAATAACAGATTTGTCCTTGGGGGCTTGGTTGCTATTTCCAAAGGTCCATATCCTCTCCCAAAGAAATCATCTTCACTAGTGTCAAACTCCTCTTCAGTGTGCTTCTTCTGGGAAGGGTTGTCATCAGGCCCTGGAGGAATATCTGATCCACTTCCTAGTTCAGCTTCCACCGAGAATTTCAGCAGAAAAAGCTCATGACTTATCTCCACTACTCTGTCTCTAGGGATTTTAGTGGCATCTCTCACAGCAACCTGAATTCTAACCTTCTCATAGAAGCTCCACGAAGATGGTATGCGGTCTACATTCACAAGAACCCCAAGAATAGTAGAAATCTGTGAGATAGTACTCCAAGAGATCCATTTAGGTGGTATACCTTCAATCACCACCAGGTTTCCTCCAGATAATCATAAGGTGGCATTTCTCCCATCCAATCACTTTGAAGGATATTGTCACACCCTCTTTTTCAGATGAATGGACTGATAGTCCACCAGCCCCCGAACTTTTTTGTTGGGGGGGGGGGGGACCTAACAATGTATCTCTTGTCGTCAAACTTCCTGATCTGCCAAGGCCAATTTGTCCTCCACATCTCAGAAAAGCATTCACCTAGCTCAGACTCAGATATTTCTCCTTTCTCAATTAGCACCAGCCCCACATTCCAAAGGTTCAGCCAATCATTGTCTTCTTTGCCACTAGCCTCTATGTGGAAGAAACCCAAACCATTGTTGGCACTCCCCCAGTACATAGCTGCAGGATATGGTTTGTACCATGTAGGGCAAGAGTCCATATGATGTCCAAGAGTTTTGCAAATGAAGCAGGCTTTTGGGATGGGGCACATTCCCACAAAATGCCCAGGTTGTCCACAGTTATAGCAGATAGCACCAATATATTTTGCATCAACATTGAAAGGAGCAGACTCTTCACTGTTAGAGCTAGTCTGCACAGCAGGTTGTCTATTCTTCTGATTCTTCTTTTTTTGCTCTTGCAGGCTCGATTGTTGCTTTACACTTGTCCCCAACGGAGGATCCACTCCCTGCATACTGATTTTGCTGCATCTGAGGATTGAAGGGCTGTGGGAAGACCTGTGTGGGAGGCATATACTGAAAAGGGAACTGCTGCTGATTTGGCCACTGTGGCATTTGCATCTGCTTTGCATCTGCGGATTCCATCCACCCTGATAGCCATACATCTGCCCACCAGCTTGCATCATGGCTTGAGAAGATCCAACCGGAAACAGAGGGGGCTTGGCGTAGATCGACAGCGGCTGGGGGGGGGGGGGATCTGCGCAATCTGAGGGACCGGCGGCGGCACAGACCCAACCTGCTCCGCGGGAGGGGGAGCAGGAGGACGAGCATTGCGGCCCCTCCCCGAGCCGTATCTTCCTCCCCGATTGTTACCGTCGCGACCTCCTCCAGCCATCTTGACCACAATGACAAAGGGATCTTCCACGATCTTCTAGCCCAATAATCTCTGGAAAACGAAAACTGCTTAGGAGTTGGCAATCGATCTGCTCTTCCTACCGGGTGGCAATCGGCTTCCGCAAATTCTCCTGTAACGAATTTGTCCTTCCGGGTGACACTGCTGCTCTACTCGTGCGAAACGTGGCTGCAACGAAAGCTCCTCTAAGAATACAGACACATGGGCATACCTGGTCCTTTGACTCAACCATTCGGGCATATCCTTCCTTGTTCCTTGGCTGCCAAGCCAGTTTAGCTACACGTTTCCTACAAATACTAAACTGATGCACTCGCAAGTCCAGACCAGGCAACACTAGCAGACGAGAGGACTCGTGAGGAAGAATATTAGTCTTAGCCTCTTGCTTGCGTGCAACAGACTAGATAAAGATAGTCATGGCGATGGTGTACGAGGCAGCAGAGGCCGTTGTTCACTGTAGCGGGAAAAGGTGGCGGTGCGAGAAAAAAGAAGCCATGAGCGAAGCATCGGTGCACAAAGAGAGCAAGCTAAGATGGAGGAGGATTGTTCTCTGGATCGTCGGGAAGGTTCACCGGCACCTTGAAGAAATAAATTCAAGCGCATATGTGCAAGTATGGCGTCTCATAGATACCTCAAGTTATGATGGGAGGTTATTATGCATATATTTATTTATCCAAGTAACGTAGATCTGGCGTCACGGTGATTTCAAAGACTGTAGTTTGGGAAGTGTATCATATACTTGATTTTTTTTGCGAGTCGTATCATAGTTGAGTTTTTCACCCGTAGTTGTAATGATGATTACCTATTTGAAGTTTTGAGATTGCTAACCGGGCCTGCCGCCCGGTACACCTAATTGTAATTAAGATGAGGGCTTTCATTTATTTCTTTGTTCAAGCAAAACAGAAAGTATGTGTCTACTGGACGGAAAATTTTACCCAAGAGGGCGGAATTTCTTTTTTGAGAACCGCCCTCCCGGCAATTTATTCGGTGATGGGGTTGGAATTTCTAGGAGTACGACCACTCCTACCAGTTATACCACTCCCCCATCCTATACCGCGACCATCACCACTGGAACCTCCTCTACCGTGGTTACCACCACCACTAGAACCTCCTCGACCACTACCATCATCACCTGAACCTCCTCTACCACTACCATCATAACCGGAACCTCCCTCTACCACGACCACCATCGAACCCCCTCTATCACAGCCACCACCGCCGCCGGAACCGCCTCAACCACCGGCTTTGCTAGTACTAGGAATATCTCCTTTTGATGTTTTTTTCTTTTCTTGCATGCCCTTGTATTGTGGGCTGGCTCAATGCAATCACCGCACAATTTGTGTCACGTAGCTCCAGGAAATGCCCGCTGCCATTTTTTGTGCCCGTCAGTTCATCCATATCATTCTGGTATTGCTTCGACTTCCTTCTACCCTTGAGAAGTACAATTAGATCCAGATTCAGCCTTATTTGCAGGCCTGATACTTCGACCACTGTGACTGGTCCAAATAAAGGTTGAATTGGATGCCCATTGAGGGAATCCTGGATTAAGGGGTCCTCGGGCATCCGGCCTGTTATCCAGTGGGCCGGACTGATGGGCTGTGAAGACATGAAGACCGAAGACTATACTCGTGTCCGGATTGAACTCTACTTGGCGTGGAAGGCAAGCTTGGCGACCGAAGATTCCTTCTTATGTAACTGACTCCATGTAAACCCTAGATCCCCTTGGTGTCTATATAAACCGAAGGGGATAGTCCGGAAAGGACATATACTCATTACCATATACACATAGGCTAGACTTCTAGGGTTTAGCCATTCCGATCTCGTGGTAGATCAACTCTTGTAACACTCATATTCATCAAGATCAATCAAGCAGGAAGTAGGGTATTACCTCCATAGAGAGGGCCCGAACCTGGGTAAACATCGTATCCCCCGTCTCCTGTTACCATCGATCCTAGACATACAGTTCGGGACCCCCTACCCGAGATCTGCTGGTTTTGATACCGACATTGGTGCTTTCATTGAGAGTTCCACTATGCCGTCACCAAGAGGATTGATGGCTCGCCTTGTTCTCAAGGATAATATCATCTTCAAAGGAACCCTAGCCCTAGGTCAAACCCTCCGGCTGGGCGGCTTCGTCATGACCGCCGGGTAGGCCCTTAAGCCGACGATGACCTCTCAAGTCATCAAAAATCGCCTCCGTGTTGATCCCGAATACTCCGCCCGGATGGATCCAACGGAGTTATCGTCGTTGAACGAACTCCTGGATCGCATGGCCGCCTTGGGGGTCGCTACAGACTACGGTCGGGTTGGGCTTAAACCCGACCAGAGAGAAATTAAAACTCCGCCGATCACCCACGAGATAGCGGTAGTCGAGGAGCGGAGCAACTCTTCTACTATATTGAAGACGAACTATGTACGGATCTCTGATCTTGAAGGGCAGGATATTCTCCGGCAGAAAGGCATGTTCCGTCCCCCGGACATGGTGTTGGACGACGAGCCTAAAAAATCACTCGATATCCCGGAGCCCGAACTGCCAGGGCCGGTAGATCTTCAAACTCCAGATCCAAAATCGGGCCAGGGTTCGGATTTCGTTCCACCCACCCACCCGAACATAGATGCTCTCATGAGCATCAAACAACAGCCTCAGGAAACGGTCCACCACTTCTGGGCCAGATTCCTCCTTGTCAAAGATAAGGTAAAAGATTGCCGTGACGAAGACGCGATAGCAGCATTCTGCAACAACTGCACGGACGAAGGTATCCTAAATGCCATCAATCGCCGCCGCATAATAAAGTTCGCTGATTTAACAACTATCGTACAAAAGTACAGCACGATGGAAAGCGCCTGGAAAATTCAGGCAGCTCGTCGGGAACCTTCGGTGCCAGCCCAACTCATCCTATGGGCGAAAAGGACGCACCCCCGCTGTGCGCCCAGTCGGACAGTCAAAAAACATAAACCCATCACGCTGCACGGTACCGTTCTGGAGGGATGGCTCAATGGCCCGTGCAAAATACACACGATGCCAGATACCGCGGCAACCCACAGACTTAGAGCATGTTGGATACTTCGGCAGGTTGCCAAGAGCGGCGAGGACATCCTTATCAAGGAAACCCCAGAACAACACCCTCCAACAAACAATGACACTAGAGTATTGACAGTCTTCAAGACATTCGCTTCAAACAATAAGCGTAAAAAGGCACTGCGCGATCTCGCTGAAGTTTGCCAGGTCGCCGCAACTGACCCCTGGAACGACAAGGCCATAACCTTTAACGCCAATGACGAACCCAAATACAGAATAGTCCGAGCGCCAGCTGCATTAGTCCTCAGTCCCATCATGGACGGTTTTTGACTTAAGAAAGTCCTCATGGACGGCGGCAGCGGATTAAACCTCATTTATGAGGACACACTCTACAAGATGGAAATAGACAGAAGCCGCATCGAGAAAAGCAACATGACCTTCCGGGGTATCGTTCCCAGTCGAGAAGCGCGGTGTGCGGGAAAAATTGCACTTGATGTGGTATTCGGCATGCCGGAGAATTATCGGTCTGAAGAAATAACTTTTTAGGTGGCCCCTTTCAACAGTGGATAGCACGCCCTGTTAGGGCGAGAGGCCTTCAGGCGCTTTCAAGCCATACCTCATTATGGGTATATGAAGCTAAAAATGCCCGGTCCTAATGGAATAATCACCCTCGGCAGCGATCCGGATATAGCACTCTGCGCCGAGAACAAAACCGCATCCTTGGCCCTCGAGGCATTATCTGAGGCCCTTGCGGCTGAAGAACTAACCGCGCTACGCTCCACGGTGGATAGAGACGATGTTATCCTGGAAAAACGACCCAAATCTACTTCTTTCAAGCCAGCAGAAGAAACAATCAAATTTCAGGTCCACCCAACAGACCCGAAGAAGACAGCCTCTATCGGAGCGCAACTTAGCCCCACAGTCGAAGCAGCACCGCGAGACTTCCTGCGTGAAAATTGGGATATATTCGCCTGGCACCCCTCAGATATGCCAGGAATCCCGCGCGAGTTGGCCGAACACAGCCTCAACATACTAAAGGGACAAAGCCGGTCAAACAAACACTGCAGCGCTTTTCTGAACCCAAACGACAAGCTATGGGGGAAGAGCTAGCCAAACTCATCGAGGCCGGATTCATCAAAGATATTAAACATCCGGACTGGCTGGAAAACTTGGTAATGGTGCCAAAGAAGGATAAATCCTGGCGCCTATGTGTCAATTTCAAAGACCTTAACAAGGCTTGCCCTAAGGATCCCTTCCCCCTTCCTCGCATTGATCAAATCACTGACGCTACCGCATGACATGAGTCGCTGTGCTTCCTTGATGCATACTCCGGATACCATCAAATTAAAATGAAGGAGTCCGATCAAGCCGCAACAGCATTCATTACACCATACGGGCCGTTTTGCTTCAACACCATGCCTTTCGGGCTCAAGAACACCGTCGCCACCTACCAGCGCATGATCCAAACATGCCTCGAGAAACAGATCGGCAAGACAGTGGAGGCCTACATGGACGACGTCGTCATCAAAACTAGACACGTCGAAACACTAATAGATGACCCGCGCCTCACATTCGACAACCTCCGCACATACGACATCAAGCATAACCCGGAAAAATGCGTCTTCGGCGCTGTCGGTGTCAAAACCGGCGGATCTCGGGTAGGGGGTCCCGAACTGTGCGTCTAGGCGGATGGTAACAGGAGACAAGGGACACGATGTTTTACCCAGGTTCGGGCCCTCTTGATGGAGGTAAAACCCTACGTCCTGCTTGATTAATATTGATGATGTGTGTTACAAGAGTGGATCTACCACGAGATCAAAGAGGCTAAACCCTAGAAGCTAGCCTATGGTATGATTGTTGTTCTTTCTACGGACTAAAACCCTCCGGTTTATCTAGACACCAGATAGGTTAGGGTTACACAGAGTCGGTTACAATGGTAGGAGATCTACATATCCGTATCGCCAAGCTTGCCTTCCACGCCAAGTAAAGTCCCATGGGACACGGACGAAGTCTTCAATCTTGTATCTTCATAGTCTTGGAGTCCGGCCATGACGATAGTCCGGCTATCCGGACACCCCCTAGTCCGGGACTCCCTCAGTAGCCCCTGAACCAGGCTTCAATGACGATGAGTCCAGCGCGTTGATTGTCTTCGGCATTGCGAGGCGGGTTCCTCCTCCGAATACTTCATAGAAGGTTTTGAACACAAGGATAGTGTCCGGCTCTGCAAAACAAGTTCCACATAACACCGTAGAGAGAATAATTTTTGCACAGATCTGCTGACGTATTCCGCGGTGTGACATCACACCACGGCCAGGCCTTTATATGAATCGTTTTTACTGTTCCACCTCAGCGTGTTTAGCGAGGCGGTTTCCTTGGCACGTCTTATCAAAGCATAGATCGTGCCCCCTTATTCCGGGATTCTCATCAATACGGACGTGGGTAACCCAACCATGCCCGTCAGCCTGCCTTCTCTATCAAAGGCGAGTCCTAATCGACCACGGGGTGGGCTCTTGGTATTCAAGCTCTTGATGATGAGACCAAGGCCCTCTTCTTCTTTACACCCTCCATCGAGTTCGCCTCGCGCTTCGAGTTCCAACACCCAAAGCTTCAGATTTAGGCGCTTCGGACTTTCGACGATGTCCGGCTCCGACCAAAGACGGGCCGATGGATGTCTTCCTCCGTCACGAAGAAGATGTGCTAAAGCTGCGAGACGCGGGTATCTAACCGGCAACATCTCGCATAGGCTGCCTGCTCGTGGCAGGTCATTCCCACTCCTGAGCCTGGCGAGAACGTGGTGTTCGTGTCCCACTTCCTTCGGGGTTTAGGCTTCCCAACGGACCCCTTTGTGCGGGGGCTCATGTTTTATTATGGGCTTGATTTCCATGACTCGAATCCCGAGTCCATCCTCCATATCTCGTCATTCATTGTCGTATGTGAGGCCTTCCTCCATATTACCCCCACTTTGGATTGTGGCTCAAGACCTTCAAGGTGGAGCCGAAGATGATCAAGGGGCAGCAAGCGAGTGGAGGGGCGGTCATAAGCAAATGTGCCGACGCCTCCGTGGCCCGAGGGCTCTTTTCAAGAGGAGCTTGGTTGGCAACGGGAGTGGTTTTATATCACCGCTCGGGGGCACCAAATGGGCGGCGCCCACGCCTTCCGGCCAGGTCCACCATAGCGGCCGGCATCATGGGTCAACAAGGGCTTTGACTGGGGCCGCCCAGGGACGTTCCCCTGGCTGCAGGGCCGTATTCGAGATCTCCGGAAAGAGGGATCAATCTGGTTGCAGTGGTGCAGGTTATGGTGATCCGCGCCTTCAGCCTGCAAACGTCGCCCCGCGCTGTGGAATTCAATCCGGAGGGACCACGAGCTCTCCAAAATTTTATGGGCACGACGCCCGTGGAGATGTATAAACTGTTCTTGGATCACAAGGGAAGTGTCGAGGACTTGACCGAGGACGCAGGACTAAGCTGCAATCGCCCAGATACTCAAGTAAGTAGTCTCAGAATCTGGACAAGCTGTTCATTCATTTATTTCATATATATATGCCCTTTAAAGGAGTCGTTTCTTGAACAGGAGTGGATAGCCAAGGCAAAGTTAATAAGGTGTCCGGCTCCCCGCCCAGAGACCACGCCGGATCCCATGTTGACCAAGATGTTGAAGGTCGCGCCTTTTGAAGAAGGCAAAGGGGGGAGCAGGGAAGCAACCGCCTCTGCGAAGGAGGATATCAAGGAAGGATGGATTAAGAGTCCCACCTTCCGAGGAGAGAAGAGGGCCGCTTCGGAAGATCCGGAGGTCAAGGCCTCAAAGAGGGAAGGAATCTTCGGCAGAGTCCGCTGGGAAGTAACCCAGCCGCATTATTTCCCCAAGGGATCAGCCCTCCACCAGCCGTAAGTAAAAAGAAGGGGTCTTGTAAATAAGGAACATCCTTGTATTTATTCATGAGGATAACCAAATTGTACCTTGTAGTTCGGACTTCAGCCCTTCTCAGCAGAGCTCGTCTTCGGGATCTTCTTCCGGAGATGATGGAGAGCGAAACGCCTCCACTGTCACACCCTCATGTGAGGCGGACGACCCAGAGGTGTCGCCGCGAGGGTTCCCCAAGTCCGGCGGGGCGGAAGGTCCGGCGCCAAGTGGCATGCGGTCGGAGGAGTGAAGGATCTGCTCGGAAGCGGCTATTTCAGAGGATCACCGTGCTCTAATGGGTATGGTGATTGAAAGAATTGCATCCGCGGAGAGCGGATTGCATGAAGCCGTCAGAAGCTTACTGACGGGGTTTGAGGTACGCAAAAATGATGTACCTTCTGACAGTTATGCATATAAAATGTGCCCTGTATAGATAGTAGCCCCTGAGACTTGGTATGTTGTCAAAATTGACAATGTGCCGAGGATCAAATTCTCAGTTATAACATATCGCCACTCCTGAACAGGTGGCGGGCGTCCGAGGCCAGCCGGACTCTTGAATATGCCGAACTAAAGCGGCACTTGACGAGGCGGATGCGGACATCGCGCTGGTCAATAAACGGTTTGACGAGTCACAAGGTATGCGACCTCTATGCGGACACCTTGTAAGGGAGCTTGACGCCCATGTCTTACTGTTTGTATGCTTAATGCAGATGGTGCCGCTGCCGTGGAGGAGTTATGGGCGAGAACTTCGCCCGAGCGAAAGAGCAAGCGAGAATTAGTAATGCGGCTGTAAAGAAGGCGGCGAAGAGCTAGAAGCTGAATGGGCTGCTCCTTTGCCGAAGCAAAGAGGAGATGGCCGATATGGCCAAAAAGTAAAGGAATACTACCGATCGCTGCGCGGTTCTTGAAAAAGGAACGCTGCGGAACAAGAGGGCCTAAAGAAGGCCACCGCGAATCCAAGAATGCCCAATCGGCTTTGAGAGCTGCCAAGGAGGAGCTGAGTCAGCCGGGCAATTGCGGTTGGAAAACCGCTTTCGCTGCGGAGGAAATATACAGATCCAAAGTTTGCTCGCTTGGATAAATTGTGGAGTTCGAGAGGATGCTTATCTGGACTTGGCGGCGGCGCGTGGACGGTTGAGCACTTCCGGGGCCAGAAGGGGCACAGAAGGGAAGGGCTATATTGGTCGCAATTCCATAGTCCAGAGCGTCCTCTTCCGCTGACCGATTGGTTGGCCGAATGGGCCAAGCTGAATCGATTGTCCGGATTTGCCATGAAGCATGTCTTGACTCACTTGTGGCTGGACGGACCCCAGCCGAAGAGCTATTTTGGTTTAGTGCAGCAGTTTCTTGGTGCGGTGCCGCGTATCAACGCAATGAAGCGATCGGCGTGTATTGAGGGAGCGCGGATGGCTCTTGACCGTGTCAAGACATACTGGGCAGAGATGAAGGCCACCGACGTTGCATCCCAAGATTTAGACAGAAGCCGAGTACCTGCCGAGCACTACTTTGAAGAAGTCCTGCCGGGCGCTCGTTTAATAGAGACGCAGTGCTCGAAGGATATTATGTTTGAATGACATGTATGATTTGTGAAAACAATGTTTCAATGTAATATAAGTGCTTTTTATACTTGTGCGTTCAAGTAGTAAACTACTCCCCGTGCGGCCGTTTATGTATATGTGTATATAACCTGAAAGATGGCAGTCCTTGGCTTCAGCCCCCACGCACATAGTGTGGGGGTGTTTGCAAGAAAGCGCTTTTTCACACTTAATCCAACGTCTTGGTCCTGTTAAGGAGGTGATAGCGTAGCAAACCAGGCAACCGGACTATAATGCTTTATCACTTTCACTTAGCCATAGGAGTTCGAGGGTGGGGCTACTATATAGCCCCTGGGGGCACCGCATTCTCCCGAATTCGGGGTGCGTATGTGCCTGACCGAAAACCGGTCCTTCGTTAATGCGGAGGAATCCTAAACATTCCTGTGAGTCATCGAGTGGTTGACCAGTCTCTCGCTATATCATGACAGTCAGTTTTCGGCTTTCTCTACTGAGGTGCTCGCCCGGCCGAACCGGGGCACAATCGCAGTAGTTCTCCTGGTGCCGCGTTAGCCGTGAAAACGGAATGTAAGGCAGCAAAACACAGGAGCCGGGCAACCCAACATTTGACCAAAGACATGATTCGGAGCTGATGCATATAAGGCCTAACTCGAGACGCCGAATACTCCCTAAGGTATTCGGTCTCTATGAAAATGGGCAGAATAATGCCCTAAGCCCCTGGTGTCTAGGTACGCGCAAAAATTCTGGTGCGGCCAATGCCAAAGCACAAGCCTCCTCCTCGGTTATATGAAGGAACCAGGGGATGTATATCAACAAGAGACAGTGAAAAAAGGTTTATGCCTTAATCTGAAAAGAATCCTTGCAGCGGGTCCCTACTGCACGTCTGCGCCTGTGTCTTCGTTGTGCCGTATCCTGGATGGGTGTAGCACGTTGTTCATCTGTAAAAGAGAGGAACTTAGTTTAAAAGAAAAGGATCGTCATGAAAGATGTACTTAATATTAAATAAACAGAGTACGGTTCGAAGAATTGAATAAAATTGAGCTTTATTGTCTCTTGTTATACATGCATGCGGCCCCTCGTATGGGGGTATGCCGCTAGTAGGCGCCGGACTCGTCTAGCCGTGTCCGGGGTTTGAATGACCAATTCAGGTTCTTTGCCTAGCAGAGCCGTATAGCAGTGGGGCTGTCAAGGCAGTCTCCCGTTCTTCCGTGCTCGAGTAACACTTAATACTTCGTTTTAACGAGATGATGCCGCGTGGACCGGGCATTTTAAGTGTTAGAGATGCATAATGCGGTATTGCGTTGAAACGGGCGAAAGCTTGGCGTCCCAATAGTGCTTGATGGCTACTTTCAAACGGGCGACATGGAAGAGTAACCTTTCATGACGGAAGTTGTTGGATGAACCAAACACAACTTCTAGCGTATGGAGCCCGTACAATGGGCATATGGGCACGACATTACTCCTTTAAAGGAGGTGTCGCCACTGGCGAATTTTGGTTGGGTTTATCCCCATCCTGCGGATTGTGTCCTCGATATATCGAGGTTGATGTCACTGCCGCCATCCATGAGGACTTGTGTAAATTGGAATCCGTTGATTATAGGATCCAATATCAAGGCAGTCCATCCTGCGTTCCGGATATTTTTGGAATAGTCCTGATGGTCGAAGGTGATTGGTTTTAACAACCAGTGTGCAGCGCGCCTTTTAGTGGGCGCCGCTCTGTTTTTCCCTTTGACCACGTGAAGTGAGTTTACTGTTTTAACCTCCTGTGGGAAAGTTTTTTGTTTTCCGGGGCTCTGCTTGTGGTGCTCGTCACTTTCACTTGGTGTGTCGAGCCCCTTGTGTTCAGCGTTAAGTCGGCCGGACTGCTTGAAGACCCAACAATCTCTGTGGGTATGGTTTGCAGGCCCCCCGGAGGTACCATGTATCTGACACAGTCTATCCAGAATCTTGTTTAGGTTGGATAGCTCGTCACTATTATCCTTTAGGGGCAGTGTTTTGTTGTTTGTCCGAGAGCTTTTGAATCCGGCGTTGACCGCCATACTATTTGGGACATTTTCCTTATTCCGGCGCTGATCTTTTCTGCGTCGTGATTTCATTTCCATCCACGATTTCGGATGTACTCGGTCATTGGTGCTGCATCTAGCCAGCCAGCTGTCTTCCCCCGCACAAAAGCGGGTCATGAGGCTTGTTAATGCGGCCATTGTTCTTGGTTTTTCTTGGCCGAGGTGTCTGGCGAGCCATTCGTCTCGGACGTTGTGTTTGAAAGCTGCTAAGGCTTCGGCGTCCGGACTATTTGGTTCTTTTTAGTAAGGAACATGTTCCAGAATTTCCGGGCTGACTCTCCAGGCTGTTGAGTTATGTGACTTAGATTGCGCAGATCCGAGGGCGGACGAGGTCCCCTAAAATTTGCGAAATGCATCCTCGAGCTCTTCCCAGCTTCCAATGGTATATTCGGGAGGCTCTTAAGCCAATGCCGAGCTGGCCCTTTGAGTTTAAGGGTAAGTATTTTATGGCGTGGAGATCATCTCCTCTAGCCATGTGTATGCGGAGGATGTAATCCTCAATCCAGAGACTCGAGTCTGTTGTTCCGTCGTATGCCTCTATGTTTACGGTTTTGAATCTCACTGAAATTCATGATCCAGCACCTCATCGGTGAAACATAGGGGTGTGCTGGCGCCCTATATTTGGGTGTGCCGTGGTTTTCGGAATTTTGGCGTGTTGCATTGCTTTGTGGCGTGCTTTCTTGGCCCATAGATGGACCTAACTGGGCCATCCTTTTGATGTGAATCCTTAGGCGGATCGCATATTGGCTTGTGTGCGGCACCATTCGCCGCTCTCTTTTTGCCGTGAGGTCATCCATCCGACCGGGTGGCCTTCTTGCTTTTTAATTGTGGGGGCTCTAAGGCCTCCTCGTCGAATCGTCTGATAGCTTTCTTTTCGGGTAGCTCTTTGTTCGGGCGATCGCCCGTACTTATCTGCGGTGCTGAATACTTTGCTCCATCTAATCCTCGAGTGCATCTTCCGCTGTTTTGAGCTTCCGCTTCTGCTTTTTCAGGCTACGCGCGGTGGCGACGAGCCTTTTCTGGAGGTCATTTTGTTCCAATGGTTTGTCCGGCGTGAGATCGTCCGGACTGTTGTCTTCGCCGAGGACAAATTGTTTATCCAAGTTGTCTTGTTCGGACGATTGCTCGATAGCTTGTTCGTTGTCCACCGGTTCGCCCTGCTCTATGGCTGGGTCTTTGTTGAGGCGATACTTTGTTCGGCGTTTACGTTGCCGTTTTGACTGCTTTTCGAGGGATTTATCCTTCATGGCGTCCCGTTGTTCCTCGTCTTCATTTCCTTTAGGTGTATCCACCATGTATACATCATGGGATGAGGTTGTCCAACATCCTATAGGTGCTGGTTCATTGTTGTCTCCTACATCGTCGTCCATACCGTCGATGTCTTCGGAGTCGAAATCGAGCACGTCGTGTAAGCTTTCGACAGTGGCTATGAAGTGGGTGGTGGGTGGGCATTGAGTTTCTTCATCGTCCGCATCCCAACCTTCCTGTTCGTAGTCCGGCCAGGGCTCTCTGGATAAAGAGAGAGACTTCAGTGAATTCAGGATGTCACCGAAGGGCGAGTGCTGAAAGATGTCCGCGGCCGTGAACTCCATAACGGGCGCCCAATCGGATTCGATTGGCAAGTACGCGGAGGGTTCGGAGTCCGGAGATGAGTCCGGCACCCTGGAGTCGAGGTCTTCGCCAAGGACAGCGATGGAGTTCGGCTCGATCGCCGTAGAGATTAAAGCCCCCGAGGCGGTGTCCAACCACTCGTCGTCGATCGGGGAATCCGGCTCCGGATTAAGGGTCGGAGCGGATTACAGTGCGGCCTCCGTGGCAATCGCTCGCTGCAGAGCTAGATCATGCCCATCGAGACAGTGCGGCACGCTATTGCGGCTCGAATCCGTCAAGATCAAGTCTCCGCGAAATCGGCCGTATAGTTTAAACTTCCAAATCGACACGACGGCCGGGCGTAGCTTTCGATCTGCTCCGGATGGCTGTTTAATTGCCCGCATGATGCAAAGCCGCCGAACACGAAGATCTGTCCAGGGAGAAAAGTCTCACCTGGACCGCGTGGTTGTTGATGATCAAAGGAGCCATCGGGCTGTTGGTGGCGACATACGAGGAACTCTCAATGAAAGCACCAATGTCGGTGTCAAAACCGGCGGATCTCGGGTAGGGGGTCCCGAACTGCGTCTAGGCGGATGGTAACAGGAGACAAGGGACACGATGTTTTACCCAGGTTCGGGCCCTCTTGATGGAGGTAAAATCCTACGTCCTGCTTGATTAATATTGATGATGTGTGTTACAAGAGTGGATCTACCACGAGATCAAAGAGGCCAAACCCTAGAAGCTAGCCTATGGTATGATTGTTGTTCTTTCTACGGACTAAAACCCTCCGGTTTATATAGACACCGGATAGGTTAGGGTTACACAGAGTCGGTTACAATGGTAGGAGATCTACATATCTTTATCGCCAAGCTTGCCTTCCACGCCAAGGAAAGTCCCATCCGGACACGGGACGAAGTCTTCAGTCTTGTATCTTCATAGTCTTGGAGTCCGGCCATGACGATAGTCCGGCTATCCGGACACCCCCTAGTCCGGGACCCCCTCAGGCGCCCCCGCCGGTAAACTACTGGGCTTCATCGTTTCCAATAGAGGAATTGAGGCAAATCCAGCCAAAATCCGAGCTCTGCCACAATTGGCCACACCAACCGAACTCGAACAGGTCCAAAAGCTCGTCGGGCGCGTGGCAGCTTTAAGCCGCTTTATCTCTAGGTTGGGGGAAAAGGCGCTGCCCCTTTATCGCCTTCTACGGTGCACCGATAACTTCGAGTGGACAGATGCGGCTACAGCTGGACTGGAAGAAATAAAAGACCTTTTGGAAAGTAACCCAATCCTGGCCGCGCCAAACATCGCGAACCAATACTCCTATATATATCGGCAACACACCAGGTGGTGAGCGTCGTGCTCGTCGTCGAACGAGAACAGGGCGGACACAAATTTCCACTCCAAAAGCCGGTGTACTACGTATCCACCGTCCTCACACCATGCAAATCCTGGTACCCTCACTATCAAAAGATAGCATATGCAGTCTTTATGGCATCTTGAAAATTGCGACACTACTTTCAGGAGTGCTCGATCACGGTGGCTTCCGAAGTGCCCCTCAATGATATAATTAATAACCGGGATGCAACGGGCCGGATTGCCAAATGGGCCATTGAGCTCCTGCCATTCTACATCACGTACAAACCACGTTGAGCCATCAAATCCCAGGTACTAGTTGACGTTGTCGCCGAATGGACAGAGGCCGAACTCCCTAAAGAGTACGACGCATATTCCAACTGGGTTATGCACTTCAACGGCTCCAAAATGTTGGCAGGGCTAGGGGCGGGCATCGTATTAACGTCCCCCACAGGAGATACCATCCAGTACGTACTCCAAATATTATACACAGACTCAAACAACGCAGCCGAATACGAGGCCTTGCTACATGGCCTTCGGATGGCCGTATCAATGGGCATACAACGCCTGGAGGTGCGCGGGCACTCAAACCTCACAATATCCCAAATTGACGGAGACTTTGACGCCAAAGATCCAAATATGGCAGCTTATCGCAATGCCGTCTTAAAGATGTCGGCTCGGTTCGAGGGGCTCGAATTTCATCATGTCGCCCGCGAAAGTAATCAGGCGGCAGACGTCCTCGCTCGCATCGGTGCTAAGCGCGACCCCGTCCCACCTAACATCTTCCTCGAAAGGCTCTTTAAGCCATCCGTGGTGTGGCAGGGGGGATAGCAATGACAGTCCCGCTCCAAACACAAACATAGATAGCAAACACGCCGATATCATCGGAGGCTCAGCCACCAAAATAACACCCTCGGCCCACCTCATCATGGCAGTAATTGCCCCGTGGACCAAAACATTCTTGGCCTACTTTCATAGGAAGGAGCTCCCGGAAGATCAGAACGAGCCTCACTGCATTGTCCGGCGTTCGAAGGCCTACAAAGTTCATGAAGGAGAGCTCTACAAGAAAAGCACTATCGGAGTCCTTCAAAGGTGCATCTCCGAGGAGGAGGGGCGGAAACTCTTGGCAGAAATTCACGCCGGTCTCGGTGGGCACCATGCCGCAGCCTGGGCACTTGTCAGCAAAGCTTCCGAACATGATTTTATTGGTCCACGGCTCGAGCAGACGCACAGGACCTCGTCCAGCGCTGCGTTGGATGCCAACTCTTCGCCAACCAAAGCCATATGCCCCCAACAGCCCTACAAACAATCCCCATTACATGGCCCTTTGTGGTCTGGGGCTTGGACATGGTCGGACCCCTTGAAGGGGGAAGCCATAAGAAAAAATATCAGCTGGTCATGGTGGACAAATTCACCAAGTGGATAGAGTCTAAACCAGTTAAAACGGCCGAATCTGGACTGATGATTGCATTTATATCCGATGTGGTGCACCGTTATGGTGTCCCGCACAGCATCATCACTAATAACGGTTCCAATTTCTGTCAGGACCCCGATCCTAAGTCACACCGATCTAGCATGTAACACATCATATCACTTTGCGGCCTCACGCACGGTATTCCCACGGGTGTCGCCTTACCATGGCCCGGGACCGTTTGCGCCTTTTGGCTCACGTATATGATAGTGTCGCTAGCATCCATATGACAAAGAACCCGGGCCGACATGGCTAGTTGTGAACCCAAAGCGGCGCTAACCTATGGGGACAGGCATACATGAATCACATCGAGCATGTCGGTCATCAACGTATATATTCGGGCTGTAGCACTGGGCTAACAGGACTCCGGTATCCCGGTCAGTAGCGAGCTAGGCAGGACTCGAATATCACCGCGTGACATTTCCCGAAGGACAGACATATAGGAACGAAGTGAAACACATGCCGAACCGATCAAGTGTCCAAGCAGTAGTGCTGGGCTAGCGGGACTCCGGTGAACGGTATGTAGCGGACTACTATCGCTCGGAAGCGAGACTACATTTCCCCATATGAGAGGCTGCCAAGGATAAACAACTAGTTTGTCGGATCCCACACATACCAAGCATTTCAAACATACACACAATATGCTCAATATGTGTAGATACAACATGGCATCACAACATAACTCTACGACTCAAATATTTATTCAATAGGCTCCGAGGAGCGAGATATTACAAACATGGGTCTCATGACCCAACACTCAGAGCATACAAGTCAAAGCACAAGCGGGAGCTAAACATGTCTGAGTACAGACAACTATAAATGAAGAAGGCTGAGAAGCCTGACTATCTACCAGATCCTACCGAGGGCACAAGATCGTAGCTGAGGTAACAAGCTAAACGTCGAAGTCCAAGCGGAACTACTAACGAGACTGAAGTCTCTCTGCAAAACATAAAATAAGCAAACGTGAGTACAAACGTACTCAGCAAGACTTACATCAGAACTAACTACATATGCATCATTATCAAAAGGGGTGGTGGAGTTTAAGCTGCAGCAAGCCAGCTTTGACTTCGGTGGCTATCCCGAACTACATTGCAAGTAACTCTTTTGAGGTGGCGCACACGAGTCCACATATTCACCATATCAATACACTACTATGGACCCGCTCCCGTCTCCCTACGAGACCGCCATCCATAGCACTCACGCTTATCTTGCGCATTTTAGAGTAACCACTTTCACTTGTCTATGAACTGGTATAGGCAACCCAGAAGTCCTTCTCCGTGGACACGGCTATTCGAATAGATCATATTACCCTGCAGGGGTGTACTTCTTCACACACGCTCTCACCACTTACCGCCGTTTACACGACATGTACTCGGCAACCTTCAAGCGGAAGCCCAACGTGGGTGTCGGCCCACGACCTACCTAAACACTCAAGTCCCATGTCCTGGTTTATCGCATATTCTTGTTCCATCCGCAGGGAGTCCTGCCGATGTTTCCCATACAGCACCGAACGATGTGTACAAGGTTCCCGAGACACCAAACGGGCGAATCGGTACACCGGGCCACGGTGCCTACCGCAACACAACCCACCCCTACGGTCAGCGTTGCGTGCGGCCCCCAGCATACTACAAACGCCAGAAACTACTTGCAACTCCCGGACTGAGGACAAGGGTGGTTAAGAAGCCGAGAGGGTCAATTAAGGATCCCAATGCGTGGTAATGGCTTGTTTCATGGATCACAAACACAGAACTCAGTTCCTCGAGGACGGCTGCAATGAGACAACCCACCATGTACTCCTACATGGCCTCTCACCGCTACCTTTACCAAATCGTGTTCACACACTTAGCTCACACACAATAGGACATGTTCACACAACCATTCCAATTCATTCCCGATGAATCAGACCTGACTCAACTCTAAGCAAGCAGGCATGACAAACAAGCAAAATGAGTAGGCATAACAGGCTCAAACAACTCCTACTCATGCTAGTGGGTTTCATCTAATTCTTGTGGAATGACAGGTCATCACGAGAGAGGATAAAGGGGTTCAGTGTACCGCAGCAAGTAACACATGAGTCGTTGTTGTCCTAATGCAGTAAAATAGAGCAGGAGCAAGAGAGTGGGATTATATCGGAATGAACAAGGGGTTTTGCTTGCCTCGCACTACGAAGATAATATAGTTCTTCATCGGTGTCATCGAACAATCGCTTAACGTCGTCTATCGAGAGGGGGCAATTTCCGGCAAACAAGAGAGAACACAATCAATGCAATGCACATTCACATGAATGACACGTCATGTTAAGGTACTGAATTCACCTAATGCAACAGTAATCCAAGTTAATTGAAGTGGAATTCAAACAAGGTTGAACTCCAACTCCAAATGCTATTTCATAAATTAACCTAATCATGATTCATCTTATTCAGTGAGGTTAACTTGTTCAAACATGCATGATCATGGCATAAACAGATTCTTCATATTTTTCTGATCATTATACATATCTAAATTATTTAATTTGGAGTTCTGATTAAAAGTTATGAATATTTGAAGTTTGGGGTATTTTACGAAATTTCCTGAATTATAATAAATCCAGAAAACTAGTTATTGCGTCGACTGACGTCGATGTGACGTCGGCCGAGTCAACTGGTCGCTGTCCAGGTCAACTCGACTTTGGGGCCTTGGTCAGTAGTTAGTTTAACTAACTAATTTCGGTTAGTGTTAACCCTGTTTAGTTAGTGGCCGGGCCCACTCGTCAGTGACCCAGGGGGGGTCAAATCCCTGGTCAACCGGGGCTAATCCACCGGCGTCGAGTCGCCGGCGAGGCCGAGACGGCGGAGGCCTTCGGGTTTGCATCTCCGGCGGCCAAACGAGCGGCGGAGAGGCTCTACGTGTTGCGGGTGCTTGGCCGCATCCATCTACGCAAGCAAGGGGGCTGAGGTCAGCCGAGCTCGCCGGAATCGAGCTCACGGCGGTGGCCGGAGTTCGGGTGCAAGTGGGGATGGGGCTGCGGTGCACGGGAGGGCTAGTTAGTGTGTGCGTAATGCTCCTGATGGCTTCCCGAGCGCGGTGACGCGCCTCCGAATCGAGTTCAAGCGGCTGCAGGGGCGGCGGCGACATGGCCAGCGGCAGGGGAAGCTCGGCCACGGCGGGGCTACGGCCTAGAGGGCGGGAGCGACCAGGGGAGAAGGGGGAGACGATGCGGGGCTCACCGTGAGTCCGTTTGGAGGGTCGATGGGCTCGGGCGGCCGGAGTGCTGAATCGGCGACGATGGTGGCCGGAGCCCGAGGTGGAAGACGACGGTGATGGCGATGTTGCTGGCCTCCCGGGTCGCGTGGCTCAAGTGAGACAGAGAAGAGGTCGGGCGGAGCTCTTGGGGATGGCGGAGGGCAAGGGGTGGCTGTGGCATGGTACGGCGATCGGCGGCGTCGGGCGGTTCATGATCGCGTGAGGGAGTGGACAGAGGAGGGAAGCGAGGAGGAGGGAGAGAGCGAGGGGTCCAGGGGGGTTGGGGCGTGGCCGCCTCCGTGGCGTCGCGAGAAGGTCGGGAGGCCGCCAAAGACGGCAGGAGGTGGTGGCAGCTCGGCTGTCTGCTGGCCACGCTGATGCCAGAAGGCATGGGGAAGACGACGCGCGAGGAGGTGGGCTGGGCCAACTGGGCCAGCGAGGGGGGGGGGAGCTGGGCCGGTTCGGACGCCAGGTAGGTGGGCTGCCAGGTAAGTTTCTCTCTGCCTCTGATTTCTATTTTCTATTTTCTGTAATTATGTTTGGCTTTAATAAAAATGCTGCATTTCCAAAAATCATGAAACTGGTCAATGTCACTGTTTGGAATATTTCCAGCAACAAACATTTCAGTTTATGATTATTTGAGCATTTAAAATATTTTATAGTATTTAAATGCCCAAATGCAAATACCATATGAATTAATTCAAAAGTCCAAATGTCATGAAAAAATGTGCAACATCTCTGGTTACTGTTTCCAGCATTTTTTCCAAAAATGATGAACATTTTTGAAGGCCATTTGGTTCATTGAAAAATATTTCTTAGTTGAACCTATTTGAATTGTTTTTTGGTGCTAGGGCTTGGTCATCCCCATTTCAAATTTAAAAGAAATTTAGACATGATGCATGGATGCAATGCCACTAGTTACAAGCAAGCTCTAGGGCTGATCTGGGGTGTGACAGCTCACCCCACTAAACAAGAATCTCGCCCGAGATTCAAGACGTGAGTAAGAGGAAAAGGGAAATCACAAAACTATCACAATCTTCATGATCCATTTGCCCTTCTCGAAGATGTTGATTCACTCCATCATCTTGGTCTTGACGTCTTGCTTTCAAGATCTTCACTCGACACGACAATAGAAAGAAGGGGGAAACCCTACATGATTCGATCTTCACGAAGATCAAGTAAACATGATCGACTCACGCAATTTGAGGCGGTGACACATCTCGAGTTGAGACACAAAACACATCGAGAGGGATGGAAGAACAACGACGAGGTTTGATTAGTGGCAACAATTCCACGCTTAAAAAGATGGTGGATGGGTCAAGGTGGCGAGGAAATATTTATCATGATCCCGTAACGGGACACCTCGAGAAAGGTGACGCAAGAACTATTCCCTTAAGTGGCAAAAAGAATTACTTTTGAATTAGAAATCATTGAGACTCTTCATATCAGCCTAAGGCAATTCACAACGATCGTTTGGCGGAGTGCAAAGGAATGGTACACCCGGACTAGAATGGATGATGTGGACTACCTTGTTGAAGACAACGCAATGGATGATTTTTGCTTATCATCGGAGATGGATGGGACCCATGGTAAGTCCACTTTTGAGGATGATCCTAGACAACAATTGCTGAGAAGGCAACCCAAGGGAGATTGGCACAATGGGATGCGAGCTGGGAACAAAATGCAAATCTTGGGAATGTTCCAACCATCATATCTGCACGAGATTCAGATCTGGTTGGTGTTAAGATATTCCAGACTCATCGAGTCTAGAAGAAAAATGAAAGTTTGCAACACAAATCGACGAGATAATGTTGCGAGATTCTCGGGATATGAACTACGATAGCAAGCTCCAAAACATGAGCTGGTTCTGCTACACACATGTGAACACGTTGTCCCAGACAAGCATGACCACAAGGTAGTCTTACAACAAAACACTACCGAGTTCAGGTGGGGAACCATCTTCGAGGATATTGGAATCTTGTGCAAGAACTAGTATTCGCACAGCAACTCCTTTTCCTTGAACAAATCAATCAGTGGCTTGGTGTGCTATGGAATTCATATAGAATGAAGATGATCAGTCTATCGAGACCATAGAATACTTCGCACATGCATGGTGACTTGGGATGATTCCAAAGGAAACAAAACAAACCTTTCTCAAATTCATGGCGGCAACTTACACCTAAAGCACATGAATTCGAGGAAGTCACTCTTCCATCCAAGCATAGGCTTCATGAACGGAACACGAAGAAATGCTTACACAAGTTTCCAACGCTAGGTTGATGTTCAACATGACTCATGGGGGGAGACAAAATGCTACCGATGGGCTCAATGACAACTCATCGGAATTTCCATATCACTTGTACTTCCACCATCATGTGAACACGGTGATAGCATTGGTCGGACCAAAGGGTGTAATGGGGTATGCTCGAGGATCAACCACGAGTAAGACAACATTACGAACATCGTTAGTTACGATTTGACTTAATAATAGCCCATACTCAAGTCAAAGGATTGATAAGACAATAGGTCCAAAGAATCGATCACAGAGACCGGTCGATGAAGATATCATCTTTCTTCAACACACACTACATAAGAATATCCCTTTGGAGCGAACTAAGTTAGGCAAACTTTTATCTTCCAACTCTCCAAGTTGTTGTCTAGCTTAACCAACTAGCTCGTGGATATCCAACATGATTCTTGGAGAAAGGGTGGTTCACAAGAAACCAACTTGATCACGAGCTCAACATAACAGTGGGACAACTCGGTAATACTTCCAAGAAGATATCCGGAAAATCACAAACCACCGATATGTTACTAAGCTCGAGAACAACCTTGCTTTTGAGACAAGGCGATATGATCGAGATGAGTGAGGACTTGACAAGATCCTAACTCATCAATCGAAGAGTGCACGAAAATAAGGACTAGGTAGCACGATCAATCTTAGGATGATGATTTAATAACCAACATGCTAAGAATGAGGATATTGTCCATTAGCTGCCGTGCAACGAGTTGCTCGGAGTATTGATTTCACACATCACAATTCACTTTCGGCATTCCGGTTTCAACAACTTCGGAACCGAGGAATGAATAATGATGGCGAGAAGTATCACTGCATCAAGAATTCATAAGAGAAGGTGCAATTCTCATGATGTTCACGACATAAAGATGGTAACACTCCAAGGTAGAAGCAGAATCAAAGCTGGATTGACATTTTGATCTGCGGAATACAACTACTTTGACCCAATCCTAGAAATAGATGAGGTATCGAGTTTGTTTCTCCTAGTCATTCGAGCAGAATGGCTTGACGGACCACAAGGATAATAGACATCGATAAGCGAATGCGCACATACTCTTGGTTATCAAGCGATAGAGGATGGTCGGGATACAACTAAAGAGAGCAACTCAAAGGAACATATAATTTTTCGAGTTGTGGAAGCATGGATTAGTATATCGAGCAAGGCTCAACATTTCTCCCGGATAACCCATGCAGAAAGTAGAATTGGCAGATTCACAATATGGAATGGAGAACTCCTCAAGAGTACTCTGATTGTGATCTTTTGGTTCAAAAGAACTTCTGCCATAAGCGGTTCGTAGTATTTGGAAGAAGGAAATACCACGGACCTCGAGGACTATCGCAAAGTTACTAGTATCCTAAAGGAACTAGCAAATACTAACAATATGAAGTAGGGTGAATCTCGGGTTCAAGAACCCACGATTAGAATACCTACTAATCTAAATTGCATCGCGGGATGCTTTCAAGAATAATGGCCAGAATCATCACACTGGGGATACAAAAGCATTGCTAAATTTCTAGGTGACTTCCTAAACACCTAGGGTCATAATGATAATTCCAACATATATGTCAAGGCAATAAATTACCTCAACGCACCGGTTAGTGTGCTTATTCTGACCAAAGGGACATCAGGTATGGAAGGAAAGAATTTGCAAATGCATCAGACTATTTAGAGACCTGGGATGACTCGGACAGCATAACGGCTGTAAATGCTCAAAATGATTTGAGACATCCTGCAAAAATGGTGGCATAACCACTCAACAACATCATAACAAGATTACGAGATCAACGGTAATCATACGTAATTAGTAGGAACTGAATCGGGATTAAAACCAACAATCTTAAGGGTCTATGGATTAGTAACACGTCATCCGATAGATAGATGAGAGGGCCTAGTTCTTAACCCGTAGAAGAGAAGAGGATGACTCGGATCGAGAAGGCCATGAGATATAAGGAGTAAAAAGAGCCTTACGTTCCTTCCACAATCAATTCCCTTATATAACTAAAGCATTTCTAGACTCAACTTCGACCAGTTTGGCTTGGTAATCCTCAGCAACAGGGCTCGATACCATTATTTGTCGGGACCCGATCCTAAGTCACACCGATCTAGCATGTAACACATCATATCACTTTGCGGCCTCACGCACGGTAGTCCCACGGGTGTCGCCTTACCATGGCCCGGGACCGTTTGCGCCTGTTGGCTCACGTATATGATAGTGTCGCTAGCATCCATATGACAAAGAACCCGGGCCGACATGGCTAGTTGTGAACCCAAAGCGGCGCTAACCTATGGGGACAGGCATACATGAATCACATCGAGCATGTCGGTCATCAACGTATATATTCGGGCTGTAGCACTGGCTAACAGGACTCCGGTATCCCGGGCTGTAGCAGGCTAGGCAGGACTCGAATATCACCGCGTGACATTTCCCGAAGAGCAGACATAAGGCGAAGTGAAACACATGCCGACCGATCAAGTGTCCAAGCGGTAGTCTTTGGGCTAGCGAGGACTCCGGTGAACCGGGCTGTAGCGGACTACTATCGCCGAAGCACGAGACTACATTTCCCCATATGAGAGGCTGCCAAGGATAAACAACTAGTTTGTCGGATCCCACACATACCAAGCATTTCAAACATACACACAATATGCTCAATATGTGTAGATACAACATGGCATCACAACATAACTCTACGACTCAAATATTTATTCAATAGGCTCCGAGGAGCGAGATATTACAAACATGGGTCTCATGACCCAACACTCGAGCATACAAGTCAAAGCACAAGCGGGAGCTAAACATGTGCGAGTACAGACAACTATAAATGAAGAAGGCTGAGAAGCACGACTATCTACCAGATCCTACCGAGGGCACAAGATCGTAGCTGAGGTAACAAGCTAAACGTCAAGTCCAAGCGGAACTACTAACGAGACCAAGTCTCTCGCAAAACATAAAATAAGCAAGCGTGAGTACAAGCGCATTTCAACAAGACTTACATCAGAACTAACTACATATGCATCATTATCAAAAGGGGTGGTGGAGTTTAAGCTGACAAGCCAGCTTTGACTCGGTGGCTATCTGAACTACATCGCAAGTAACTCTTTTGAGGTGGCGCACGAGTCCACATATTCACCATATCAATACACCACTATGGACCCGCCTCCCGTCTCCCTACGAGAACGCCATCCATAGCACTCACGCTTATCTTGCATTTTAGAGTATCCACTTTCACTTGTCTATGAACCGATATAGGCAACCCGAAGTCCTTCTCCGTGGACACGGCTATTCGAATAGATCATATTAACCCTGCAGGGGTGTACTTCTTCACACACGCTCTCACCACTTACCGCCGTTTACACGACATGTACTCGGCAACCTTCAAGCGGAAGCCCAACGTGGGTGTCGGCCACGACCTACCTAAACACACAAGTTCCAAGTCTAGGTTTATCGCCTATTCGGGTTCCATCCGCAGGGAGTCCGGCCGAGGTTTCCCATACAGCCCCGAACAATGTGTACAGGGCTCCCGAGACACCAAACGGGCGAATCGGTACATCAGACACGGTGCCTACCGCAACACAACCCACCCCTACGGTCAGCATGCGTGCCCCCAAAGATACTACAAACGCCAGAAACTACTTGCAACTCCCTGACCGAGGACAAGGGTGGTTAAGAAGCCGAGAGGGTCAATTAAGGATCCCAATGCGTGGTAGTAACTGTTTCATGGATCACAAACACGAACTTCAGTTCACGAGGACGGCTGCAATGAGACAACCCACCATGTACTCCTACATGGCCTCTCACCGCTACCTTTACCAAATCGTGTTCACACACTTAGCTCACACACAATAGGACATGTTCACACAACCATTCCAATTCATTCCCGATGAATCGGACTGACTCAACTCTAAGCAAAGAGAGGCATGACAAACAAGCAAAATGAGTAGGCACAACAGTGGCTCAAACAACTCCTACTCATGCTAGTGGGTTTCATCTAATTACTGTGGAATGACAGGTCATGCAGAGGATAAAGGGGTTCAGCTACCGCAACAAGTAACACATGAGTCGTTGTTGTCCTAATGCAGTAAAATAGAGCAGGAGCGAGAGAGTGGGATTATATCAGAATGAACAAGGGGGTTTTGCTTGCCTGGCACTTCTGAAGATAATATAGTTCTTCATCGGTGTCATCGAACAATCGTCGGAACGTCGTCTATCGAGAGGGGGCAATTTCCGGCAAACAAGAGAGAACACAATCAATGCAATGCACATTCACATGAATGACATGTCATGTTAAGGTACTGAATTCACCTAATGCAACAGTAATCCAAGTTAATTGAAGTGGAATTCAAACAAGGGTGAACTCCAACCTCAAATGCTATTTCATAAATTAACCTAATCATGATTCATCTTATTCAGTGAGGTTAACTTGTTCAAACATGCATGATCATGGCATAAACAGATTCTTCATATTCTTCTGATCATTTTTCATATCTAAATTATTTAATTTGGAGTTACAGATTAAAAGTTATGAATATTTGAAGTTTGGGGTATTTTCTGAAATTTCCTGAATTATAATAAATCCAGAAAACTAGTTATTGCGTCACTGACGTCGATGTGACGTCGGTAGTCAACTGGTCGCTGTCCGTGTCAACTCGATTTGGGGCCCACTGGTCGATAGTTAGTTTAACTAACTAATATCGGTTAGTGTTAACCTGTTTAGTTAGTGGCCGGGCCCACTCGCCGCTGACCTGGGGTCAAATCCTGGTCAACCGGGGCTAATCCACCGGCGTCGAGTCGCCGGCGAGGCCGAGACAGTGGAGGCCTTCGGGTTTGCATCTCCGGCGGCCAAACGAGCGGCGGCGAGGCTCTACGTGTTGCGGGTGCTTGGCCGCATCCATCTACGCAAGCAAGGGGGGCTGAGGTCAGCCGAGCTCGCCGGAATCGAGCTCACGGCGGTGGCCGGAGTTCGGGTGCAAGTGGGGATGGGGCTGCGGTGCAGGAGGGCTAGTTAGTGTGTGCGTAATGCTCTGATGGCTTCCGTAGCGGTGACGCGCTCGAATCGAGTTCAAGCGGCTGCAGGGCGGCGGCGACATGGCCGGGCGGCAGGGAAGCTTCGGCCACGGCGGGCTACGGCCTAGAGGGCGGGCGCGACCACGGGAGAAGGGGAGATGATGCGAGGCTCACCGTGAGTCCGTTTGGAGGTCGATGGGCTCGGGCGGCCGAGTGCAGCGAATCGACGACGATGGTGGCCGGAGCCCGAGGTGGAAGACGACGGTGATGGCGACGTTGCTGGCCTCCCGGGGTCGCGTAGCTCGGCGGAGACGGAGAAGAGGTCGGGGCGGAGCTCTTGGGGATGGAAGAGGGCAAGGGTATGGCTGTGGCCGCGGGTACGGCGATCGGCGTTGACGGCGGTTCGCGGTCGCGTGAGGGAGTGGGACAGAGGAGGGAAACGAGGAGGAGGGAGAGAGCGAGGGGTCCAGGGGGGTTGGGGCGCGTGGCCGTCTCCGTGGCGTCGCGAGAAGGTCGGGGAGGCCGCCCGGCCTGAAGCAGGAGGTGGCAGCGGCTCGGTTGTCGCAGGCATACCTTGCGATGCCCGAAGGCATGGGGAAGACGACATGAGGAGGTGGGCTGGGCCAACTGGGCCAGGGAGGGGAGCTGGGCCGGTTCGGACGCCAGGTAGGTGGGCTGCCAGGTAAGTTTCTCTCTGCCTCTGATTTCTATTTTCTATTTTACGTAATTATGTTTGGCTTTAATAAAAATGCGGGCATTTCCAAAAATCATGAAACTGGTCAATGTCACCGTTTGGAATATTTCCGACAACAAACATTTCAGTTTATGATTATTTGAGCATTTAAAATATTTTATAGTATTTAAATGCCCAAATGCAAATACCATATGAATTAATTCAAAAGTCCAAATGTCATGGAAAAATGTGCAACATCTCTGGTTACTGTTTCCAGCATTTTTTCCAAAAATGATGAACATTTTTGAAGGCCATTTGGTTCATTGAAAAATATTTCTTAGTTGAACCTATTTGAATTGTTTTTGGTGCTAAGGCTTGGTCATCCCCATTTCAAATTTAAAAGAAATTTAGACATGATGCATGGATGCAATGCCACTAGTTACAAGCAAGCTCTAGGGCTGATCTGGGGCTGTGACAATTTCACAGCCGATGAGGTGAAAACCTGGTGTGCTAATCTGGGCATTAAGCTCGATTACGCCTCTGTCTACCACCCGCAAACAAACGGTCAAGTCGAGCGAGCCAATGTTCTTATTATGAGCGGCATCAAACCCAGGCTGGTGCGATCTTTGAAAGAATCGAGACAAGCACCTTTGGGTCGAGGAGCTCGACTCCAGACTGGGGCTGCGGACCACGCCCAACCGTACTACCAGATACACACCTTTCTTCATGGTGTACGGTGCAGAGGCCGTATTGCCCTGCGATATTATACATGAATCACCTCGAGTGCGTATGTATGAAGAGAAGGAGGCCTAGACGCCCTGGAGGAGGAGCGCGACGTCGCCAAAGCCCGTTCAGCATTTTATCAACAGCAGGCTCGAAGATATCAAAGCAGAGAAGTACGGGCCAAGACTTACAACGTTGGCGAACTTGTTCTACGCTTGCCGGAGAAGAAAAAGGACAAACTCAAGCCCAAATGGGAGGGTCCCTTCATAATCGACGAAGTCCTTACTGGCAGAGCGTACCGTCTTCGTGACGCATCAGACAATCGCCTAGAGCCGAGCCCCTGGAATGCGGCCAGACTCCGAAGGTTTTATGCCTAGCGCCGAATTCTTTGTTCGTCCCCTTCTCCTCTGTAGTTTCCATTACTTTTTCTCTCTTTTCCTCCTTTATTTTTTCACTTTAAAGCTCTCATACGGCTCAAACAAACACCGCTGACGTACACATTTTTACATATGTACGTCCATTATACCTGGGGGCTTCTTGAACAGAAGCTTGTCAATATTATTTTCCGAGCGTCAAGCTCATCATACATACGCGTTTTTCCCGTATGTCTTTTCTTCACCATTATATGCATCGATATGACTTAAGTTTTGGCTAAGCTGGGTTGCCTGGCTCATGTGCTTACCCCTACGTTCTCGATTGTTTGGCTAGGCAGTAAAGGGAGCACCTCTGTGATTGTTATTGTCGGGTCATCCGGATGTGTACCTCAGACTGGGTGAAGCCGAAAGCTAGCGTTCTTAAGGGAATATTCGGTCGGTGGATGAAAAATACACTTTGCACTCACTCTATTGTGAACCCCCAGAAGCTATACACACTGTGATTTTTACATCACAATTCGAACATGTCTACTAATGCATGCACACCCAGGTAAAGGAACCCTTAACGGAACTATTCTCCCTAGAAATTGTTTCTTACAATCTCAATGTAATATAACATAACTAGCCGGATACAACTTGTCTGTTCAAGCAACTATGACCCCTACGCCTAGTTTTCCAAGCATACCTCGGTCTATTCGGCCGCGAGGGTATTCGGAAGCACTCCGCACCATCGAGTCTGGAGGTTGAAGCGAAAAGGTCTCCCATGACAAATGCTATACAATTCAGCTATAATTACATAGGGTAAGGAAAGTACATAGTCACTTGGACTCAAACACTTCCTTCTCTATACCGTCCAACATGCGGTCTAACTTACAATCCTGTTGGGAATATTTGGCGGCCACCTCTACTTGGTCATGCACTAAACTAACGGGAATTTCTTCCCCATTCGACCCTAGCGGTCCAACCCGAGCCATGTGATTAGGATCAAGCTTGGTATACCGAGTTTTCACCATGGCCCAAGCTTCTCGCGCACCCTCTCAATAGGCCGATATCTTCCATAGTCGGATACGCCGCCGCGCTCCTTTGAACAGCTCTACAAGCTCATCCACACTTCCAGGAGAGGAGGCGGATGGACATAGGGCCTTGGCAACACTCTGCATCGCCAGTCGTTCCATTTTTGTGCACTTGCGATAGCCTTGGCAGCAGATCACTCGATGATCCGGACACCTCCTCTTCAGGACGGCCCGTCAATATACCTGCAATCATAATTATATGGGTTCCATCTATCTCCGAACTACTTTAACAATAGTTCGAACACATACTGAATATGCTGCCACGCAGCTTCTTGTTCTCCTTCACAGAATCGGCTAGCTGGGCCCGCACATCCTTCAGCTCTTCGCCTAGCTGGGTTTTGCAATCCTGGAGCTGGTTTTTCTCTACAATGGCCTGCTTCAGCACACGTTCGCTCGCAGCATGTAACCTCATGGCTTCTTGTTCATTCGCTTGCGCAACTTCCAGCGCCTCTTTGAGCTCCTCTGACAATCATGTCATGATATAGGCAGGACAGTTAGCATTAATGGCATATGATTATATTTTCTTGATGGAGGGGAATATTACCAGGCGACGCCTTTTTGGACCTTTCCAGTTCGGCGGTAGCGACATTTAGTCATACCGACATTGTTCCAGCTCTTGGGTTAGAAGGTTGTTCTTCTCTGTAAGAACATGGTCATACAATGGTCCTTAAATCAGTTGTACCAACTGCTTTCAGTCCCGGGGGCTACTGGCATATGGCCATCCTATTCGGACAAAGAAAACTTACCCGCACATCTGTTAAATGCTGCTTTGTGGCTCTACTAAGCCCGTTTCGAGCAACTCGGATGTACGCATCAGCCGAGCTGAAGGCATTGAATGCCCCTTCCGAACTCAGGGTCTCGTAAAATAGCCCCGCAGCACCGATGATTCATGGTGCTCTCCACTTCCGAGTTGGTAACGGACATATTCTCCGAAACCTCGGCCGAAGGACAGTCCGACATTGTTCCCATATCTGCTCCCGTCTCTCCGACGGGGTTTAAATCCCGGGCGCCGGGAATACGGCCGGCCGGACCCTCAGACATAGTCTGGTGAACCTTTTTTCCTGGTACCTGACAAACGTATAAGTTGCAATTGGATGTGACTACTAAAGTATACCTTCAAATCCTTACCTCTTTGACGAGGGACCGGTCGTGTCTTCACCGACCTTCCTTTTAGAGGCCTTGCTCGGCGCTGGAGTCGCCCTCTTTGGAGCCGCCCCCGGAGTAGCATGACGCGCTGAACGCCTCCCCTGTGGAGCACGATGCAGTGCGATGAGTGAGGCAGTGCAAGGAAGCTCTTTCGAGCGGGACTTTTTGTTGATAACTTACGTGGGAAGCAGGAAGAAGACCAGGGTAATCGGCGATGATGGCCACTTCCGTGCCATCGTAGCTCCCCTGGTAAGACACCCCTTCCACGAGTACCACGAATATATCCGGGTCTTCTTCAAACCCAGGATCCAGCTCCCGGTTGTGGTTCTCAGGCTGTGGGGCGGGGCTGTAAAACCCCTCGGTGATTTTTCGCCAATGCTGTTATAAGCAGATTAGAAATTTATCAAAGGTAATCCGGGAAGCGGGATAAGTAAAGCAGAAGGACTGGGGCTTACCCAACTGGGAGGATTATACATAGAATATCCATCCCTGCGATTGATGCAAAGAAATTCCTCCTCCTCCCCTTTGAACAGCTCAGCCAATACTTTGGCTAGGGCGGCAGGGGTGTCCGGACCTTTTTGACCACAACGGGAGGCGTCATCCTCCCCGTTGTAGTGCCACATTGGGATCGTTCTATACTGAATCAGCTGAACCCCTCGCACTATGGAGGTCGCCATTATCTCCACCATTGTTAATCCGGACTGAGCGAGCGTCTTTATCTTGCCCAGGAGCTGACGAACCTCCGCACCGTCGTCCTCTTCAAGGCTCCGGGGACGCCAACTGTGGCGTTTCTTTAGCGGAGCGCTTGAAAATTCAGGGAGACCCTTTCGAACTAGGTCGAGAAGTGCATCATCCTTGATGTAGAACCATTCCGAAGGCCACTCTTTTGATTCCCTCCTTGGTGTGCCGGACAGGTATCCGGTATCGGCGATGCTTCACACTTCGGCTCCGCCCACTTCAAAAATTGAACCCTCATGGTTACGCGGGACAAGATAGAACAATTTTCTCCACAGTTCAAAGTGGGCTTCAACACCCAGAAATAACTCACATAGAGCGACGTAACCTGCGTGTGCAGGATAGAGGCGGGAGTGAAGTTGTGCAGCTGGAGGCCATAATATTCCACAAGCCCTCGGAGGAACGGATGGACCGGAAATCCGACGCCTCTTAGCAGATAGGGGACGAAGCACACTCGCTTCCCCCTGGATGGATTGGGGAAGTCCTCCGCCTGAGTCACGCCATTAAAGGAGGCTGACTGTAACGCCCCGGATACAACTTTCCATATTCGTAACTCCAACTCTTGCCTTTTCCGGAGATGCAATATGTTATTTCCTCCGTGGTTGGGTTTTTGTCTTTTGTTTTGCATTTTGTTCATGTCTTGCATTTCATCTCATCGCATCATGTGCATTGCATCTGCATGTTTTCATAAAACTCGTAGCCGTTCGTAGTTGCCCTTTCTCTCTTTGCCTCCGTTGTCACTTTGTCAGGCCCTTGTCCTCGTTGACCTCTCTCAGACCCCTCGTGTGCGTGTCCGAAACTTACCCGAACCCGAACCGGTCTGTCGTTACTGATGGATCCGGATCATCCCCAAACATCTATAAAACAGCTCCGTTTTCTTAATTGGGCTCTCTAGCCTATATTTTCTTCGTCCGTCCAATTTAGATCAAAGAGCCTCCATTAGTCTGCATTTAGATCCACCTGCTATATAAACCAACCTATCCCAACCCTAAATTTGAGGAGAGCTGTCCCATCCATCCAATCCCCCACTCGCCGCCGCCACCCACGCACCATCGTCCTCGGGATCCATCCCGATCCGCCCACCTCCTCTCCCTTGAATTCCCCGTCGAGCCAACCGGCGCCTGGCCTTCTCGCCTTTCAGCCACCCACCAGCAGGCAGCCAGCCCCGCTCCTCGTGCCCGAGGCCTCCAAGCCACTCCTCGCCGGCAACTAGCAGGACCGTCGCGTCCCTCTCCTCTGATTCTTCCCGTGCTTCTTCTTTCCCCTGTCTCTCGCTCACATCTCTCTCTCTCTCTCTCTCTCTCTCTCTCTCTCTCTCTCCAGAGCACAGGAACGCCAGGACCGTCGCGCTTGACCCGGCGCTTCGATCCCGAATGGATCGAGCCGCTACCTCCAGCCCGCAGCCGCGTGGAGCTCCTCTGCGCCCGAGCTGCACCAGGCCCCAAGCAACCGAGCTCCCCTAGCCGAGCTCCCTCCTCCATCGCCCGAACAACCAGCAGGTCGCCGCACCTCTCGTCCGTCTCCTCCTTCCTCTCGACCTCTCTCTTACCCGACTCCCCCTACCTCTCTGTTTGCCTACAGGAGCAGCCCCGCCTCCACCGGCCGGCGACCTCACCTGAACCTCGCAGGCGAGCAGCCCGCCAGGCCAGTCCGCTCCGTCCGGCCGCCTCCTGCCGTCCTCGTCGCCAAGGGACTGCAGCAGCTCCAACCCGCAACCCCGCCATGGATGCCGTCCGCCGGCGACCACCCAGGTCATGTCGCCATGCCCTGTCTCCTCTTCTTTCATTCGGCCTTTCTCCGTGTCTCTCCACTCTGAACTCTCTCGCTCTCTGTATTTCTTCAGGGAGGCGCATCCCCACGCCGGTCCTCGTCCCACGGCGCCTCGGCGGCTGCGCCCGTTTTCGACCCGATCTGGCGGGTTCGGTCCGGCTTGTCGAGATCCGGCGTCCCAGCTTCGGTGGTGCGCCATAAGCCCTCATCACCGGCCTCCCACACCTGCGTGCGGGGCGGCGACCAGCGCCCGATCCGCTCCTCCTCTGTTCGAGAGGAGGAGACTGCCGTCATGACAAGGCGTTGACCGCGCCCCTCCCCTCGTTAGATCCAACCAGCCCGGCCGGCTGTTTGACCAAGGCCCGAGGTGGTGGCGCCCCATTCCTCTTTTGTGCAGCCCGGTTCTGATTCGGCCCGTAGATGTTTTTCCCAGTTCTGCGAATTTAGTTATTTTTCCAGAGGATGCCAGTTTTGCAGAAAACCCCTTGCTCTTCATGCATATAAAAACTCATTAACCGTGCATCATAATAAAGTGATTTAAACATGTAAAATGCTTAGATTTCTTTCTAGTTTCACAATATGCCACTTTCATCCATGTCTAAATGTTTAAAATGTTGTTTCTTTAAATGTGCTTAAATGCCATGCTAAAATGATTTATTTCATAACTAAATAACCGTAGCTCCAATTTTAATAAACTTTATATGTAAATGTGGAAAAATGCCTAGTTTAACATGGTATACTTTATTTTTCTGTTTAACAACACTAAAATATGATTTATAGCAGAACAGTACCAAATCTAAAATATGCACATGATGATTTTCCGGAATTGTTGTTTGTTGTTCCGGCCTCATTTAAACTTGCCTAGATAGGTAGTTTAATTATGCTCCACCTCTTGCCATGTTTAACAACATTTAATATTGTTTGGTAGCTTAAACGAGATTAAACTAAATATGTCAATGTGGTGTTTTGTCAATATGCAACCCGTTGCATATTGAGCTCCACTAATTTGTAGTATTGTTTGTTGCACTGTGCCATGCCATGCCTCATTAAACCGGACATGCATCATACTTGATTGTGCATCGTGCCATGTTTATGCTTGTGCATTTATCATGTAGTTGTTTCTTTCCGGTGTTGCTTCTCAGTTCCGGTAATGTTGCGATTGTGAGGATTCGTTCGACTACTCCCGTTCATCTTCTTCATGGACTCGTTCTTCTTCCTAGCGGGATTTCAGGCAAGATGACCGTCACCTTGGATCTCACTACTATCATTGCTATGCTAGTTGCTTCGTTCTATCGCTATGTTGCGTTACCTACCACTTGCTGCTCAAGCCTCCCAAATTGCATGATAGCCCCTAACCGTTGTCACCCTTCCTAGCAAACCGTTGTTTGGCTATGTTACCGCTTTTGCTCAGCCCCTCTTATAGCGTTGCTAGTTGCGGGAGAAGATGAAGATTTCTCCATGTTGGATTATGTTTATGTTGGGATATCACAATATCTCTTATATTATTAATGCATCTATATACTTGGTAAAGGGTGGAAGGCTCGGCCTTATGCAGTTCGCTTTGAATAAAACTCCTCCAGCAAGGCCCAACCTTTGTTTTACCATTTGCCTCACCACCACCTATACCTTTCCCTTGGGTCGGCCAACCCGAGGGTCATCTTTATTTTAGCCCCCGGCCGGTGCTTCTCTAAGTGCTGGCTTTGAACCGAAGTCCGTGGGGCCACCACGGGAAACTTCGAGGCTTGGTTTTACTCAGAGCTGTCTCATCCGGTGTTGCCACGAGAACGAGATATGTGCAGCTCCTATCGGGATTGTCGGCATCGGGCGGCTTTGCTGGTCTTGTTTTATTCTTGTCGAAATGTCTTGTAGCCGGGATTCCGAGACCGATCGGGTCTTCCGGGAGAAGGAATATCCTTCGTTGATCGCGAGAGCTTATCATGGGCTAAGTTGGGACACCCTGCAGGTATAAACTTTCGAGAGCCGTGCATGGTTATGTGGCAGATGGGAATTTGTTAATATCCGGTTGTAGTAAACTTGAAGTAAACTCTTCTAAAATACACCAACCGTGTGCGTAACCGTGAATGTCTCTTTTCGGGGTTGATCGAGAGGAGAACACGGTTTCTGGGTTATGTCTGACTTAAGTAGGAGTTCAGGATCACTTCTTGATCATTAATAGTTGACGACCGTTCCTTTGATTCTCTTCTCGCTCTCATTTGCGTATGTTAGCCACCATATATGCTTAGTCATTGCTGCAACCTCACCACTTTACCCCTTCCTTACCCATTAAGCTTTGCTAGTCTTGATACCCATGGTAATGGGATTGCTGAGTCCTCGTGGCTCACAGATTACTACACCAATAGTTGCAGGTACAGGTTATGCGATGATCTTGACGCGAGAGCGGTGTTACTTGTTTTGGAGTTCTTCTTCTGCTTCTTCTTTGATCAGGGGATAGGTTCTAGGTCGGCAGCCTGGGCTAGCAGGGTGGATGTCGTTTGAGTTTCTGTTTGTGTTCATCCGTAGTCGGATGGTGCTCTTATGTATTTTGTATTCTTGCGGCATTTGTATGCCTTGTATGTATCCCCATCTATTATGTAATGTTGATGTAATGATATCCACCTTGCAAAAGCGTCTTCAAGATGCGCTTCTATCCTTGGTGGGACCTTCGAGTTCCTTTAGGATAGGGTCGCATCTTAGGCGTGACAAGTTGGTATCAGAGCCTCGACCGACCATAGGAGCCCCGTTGTTTGTTGGCCGTTGTTGAGTCTAAAAGAAAACTATTTTGACTCTTAGGATTATATATATCAGAGAGTAGGATTCTTTTTACTCCTCAGTCCTTCGTCGCTCTGGTGAGGCCTCCTGACGTAGATGTTTTGTCTTTCCTCTCCTCAAATTTCACGAATTTTTTTAGGATCACGCGGGTATCTTGGGATCGTTCCGATAGTCTTGACGAGAACATTGTTCTTGGTGCCTCTGACATTTAGGGGTTGTGGCAGTGTCCGGGGAGTTGAGCTCCGAGGTGTTGTCGTCACAATTTTATCGTTGCTGATTCTGGAATACGAGTTTTGCCGACATCGAAAATCTCTTTTATGCGATTGTTGGTGAGATAACCTCGACGCCACCGATCTTTGGGGAGTTCGGGAGTATTACCATAGCTTGTATAACGGATGCTTTTCAAGGTTGAGGTACTACGATTTCCGGAGTTTTCTTGGTTATGTGTTGACGGATGGATCTTCTTTGGATCTAGGTATTGTTAGTTTGGGTGATATATTTTGTGTCCCTGTATCCCCAACACCGCAGTTGCATAACCGTAAAGTTTCGGGAGTTTATAGGTGGGTATTCAAGTAGCTCCTAGAATATCTTTCCGACAGGTGCATGATATGGGATTGGGTAAATCTCTATCATATGTATTTGTTTCGGCTTATTCTGCAAGCCAAATCCTTTGTTTTGTTTTATTTGTGGTATTCGAGTTGCTTCGAAGTCAAATGTTGAATCCATACCTTTCCTAAACGGTGTTCTCATATTTCTATGTGAATACTAATCCTTCTTGATCATCAAGGTTGCCATGTTAATTCTTTTCCAACCGGCGTGCTTCTCTTCAAGTGGATCCGATCATTTCAACATTTGCGAGATCAATTCTAAGTTTTTCACAACGGTGTCCGTTTCATCCGTCCCCAAGTTGCCTTTGTTTTCCCGCCCTCCCACCCTTTTTCTTCAAGGACTCAGATTTCTTAATCATGTATCCTTTTATTTGTGGGAAGTCTCTTCATTCTTTTCTTTCAATGTTCTTATCCGGTGATTTCCCATGAAGATGCTCAACAGTTTCAAGTTCATCATTCTTCATTCTCGTATTCTTTTCCGGTGGATTTAACTCAAGCTTTCGATGTTCATCATATTCCTTTCCTTGTTGCAAATGCTTTCTCTTGCCGATGCACCTCTTAATCATTCACTTCTCGCTATTCATTTGTTACGGAGTGTTGAAGATATCTCGGAAGGCTCGTCTTTTCATTCTAGATCCGTTCAAGTTATTTTGAGGTTGTTATCTCATTCAAGCCATTTAATTCTACCGGTGCAATCTTTATTTCAAGCAATCCTTCAACGATGTTTCTTTCGAGTGGGCCCTAACCCACATGTCTTTTCCCAGGATCTTACTTGACTTTTCTAATTTTCCAGGAGCTATTCCCAAATTCTTTTCAAAGTTTAACGTAAGAATGAATTTTCTTCAGTCATATGTCTTTCTCCAAGATCTTCCAAATTCTTTTCATTGTTGGCTCAACCTCTTTGTTTTTCATTCTCCCGGAGTATCTCAACAATTCATGGTGGTGTTTCTCATCATCATTCTTGGATTTTGAAGACCGAAGAAGAGTTCCTCTTAAATCCTTACCCGTTCTTCCAAAGATGCGTAGTTCAAGCTTGATGCCATCCTCGCATAATTGTTTTTGATTGTGACAATTCTTTTCTTACCATCCGGAGCATTTCATGAGTTATTTCCATTTCTTTCCTCTGTAGGCCATCATGTCATAATTCCTCATTCTCAGCCTTCAGCTCTCGTTCTCCAAATCTTACCGGTGAATTGTTCAAATATCCTCTAATCAGTTCATGATCTCTTCATTCTCTTGTATCTAAATTCTCTCAAGCATCTTCATTCGTTTTCCAATTCTTCCCGGTGAATTGTGCCTTGGCTTCGTTCATTGTCATTTTTCTTACGGTGGTTCGTTCAAGATTCTTTTTCCTTAATTATCACTTTAATTCATTCGTTCTTTCCAATCCTACCGGTGGTTCATGAAGACCTTCTCAAGTTTGCGTTATGCCATTTCTCAATTCTTTTGCAAGAAGAATAAGTAGTATGTAAAATCCATTGCTTGTCATCAATTTAATTTGATGAAGGATAAGCATACAATAAATCTTATTCTTATTTCCTCGAGGTGATTCAATTATTTTCTTACGGAGTTGTTCATGATATCATTTATCGGTTCTAAGTTGTTCATCTTTTCTTTTAGGAGTTCCAAGTTTTCTGCATTATCTCATCGCGAGCTCCTTCTAAATCATTTCTAGGCTTGGATCCTATTCTTTTCATCCTTTTGCTTCTTGGAGGCTCTACATGGTGGTTCATCAAGGACTCCTTTCATTCTTCAATTGTTCTTCAAGTTTTTCTCTCGGAGTCATGATCCGCCAAGCTACACTCTAAAATAAACATGGTGTTCAACACATGTTTTGTTTTGAGGCGTTCAAGCATTCTTCTTCTTGCATTCCGAAGTGCAATTCTTTCTACCTTATCTTTTGAGATGGTGTTATGTCATCCTTGGCAATTTCTCCTCCTGCTTCATGATTCACTTGTTGTCAAGAATGAGGTATTTTAATCCATCATTTTCTCTTCGTTCAAGAGATCTTTTCAACCAATCAATCTTTTTGTTGGAGTTATATTGGGTTATATTTCACCTCTGACCTTCCCTAAGGAATGTAGCTATTTGTGGTGCTTATCAATGATCCAATTTTCTCCTTCTCATCTCGGTGAAGAAGTTTCTCTTATCTTCATTGATCTCAACCAATCAATTGTTTACATTAATGGCGGGTTGTCACCTCATCATTTTGAGATGTTTGCCGTAAGCCCACAACAAGCTTGTGCTTTTCGTTGTTGATTTTGCAACAACTCCGTTCAATTCTTCTTTGCAAGGTGCTTTCCAAGTTCATTTGTGGCAGAAGTTGGCATTTTCTTCTCCGTCCCTTTATCCCAACGATCTAACTTCTATTCTTTCGTTACGGAGGCATTGTGATGTTGTGCTCTTCACCCATCACCTCGTTTTGTTAAGATCATGTTATTTTCTTACTTATCCATTTAACCGGAGTGCTGTGTCATCTCTTCAAGTTCTTTTCATCTTATCAAGTTTTCCTTCTTATTTTAGTCGGAGTGCTGCCCAAATTATATCAATCTTATTCCTTCTCTATCTAGTTTTAACGGAGTGGTTTGAATTCTATCTTGTCCATTAAACTCTTGATTCATGTCTTTGCAACCTTCAAGTTCTCGTAATGGTCCTTGTTCCTCTTTTCTAAGGATTGTTTGCAATCTCATTCATCTCTGTTGTACTCTTTCTTTTAAATTGTTTAACCTCTCAAGGTTCGTGGTTTCACTCGTTTGTCGTAGAAGCAACTTTGTTTTACCTCCCTCTTCCTTTTTCCTCCGGTGCCAACCTAGATCTCGGGACGAGATCCTCTCGTAGTGGTGGAGTGTTGTAACGCCCCGGATACAACTTTCCATATTCATAACTCCAACTCTTGCCTTTTCCGGAGATGCAATATGTTATTTCCTCCGTGGTTGGGTTTTTGTCTTTTGTTTTGCATTTTGTTCATGTCTTGCATTTCATCTCATCGCATCATGTGCATTGCATACGCATGTTTTCATAAAACTTCGTAGCCGTTTGTAGTTGCCCTTTCTCTCTTTGCCTCCGTTGTCACTTTGTCGGGGCCCTTGTCCTCGTTGACCTCTCTCGGACCCCTCGTGTGTGTCAAAACTTAGCGAACCCGAACCGGATGTCGTTACTGATGGATCCGGATCATCCCCAAACATCTATAAAACAGCTCCGTTTTCTTAATTGGGCTCTCTAGCCTATATTTTCTTCGTCCGTCCAATTTAGATCAAAGAGCCTCCATTAGTCTGCATTTAGATCCACCTTCTATATAAACCAACCTATCCCAACCCTAAATTTGAGGAGAGTTGTCCCATCCATCCAATCCCTCACTCGCCGCCGCCACCCATGCACCATCGTCCTCGGGATCCATCCCGATCCGCCCACCTCCTCTCCCTTGAATTCCCCGTCGAGCCAACTGGCGCCCGTGGCCTTCTCGCCTTCAGCCACCCACCAACCAGAGCAGCCAGCCCCGCTCCTCGTGCCCGAGGCCTCCAAGTGTAGCGACCCGACCCGAGTGGATCAAGTCTCTGTGCTTTCGTGTCATCCCTGGATCGGTATGCTGACACACACAGTACTCGAAGGATTTATAACAGAGGTAAATCACATGTATAAAGTAACGTAAATACTATTACCTCAATCCAAATATAGCGGAAGCAACAAGGTTGTGGATTCCCATCAACACCAACGGTAAAGTTGAGTATAGGAAATCGTAACCCTAACGTATCACTTACTCGTAAATGCGAAAAGTGCAACATGAAAAGTTGCAGCCCAAAACGGGTCAAACACATGGAATATCTTGGCAATGTAACACATAGAGAATAATGAATGATAAGCCTGTACTACATGCATATGTGGCTGGTGGAAAAGCTCTATGATTACAGTTTTGCATAAAGCCAGTTTTTCCCTACTGCAAAGAAATAAATTTGTTTAACTATCATGGTGGTTGTTAAACATTGAGAATGGTTGACAGCATCCTCAATCCCAATTAAGAGTACTCACTAAAAACCCAAACAATATTAATTAGAAGTAACATGATGAGATTCACATGATATTCAAATACTAGATACTCAAGATGTCCATAACCGGGGACACGGCTAACCATGATTAGTTTATACACTCTGCAGAGGTTTGCGCACTTTTCCCCACAAGACTCGATCGCCTCCGTTGGATTTCTCGCACTACATGATGTTTGAGAAACGGATGACCGAGACATAGTCTTTCAGAAGCGCTAGCACCTTACTACGGGTAGACCGGTACACCTACATCCCCTACATCTGCTAGTCCACCACTATAAGAGTTCGCACGACTTAGTCAACTATGCCAGAGCCCATAATGGCTTGTGGCTGCACACGGAAGTTTCTAGCATGAATATTCTTATGATCTCTTTGAGCATGGGTGGCGGTCCCAAAAAAAAAACCAGGCAATCACTGGATACCCCAGGTGCCTCGATCCACCCAGATGTGTGTTTAAGTTGCCACCTTAAATAAACCATTAATTTAACAATCTCACATCTGTCATGGATACACTCACCCAGTCCACGTCTACTAGCATAGCATGACAAATAAGCAAACGTAGAAGTAACTCCCAAGGTTTCAAAGTAAAACAGGTAATAGGTACTACCTCAACTACTTCCCATCCCACAATTTTAATTAGATCCTAATCATGCAAGTGTTTGAGGATTGATCTAATGCATAAAAACTGTGTATTAGAAAAAGTATGATCAAGTGTTACTTGCACGCAAAGTTGATGAAGATGATACGCCTCAAAACTCTTGATAGATCTACTCGTCACACTCCGTCCAATCTATCGTAATCAAGCAATAGTAACCACACATAAGCAATCACTCAAAAGATCGGAAAGAACAAAGAAAACGATTCGGAAAACATCAAAACCAAGCAAATAACTCTTGCAACATAAAACAATTTCTAACAGTACCAAAATTATGTGAATTTGGCCTTATCAGAAAGTTTAGGTCAAGAGCCTTAATTTGCAAAAAGAATCAACTAAATCGAATTCTGAAACTCAAGTTATGATCAAATGAAGTTTGAATTCAAATCTGATCTAATTCAAATTTTAAACTTTCAAAAACATGTTTGAGTTGGATTACTGGATAGAGGAGATCATAACGAAGAAGTGGGCGTTGGTTTCATTGAATTTGGACTAACGAGTAAAAAGTTATGGTCGTTTTAAAAACAGGGACTAATCTGTAAAAGAAATATTCATGGATAGGTCCCTGAAGAAGAAAAAAACAGAAAAGATAAAAACTAGACGATGAACGTTCGTTACGAAATCCTAACGAACGAAACCGTTCGTTGAAACTACCTAAACAGGCTACGTTCGCTAAATAAAAAACAAAACGGTTTATTAAAAAAAACCGTTCCGGGTCTCTCCGATCGGAGGTGGTTTATATATATAAACCGGCGGCGATCGATTTAGGGTTCTTGTGGCGGCGGCTCGTGAGTCGCGTCTCCGGCGAGGCAGGGTGGCGGCTCGTGATCGGCGTCGGCGGTGAGTAGATGGGGAGGCGGCGCGTCGGTAAACGGATGGCGGCGTTGGCGGCGGTCCCCGGCAGGTCGAGCGGAGTGGCGGTGGCTCATGAGATCTGGCGGCGCGGCTTCAAGGGCGACGAAGCGAGGCGAGGAGAGAGAGGGGAGGAAAGGGGCCGGTATTTAAGGGGGCCAGGGGGGCAAGGTGGCTTGGAGGAGGGGGCAGAGGAGGCCGGAGGTGGCACGGCGGCCATGGCGGTGCGGCGGCGGACTCGGGACGAGTCCCGGTCGGGGACGGGAGCGAGCGGCTCGCTGGGCTGGGCCTTGGCCTGTTGGCTGGGCCGGCCCAGTTCGGCGGGGAAAAGTTTTTTTTTAAACAACGAAAATAAAATAAAAGCTAACCAAAAATAAAATAGAACCTAGGCATATTATATATCAAAATTTTCAGAAAAAGATTTCCTACAACATGAACATTATTCTAGTTTCAAATAAGATCCACAAAAATTCTAATAATTCAAACAGTGCTACTGGTCCAATAAAATCCAACAAAAATCATTTTAAAAATATCAAATGAATTCAAATTTATTTCTCTCCATTTTTCTGAGGTAGGGAATCATGTTACCCTATTTTCCATATATTTTATTTTTGGAGAAAAATAATTTGAATAAAACTCAAATAACTCCAAATTGAAAATAAATTCAAAAGAACTTTGAATTTAATTCTTTGAAACTCCCTACTCGTATTTCATATGTTTTGAAGAAGTCATTTTATCTTCGCTCGTGAAAATCATTGAGTTGCATAAAGTTTCAGAATTTGAAATATTCTCAAATGAAATTCAAATATTTTCAACACCCCTTGTCATTTAAATAAATGGAAATAGTCATGTTATCCTCTCTGCAGGGTTCTGTGATGAAAAGAATTTGAATTCACGAGGATCATAAAAGCAAAAAGAAAGTTTGGGAAAGTCCTTTTATTCCCTCTCATTTAACTTTCAAAAAGTTTCAAATTTCACTCAACTTCACTCAATCAATCAAACAACAATCAAAACTATCTATTTGTTTATAACATTCCAAAATTTAGAATTTTGGGATGTTACAAACTACCACCCTTAAAATGAATCTCGTCCTCGAGATTCGGAGAGGCTAGAAAGAAATAGGTTAGGGTTTGGGGGTCTTCAAAAAAAATCCATCGATCGTCTCCGGGTCTCGGGTGCTACCACCCTTAGAAGCATGGTTACGGTTCCATCAAAACTCATATACTCCATCCTTATTACTGACAATGTCGGTCTTCTCAGATCGTAAGGATAATTCCTTCTCTGGGCTCTTCTGGTAGTGGCATAACCTTTTCCTCAATTCTTTTGTCCTTTCCTCTTGGTAAGGTTATCCCAAACTGGTCTTCATAGTCGACGGTCCGGGCGCCAATGCTAAACAACTATCGATATCTCATGGTGGTCAACAATTTATGGTTTGTCCTGCAGAAAACGGGTCTGGGTTGAACCTCACCGTATAACCTACGATTGGCAACAACTGCCGTGTACAAGGGAAAAAATGCTTATACCATTATAAGGTTTAAACAAGGTTTTGATCGTCGTCTCTCTACTATAGGTAAGTCACTCAGATTTACCATCCCATATAGCAAAGCGAATAATAAGAGTAAGTCGGCATGGTGATCAATCCATCCCGCACCCAAATCATTACCTTGTACATGGTTTAGAGAATCTCGCATTCTAACACTCGGTCATCCTCACAAGCATTGCAGAATTTCTCTTGTCGACGAACCAAGTTCGGAAAATCCATTGATTCTGCAAGCCAAACAAACATCTATCGTTCCTTAACAACTCTCAGGTTTTGCGTAAACTCCTATAGAATCATCGGTCGATAAAGGCATATCCTCTTCCAGGGTTTTTCCTTCAGCAAGAGTGTGCTTGCTTCTTAGCAAGTCCTAGGGCCTGTGGGTTATGGCCCATCTCATCACTTAAAATCCTTGAATTCATCATCGGGGCAACTGATCCTTATTCCAACCTTCAACTTCGGTATTCTTAAATCCATTCAATTGTATTGTCTTCCTTCCTTCTATTGGCACCAAACTAGACATGATTACTCAGACTCATCATGGAATTTCCATTGATCCATATTTCCAACATCATACCTCCTTTATATCCAATAATACTTCATCTCTTCATCCTCGTGGGATGTCCCACATACCGTGATAAAACTTATACTTATGAAATCCATACTCCACTTTATGGAACATCATTATCCTTTCCAGGTCAAGCGTCCTTACAAGGGAATATTGGCCATCTCCGCATGGCACTTCTTCAATCGGGAGACACGAACACATCATGAACTCCCCGACAGTCCTTGGGTGACTCCAACTTGTTGGTAACTTCTCCCATACGCTCCAAAACTTGGTATGGTCCTTCAAATCTCGGGCTAACTTTCCCTTAACTCCAATTCGTTTAACTCCTTGCAGAGGGGACACCGAAGACATGCTCTGTCTCCAATTTCATAGACTACCTCCTTGCGCTTTTTTGAGTACGCATGATTATTCTTCCTGGACTGAGCTACCTTCAGTCTTATCTCGAATCAACTTAACATTCTCTTCTGACTCCTTGATCTCATTTGGTCCAAACAACTGACGGTCTCCAACTTCATCCCATATCAATGGTGCGTGGCTCCTTCTCCCATACAAAGCTTCAAAAGGGGCCATCTTCAAACTGGATGGGTAACTGTTGTTGTATGAGAACTCCGCGTAAGGTAGATTATCATCACTACTAGATCCATAATCTAGCGCATACGCTCTCAACATGTCCTCCAAAATATGATTGACTCTCTTGATTCATCCATCACATCTGCGGATGAAGGTCATCTTGAACTCTAGCCTAGTACCCAAAGTTTCACGAATCGATTCCAAAACTTTGAAGTAAACTGGGTTCCTCTACAATGGTCCTCGGAACTCCATGCAGACATACGATCTTTGTCAAATATATCTTGGCCAACTTCGCACTTGTATAGGTGGTTTCACAGGGATAAAGTGAGCCACTTTGATCAAGAGAATAAACTATTACCCAGATAGAATCATATCCCGTTCGGGTTCTGGGAAATCTGGTAATGAAATCCATGCCAAGCTTATCCTGCTTCCATTCAGGTATCAACATAGGATGTAGTAATCCTTATGGCTTACGATGTTCCGCCTTCACTTCGGAATACATCACCTACGACTACATACTCGACATTATCCTTCTTCATACCAGTCCACCGAAACACTCCTTCAAATCCAAATACATCTTGGTGTTTCTGTATTAATCGAGTATGGTGAGTCATGAGCCTCTGAAGTTTTAACTTCACGATCTTTGCATTATTAGGTATATGTACACTTTGTCCTCAAACCATAAGGTGTCATGCTCATCCTTACGAAAAACCTTTGGCTTTTCCTTTTCTCATCCTCTCTTTTACCTCAGCAATCTCTTTGTCATCCTTCTGAGCTTCACAGATCTTTCCCAACAATGTAGGCTGAACTTCCATTGCTGCAACAAAACCTTTGGGAACAATCTCCAATCAAAGTTCCCTGAGTTCCTCGGCTAACTCCTTTGGTAATCCTCCGATTATGAGGGTATTCGTCCTTGTTTTATTTATGGTTATATCCTATTTCTCCACAAGGCTTGTATGCACAAGGTTTCTTCACATCCTTTCCATAAGGCTCCAATTTCTGGGACACCAACCGAGACTTTGGCAAGGTCAACTTAGATTCCTCCCAAGTGGTTACTCCTGGCCACATTGATGGTTTGGTACATCCTCCACCAGATAGCAGCACCTCTTTCAAAGAACGGAAGAGCATCTTTGGGCCATATCCTTCGACTATAGGGTTGTTCTCCATGTGATCCTCCATGTTACGAATCCATTGGTGCATCTCCAATTGACTCATCAGTCCAGAAAATACAAGCTCATCTCCATTCATCCTCTATTGGGTCCAGGGTTTTGGGGAGAGAGAGAGAGATAGGGAGGGATGCACACAATATAAACAATGGTTTTGAAAATATAGATTTTATTGTGGCTGTCAGAAAAACATCAAACAAATAACAGCTCACAAACGTCGCATCTAACGTAGGTATATAACAGGGGTTTGGTCTTCTAAAGGTCAATAAATCTTCGAAGTCGTAAAACTCTTCAAGTCTTGTTCATGTCTCCGATGGCTCCTTCTGATCATGCTGTCCTTCTCAAGTTCTTTTGCCAGCTCAACTCTGTTGTCGCGAGGTCTCTCGTACCGTCTTTAATATTTTGAAGTTGCATTCCAAACTTCTGGGTTTCAACATCCTTGGCATGAACCACGGTCCCATCATCGCCGGTCCGATTTAATCTTTGATGTCTCAAGGTTTTGCTCCTCCAGCTTGGCTATTTTAATCTTCTGGGACCAGGGTTCTTCACGAAACGCTTCCTTATCAAATACTGCTTCTTGTAGGTCCATCTTAGCTTCTTGATGTAACACTCCAGATCCTGGTGATGCACCAGCTATGTTAAAACTACATCCTTCGCTGACAGATGCTCCTTCAGCTTTCTACCATCCAATTCTTCAATGCATATGCATGCTTAACTCAAAGACGGTGACAATAGCATAAACGGGCGATGACATCTTGGATAGCCGTGCTTCTGCTCTTGTCATTTCCATGAGCTATCATTACATAGTTGATATCTCCTGCTTTAGGATTTCTTGACAAAACTTTGAGTTCTATGCTCCATGTTCCGGTCTTCCTCCGATACCCCTTGATCTCGGGTATTGATAACTTCCATAGTCTGTCAAATTCCATAAGCGTAGCCTTCCTTGGTCATACCAAAATTGGAAATTCTTCATAGCCTTCAAAATTCTCCTAGTCTTCAGAGTCTTCAACAGTTGTAGTTTCCATTTACACGGTAAAATCCTCTTCATTCCAAATGGTCTTAGTTGTCCAATATCTTATCTCCTTGGAGTGGTCTCATCGGTCGAATCTTCGAGTGGTCAAAAGGGAAAAGGGTATGGTCTAACTAAAAGGGAATATTTGAATAAACTCAAGAGAAGAGAGGTAAAAGATCCTTTTGAAAATGAAGTTGTAGAGAAAAATCTTTCCTATGGGCTTGTCGGTTTCTAGGGTCACGTCCTACAGTCAACATGTGCTCGATACCATCTTGTAGCGACCCGACCGAATGGATCAAGTCTACGTGCTTTCGTGTCATCCTCGGATCGGTATCTTTGACACACACGATGCTCGAAGGATTTATAACAGAGGTAAATCACATGTATAAAGTAACGTAAATACTATTACCTCAATCCAAATATAGCGGAAGCAACAAGGTTGTGGATTCCCATCAACACCAACGGCAAAGTTGAGTATAGGAAATCGTAACCCTAACGTATCACTTACTCGTAAATGCGAAAAAGTACGCAACATGAAAAGTTGCAGCAAACAAGACACATGGAATATACTGGCAATGTAACACATAGAGAATAATGAATGATAATCACATACTACATGCATATGTGGCTGGTGGAAACACTCTCTGATTCTGATTTTGCATAAAGCCAGTTTTTCCCTACTGCAAAAGAATAAATTTGTTTAACTATCATGGTGGTTGTTAAACATTGAGAATGGTTGACAACATCCTCAATCCCAATTAAGAGTACTCATTAAAAACCCAAAAAATATTAATTAGAAGTAACATGATGAGATTCACATGATATTCAAATACTAGATACTTAAGATGTCCATAACCGGGGACACGACTAACCATGATTAGTTTATACACTCTGCAGAGGTTTGCGCACTTTTCCCCACAAGACTCGATCGCCTCCGTTGGATTTCTCGCACTACATGATGTTTGAGAAACGGATGACCGAGACATAGTCTTTCAGAAGCGCTAGCACCTTACGACGGGTAGGCCGGTACACCTACATCCCCTACATCTGCTAGTCCACCACTATAAGAGTTCGCATGACTTAGTCAACTATGCTAGAGCCCATAATGGCTTGTGGCTGCACACGGAAGTTTCTAGCATGAATAATCTTATGATCCCTTTGAGCCTGGGTGGCGGTCCCAAAAAAACAGGCAATCACTGGATACCCCAGGTGCCTCGATCCACCCAGATGTGTGTTTAAGTTGCCACCTTAAATAAACCATTAATTTAACAATCTCACGTCTGTCATGGATACACACCCAATCCACGTCTACTAGCATAGCATGACAAATAAGCAAACGTAGAAGTAACTCCCAAGGTTTCAAAGTAAAACAGGTAATAGGTACTACCTCAACTACTTCCCATCCCACAATTTTAATTAGATCCTAATCATGCAAGTGTTTGAGGATTGATCTAATGCATAAAACCGGGTAGTAGAAAAAGTATGATCAAGTGTTACTTGCACGCAAAGTTGATGAAGATGATACGCACTCAAAACTCTTGATAGATCTACTCGTCACACTCCGTCAATCTATCGTAATCAAGCAATAGTAACCACACATAAGCAATCACTCAAAAGATCGGAAAGAACAAAGAAAAGCGATTCGAAAAACATCAAAACCAAGCAAATAACTCTTGCAACATAAAACAATTTCTAACAGTACCAAAATTATGTGAATTTGGCCTTATCAGAAAGTTTAGGTCAAGAGCTTTAATTTGCAAAAAGAATCAACTAAATCGGAGTTACGAAACTCAAGTTATGATCAAATGAAGTTTGAATTCAAATCTGATCTAATTCAAATTTTAAACTTTCAAAAACATGTTTGAGTTGGATTACTGGATAGAGGAGATCATAACAAAGAAGTGGGCGTTGGTTTCGTTGAATTTGGACTAACGAGTAAAAAGTTATGGTCGTTTGAAAACGAGGACTAATCTGTAAAAGAAATATTCACGGATAGGTCCACGAAGAAAAAAAACAGAAAAGAGAAAACTAGGCGATGAGCGTTTGTTACGAAATCCTAACTAACTAAACCTTTCGTTGAAACTACCTAAACAGGCTACGTTCGCTAAATAAAAAACAAAACGGTTTATTAAAAAAAACCGTTCCGGGTCTCTCCGATCGGAGGTGGTTTTTATATATAAACCGGCGGCGATCGGTTTAGGGTTTACTGTGGCGGCGGCGGCTCCGGCGAGTCGCGTCTCCGGCGAGACGGGGTGGCGCTCGTCGGCGTCGGGCGGAGTAGACGGGAGGGCGGCGCGTCGGTAAAAGGATGGCGGCGTTAGCTGACGGTCCCATGACGGTCGAGCGGAGTGGCGGCGGCTCAAGGGATGGAGATCTGGCGTGTGGCGGCGGGGCGACGAGCGAGGCGAGGAGAGAGAGGGGGAAACGGGGCCGGTATTTAAGGGGGCCAGGGGGGCAGGGTGGCTTGCAGGAGGGGGCAGAGGAGGCCGGAGGTGGCACGGCGGCCTTGGCGGTGCGGCGGCGGACTCGGGACGAGTCCCGGTCGGGGACGGGAGCGAGCGGCTCATTGGCTGGCCTTGGCTCATTGGCTGGGCCGCCCGATTCAAGGGGAAAAGTTTTTTGTAAACAACGAAGATAAAATAAAAGCTAACCAAAAATAAAATAGAACCTAGGCATATTATATATCAAAATTTTCAGAAAAAGATTTCCTACAACATGAACATTATTCTAGTTTCAAATAAAATCCACAAAAATTCTAATAATTCAAGCGATTACTCTTTGGTCCAATAAAATCCAACAAAAATCATTTTAAAAATATCAAATGAATTCAAATTTATTTCTCTCCATTTTTCTGAGGTAGGGAATCATGTTACCCTATTTTCCATATATTTTATTTTTGGAGAATAATAATTTGAATAAAACTCAAATAACTCCAAATTGAAAATAAATTCAAAAGAACTTTGAATTTAATTCTTTGAAACTCCCTACTCGTATTTCATATGTTTTGAAGAAGTCATTTATCTTCGCTCGTGAAAATCATTGAGTTGCATAAAGTTTCAGAATTGGAAATATTCTCAAATGAAATTCAAATATTTTCAACACCCCTTGATATTTAAATAAATGGAAGAAGTCATGTCATCTTCTCTCCAGGGTTTTGTGATGAAAAGAATTTGAATTCCCGAAGATCATAAAAGCAAAAATGAAAGTTTGGGAAAGTCCTTTTATTCCCTCTCATTTAACTTTCAAAAAGTTTCAAATTTCACTCAACTTCACTCAATCAATCAAACAACAATCAAAACTATCTATTTGTTTATAACATTCCAAAATTTAGAATTTTGGGATGTTACACCAAGCCACTCCTCGCCGGCAACTAGCAGGACCGTCGCGTCCCTCTCCTCTGATTCTTCCCGTGCTTCTTCTTTCCCCTGTCTCTCGCTCACATCTCTCTCTCTCTCTCTCTCTCTCTCTCATGCACAGGAACGTCAGGACCGTCGCGCCGCCAGCCCGAGCGCTCGATCCCGAATGGATCGAGGCGCTACCTCTCCAGCACTGCGTGGAGCTCCTCGGCGCCCGAGATGCACCAGGCCCCGAGCAACCGAGCTCCCCTAGCCGAGCTCCCTCCTCCATCGCCCGAACAACCAGCAGGTCGCCGCACCTCTCGTCCGTCTCCTCCTTCCTCTCGACCTCTCTCTACCCGACTCCCCTACCTCTCTGTTTGCCTACAGGAGCAGCCCCGCCTCCACCGGCCGGCGACCTCACCTAAACCTCGCAGGCGAGCAGCCCGCCAGGCCAGTCCAGTCCGTCCGGCCGCCTCCTGCCGTCCTCGTCGCCAAGGGACTGCAGCAGCTCCAACCCGCAACCCCGCCATGGATGCCGTCTGCCGGCGACCACCCAGGTCATGTCGCCATGCCCTGTCTCCTCTTCTTTCATTCGGCCTTTCTCCCTGTCTCTCCTCTCTGAACTCTCTCGCTCAGTATTTCTTCACAGGAGGCGCATCCCGACGCCGGTCCTCGTCCACGGCGCCTCGGCCATTGCACCCGTTTTCGACCCGATCTGGCCGGGATCGGTCCGGCGTCGAGATCCGGCGTCCCAGCTCGGCTGATGCGCCGCCAAGCCCTCATCGCCCGGCCTCCCAGCCTGCGTGCGAGGCGGCGACCAGCCTTGATCTCGCTCCTCCCTCTGCTCGAGAGGAGGAGACTGAATCGCGGCAACCGCGTGACCGCGCCCTCCCTCGTTCGATCCAACCAGCCCGGTAAGCATGTTTCAGCCAAGGCCCGAGGTGGTGAGCGCCCCATTCCTCTTTTGTGCAGCCCAGTTTACAGATTCGGCTCGTAGATGTTTTTCCCAGTTCTGCGAATTTAGTTATTTTTCCAGAAGCTGCCAGTTTTGTAGAAAACCCCTTGCTCTTCATGCATATAAAAACTCATCAACCGTGCATCATAATAAAGTGATTTAAACATGTAAAATGCTTAGATTTCTGTCTAGTTTCACAATATGCCACTTTCATCCATGTCTAAATGTTTAAAATGTTGTTTCTTTAAATTTGCTTAAATGCCATGCTAAAATGATTTATTTCATAACTAAATAACCGTAGCTCCAATTTTAATAAAATTTATATGTAAATGGGGTGGAAAAATGCCTAGTTTAACATGGTATAATTTATTTTTCTGTTTAACAACAACTAAATATGATTTATAGCAGAACAATACCAAATCTAAAATATGCACATGAGGATTTTCCGGAATTGTTGTTTGTTGTTCCGGCCTCATTTAAAGTTCCCTAGATAGGTAGTTTAATTATGCTCCACCTCTTGCCATGTTTAACAACATTTAATATTGTTTGGTAGCTTAAACGAGATTAAACTAAATATGTCAATGTGGTGTTTTGTCAATACGCAACCCGTTGCATATTGAGCTCCACTTAATTTGTAGTATTGTTTGTTGCACTTTGCCATGCCATGCCTCATTAAACCGGACATGCATCATACTTGATTGTGCATCGTGCCATGTTTATGCTTGTGCATTTATCATGTAGTTGTTTCTTTCCGGTGTTGCTTCCCAGTTCCGGTAATGTTGCGATTGTGAGGATTCGTTCGACTACTCCCGTTCATCTTCTTCATGGACTCGTTCTTCTTCCTAGCGGGATTTCAGGCAAGATGACCGTCACCTTGGATCTCACTACTATCATTGCTATGCTAGTTGCTTCGTTCTATCGCTTTGTTGCGCTACCTACCACTTGCTGCTCAAGCCTCCCAAATTGCATGATAGCCCGTAATCGTTGTCACCCTTCCTAGCAAACCGTTGTTTGGCTATGTTACCGCTTTGCTCAGCCCCTCTTATAGCGTTGCTAGTTGCAGGTGAAGATTGCTCCATGTTGGATTATGTTTATGTTGGGATATCACAATATCTCTTATATTATTAATGCATCTATATACTTGGTAAAGGGTGGAAGGCTCGGCCTTATGCCTGGTGTTTTGTTCCACTCTTGCCGCCTAGTTTCCGTCATATCGGTATTATGTTCCCGGATTTTGCGTCCCTAACGCGGTTGGGTGATTTATGGGACCCCCTTGACAGTTCGCTTTGAATAAAACTCCTCCAGCAAGGCCCAACCTTGGTTTTACCATTTGCCTAACCACCACCTATACCTTTCCCTTGGGTCGGCCAACCAGAGAGTCATCTTTATTTTAGCCCCCCCGGGCCAGTGCTTCTCTAAGTGCTGGCAACTGAGCAGCTTCTTGGGCCACCACGGGAAACTTCGAGGCTTGGTTTTACTCGTAGCTGTCTCATCGGTGTTGCCACGAAGCGAGATATGTGCAGCTCCTATCGGGATTGTCGGCGCATCGGGCGGCTTTGCTGGTCTTGTTTTATTCTTGTTGAAATGTCTTGTAGCCGGGATTCCGAGGGCGATCGGGTCTTCAGGGAGAAGGAATATCCTTCGTTGATCGCGAGAGCTTATCATGGGCTAAGTTGGGACACCCTGCAGGTATAAACTTTCGAGAGCCGTGCAGCGGTTATGTGGCAGATGGGAATTTGTTAATATCCGATTGTAGTAAACTTGAAGTAAACTCTTCTAAAATACACCAAGCGTATGCGTAACCGTGAGTGTCTCTTTTCGGGTTGATCGAGAGGAGAACACGGTTTCGGGTTATGTCCGGCGTAAGTAGGAGTTCGGGATCACTTCTTGATCATTAATAGTTGTGACCGTTCCTTTGATTCTCTTCTCGCTCTTATTTGCGTAAGTTAGCCACCATACATGCTTAGTCGCTGCTGCAACGTCCGCACTTTACCTCTTCCTTACCCATTAAGCTTTGCTAGTCTTGATACCCATGGTAATGGGATTGCTGAGTCCTCGTGGCTCACAGATTACTACACCAACAGTTGCAGGTACAGGTTATGTGATGATCTTGACGCGAGAGCGGTGTTACTTGTTTTGGAGTTCTTCTTCTGCTTCTTCTTTAATCAGGGGATAGGTTCCAGGTCGGCAGCCTGGGCTAGCAGGGTGGATGTCGTTTGAGTTTCTGTTTGTGTTCATCCGTAGTCGGATGGTGCTCTTATGTATTGTGATGTTGTATTCTTGCGGCATTTGTATGCCTTGTATGTATCCCCATCTATTATGTAATGTTGATGTAATGATATCCACCTTGCAATAGCGTCTTCAAGATGCGCTTCTATCCTTGGTGGGACCTTCGAGTTCCTTTAGGATAGGGTCGCATCTTGGGCGTGACACTGACCCTGCTCGAACAGGGACCAGATCTGCGGGAGGAAGAAATCCTTGCGTTTACAACTTTGCTAGTTGACAATGAGTCACAGAACACTTCTCCCACTCGCTTCTCTTAGGGCTGGAGCGGGAGGAGGAGCTAGGAATGCTAGCCATGATGGAATGGTTTCTCCTGGCAGTCTCCGGGGATTTCCTCAGTGCAGTGTAGCCTGGATCTAAGATCCAGTATCTTTATATAGGCGCTCTGCCTTGCGTGGACGGGGTGTTATTCGCAAAAATACCCTGACTCTCCCCATTCGCTCGACACGTGGAATACGAAGTTATTAGCGCATAGAAGCCAAGGAGTGACGTTGGATCAATGGCCGAATATACTACTTGGAGAAGGAACCCGCCTTGCAACACCGAAGACAATTTGCGCGCCGAACACCTCGTCGTTGAAGCCTGGTTCATGGGCTACTGAGGGAGTCCTGGATTAAGGGGTCCTCGGGCATCCGGCCTGTTATCTAGTGGGCCAGACTGATGGGCTGTGAAGACATGAAGACCGAAGACTATACCCGTGTCCGGATTGGACTCTACTTGGCGTGGAAGGCAAGCTTGGCGACCAAAGATTCCTTCTTATGTAACCGACTCCATGTAAACCATATATCCCCTTGGTGTCTATATAAACCGAAGGGGATAGTCCGGAATGGACAGATACTCATTACCATATACACATAGGCTAGACTTCTAGGGTTTAGCCATTACGATCTCGTGGTAGATCAACTCTTGTAAAACTCATATTCATCAAGATCAATCAAGCAGGAAGTAGGGTATTACCTCCGCAGAGAGGGCCCGAACCTGGGTAAACATCGTGTCCCCCTTCTCCTGTTACCATCGATCCTAGACGCACAGTTTGGGACCCCCTACCCGAGATCTTCCGGTTTTGACACCGACACCCATGTCAAACTAACAGCCTGCATAGTTAACTTGTGCAACCTCATGGTCAAACCATTGGAAATTGGCAGGTTCCTCGTGTTTTCTGCCGTCATGAAGTGGGAGCAGGGATAGTGGTGTTGGGGAACGTAGTAATTTCAAAAAAAATCCTACGCACACGCCAGATCATGGTGATGCATAGCAACGAGAGGGGAGAGTGTTGTCCACGTACTCTCGTAGACCAAAAGCGGAAGCGTTAGCACAACACGGTTGATGTAGTCGTACGTCTTCACGATCCGACCGATCAAGTACCGAACGCACGGCACCTCCGAGTTCAGCACACGTTCAGCCCGATGACGTCCCTCGAACTCCGAACCAGCCGAGTGTTGAGGGAGAGTTTCGTCAGCACGACGGCGTGGGGACGATGATGATGTTCTACTGATGCAGGGCTTCGCCTAAGCACCGCTACAGTATTATCGAGGTGGACTATGGTGGAGGGGGGCACCGCACACGGCTAAAAGATCAAACGATCAATTATTGTGTTTCTAGGGTGCCCTCCTGCCCCCGTATATAAAGGAGCAAACGGAGAGGTGCAGCCAGCCAGGAGGGGGCGCGCCAGGAGGAGTCCTACTCCCACCAGGAGTAGGACTCCCTCCTTTTTCCTTGCTGGATTGGGAGTGGAGGGGGAAAGAGGAGGGCGAGAGGAAGGAAAGGGGGGGGGGGCGCCGCCCCCTCTCCTTGTCCTATTCAAAATAGGGGGGAGGGACGCACGGCCCTGCCCTGGCCGCCTCTCCTCCTCTCCACAAAGGCCCACTATGGCCCATTAAGTCCCTGGGGGGTTCCAGTAACCCCTCGGTACTCCGGTAAAAATCCCAATTTCACCCGGAACACTTCCGATATCCAAATATAGGCTTCCAATATACCAATCGTCATATCTCGACCATTTCGAGACTCCTCGTCATGTCCGTGATCACATCCGGAACTCCGAACAACCTTCGGTACATCAAAACTCATAATATAACCGTGATCGGAACTTTAAGCGTGCGGACCCTACGGGTTCGAGAACTATGTAGACATGACCGAGACACGTCTCCGGTCAATAACCAATAGGGGAACCTGGATGCTCATATTGGCTCCCACATATTCTACGAAGATCTTTATCGGTCAGACCGCATAACAACATACGTTGTTCCCTTTGTCATCGGTATGGTACTTGCCCGAGATTCGATCGTCGCTATCTCAATACCTAGTTCAATCTCGTTCTACGGCAAGTCTCTTTACTCATTCCGTATTACATCATCCATAACTAACTCATTAGTTGCAATGCTTGCAAGAGCTTAAGTGATGTGCATTACCGAGAGGGCGGAGATACCTCTCCGACAATCGGAGTGACAAATCCTAATCTCGAAATACGCCAAACCAACAAGTACCTTCGGAGACACCTGTAGAGCACCTTTATAATCACCCAGTTACGTTGTGACATTTGGTAGCACATGAAGCGTTCCTTGATGGTAAGCAGGAGTTGCATAATCTCATAGTCATAGGAACATGTATAAGTCATGAAGAAAGCAATAGCAACATACTAAGCGATCGAGTGCTAAGCTAACGGAATGGGTCAAGTCAATCACATCATTCTCCTAATGATGTGATCCAGATTAATCAAATGACAACTCATGTCAATGGCTAGGAAACATAACCATCTTTGATCAACGAGCTAGTCAAGTAGAGGCATACTAGTGACACTCTGTTTATCTATGTATTCACACAAGTATTATGTTTCCAGTTAATACAATTCTAGCATGAATGATAAATATTTATCATGATATAAGGAAATAAATAATAATTTTATTATTGCCTCTAGGGCATATTTCCTTCAGTCTCCCACTTGCACTAGAGTCAATAATCTAGATTACATAGTAATGATTCTAACACCCATGGAGTCTTGGAGCTGATCATGTTTTGCTCGTGGAAGAGGCTTAGTCAACGGGCCTGCTACATTCAGATCCGTATGTATCTTGCAAATTTCTATGTCTCCCACCTGGACTAGATCCCGGATGGAATTGAAGCGTCTCTTGATGTGCTTGGTTCTCTTGTGAAATCTGGATTCCTTTGCCCAGGCAATTGCACCAGTATTGTCACAAAAGATTTTCATTGGACCCGATGCACTAGGTATAACACCTAGATCGGATATGAACTCCTTCATCCAGACTCCTTCATTTGCTGCTTCCGAAGCAGCTATGTACTTCGCTTCACACGTAGATCCCGCCACAACGCTTTGTTTAGAATCGCACCAACCGACAGCCACCGTTCAATGTAAACACGTATCCGGTTTGCGATTTAGAATCGTCCGGATCAGTGTCAAAGCTTGCATCAATGTAACCATTTACGATGAGCTCTTTGTCACCTCCATAAACGAGAAACATATCCTTAGTCCTTTTCAGGTATTTCAGGATGTTCTTGACCATTGTTTAGTGATCCACTCCTGGATTACTTTGGTACCTCCCTGCTAAACTTATAGCAAGGCACACATCGGTCACGGTACCTGACATTGCATACATCATAGAGCCTATGGTTGAAGCATAGGGAACATCTTTCATCTTCTCTCTATCTTCTGCAGTGGTCGGGCATTGAGTCTTACTCAACTTCGCACGTTGTAACACATGCAAGAACCCTTTCTTTGCTTGATCCATTTTGAACTTCTTCAAAACTTTGTCAAGGTATGTACTTTGTGAAAGTCCAGTTAAGCGTCTTGATCTATCTCTATAGATCTTAATGCCCAATATATAAGCTGCTTTACCGAGGTCTTTCATTGAAAAACTCTTATTCAAGTATCCCTTGATGCTATCTAGAAATTCTATATCATTTCCAATCAACAATATGTCATCCACATATAATATCAGAAATGCTACAGAGCTCCCACTCACTTTCTTCTATATACAGGCTTCTCCAAAAGTCTATATAAAACCAAATGCTTGGATCACAATATCAAAGCATTTATTCCAATTCTGAGAGGCTTGCACCAGTCCATAAATGGATAGCTGGAGCTTGCACACTTTGTTAGCTTCCTTTGGATCGACAAAACCTTCTGGTTGCATCATATACAACTCTTCTTCCAGAAATCCATTCAGGAATGCATTTTTTACATCCATTTGCCAAATTTCATAATCATAAAATGCGGCAAATGCTAACATGATTCGGACAGACTTAAGCATCGCTACGGGGGAGAAGGTCTCATCGTAGTCAATCCTTTGAACTTGTCGAAATCCTTTCGCAACAAGTCGAGCTTTATAGACAATAACATTACCGTCAGCGTCAGTCTTCTTGAAGATCCATTCATTCTCAATGGCTTGCAGATCATCGGGAAAGTCAACCAAAGTCCACACTTTGTTCTCATACATGGATCCCATCTGAGATTTCATGGCTTCAAGCCATTTTGTGGAATCTGGGCTCACCATCGCTTCTTCATAGTTCGTAGGTTCATCATGGTCTAGTAACATGACTTCCAAAACAGGATTACCGTACCACTCTGCTGCGGATCTTACTCTGGTTGATCTACGAGGTTCAGTAACAACTTGATCTGAAGTTTCATGATCATCATCATTAACTTCCTCACTAATTGGTATATACGTCACAGGAACCGGTTTCTGTGATGAACTATTTTCCAATAAGGGAGCAGGTATGGTTATCTCATCAAGTTCTACTTTCCTCCCACTCACTTCTTTTGAGAGAAACTCCTTCTCTAGAAAGGATCCATTATTAGCAACGAATGTCTTGCCTTCGGATCTGTGATAGAAGGTGTACCCAACAGTTTCCTTTGGGTATCCTATGAAGACACAATTTTCCGATTTGGGTTGAAGCTTTTTCACATAAGCATTGCAGCCCCAAACTTTAAGAAACGACAACTTTGGTTTCTTGCCAAACCACAGTTCATAAGGCATCGTCTCAACGGATTTCGATGGTGCCCTATTTAACATGAATGCAGCCATCTCTAAAGCATAACCCCAAAACGATAGTGGTAAATCAGTAAGAGACATCATAGATCGCACCATATCTAGTAAAGTACGATTACGACGTTCGAACACACCATTACACTGTGGTGTTCCGGGTGGCGTGAGTTGCGAAACCATTCGACATTGTTTCAAATGTAGACCAAACTCGTAACTCAAATATTCTCCTCCACGATCAGATCATAGAAACTTTATTTTCTTGTTACGATGATTTTCAACTCCACTATGAAATTCTTTGAACTTTTCAAACGCTTCAGACTTATGCTTCATTAAGTAGATATACCCATATCTGCTTAAATCATCTGTGTAGGTGAGAAAATAACGATACCCGTCGCGAGCCTCAACATTCATTGGACCACATACATCAGTATGTATGATCTCCAACAAATCAGTTGCTCGCTCCATAGTTCCGGAGAACAGTGTTTTAGTCATCTTGCCCATGAGGCATGGTTCGCAAGTACCAACTGATTCATAATCAAGTGATTCCAAAAGTCCATCAGTATGGAGTTTCTTCATGCGTTTTACACCAATATGACCCAAATGGCAGTGCCACAAATAAGTTGCACTATCATTATCAACTCTGCATCTTTTGGCTTCAACATTATGAATATGTGTATTACTACTATCGAGATTCATAAAAAAATAGACCACTCTACAAGGGTGCATGACCATAAAAGATATTACTCATATAAATAGAACAACCATTATTCTCTGATTTAAATGAATAACCATCTCGCATCAAACAAGATCCGGATATAATGTTCATGCTCAACGGCGGCACCAAATAACAATTATTTAGGTCTAATACTAATCCAGAAGGTACATGTAGAGGTAGCGTCGACGGGCGATCACATCAACTTTGGAACCATTTCCCACGCGCATCGTCACCTCGTCCTTAGCCGGTGTCCGCTTAATCTGTAGTCCTGTTTGAGTTGAAAATATTAGCAGCAGAACCGATTATCAAATACCAGTGCTCTGCGAGCTCCGGTAAGGTACACATCAATAACATGTATATCACATATACCTTTTTTCACCTTGCCATCCTTCTTATCCGCCAAATACTTGGGGCAGTTCCGCTTCCGGTGACGATACCGCTTGCGAGAAGCACTTTCGATCTCGGGCTTAGGTCCAGACTTGGGTTTCTTCTCTGAGCGACAACTTGCTTGCTGTTCTTCTTGAAGTTCCTCTTTTTCTTCCCTTTGCCCTTTTTCTTGAAACTGGTGGTCTTATTAACCATCAACACTTGATGCTCCTTCTTGATTTCTACCTCCGCAGCCTTTAGCATTGCGAAGAGCTCGGGAATCGTCTTATCCATCCCTTGCATGTTATAGTTCATCATGAAGCTCTTGTAGCTTGGTGGCAGTGATTGAAGAATTCTGTCAATGACGCTATCATCCAGAAGATTAACTCCCAGTTGAATCAAGTGATTGTTATACCCAGACATTTTGAGTATATGCTCACTGACAGAACTATTCTCCTCCATCTTGCAGTTGTAGAACTTATTGGAGACTTCATATCTCTCAATCCGGGCATTTGCTTGAAATATTAACTTCAACTCTTGGAACATCTCATATGCTCCATGACGTTCAAAACGTCGTTGAAGTCCCGGTTCTATGCCAGAAAGCATGGCACACCGAACTATCGAGTAGTCATCGACTTTGCTCTGCCGGACATTCATAACATCTGGTGTTGCTCCTGCAAGAGGTTTGGCACCTAAGCGGTGCTTCCAGGACATAATTCTTACATGCAGCTATGAGGATAATCCTGAAGTTACGGACCCAGTCCGTGTAATTGCTACCATCATCTTTCAACTTTGCTTTCTCAAGGAACGCATTAAAATTCAACGGAACAACAACACGGGCCATCTATCTACAATCAACATAGACAAGCAAGATACTATAAGGTAATAAGTTCATGATAAATTTAAGTTCAATTAATCATATTACTTAAGAACTCCCACTTAGATAGACATCCCTCTAATCATCTAAGTGATCACGTGATCCAAATAACCTAAACCATAACCGATCATCACGTGAAATGGAGTAGCTTTCAATGGTGAACATCACTATGTTGATCATATCTACTATATGGTTCACGCTCGACCTTTCGGTCTCAGTGTTCTGAGGCCATATCTGCATATGCTAGGCTCGTCAAGTTTAACCTGAGTATTCTGCGTGTGCAAAAACTGGCTTGCACCCGTTGTAGATGGACGTAGAGCTTATCACACCCAATCATCACATGGTGTCTGGGCACGACGAACTTTGGCAATGGTGCATACTCAGGGAGATCACTTTTATCTTGAAATTTAGTGAGAGATCATATTATAATGCTACCGTCAAACAAAGCAAGATAAGATTCATAAAAGATAAACATCACATGCAATCAATATAAGTGATATGATATGGCCATCATCATCTTGTGCTTGTGATCTCCATCTCTGAAGCACCGTCATGATCACCATCGTCACCGGCGCGACACCTTGATCTCCATCGTAGCATCATTGTCGTCTCGCCAATCTTATGCTTCTACGACTATCGCTACCGCTTAGTGATAAAGTAAAGCATTACGATGCGATTGCATTGCATACAATAAGCGACAACCATATGGCTCCTGCGATTGCCGATAACTCGGTTTACAAAACATGATCATCTCATACAATAAAATTTAGCATCATGTCTTGACCATATCACATCACAACATGCCCTGCAAAAACAAGTTAGACGTCCTCAACTTTGTTGTTGCAAGTTTTACGTGGCTGCTACGGGCTTAGCAAGAACCGTTCTTACCTACGCATCAAAAACCACAATGATAGTTTGTCAAGTTGATGTTGTTTTAACCTTCGCAAGGACCGGGCATAGCAGCACTCGGTTGAACTAAAGTTGGAGAAACTGACACCCGCCAGACACCTATGTGCAAAGCACGTCGGTAGAACCAGTCTCAGCGTAAAGCGTCTGGCGTAATGTCGGTCCGGGCCGCTTCATCCAACAATACCGTCGAACCAAAGTATGACATGCTGGTAAGCAATATGACTTATATCGCCCACAACTCACTTGTGTTCTACTCGTGCATATAACATCAGCGCATAAAACCAGGCTCGAATGCCACTGTTGGGGAACGTAGTAATTTCAAAAAAAATCCTATGCACACACAAGATTATGGTGATGCATAGCAACGAGAGGGGAGAGTGTTGTCCACGTACCCTTGTAGACCGAAAGCAGAAGCGTTAGCACAACGCGGTTGATGTAGTCGTACGTCTTCACGATCCGACCGATCAAGTACCGAACGCACGACACCTCCAAGTTCAGCACACGTTCAGCCCGATGACGTCCCTCGAACTCCAATCCAGCCGAGTGTTGAGGGAGAGTTTCACAAGACGACGGCATGGAGACGATGATGATGTTCTACCGACGCAAGGCTTCGCCTAAGCACCGCTACAGTATTATCGAGGTGGACTATGGTGGTGGGGGGCACCGCACACGGCTAAAAGATCAAATGATCAATTGTTATGTTTCTAGGGTGCCCCCTGCCCTCGTATATAAAGGAGCAAGTTGGGAGGTGCGGCCGGCCAGGAGGGGGCGCGCCAGGAGGAGTCCTACTCCCACTGGGAGTAGGACACACAACCTTTTCCTTGGTGGATTATGAGTGGATGGGGAAAGAGGAGGGAGAGAGGAAGGAAAGGGGGGGCGCCTCTCTCCTTGTCCTATTTGGACTAGGGGGGAGGGGCACACGGCCCTGCCCTGGCCGCCTCTCCTCTTCTCCACAAAGGCCCACTATGGCCCATTAAGCCCCCCGGGGGGTTCCGCTAACCCCTCGGTACTCCGGTAAAATCCCGATTTCACCCGGAACACTTCCGATATCTAAATATAGGCTTCCAATATATCAATCTTCATGTCTCGACCATTTCGAGACTCCTCATCATGTTCGTGATCACATCCGAAACTCCGAACAACCTTCAGTAGATCAAAACTCATAAACTCATAATATAACCGTGATCGAAACTTTAAGCGTGCGGACCCTACGGGTTCGAGAACTATGTAGACATGACCGAGACACGTCTCCGGTCAATAACCAATAGCGGAACCTGGATGCTCATATTGGCTCCCACATATTCTACAAAGATCTTTATCGGTCAGACCGCATAACAACATACATTGTTCCCTTTTTCATCGGTATGTTACTTGCCCGAGATTCGATCGTCGGTATCTCAATACATAGTTCAATCTCGTTACCGGCAAGTCCCTTTACTCGTTCCGTAATACATCATCCATAACTAACTCATTAGTTGCAATGCTTGCAAGGCTTAAGTGATGTGCATTACCGAGAGGGCCCAGAGATACCTCTCCAACAATCGGAGTGACAAATCCTAATCTCTAAATAAGCCAACCTAACAAGTACCTTCGGAGACACCTGTGGAGCACCTTTATAATCACCCAGTTACGTTGTGACGTTTGGTAGCACACAAAGCGTTCCTCTGGTAAACGGGAGTTGCATAATCTCATAGTCATAGGAACATGTATAAGTCATGAAGAAAGCAATAGCAACATACTAAACGATCGAGTGCTAAGCTAATGGAATTGGTCAAGTCAATCACATCATTCTCCTAATGATGTGATCCCATTAATCAAATGACAACTCATGTCAATGGCTAGGAAACATAACCATCTTTGATCAACGAGCTAGTCAAGTAGAGGCATACTAGTGACACTCTGTTTGTCTATGTATTCACACAAGTATTATGTTTTCGGTTAATACAATTCTAGCATGAATAATAAACATTTATCATGATATAAGGAAATAAATAATAACTTTATTATTGCCTCTAGGGCATATTTCCTTCAAGTGTTACTTGCTACTTGTGATAGGCATTGGGATTTCCCCGAAGAGGAAGGATGATGTAATATAGTCATAGAAAGTATTTCCTTCAATTAAGAACCAAGGTTTATCGAACCAATACGAGACTCACGGAAAAAAGATAAATGGTACCTGCACACACACAAAACAAATACTTGCACCCAACATGGGCAAGAGGGTTGTCAATCCCCTTGTACTCGTTAATTGAAAGGATTAATTCTGGTAATGGTAGATAGATAAATTGCCAAATAATAATAAATTGCAGCAAGGTATTTAGGATTTTAGTAATATGATGTGAATGGACCCGAGGCCATAGCTTTCACTAGAGGCATCTCTCTCATAAGCGTAGTAACGGTGTGTACACAAATACTGTTGGGCAACTGATAGAAAGTGCATAGTTATGATGTTATTCGTGGCATGATCACAACATAAGCATTACGTCTGTGACAAGTAGACAGAAGCAATTTCACATCTACTACTTTTACTCCACCCCTCGACCGCTATCCAGTATGCATCTTATGGTATTAAGTTCATAAAGAACAGAGTAATGCTTAGAGCATGATGACATAATGTAGACAAAGTAAGACCAAATAATATGTTTGAACCCCTTCGTTTTACGCTTAGTAGCAACAATACAAATACATGCCTCACTACCCATTGTGTCACTGGGTGAGGACACCACAAGATTGAACCTACCACAAAGCACATCTCCCACTGAAGATAAATCAATCCAATTAGCTAAACTAGATAGATAGATCACAGAGAAATACAAATCTATAGAAATCACACATAATAAAGTTCAGAAAATACTTAATTACTTTCAATGAATAATCTGACCATAAACCAAGAATTCATCGGATCCCAACAAACGCAACGCAAAAGAATTACATTGAGTAAACCCCAAAGAGAATATTGTATTGAAAATCAAAGAGAGAGAGAGAGAGAGAGAGAGAGAGAGAGAGAGAGAGAGATCTACTGCTATGGACCCGTAGGTCCTGTGAGGAACTACTCACGCATCATCATGGAGGCAACTAAAGGAAATATGCCCTAGAGGCAATAATAAAGTTATTATTTATTTCCTTATTTCATGATGAATGTTTATTATTCATGCTAGAATTGTATTAACTGGAAACATAATACATGTGTGAATATATAGACAAACAGAGTGTCACTACTATGCCTCTACTTGACTAGCTCGTTGATCAAAGATGGTTATGTTTCCTAACCATAGACATGAGTTGTCATTTGATAAATGGGATCACATCATTAGGTGAATGATGTGATTGACTTGACCCATTCTGTTAGCTTAGCACTTGATCATTTTAGTTTACTGCTATTGCTTTCTTCATGACTTATACATGTTCCTATGACTATGAAATTATGCAACTCCCGATTACCAGAGAAACACTTTGTGTGCTACCAAACGTCACAACGTAACTGGGTGATTATAAAGGTGCTCTACAGGTGTGTTCGATGGTACTTGTTGAGTTGGCATAGATCAAGATTAGGATTTGTCACTCCAATTGTCGGAAAGGTGTCTCCGGGCCCTCTCGATAATGCACATCACTTAAGCCTTGCAAGCATTGCTACTAATGAGTTAGTTGCGGGATGATGTATTACAGTACGAGTAAAGAGACTTGCCGGTAACGAGATTGAGCTAGGTATTGAGATACCGACGATCGAATTTCGGGCAAGTAACATACCGATGACAAAGGGAACAACGTATGTTGTTATGCGGTTTGACCGATAAAGATCTTCGTAGAATATGTAGGAACCAATATGAGCATACAGGTTCCGCTATTGCTTATTGACCGGAGACATGTCTCGGTCATGTCTACATAGTTCTCGAACCCGTAGGGTCCGCACGCTTAACGTTCGGTGACGATCGGTATTATGATATTTAGTGTTTTCATGTACCGAAGGTAGTTCGGAGTCATGGATATGATCACGGATATGACGAGGAGTCTCAAAATGGTCGAGACGTAAAGATCGATATATTGGACAACTATGTTCGGACACCAGAAGTGTTTCGGGAGGTTCCAGACATATATATGCGAGTACCGGGGTTACGAACCCCGGGAGTATCAATGGGCCTAATGGGCCCTAGTGGGAGAAGAGGAGGGGCGGCCAGGGCAGCCGCGCGCACCCTCCCCCTCCAGTCCAAATTGGACAAGGTGGGGGGGGCCTTTCCTTCTCTCTTTCTCTCCCTTCCTTCTCCTCTCCTACTCCTACTTGGAAGGGGGAGTCCTACTCCCGGTGGGAGTAGGACTCCTCATGGGGCGCACCATAGGAGGCTGGCCCCCTCCCCCTCCTCCACTCCTTTATATACGGGGAGGGGGGCATCCCTTGGAGACACAACAATTGATCGTTGATCTCTTAGCCGTGTGTGGTGCCCCCCTCCACCATAATCCATCTCGGTCATATCGTAGCGGTGCTTAGGCGAAGCCCTGCGTCGGTAGCATCATCATCACCGTCATCACGCCGTCGTGCTGACGAAACTCTCCCTCGAAGCTCTGCTGGATCGGAATTCATGGGACATCATCGAGCTGAACGTGTGCTGAACTCGAAGGTGTCATGCGTTCGGTATTTGGATCGGTCGGATCATGAATACGTATGACTACATCAACCGTGTTGTTCTAACGCTTCCGCTTTCGGTCTACGAGGGTACGTGGACACACTCTCCCCTCTCGTTTCTATGCATCACCATGATCCTGCGTGTGCATAGGATTTTTTTTTGAAATTACTACGTTCCCCAACAGTGGTATCAGAGCCAGGTTTATGCGTAGATGTTATATGCACGAGTAGAACACAAGTGAGTTGTGGGCGATACAAGTCATACTGCTTACCAGCATGTCATACTTTGGTTCGGCGGTATTGTTGGATGAAGCGGCCTGGACCGACATTACGCGTACGCTTACACGAGACTGGTTCTACCGACGTGCTTAGCACACAGGTGGCTGGCGGGTGTCAATTTCTCCAACTTTAGTTGAACCGAGTGTGACTACGCCTTGTTGAAGGTTAAAACAACACTAACTTGACGAAATATCATTGTGGTTTCGATGCGTAGGTAAGAACGATTCTTGCTCAGCCCGTAGCAGCCATGTAAAACTAGCAACAACAAAGTAGAGGACATCTAACTTGTTTTTGCAGGGCATGTTGTGATGTGATATGGTCAAGACAAGATTCTATATTTTATTGTATGAGATGATCATGTTTTGTAATGGAGTTATCGGCAACTGGCAGGAGCCATATGGTTGTCGCTTTATTGTATGAAATGCAATCGCCATGTAATTGCTTTACTTTATCACTAAGCGGTAGCGATAGTCGTAGAAGCAATAGTTGGCAAGACGAAAACGATGTTACAATGAAGATCAAGGTGTCGCGCCGATGACAATGGTGATCATGACGGTGCTTTGGAGATGGAGATCAAAGGCACAAGATGATGATGGCCATATCATATCACTTATATTGATTGCATGTGATGTTTATCCTTTATGCATCTTATTTTGCTTTGATTGACGGTAGCATTATAAGATGATCTCTCACTAAAATTTCAAGGTACAAGTGTTCTCCCTGAGTATGCACCGTTACCAAAGTTCGTCGTGCCGAGACACCACATGATGATCGGGAGTGATAAGATCAATGTTCTTGCACAACGGGTGCAAGCTAGTTTTGCACACGTAAAATACTCTGGTTAAACTTGACGAGCTTAGCATATAAAGATATGGCCTTGGAACACTGAGACTGAAAGGTCGAGCGTGAATCATATAGTAGACATGATCAACATAGTGATGTTCACCATTGAAAACTACTCCATTTCACGTGATGATCGGTTATGGTTTAGTTGATTTGGATCATATGATCACTTAGATGATTAGAGGGATGTCTATCTAAGTGGGAGTTCTTAAGTAATATGATTAATTGAACTTAAATTTATCATGAACTTAGTACCTGATAGTATTTTTCTTGTCTATGTTGTTGTAGGTAGATGGCTGTCTTGTTGTTAGTTGAATTTTAATGCATTCCTTGAGAAAGCAAAGTTGAAAGATGATGGTAGCAATTATCTTGTTGGGTCCGTAACTTGAGGATTATCCTCATTGTTGCAGGAAGAATTACGTCCCGGAAGCACCGCTAGGTGCCAAACTTCTTGCAGGAGCTGAACCAGATGTTATGAACGTCTGGCAAAGCAAAGCTGATGACTACTCGATAGTTCAGTGTGCCATGCTTTACGTCCTAGAACCGGGACTTCAATGATGTTTTGAATGTGGAGCATATGAGATGTTCCAGGAGTTGAAGTTGATACTTCAAGCAAATGCCCGGATTGAGAGATATGAAATCTCCAATAAGTTCTACAGCTGTAAGATGGAGGAGAATAGTTCTGTCAGTGAACATATACTCAGGATGTCTGGGTATAACAATCACTTGATTCAACTGGGAGTTAATCTTCCGGATGATGGTGTCATTGACAGAATTCTTCAATCACTGCCACCAAGCTACAAGAGCTTCGTGATGAACTATAATATGCAAGGGATGGATAAGACAATTCCCGAGCTCTTCGCAATGCTAAAGGCTGCGGAGGTCGAAATCAAGAAGGAACATCAAGTGTTGATGGTCAACAAGACCACCAGTTTCAAGAAAAAGGGTAAAGGGAAGAAGAAGGAACTTCAAAAGAGCGACAAACAAGTTGCTGCTCAAGGGAAGAAACCCAAGTCTAGACCTAAGCACGAGGCCGAGTGCTTCTCGCAAAAGCAATGGTCCTTTGGAAGCGGAACTGCCCCAAGTATTTGGCGGGTAAGAATGATGGCAAGGTGAACAAAGGTATATGTGATACACATGTTATTAATGTGTACCTTACTAGAGCTCGCAGTAGCACCTGGGTATTTGATAATGGTTCTGTTGCTAATATTTGCAGCTCGAAACAAGGACTATGGATTGAGCGGAGATTGGCTAAGGACGTGGTGACGATGCGCGTGGGAAATGGTTCCAAAGTCGATGTGATCGCCATCGGCACGCTACCTCTACATCTACCTTCGGGATTAATTTTCGACCTGAATAATTGTTATTTGGTGCCAGCGTTAAGCATGAACATTATATCTGGATCTTGTTTGATGCGAGACGGTTATTCATTTAAATATGAGAATAATGGTTGTTCTATTTATATGAGTAATATCTTTTATGGTCATTGAGGGAGTCTTGGATTAGGGGGTATCCGGACAGCCGGACTATATCCTTTGTCCGGACTGTTGGACTATGAAGATACAAGATTGAAGACTTCGTCTCGTGTCCGGATGGGACTCTCCTTGGCGTGGAAGGCAAGCTTGGCGATACAGATATGTAGATCTCCTCCCATTGTAACCGACTCTGTGTAACCCTAGCCCCCTCCGGTGTCTATATAAACCGGAGGGTTTAGTCCGTAGGACCAACAACAATCATACCAAAGGCTAGCTACTGGGGTTTAGCCTCTACGATCTGGTGGTAGATCAACTCTTGTAATACTCATATCATCAAGATCAATCAAGCAGGAAGTAGGGTATTACCTCCATCGAGAGGGCCCGAACCTGGGTAAACATTGTGTCCCCCGCCTCCTGTTACCCTCCGCCTTAGACGCATAGTTCGGGACCCCCTACCCGAGATCCGCCGGTTTTGACACCGACACTGGTGCTTTCATTGAGAGTTCCACTGTGACGTCGCTGTAAGGAAGGATGCCTCATCTCGTTGTCAAGGACAACGTCACCTCTGGGGGAGCCCTGGCTGTCGGCCAAACCCTCCGGCTAGGCGGCTTCGTCATGGCCGCCCGTTCGGCTGCTGCACCGACGATGACTTCTCGGGTCATCGAAAACAGCCTCCACGTCGGCTCGGAACTTGCCGAGCAGATGAATCCAATGGAGCTCTCTTCGCTAAACGAGCTCTTGGATCGCATCGCCGCTTTGGGAGTCGCTACGGACTATGATCAGATTGGGCTTAAACCCGACCAAAGGGAGATTAACTCTCCGTCGGTCACCCATCAGATAGCGGTAGTGGAGGAACAATGTAGCGATTCTTCCTCTGTCTTGAGGACAAACTATGTCCTGATTCCCGAGCTCTCCGAGCCAGATACCTGTTTACGGAAGGACATCGCCCAAGCCCTGAACCTAGAATCAGGAAGCATGCTAGACCTATTGGGCAACATCCCAGAGCCCGAACTTCCCAGATCGGAAACTTCTCTGCCCCTGGGTCTCAGATCGGGTCAGGGTTCGGACTCATTTCCACCCACCAACCCAGATATAAGAGATCTTTCCCACATTAGGCAAGAGCCCCAGGAAATGGTACATCACTATTGGGCCAGATTCCTCCTTGTAATGAACAAGGTCAAGGACTGTCACGAGGAAGACGCAATCTCATTCTTCTGCAATAATTGCATAGACAAGGGAATCCTTAACGCCATAAGTCGTCGTGACATAGCACGCTTCGCTGACTTGGCGGCCATAGTACGGAAGTACTGTGCGATGGAAAGTGCCTGGAAAACGAACCAAAATTTTGGGATAATCCGGCTCTAACTAAACACCCAGTCTGAATCAAAAGGGTGCACTCTCATAAGTCTCCCGATTCAATCATAAAGAAGCAAAAGCCCACTTCAGGGCGTGGAACTATGTTGGAGGGATGGCTTAACGGGCCCTGCAAAATCCACAGTACAACGGATACCATACCAGCACATAGCCTGAGAGCATGTTGGGTACTCCGGCAAGTGGTCAAAAGCGGTGAGGATCTCCTCATCCAAAACACCGCAGAGCACCATCTCGTGGATAACAATACAGTGCTGACAGTCTTCGAGACATTCGCCTCAAACAATAGGCGAAAGCGAGCACTCCGTAGCCTTGCCGAAGTTTGCCACATGGTAGCAATAAATCCATGGAGCGACACGGCTATTACCTTCAACGCCAGTGACAAACCTAAATTCCGAACAGCCCGAGCACCAGCCGCATTGGTCCTTAGTCCAATTGTGGACGGCTTTCGGCTCACTAAAGTGCTCATGGACGGCGGCAGCGGATGAAACCTCATCTATGAGGAAACTCTTCAAAAAATGGAAATAGACAGGAACCGCATTGAGCAAAGCAGCACGACCTTCAGAGGAATCATCCCTAGTCGGGAGGCACGCTGCGCTAGAAAAATCACACTAGATGTGGTATTCGGCACTCCGGACAATTATAGGTCTGAAGAAATTATATTCCAAGTGGCCCCGTTCAGTAGTGGATACCACGCCCTTTTAGGGCGTGAGGCATTCATGATCTTCCAAGCCATACCCCATTACGGGTACATGAAGCTCAAAATGCCCGGGCCCAATGGAATCATCACTCTAGCTAGTGATCCGGACATAGCACTCCGCGCCAAAAACAAAACAGCCGCACTGGCCCTCGAGGCATTATCCGAACCCTTCGCGGTAGAGGAATTAACTGCGCTACACTCCACAGTGGACAGGGACGACGTGATACTCGACAAGAGATCCAAGTCAACTTCTTTTAAACCAGCGGATGAAATAGTCCAATTCCAAGTCCACCCAACGGACCCTACAAAAACAGCATCCGTCGGGGCATAGTTAAACCCCGCTGTAGACGCCGCACTACGGGAGTTCCTGCGTGAGAATTGGGACATATTCGCCTGGCATCCCTCAGATATGCCAGGAATCCCACGCAGGCTGGCCGAGCATAACCTTAACATTTTAAAGGGATTCAAGACGGTCAAGCAGACTCTTCGACGTTTCTCTGAACCTAAGAGACAAGCCATGGGAGAGGAACTAGCCAAGTTATTGGAGGCCGGATTCATAAGAGAAATAAACATCCGGATTGGCTAGCAAACCTGGTGATGGTACCAAAGAAGGACAAATCATGGCGCCTATGTGTCGATTTTAAGGACCTCAACAAGGCTTGCCCAAAGGATCCCTTCCCCCTCCCTCGCATCGATCAAATTATTGACGCTCTTTGCGGGACACGACTCATTGTGCTTCCTCGACGCATACTCCGGCTATCACCAAATTAAGATGGCGGAGTCCGACCAAGCCGCAACGGCATTTATGACGCCATACGACCCGTTCTGTTTCAACACAATGCCCTTCGGGCTCAAAAACGTCGGCGCAACGTATCAACGCATGATTCAGACATGCCTAGAAAAGCAGATCGGCAAAACAGTAGAGGCATACGTAGATGATGTGATCGTTAAAACCAGACACGTTGACTCTTTAATAGATGACTTGAGGCTCACATTCGACAATCTCCGAACATACGACATCAAGCCCAATCCGGAAAAATGCATTTTCGGCGTACCCGCCGGAAAGCTCCTGGGCTTCATCGTCTCCAGTAGAGGAATTGAAGCAAATCTGGCTGAAATCCGAGCCCTGTCACAGTTGGCTATTCCAACGGACCTCAAACAAATCCAGAAATTAACTGGATGTGTGGCGGCCTTAAGCCTCTTTATCTCCCGATTAGGAGAAAAGGCACTACCCCTTTATCGCCTTCTTTGATGCACCGAACACTTCGAGTGGACGGATGCTGCCACGGCCGGATTGGAAGAAATAAAAGCCATACTGGCCACCAACCCAATCCTGGCCGCACCAAACATCGGCGAACCAATGCTGCTATATATAGCGACAACTCATCAAGTTGTAAGCACAGTGCTCATCGTCGAACGAGAAACAGACGGACATAAATCCCCCCTTCAAAAGCCGGTGTATTATGTATCCACTGTTCTCATTCCATGCAAATCACGGTACCCGCATTATCAAAAGATAGCATATGCGGTATTCATGGCATCCCGGAAGCTACGACACTACTTTCAAGAGTGTTCAATTACAGTGGCCTCGGAAGTGCCACTCAATGATATAATAAACAACCGCGACGCCACGGGCCGGATTGCCGAATGGGCCATTGAGCTCCTCCCGTTTGACATAACATATAAACCTCGGCGAGCCATTAAGTCGCAAGTATTGGCCGATTTTGTCGCAGAATGGACAGAAGCCGAACTCCCTAAAGAGTACGGCGCATACTCCAATTGGATCATGCACTTCGACAGCTCTAAAATTCTGGCTGGTCTGGGGGCCGGCATCGTCCTGACCTCCCCCACTAGGGATACAGTCCAATACGTACTCCAAATACTGTACACAGACTCTAACAATGCAGCCAAATATGAGGCCCTGTTATATGGTCTCCGAATGGCAGTTTCCATGGGCATTCGACGCCTAGAGGTGCGTGGGGACTCGAACCTCGCAATATCCCAAATAAATGGAGACTTTGATGCTAAGGATCCGAAAATGGCGGCTTATCGCAACACCGTCCTCAAGATGTCAGCTTTCACATTCGAGGCTCAATTCCACCATGTGGCTCGGGAAAATAATCAGGCGGCGGATATCCTCGCCTGGATCGGCGCCAAGCGCGATCCTGTCCCACCTAACATCTTCTTAGAAAGGTTGTCTAAGCCATCAGTGGTATGGTAAGGGGACACCGGTAACAATAGTCCGGACCCGGCCACAATGCTAGATACCGAACACTCTGACACAATCGGAGGCTCTGCCACCGAAATAACATCTTCTGCCCATGAAATCATGGTTGCCATTGCCCCTTGGACAGAACCATTCCTGGCCTACCTAACCAGGCAGGAACTGCCCGAGGACGAAAATGAGGCATGCTGCATAGTGCGGCGATCTAAAGCCTACAAGGTCCACGAGGGAGAGCTTTACAAGAAAAGCACTACCGGAGTCCTTCAAAGGTGCATCTTCGAAGAGGAAGGGCGAAAGCTTTTGGCAGAAATCCATCTTTGGACTCGGCCACCACGCCGCAGCCCGGGCTCTCGTAAGCAAGGCCTTCCGTACAGGTTTCAATTGGCCAACGGCCCGGGCAGATGCACAGGACTTGGTCCAACGCTGCATCGGTTGCCAGCTTTTCACAAACCAAAGCCATATGCCGCCCACCGCTCTCCAAACAATCCCCATTACCTGGCCCTTTGTGGTCTGGGGGCTCGATATGGTTGGACCCCTTAAAGGGGGAACCCATAAGAAAAGAATACTTATTGGTCATGGTGGATAAATTCACCAAATGGATAGAGGCCAAACCTGTTAAAACGGCCGAATCCGGACCGGTGATAGACTTCATATCTGGGGTTGTACACCGTTATGGCGTCCCCCACAACATCATCACTGACAACGGCACTAACTTCACAGCCGACGAGGTGAAACTTTGGTGGAGCAACATGGGCATCAAGCTCGATTATGCTTCTGTCTATCACCCGCTAACTAACGGTCAAGTCGAGCGAGCAAATGGTCTTATCATGAGTGGCACCAAACCCAGATTAGTGCGGTCCTTAAAGGAGTCTAACACGCACTGTGTAGAGGAGCTCGACTCTGTCCTATGGGGGCTGCAGACCACGCCGAATCGCACTACCGGATACACACTGTTCTTTATGGTATACGGCGCAGAGGTGGTTCTGCCCTGCGACATAATCCATGACTCTCCTCGAGTGCGCATGTATGAAGAAAAAGAGGCCGAGCTTGATCGGCAGGACAGTTTGGACGCCCTGGAGGAGGAGCGCGACGTGGCAAAAGCACGTTCCGCATTCTATCAACAAAAGGCTCGAAGATACCAAAGCAGAGAAGTACGGGCCAAAACTTATAACATTGGCGAACTAGTTCTACGCCTGCCGGAGAAGAAAAAGAACAAACTCAAGCCCAAATGGGAAGGTCCCTTCATTATTGACCAAGTGCTGACTGGTGGTGCGTACCGTTTGCGGGATGCGTCGGACAATCGACTTGAGCCAAACCCATCGAACGCAGCTAGACTCCGAAGATTCTACGCCTAGCGCCGGACTCTACGTTCGTCTCCTTACCCCTGTCCATTTTTTTCATTATCTGTCTTTTCTCTCTTTCTTTCTTCCTTTTCCTTTTCCTCAAGGCCTTCAAAGGCCAACTTGTGTTTTGCTTACACACTATAAACGCGCTAGCCGCGCTCATTATACCTGGGGGCTTCTTACACAGAAGCTTAATTATTCTACTGGGCCTCATGCCCCGCACATGTGTTATTCCTCCGCATGTACCTTTTTTCGCCATTATATGCATCGATATGACTTAAGTTTTGGCCAAGCTGGGTTGCCTGGCTAGGGCATAAGGGGAGCACCTCTGCGATTGTTACTCCCGGGTCAGCCGGATGTGTACCTCAGACTGGGTGAAGCCGAAAGCTAGGGTTCTTAAGGGAATATTCGGTCGGTGAACAAAAGATGAATTTTATTTTTTTTACATGCCCCTAGATGTTTTTGCCTGCGTCCCTTCTCGCAGTCCGGACATGCACATTAGGGCATGCATACCCAGGGAAAGGAACCCTTAACGGAACTATTCTCCCTGGAAGATGTTTCTTACTATCCATGTAATATAACATAACTAGTTGGGTACTTATTTGTTCAAGCACTTATGACCCCTACACCTGGTTTCCACGCATACCCCGGTTTTTACATAACTGGGCGGGTATTCGGAAACACTCCGGACTATTAGGTCCCGAGGCCGAAGCGAAAAGGTCCGCCACGACAAATGATTTACAATCCAGCTAGGACATCATACATGTCATTTAAATTACATAGTCACTTAGACTGAGTAACTTCTTCTTCTATCCCATCCAACAGGCTGTCTAGCCTACAATCCAGTTGAGAATACTTTGCGGCTAATTCTACTTGGTCATACACCAGACTGACGGGATTTTTTCCCATCGGGCCCCACAGGTCCGACCTCGGCCATGTGGTTTGGGTCAGCCTTGGTATACCGCGTCTTCACCATGGCCCAGGCTTCCCGGGAACCTTGACGGCAGGCTGATATCTTCCATAATCGGAGGCGCCGCCGTGCTCCCTTGAGCTTCTCCGCAAGCTCTCCAATGCCTTCCGGCAGGGAGACGGATGGCCACAAGGCCTGGGCAATACCCTGCAGCACCTGCCGAACTTGTTCGTTCATTTGTGAGAGCTCTGGTAGAAGATCACCCGCAGACCTGGGCATCTCCTCTGCGGGACGACCCGTCAGCGTGCCTGCAGACATAACTCTGTTAGCCGGCTTCGTCGCCGGACTCTTTCAAAAGCTCGTTCAAGCACTTACTAAAAATGCCGCGTCGGAGCCGCTTATTCTCCTTCACGGAGTCAGCCAGCTGGGCCCGAACATCTTTTAGTTCCACGCCCAACTGGGTATTGGCATCTTGGAGATCGTTTTTCTCCTGCCTAACTTTCGTGAGCACGCGCTCACCAGCCTTTAGCTGTCGTATGGCATGTTGCTCATCCGGATTCACTCCGGCGTCATCTACAATATCCATTGTTAGATTTGCAGGCATGCCGCATACTATATGTTACCTATCATTCTTTGAAATAAGCGTTGCCGGAGGGGGCCTTTTTGGACTCCTTCAACGCGGCAATTGTGGCCCGTAGATGGGCCTTGCACTCTTCCAGCTCTTGAGACAATTGGGTATTCTTCTCTGAAAGAACCTGCACAAATAATGATCCTTAAATCAGTTGTGCCAACTGTTTCAAGTCTCAGGGGCTACTGATATATATAATCATCAAAATTTTCTTACCCGTATATCCTTCACATACTGGTCCGTGGCTCTGGCAAGACCATTTTGAGCAGCACGGATGTACGCATCTCCTGAGTTGAAGGCATCAAAGGCCTCTTGGGAGAAACAAGCGTCACGGAGTACGGCCCGGCGACGCCTCTGTCGGATTTCGGGTTCCAGCAGACCCTCTAGGTTTGAACACTGGGGTGCGCGCGGAGATTTCGCCCTCTACCTACCTGCACCTCACCTCCACGCTAGGATCTAAAACTATGAAAGGAACAACACAAGAGACACAGGGTTTATACTGGTTCGGGCCACCATTGTGGTGCAACACCCTACTCCAGTGTGTGGTGTGGTGGACTGCCTCTTGGGCTGATGATGAACAATACAAGAAAGAACAGCCTCGCGAGGGTCTGTTCTTGGCTGGTGCGATGAACTGCTAGGGGGAGTTCAGTCGCTCTCTCTCTCTTCTTGGATCCCTCCTCCCTACCTTGTGGGTGGCTAGTCCTATTTATAGGCAAAGGCCCTGGGCCTCTTCCCAAATATTGAGCGGGAAGGGCGCCAACAATTGGCCATTTTGAAGGGGAACATCTAGTACACTTATCCTGACTAAAGTTGGTCTTCGCCTGTCAAAGGCTCTGGTGGTGACGCCGGATTGGGCTCCACGATGACTTCCTTCCTGCCGTTGCGACGGTCTTGGCCTTGTTGCACCGAAACGGATGCCTTTGCTTGATGCTCTCGCCTGCACTTGCCCCCTTTGCACCAAAGAGGAAAGGAGGACACTACGCTGGCCGGGCGCCACCGGGCGCCCTATAGTGCGTCATGGCTTGCGTCATGGGCACCTCGTGAGGTACCCCGCCTTGATCTCTCCGCCTCCTCGTCAGCCAGCCTAACGAGGCCGTGCCTGAGGAAGCTTCCTGTCGTCCGCCCTGCGAGGCTTGGCCCCTCGTGAGGGTCTTTAGCTTGTTCCGATGAAGACGGGCCGTGCTGGGCCACCCCTTGAGCCACGCCGCATGAGCATGAGCGAGCAAGTCTGGGTACCCCCATTCCCGAGCGCCGGTAGTGGCCGGGCCCAAGGCGCGCCTGGACTTGGCTGAGCAGAGAAGCGAAGGGGCAAGTGCGAAGCGCCGCGGGCCCTAACAGCCTGCGGCCTTGGGCGTCGCGTGGCGGTTGATTGGACGTGGGCACCTTAGCAACTGCGCGAATCGACAAAAGAGCGGCATCTGTCTAGGTTTTGCCTTCCTTGCTTCCTCCGGTCATTGCCCAGATCCCCTTTCTTGCGCCTTTCCTTCCTTCCTCTGAAATCTCCAGATCTACTTTGACCGCGTGCCCTAGCAAGACATGGCGCCTCGCCAGACCCCGGCCGGAGCTTGGTACTCAGCTACCTTGGACTCGCCGAACGTGTCAGAGAAGGGCCTTGCCCGGGTGCGCCGGATGGTGGCGGCGCAAGGCATCAACGGGGCAGAGGTGTTCAAGGCCGGCTCCGCCCTTCCCGAGGGCCAAGGGAGCACCTTCTATCCGCTCTTCGTGAGCGCCATTGCTGCCGGTCTGGTGCCTCCCTTTTCTGAGTTCTTCTTCTCTGTCCTCCGCCATTACAAACTGCAAGCTCTACGCCTCCACCCCAACTCTGTTCTTCTTCTGGCAATCTTCGCTACTATTGTGAGGCTCACGTCGGGGTGCAGCCCTCAATGGCCTTGCTGCGCCACTACTTCTACCTCCGGACCTCTCACGGTCCCATCTCCGCGTGCGCGAGCTTTGTCGCGTATCGCAGCTCCAACGCCATCTCGAAGCCCGGGAAGAGGATTGAGGGCTTCAGGAGCAAGTGGGTCATGGTAGATGCTCGGCGCATCCACTCTCGGCTGATTCTGCCCACGGAGCACCCCACGTCCTCCGATGATTGGTCTCGCGCGGAACTCGTGGATCCCCGGGCGAAGCCGGTGCTGGAGAAGATGGACACGGATCTATGGCCGAGCAACATGGCGGCGGCGAAGCTGACTGGTGCGTCGCTCCTGAGGGAGTTCCTGGAGCACCAGGTGGCCCCGCTTCGTCAGTACTCCCTTCCGCTGTGGACGCCCCGCCCGAGCCCCGCAGTCTTGGCCGACGAAGATCTGGCCGCGGTCCTCAATCTTTGGTCGGGGAGGCGTGGCGAGGCTGGAGGCGCTCCTGCCCTTTGTTCCTTGAGATGATTGGGAAGCGGCGGTGGAATCCATGCCCGTCTTCAATGGGGACGGACCCGTGCCATGGAGGTTCCCGAGACCCGGCGGCCTGGCGGCGATGAAGCGTGTTCTCCGGCGACTCGAGAGGAGAGGAGGAAGAAGAGGAGGCGGAAGCGGGCCTGACTCCGAGGCGACAGACGGGAGTCGAGGCGCCTCCCGGCGCAGGTCCCGCGCTCTCCGCCTCTTGCCCGGCGGCAGCGATGAGGATGGCGACAGGCGGGCGGCGAGAGCTTGCCCCGATCCCAAAAAGGACAGACTGGGCTGGTCCCAGCTGGTCTGCCCGGCTCCGAGGTGATCCGCAGACGTGCCTCCTGCTCCCGGGCCTCTTGAGGCTGATCCTGCAGCCCGGCTCTCGGGCTTCAAGTATGGCGGAGGTTGCTCGAGCTCATGACGATGACCAGTAAGTGCTTGATTCCTGTTTTATTCCTTTCTTTGTCGCTGAGGCTTGATATATGTATCTCTTGGCTAGGCTGGCGCCTGCGGCGAAGAAGCTGAAGGGAGCTCCTGAGGCTCCGTCTGGGGCAGTGCCTTCGCCCATGAAAGAAGTCGACGGCAAGACACGGGCCTCTCCTGCCCGGTCGTCCTCGCGAGGCCTGGCGGAGCTTGCTGGGGTGAGCTCAGCCCCCATGGCCCAAGTGACTCCTGAGGTATCCTTGCCTGAGGCCACCGCCACAGCTGTTGGGGCGCAGCAGGTCCCGCCTCAGGATACTGTGGTTACGCTGACGTCCTCTCCTCCTACTCCACCAACTGCTATCTCTCCGACTCCTCCCACTATCCTGGATCGCGCTGCTGCTGAATTGGACCGGCTGCGGCAAGATCTTCTGGGCGCCGACCCTCGCTTGGTGGCCGAGCGCTTGGAGCTGGCCTCTGGCTGGATTCGCTCTGACGCTTAGATTCGAGCGGCGCTGGTTCAGGCCTCGACGGCTTGCAACGAGGAGAAGCAGGCCGTCCTTGGGGTGAAGGCTGCTCGCGACGCCGCCTTGGGGGAGGTAGCCGATGTCCGAGGTCGCTGCAAGGCGCTGGAGAGCGAGCTGCAGGGCCTGCGGGACCAGCTTGCCATGGAGGCCCGCATTCGCCAAGAGAAGGAGGAATACATGAAGGCTCATGGCGGCCGTCCAAGGACCGGGACGCCAAGCTTAACAAGCGCCGTGACCGCTGGGTGCGTTGGAGCAGGAGTTGGAGGCGAAGAAGGTCAAAATTTGGGCGGCAAAGGCGCGGGTCCTCGCCGAGGACCGCGAGGCCTTCAGGGAGATGGAGGTGAAGGCTCGCACCTTGCTGAGGTTGCTTTATGACAGCGGCCTGGAAAGCCCGCTGGCCGGCGCCGAGGATGGCCCCGCCAAGCTGCTTCCCTTCCTGATCCGTGCTCTTGAAGATGTCACCCTTGGCCTTGGCCCTACGGCTGAGGCCGAGGCGCGTGTCCTGTCTTCTGCAGCGCTGACGCGGGTCCTTACCCACGTCTACCTTCGCGATCCCGACGTCGACCTCGACAGCCTGCTGGAGCCAGCGAGCGGCGAGCTTGCCGCTGCTGAGGCCGTGAAGGGTCGTGCGGAGGCTCTGCTGGCAAAGTTCCGGGCCTTCAGCACCAAGCCGAAGCGAGGCACTGCCGGTCCTGAGGCTTCAGGAGGCGAACCCGCTCCATGCAGCTCCGCCGCCAACAAGTGACTCCGTTGTGGCTCATGTTCTGCTTTCAGCTCCTGCAACATGCATCATGCCTCGGGGAGGCATTTAAAATTGTGTTTGGTGTTGTGATAACAGTTATGGACTGTAATATTTGCTTTTGAATTCCTTGAGATTTGCACTTTTCCTTCCTACTTGCTTATGTTCTACGCCGGCAGAGCCCGGCCCCGCGCATACCTCAGCCGCCGTTAGCCCCGACCGGAAGCAGGGGCGGGACCAAGGAGTGAGGGCTACGTGACAAGTTAGGCTCCTGAGTCGCGATGCTCAGAGTACCCCTTGGCGCCTAACAGCAAGTAGGGAGGTGAGATGTGTGGGTGAATCTACCATTCTCGTCTGCAGAGCCCGCCCGCGCATACCTCAACCGCCGTTAGCCTTTGGAACTAAGGAGTGAGGGGCTACATGACGATTAGGCTCTGAGTCGCGATGCTCAGAGTCCCCTTGACAGCTCAAGCGGCCTTACGTACCTTGGCTCCGCTCGGGGAGGGGCGTCTGACGAACCAGGCCCGAGGGCTGGCTGGAGTGGCGTGCATCTGGGCGTGACCAGGCGTAGCCCGTGCCCAGCCCCTCGCGCGGCACTCCCGAGGGAGGCGTTGCGATGAGGCGGACATTGAGCTCTGAGCTCCTGAGGTTGATGCGGCCGGGGCCACCCTCGATTGTTTATCACCGGTAGCGGAGCATAGCACTTCCGTGTGTATGCGGGCATAGCCGCTCCTCGGCAGTGTGCGTCACCCGGTAGCGACGGTGCTTCCAGTGCGTGGGAGGGGGCTCCCCTGGGAGGAGCCCAGGGCGTGTACCCGCCATACGACACGTCATTTGGCATGGTAGGGCCTGACGAGGTGTATCTGGGCACCCGTGAGCCAGCGCGGGACTCACGGGGCCCTACCTCAAGGCGGGTTGCGCCTGGCACTGGGCCTTAACTTGTGATGTGTTCCTGCAAATTTGGTTAGATGCCGACGCTCTATGTCCTCGGTTCCCGGCCCTCGAGCGAGTCTCAGTCGTCGCTGGTATGCCAGGTCGCGATGCCGTGGACAAGGCCAGAGGGTGAGGGCTGGAGAGCCAGTAGGAGCCCATGAGTCGCGACGCTCAGGTACCCCCCGCCCCTTTAACGTGCAAGCGGCCGACATGATGGAAGAAGGGGTGCCGTGGACAGGCATCAAATAACAATCATGATGGGTCGAACGCATGACCCGAAATAAACGCAAGAGGGGTACATGCAGCTGGGTCTGGCTCGAGCGACTTGGGGATGATGCAGCCCGAGGGGCGCCCCCAACAAAGTAAGCTAGGAACATGAAGCAAAGGAGATACACGCCACAGGGACGGACCCACGCGGCCTGGTAATAATGCAGCCCTGGGGGGTGCTCCCAGCTTGAAATGAAACTTGAAGGATGTCACCTGATGACGTTGAAAGGCGAAGGATGTTGAAGTAAGCGGGCGTCGTGGGCTGCAGCCGATCTTCCACGAGCCCCAGGCCGGGAGCCTCGGGAGGCTCCGGGGGCACTGGTGGCTCCTCGTGGACCATCTCCATCTCCGCCAGGACTGCGGAACGCCTGGCCTCTTGAGCCTCCAGGATGCTCCCCATGAGGCGCTGGTATGTGGCGGCCGCGTTCGGCACGCCGTAGGGCATGCGAACGTAGCTATGTGGTGGGCCTTCGCAACGCCCCGCGCGTGAGGGCCAGAAGTGCTCCTGAGAGGCGGCTCGGTTGAGCCCTGGTATGTTGATGCAGACGCGCAGCCCACCATCCTCGCCTGGATGGGGAGCTACGGCGAGTAAGCGGCGGCTGCCACTCATGACTCTTGACTCCTGCAACTCCTGCGTGATCGGTAGCCGACGAACTCCCGAGGGTTTGGCCCTCCTTGCCTTGCTCCTTCACGAGGGAAGCGTGCTTTGAAACACGCCTCCAAGTGGTGCCCAAGCGCCTCCCTCGTGACCTTAGCAAGGTCGGTGGCCCTCCAGGAGAGAGCCCCCGAGCCTTGCTTGAGGAGGGCGCCAGGCGCGCCTTCCTATGCGACAGAAGGTGGTGCCCGCTGAACAGGCGCGGACCCTGAGGGGCCTGCCTCCTGAGGGATCGGGCCTGGCAATGTCTTGTTCTTCTTGAGAGCGGTCTCGGGGAGCCTCACACTCCCGCGATCTGGGTCTTCAAGCGATGCAGCTTGAAAGGCTCGCTCCAGGGAGCACACTGCGTCTCTCTCTTCACAAGGCACTGTGATGACTCCGCCGCTTCCTGGCATCTTGAGGACGTTGTATCCGTGATGGGTCACGACCATGAACTTGGCCAGAGCTGGGTACCCGAGGATGGTGTTGTATGGCAGGCGAATGTGCGCGACATCGAAGTCGATGAGCTCGGTGCGGTAGTTGTCGCGCGCCCCGAAGGTGACAGGGAGGCGGACCTGCCCAATCGGAACCGTGGAGCCATCATTGACTCCGGAGAAAGGCTTGGTTGGCTGAAGCTGATTGTAAGGCACTTGGAGATTGTTCAATGTTTCTACGGACAGGACGTTGAGCCCTGCTCCGCCGTCGATGAGGGTCCTGGTGACTTGCACGTTGCTGATGATTGGGGAACAAAGCATCGGGAGGACTCCGGCTGTGGCAGCACTTGAGCTGATCCGCTGAGCTGAACGTGATGGCGCACGCTGACCACCTGAGAGGGCGCGTGGCTTCGAGCTTGGGGAGGACTGCATTCACTTCACGGGCGAACTGCTTGAAGATGCATTGAGATGCTGGGGCTTGAGCTCCGCCCAGGATGCAAGCGATCGCGTGCGGCTCCAGGAAGCCCCCAACCCCCTCGTCCTGATGATGGTCCTCGTTTCTCCTTGGCTGCGGCGGCAGAGGAGGGAGGCCTGCGTTTCCTTGCAGACGATCCTCCCGAGGCTGATCCCTCCAGTCTCCCTCGCGAGGCTGATCCTGCCAGGGATCCTCGCGAGGTCGGTCGCGCCACCCTTGGCGAGGGCCCCGGTCTACCCAGCGTCCTGTGTTCCTTCCTCCTCCTCGGTCGTAGCCTCGATCATTGCGGTCGGGGCGTCGGCCGATCCTCCCTTCTCGCACGGCTCAGAGCTCTTGACATTCGTTGGTGTTGTGGGTGTGGAGGTCGTGGTACACACAGTACCGGCTGCCCTTGGAAGACTCGGGCTGATCTCTGCCTCGCTTGGTGTATGCGGGTTACGCGCGAGCACAGCCCCCTTGCGCTTCACGTCCTTGGCCTTGGATTTCTTCTCTTCTGAGTCTGCGGCTGGCAGCTCGTGGAGGGAAAGGCGCGCTTCCTCAGCCCTGGCGCACTTGGTCGCCAAGTTGAACAGCTCCAAGGAAGTGCACAGATCTTCATGCATCGCCAGCTCCTCCTTCATCCTAACGTCATGCACACCGTCGGAGAAGGCTGAGATGATGGCCTCCTCGGTCACCTTGGGAATCTTGAGGCGTGCGTTGTTGAAGCGCTGGATGTACTTCTACAGGGTCTCCCCTGGCTGCTACTTGATGTGGCGCATGTCGCTCACGGCAGGAGGCCGGTCACGAGTAACTTGGAAGTTGGCGATGAAGTGGGTGCGCATCTCGTCCGAGGAGGAGATCGTGCCAGGAGCCAGGTTCAGGAGCCAGGTGCGGGCCCCGTCCTTGAGTGCCATGGGAAACCAGTTCGCCATGACCTTCTCGTCCTCGTTGGCGGCGATGCCCAGCTCGTGAGAGCTGGAGGAACTCCAGGGTCGGTCGCGCCGTCGTGGCGAGGCAGGTGCAGCTTGAACTTGCCGGGCAGCGACAGCTGCGCCTTCGATGGTGAAGGTGCGGCAGCTGCTTTGGCCACGGGAGGCCTCTGGTGACGAAGACGATCTTGAGGGTCCCCATGGCTGCATTTGGGAGCAGCGGGGTCTTAGCGTCTTTGGAGCGGGAGGCGTGGTCGTGACGAGCGGTGCAGGGAGCACTCGGGAAGCTTCTTGGGGCGAGGACCTCTTGGCAGCTCTGCTCTTGCTGCTTGGGCGCGGACAGAGTGGGTTCCGCCCAGGGCCGCGCCTTAGGGGCAGGCGCCTTCTTGAGGGGGAGGTGGCTGAGGCGCCCTAGGGCTTGATCGCCCCTTGGCGAAGCGGCGGTCTTGGCCAGAAGGGCGGCGGGGAGCCCCTGCGGTCAGGCGAGCTCGGCACGCAGTCGAGCCACTCTTCGTGAGCGTCGTCGGTAGGCGATAGCGCAGGAGCTCGTTGCCGCAATGAGCTGGCTCGAGCCTCCATGGCCTGTAGTCTGTGAGACGCGAGAACCAGCTGGGCGTGAGGGAGTAGCTTGATCTGGCCGTCTCGCCTCACAGACGGATCTTTGGGGACGATGCTTGCTGCTCGTTCCCGCCCGGGCAGTGGCGGCATTGACAATGACGAGAGCGGCAGGGACGGCCGACCGGGCTGTCGGGCGGCAGCGGGAAGCGAGAGGGTCGACACTTTCGGCAGCGAACTGACAGCGTCGACATGGATGCGATGGTCGGCGAAGAACAGGGCGGCGGAAGACGAATTCCGGCGCACCCCTACCTGGCGCGCCAAATGTCGGATTTCGGGTTCCGGCAGACCCTCTATGTTCAAACACTGGGGTGCGCGCGGAGATTTCGCCCTCTACCTACCTACACCTCACCGCCACGCTAGGATCTAAAACTATGAAAGGAACAACACAAGAGACACAGGATTTATACTGGTTCGGGCCACCATTGTGGTGTAACACCCTACTCCAGTGTGTGGTGTGGTGGATTGCCTCTTGGGCTGATGATGAACAATACAAGGAAGAACAGCCGCGCGAGGGTATGTTCTTGGCTGGTGCAATGAACTGCTAGGGGGAGTTCAGTCACTCTCTCTCTCTCTTCTTCGATCCCTCCTTCCTACCTTGTGGGTGGCTAGTCCTATTTATAGGCAAAGGCCCTGGGCCTCTTCCCAAATATTGAGCGGGAAGGGCGCCAACAATTGGCCATTTTGAAGGGGAACATCTAGTACACTTATCCTAACTAAAGTTGGTCCTACTTTGTCAAAGGCTCACGGTGGTGGCCTTGGCTTGGGCTCCACGATGACTTCCTTCCTGCCATTGCGACGGTCTTGGTCTTGTTGCACCGAAATGGATGCCTTTGCTTGATGCTCTCGCTGCGCTTGCCCCTTTGCACCAAAGAGGAAAGGAGGACCTTTGGGCGGGCTGGCGCCCGTGGTAAATCATGGCTTGCGTCATGGGCACCTCGTGAGGTACCCGCCTTGATCTCTCCGCCTCCTCGCGAGCCAGCCTGACGAGGCCGTGCCTGAGGAAGCTTCCCGTCATCCGCCCCGCGAGGCTTGGCCCCTCGCGAGGGTCTTGAGCTTGTGCTGATGAAGACGGACCGTGCTGGGCCACCCCTTGAGCCACGCCGCAGGCCGCAGGCAGGCAAGTTTGGGTACCCCCGTTCCCAGAACGCCGACAGCCTGTGATACATGGCGCTCTCCACTTCAGAATTTGTAGCGGATATTTTATCCGCATCCTTTGTCGGAGGAGCATCTGGCGTGTGCCCCGTGTTAGCTTCCGCCTCTGTGTCCGGCCCTGGAGCCCGACTAGTAGAGGCGTGATCGGCGATCTCTCCGGATATAGTCCAGCGAGCGTTTTTCCTTCTAGGAAACATGGGTGTTATTATGTTTTAAAGATGATAACTGCGGAGCGAGGCTTTTTATAATACCTCTGCGATGGCGTCTCCGTCCGGACCGCCTTCCTTTTCAGCCTGCCCGGCTTCGGCGCCCCTCATTGGTGATTCGCCACGAGCTCGGCATGGCGTCCCGAGGACCTTCCCTATAAAACACCGCACATATACGGTAGGTGAAGTGCATAAAAAGGGGATCCTTCCCAAAAGTTGGGACTCTGGTTTCACTTACATGCGAGGCGGGGAGCAGCCCAGGATAGTCAGCTATAATGGCCACCATGGCACCATCACAGCTTAATTGGTAGAATATCCTGTCGATCAGCTCCACAAATATGTCCGGATCCTCTTCTAGGCCGGGGTCGAGTGCCCGGCCGGGATCCTCCGGTTGTGGGGTTGGGTTGTGGACCTCCCTTACAGCCTTTCGAAGTTCCTGCTATGAGATAGCAAGGTAAGTACTTACTACAAAAGTGTGGGAAGGATGGGAGTAAGAAGTGGCAGCTCACCCAGCTTGGAGGGTTGTACATGGAGAATCCATCCCATGGCTTGATGCGGAGGAACTCCTCTTCATCTCCCTTATACAAATCGGACAGAATTTTTGCTAGAGCAGCAACTGAGTCCGGTCCCTTACGGACGTGATGAGTGGCATCATCTTCCCGTTGAAATGCCACATGGGGTGGCCTCGATATCGAAGCGGCTGCACCCCCCGCATAATGCATATTGACATAACCTCGGTTATTGCCAGTCCTGATTGAGCCAGTACCTTTATCCGGCCCATCAGGTAAAGGGCGTCTCTGTCATCTTCCTCCTGAGGGCTCCGTGGGCGTCAGCTTCGACGTTTCTTCAAAGGGGCATTGTCAAACTCAGGAAGACCAATCTGAATAGGATCCTGGAGGGGGACATCCTCCATATAAAACCACTCTGAAGGCCAGTCTTCGGACGTCCTCTTCGGGGTACCGGATAGGTATCCAGTCCCGGCAATGCGCCATATTTCGGCCCCGCCCACTTGATATATTGACCCCCTCTGAGTACGGGGCACAAGTGAAGGAAATATGCCCTAGAGGCAATAATAAAGTTATTATTTATTTCCTTATATCATTATAAATGTTTATTATTCATGCTAGAATTGTATTAACCGGAAACATAATACATGTGTGAATACATAGACAAACATATTGTCACTAGTATGCCTCTACTTGACTAGCTCGTTGATCAAAGATGGTTATGCTTCCTAGCCATAGACATGAGTTGTCATTTGATTAACGGCATCACATCATTAGGAGAATGATGTGATTGACATGACCCATTTCGTTAGCTTAGCACATGATCATTTAGTATGTTGCTATTGCTTTCTTCATGACTTATACATGTTCCTATGACTATGAGATTATGCAACTCCCGTTTACCGGAGGAACACTTTGTGTGCTACCAAAGCGTCCTAGCGAATCGGGTGATTATAAAAGAGCTCTCTGGTGTCTACGAAGGTACTTGTTGGGTTGGCGTATTTCGAGATTAGGATTTGTCACTCCGATTGTTGGAGAGGTATCTCTGGGCCCTCTCGATAATGCACATCACTTAAGCCTTGCAAGCATTGCAACTAATGAGTTAGTTGCGGGATGATGTATTCTGATGCAGTAAAGAGACTTGCGGTAGCGAGATTGAACTAGGTATTGAGATACCGACGATCGAATCTCGGGCAAGTAACATACCGATGACAAAGGGAACAACGTATGTTGTTATGCGGTCTGACCGATAAAGATCTTCATAGAATATGTGGGAGCCAATATGAGCATCCAGGTTCCGCTATTGGTTATTGACCGGAGACGTGTCTCGGTCATGTCTACATAGTTCTCAAACCCGTAGGGTACGCACGCTTAACATTTCGATGACAGTTATATGATGAATTTATATATTTTGATGTACCGAAGGTTGTTCGAAGTCCCGGATGTGATCATGAACATGACGAGGAGTCTCGAAATGGTCGAGACATGAAGATTGATATATTGGAAGCCTATGTTTGGATATCGGAAGTGTTCCGGGTGAAATCGGGATTTTCTTAGAATGCAGGGAGGTTACTGAACCCCGGGAGGTAAATGGGCCTTAGTGGGCCTACGGAGAAAGAGGAGGCGGCCAGGGCTGGGTCGCGCCTCCCCCTAGTCCGAATAGGACAAGGAGAAGAGGCGCCCCCTTCCTTCTCTCCTCCTCTTTCCCCTCTGAATCCTATTCCAACTAGGAAAGGGGGGGAGTCCTACTCCCGGTGGGAGTAGGACTCCTCCTGGCGCGCCCTCCCCTTGGCCGGCCGCACCCCCCTTGCTCCTTTATATACGGGGGCACCTCTAGACACACAAGTTGATCAGTTGATCTCTCCCAACCGTGTGCGGTGCCCCCCTCCACCATAGTCCGCCTCGATAATATTGTAGAGGTGCTTAGGCAAAGCCCTGCGTTGGTAGAACATCAACATCGTCACCACGCCATCGTCTCCCTCAACACTCGGCTGGATCGGAGTTCGAGGGACGTCATCGGGCTGAACGTGTGCTGAACTCGGAGGTGTCGTACGTTCGGTACTTGATCGGTCGGATCGTGAAGACGTACGACTACATCAACCGCGTTGTGCTAACGCTTCGCTTCGTTCTATGAGAGTGCGTGGACAACACTCTCCCCCCTCGTTGCTATGCATCACCATGATCTTGCGTGTGCGTAGGAATTTTTTTGAAATTACTACGTTCCCCAACAGTGGTATCCGAGCCTGGTTTTATGCGTAGATGTCATATGCACGAGTATAACACAAGTGAGTTGTGGGCGATATAAGTCATACTGCTTACCATCATGTCATACTTTGGTTCGGCGGTATTGTTGGACGAAACAGCTCGGACCGACATTATGCATACGCTTACGCGAGACCGGTTCTCCTGACGTGTTTTGCACAAAGGTGGCTAGCGGGTGTCAGTTTCTCCAACTTTAGTTGAACCGAGTGTGGCTACGCCTGGTCCTTGCGAAGGTTAAAACAACACCAACTTGACAAACTATCGTTGTGGTTTTGATGCGTAGGTAAGAACGGTTCTTGCTAAGCCCGTAGCAACCACGTAAAACTTGCAACAACAAAGTAGAGGACGTCTAACTTGTTTTTGCAGGGCATGTTGTGATGTGATATGGTCAAGACGTGATGCTATATTTTATGAGATGATCATGTTTTGTAACCGAGTTATCGGCAACTGGCAGGAGCCATACGGTTGTCGCTTTATTGTATGCAATGCAATCGCCTTGTAATGCTTTACTTTATCACTAAGCGGTAGCGATAGTCGTAGAAGCATAAGATTGGCGAGACGACAACGATGCTATGATGGAGATCAAGGTGTCGCGCCGGTCACGATGGTGATCATGACGGTGATTCGGAGATGGAGATCAAGCACAAGATGATGATGGCCATATCATATCACTTATATTGATTGCATGTGATGTTTATCTTTTATGCATCTTATCTTGCTTTGATTGACGGTAGCATTATAAGATGATCCCTCACTAAATTATCAAAGTATAAGTGTTCTCCACAGTATGCACCGTTGCGAAAATTCTTCGTCTTTGAGACACCATGTGATGATCGGGTGTGATAGGCTCTACGTTCAAATACAACGGGTGCAGAACATTTGCACACGTGGAATACTCAGGTTAAACTTGGCGAGCCTAGCATATAACAGATATGGCATCGGAACACGGAGACCGAAAGGTCGAGCGTGAATCATATAGTAGATATGATCAACATAGTGATGTTCACCATTGAAACTACTCCATCTCACGTGATGATCGGACATGGTTTAGTTGATTTGGATCACGTGATCACTTAGATGATTAGAGGGATGTCTATCTAAGTGGGAGTTCTTAAGTAATATGATTAATTGAACTTAAATTTATCATGAACTTGGTACCTGATAGTATCTTGCTTGTCTATGTTTGATTGTAGATAGATGGCCCGTGCTGTTGTTTCGTTGAATTTTAATGCGTTCCTTGAGAAAGCAAAGTTGAAAGATGATGGTAGCAATTACACGGACTGGGTCCGTAACTTGAGGATTATCCTCTTTGCTGCACAGAAGAATTACGTCCTGGAAGCACCGCTGGGTGCCAGGCCTGCTGTAGGAGCAACACCAGATGTTATGAACGTCTCGCAAAGCAAAGTTGATGACTACTCGATAGTTCAGTGTGCCATGCTTTACGGCTTAGAACCGGGACTTAAACGACGTTTTGAACGTCATGGAGCATATGAGATGTTCCAGGAGTTGAAGTTAATATTTCAAGCAAATGCCCGGATTGAGAGATATGAAGTCTCCAATAAGTTCTATAGCTGCAAGATGGAGGAGAATAGTTCTGTGAGTGAGGATATACTCAAGATGTCTGGGTATAATAATCACTTTATTCAACTGGGAGTTAATCTTCCGGATGATAGCGTCATTGACAGAATTCTCCAATCACTGTCACCAAGCTACAAAAGCTTCGTGATGAACTATAACATGCAAGGGATGGAAAAGACGATTGAGCTCTTCGCAATGCTAAAGGCTGCGGAGGTAGAAATCAAGAAGGAGCATCAAGTTTTGATGGTCAACAAGACCACTAGTTTCAAGAAAAAGGGCAAAGGGAAGAAGAAGGGGAACTTCAAGAAGAACAGCAAGCAAGTTGCGGCTCAGGAGAAGATACCCAAGTCTGGACCTAAGCCTGAAACTAAGTTCTTCTCTCGCAAGCGGTAGTCCTTTGGAAGCGGAACTGCCCCAAGTATTTGGCGGATAAGAAGGATGGCAAGGTGAACAAAGGTATATGTGATATACATGTTATTGATGTGTACCTTACTAATGCTCGCAGTAGCACTTGGTATTTGATAATCTGGTTACATTGCTAATATTTGCAACCTCAAAGCAGGGGCTATGGATTAAGCGGAGATTGGCTAAGGACGAGGTGACGATGCGCGTGGGAAATGGTTCCAAAGTCGATGTGATCGCGGTCGGCACGCTACCTCTACATCTACCTTCGGGATTAGTATTAGACCTAAATAATTGTTATTTGGTGCCACCGTTGAGCATGAACATTATATCTGGATCTTGTTTGATGCGAGACGGTTATTCATTTAAATCAGAGAATAATGGTTGTTCTATTTATTTGAGTAATATCTTTTATGGTCATGCACCCTTGAAGAGTGGTCTATTTTTATTAAATCTCGATAGTAGTGATACACATATTCATAATGTTCAAGCCAAAAGATGCAGAGTTGATAATGATAGTGCAACTTATTTGTGGCACTGCCATTTAGGTCATATCGGTGTAAGGCGCATGAAGAAACTCCATACTGATGGACTTTTGGAACCACTTGATTATGAATCACTTGGTACTTGCGAACCGTGCTTCATGGGCAAGATGACTAAAACACCGTTCTCCGGAACTATGGAGAGAGCAACAGATTTGTTGGAAATCATACATACAGATGTATGTGGTCCAATGAATGTTGAGGCTCGTGGCGGATATCCTTATTTTCTCACCTTCACAGATGATTTAAGCAGATATGGGTATATCTACTTAATGAAACATAAGTCTGGAACTTTTGAAAAGTTCAAAGAATTTCAGAGTGAAGTTGAAAATCATCGTAACAAGAAAATAAAGTTTCTACGATCTGATCGTGGAGGAGAATATTTGAGCTACGAGTTTGGTCTACATTTGAAACAATGCGGAATAGTTTCACAACTCACGCCACCCGGAACACCACACCGTAATGGTGTGTCTGAACGTCGTAATCGTACTTTACTTGATATGGTGCCATATATGATGTCTCTTACTGATTTGCCGCTATCCTTTTGGGGTTATGCTTTAGAGATGGCTGCATTCACGTTAAATAGGACACCATCAAAATCCGTTGAGACGACGCCTTATGAACTATGGTTTGGCAAGAAACCAAAGTTGTCGTTTCTTAAAGTTTGGGGCTGCGATGCTTATGTGAAAAAACATCAACCTGATAAGCTCGAACCCAAATCGGAGAAATGTGTCTTCATAGGATACCCAAAGGAATTTGTTGGGTACACCTTCTATCACAAATCCGAAGGCAAGACTTTTGTTGCTAAATTCGGAGTTTTTCTAGAGAAGGAGTTTCTCTCAAAAGAAGTGAGTGGGAGGAAAGTAGAACTTGATGAGGTAACTGTACCTACTCCCTTATTGGAAAGTAGTCCATCGCAGAAACCGGTTTCTACGACACCTACACCAATTAGTGAGGAAGTTAATGATGAGGATCATGAAACTTCAGATCAAGTTGTTACTGAACCTCGTATGTCAACCAGAGTAAGATCCGCACTGAGTGGTACGGTAATCCTGTTACGGAAGTTAGGTGACGAGACCATGACGAACCTACGAACTATGAAGAAGCGATGGTGATCCCAGATTCCGCAAAATGGCTTGAGGCCATGAAATCTGAGATGGGATCCATGTATGAGAACAAAGTGTGGACTTTGGTTGACTTGCCCAATGATTGGCAAGCAATTGAGAATAAATGGATCATCAAGTAGAAGACTGACGCTGACGGAAATGTTACTGTCTACAAAGCTCGACTTGTCGCGAAAGGTTTTCGACAAGTTCAACAGATTGACTACGATGAAACCTTCTCACCCGTAGCGATTCTTAAGTCTGTCTGAATCATGTTAGCAATTGCCGCATTTTATGATTTTGAAATTTGGCAAATGGATGTCAAAACTGCATTCCTAAATGGATTTCTGGAGGAAGAGTTGTATATGATGCAACCGGAAGGTTTTATCGATCCAAAGGGAGCTAACAAAGTGTGCAAGCTCCAGCGATCCATTTATGGACTGGTGCAAGCCTCTCGGAGTTGGAATAAACGCTTTGATAGTGTGATCAAAGCATTTGGTTTTTTACAAACTTTTGGAGAAGCCTATATTTACAAGAAAGTGAGTGGGAGCTCTGTAGCATTTCTGATATTATATGTGGATGACATATTACTGATTGGAAATGATATAGAATTTCTGGATAGCATAAAGGGATACTTGAATAAGAGTTTTTCAATGAAAGACCTCGGTGAAGCTGCTTACATATTGGGCATCAAGATCTATAGAGATAGATCAAGGCGCTTAATTGGACTTTCACAAAGCACATACCTTGACAAAGTTTTGAAGAAGTTCAAAATGGATCAAGCAAAGAAAGGGTTCTTGCCTGTGTTACAAGGTGTGAAGTTGAGTAAGACTCAATGCCCGACCACTGCAGAAGATAGAGAGAAGATGAAAGATGTTCCCTATGCTTCAGCCATAGGCTCTATCATGTATGCAATGCTGTGTACCAGACCTGATGTGTGCATTGCTATAAGTCTAGCAGGGAGGTACCAAAGTTATCCTGGAGTGGATCACTGGACAGCGGTCAAGAACATCCTGAAATACCTGAAAAGGACTAAGGATATGTTTCTCGTTTATGGAGGTCACAAAGAGCTCATCGTAAATGGTCATGTTGATGCAAGCTTTGACACTGATCCATACGATTCTAAATCGCAAACCGAATACGTGTTTACATTGAACAGTGGAGCTGTCAGTTGGTGCAGTTCTAAACAAAGCATCGTGGCGGGATCTACGTGTGAAGCGGAGTACATAGCTGCTTCGGAAGCAGCAAATGAAGGAGTCTGGATGAAGGTGTTCATATCCGATCTAGGTGTAATACCTAGTGCACCGGGTCCAATGAAAATCTTTTGTGACAATACTGGTGCAATTGCCTTGGCGAAGAAATCCAGATTTCACAAGAGAACCAAGCACATCAAGAGATGCTTTAATTCCATCCGGGATCTAGTCCAGGCGGGAGACATAGAAATTTGCAAAATATACACGGATCTGAATGTTGCAGACCCGTTGACTAAGCCTCTTCCACGAGCAAAACATGATCAACACCAAGGCTCCATGGGTGTTAGAATCATTACTGTGTAATCTAGATTATTGACTCTAGTGCAAGTGGGAGACTGAAGGAAATATGCCCTAGAGGCAATAATAAAGTTATTATTATTTCCTTATATCATGATAAATGTTTATTATTCATGCTAGAATTGTATTAACCGGAAACATAATACATGCGTGAATACATAGACAAACAAATTGTCACTAGTATGCCTCTACTTGACTAGCTCGTTGATCAAAGATGGTTATGTTTCCTAGCCATAGACATGAGTTGTCATTTGATTAATGGCATCACATCATTAGGAGAATGATGTGATTGACATGACCCATTCCGTTAGCTTAGCACACGATCGTTTAGTACGTTGCTATTGCTTTCTTCATGACTTATACATGTTCCTATGACTATGAGATTGTGCAACTCCCGTTTACCGGAGGAACACTTTGTGTGCTACCAAACGTCACAACATAACTGGGTGATTATAAAGGAGCTCTACAGGTGTCTCTGAAGGTACATGTTGGGTTGGCGTATTTCGAGATTAGGATTTGTCACTCCGATTGTCGGAGAGGTATCTCTGGGCCCTCTCGGTAATGCACATCGCTTAAGCCTTGCAAGCATTGCAACTAATGAGTTAGTTGCGGGATGATGTATTACAGTACGAGTAAAGAGACTTGCCGGTAACGAGATTGAATTAGGTAGAGATACCGACGACCAAATCTCGGGCAAGTAACATACCGATGACAAAGGGAACAACATATGTTGTTATGCGGTCTGACCGATAAAGATCTTCGTAGAATATGTGGGAGCCAATATGAGCATCCAGGTTCCGCTATTGGTTATTGACCGGAGACATGTCTCGGTCATGTCTACATAGTTCTCGAACCCGTAGGGTCCGCACGCTCGACGTTACGATGACAGTTATATGATGAGTTTATATGTTTTGATGTACCAAAGGTTGTTCGGAGTCCCGGATGTGATCACGGACATGACGAGGAGTCTCAAAATGGCCGAGACATGAAGATTGATATATTGGAAGCCTATGTTTGGATATCGGAAGTGTTCCGGGTGAAATCGGGATTTTACCGGAGTACCGGGAGGTTACCGGAACCCCCCGGGAGGTAAATGGGCCTTAGTGTTCCTTTACGGAGAAGAGGAGAGGCGGCAAGGGCTGGGCCGCACGCCCCTCCCCCCTAGTACGAATAGGACAAGGAGAAGGGTGCGCCCCCCCCCCTTCCTTCTCTCCCTCCTCTTTTCCCCTCCCGAATCCTATTCCAACTAGGAAAAGGGGGGGAGTCCTACTCCCGGTGGGAGTAGGACTCCTCCTGGCGCACACTCCCCTTGCCTGGCCGCACCCCCCTTGCTCCTTTATATACGGGGGCAGGGGGCACCTCTAGACACACAAGTTGATCAGTTGATCTCTCCCAACCGTGTGCGGTGCCCCCCTCCACCATAGTCCACCTCGATAATACTGTAGCGGTGCTTAGGCGAAGCCCTGCGTCGGTAGAACATCAACATCGTCACCACGCCATCATGCTGACGAAACTCTCCCTCAACACTTGGCTGGATTGGAGTTTGAGGGATGTCATCGGGCTGAACGTGTGCTGAACTCGGAGGTGCCGTACGTTTGGTACTTGATCGGTCGGATCGTGAAGACGTATGACTACATCAACCGCGTTGTGCTAACGCTTCCGCTTTCGGTCTACGAGGGTACGTGGACAACACTCTCCCCTCTCGTTGCTATGCATCACCATGATCTTGCGTGTGCGTAGGAATTTTTTTGAAATTACTACGTTCCCCAACAACAAGGCAGAATAGCATCTTCCACGGCGCGAAGTGAGCTTCGCAGCCCAGAAACAACTCGCAAAGGGCTACATAACCAGCGATCTGTAAAATGGAAGCAGGGGTGAAGTTATGCAACTGGAGGCCATAAAACTCCAGGAGCCCTCGGAGGAACGGATGGATTGGAAATCCGAGTCCCCTTAATAAATAAGAGACGAGGCAGACCCGCTCTCCCTTGGAGGGGTTGGGGAAGCTCTAAGCTTGCTCCCCGCCGTTATAGGTGGCGAGCCCGGCTCGAACGGGGACCATATACGCTGGAATCCCTAGGTCTGTAGCTCTACTAATTGGCTGTGCAGGACAGAACACTTCTTCCAATCTCCGGGCTTAGGGCTACGGGAGCGAGAGGAGGAGCTGTGTTGGCCGGCCATGTTGGGATGGATTTTTTCGGGCGCGCTCCGATGAACGCTCGCTAAGGGAGGATGGTGTGATTTGGATCTGAGAGTCCCCGTCTCTTTATAGGCAGCTTATTCACATAGCTAGGGTGGTAAATGTAAAAACGCCTTGGCTTATCACATTCGCTCAGCACGTGGAACGTAGCCATTATTGGACATAGAAGCCAAGAAGCGCAAAATTTATGATAAGTCGGACACCATTCAACAGGTATTCAGGATTTGGAGAAGAACCAGCCTTGCAATGCTGAAAACAATCTGCGCGTCGGACTCATCGTCATTGAAGCCTGGTTTGGGGGCTACTGAGGCAGTCCTGGATTAGGGGGTATCCAGACAGCCGGACTATATCCTTTGTCCGGACTGTTGGACTATGAAGATACAAGATTGAAGACTTCGTCTCGTGTCCGGATGGGACTCTCCTTGGCATGGAAGGCAAGCTTGGCGATACGGATATGTAGATCTCCTCCCATTGTAACCGAATGGGTGTAACCCTAGCCCCCTCCGGTGTCTATATAAACTGGAGGGTTTAGTCCGTAGGACCAACAACAAGCATACCAAAGGCTAGCTTCTAGGGTTTAGCCTCTACGATCTCGTGGTAGATTGCTACCTCTTGAGCTTGCGTTGGATTTTCCCGAAGAGGAGAGGATAATGCAGCAGAGTAGCGTAAGTATTTCCCTCAGTTTTTGAGAACCAAGGTATCAATCCAGTAGGAGGCCCCGCGCAAGTCCCTCGTACCTACACAAAACAAATAGCTCAACGCAACCAACGCGATTAGGGGTTGTCAATCCCTTCACGGTCACTTACGAGAGTGAGATCTGATAGAGTTGATAGATAATATTTTTGGTATTTTTGGTATAAAAATGCAAAGTAAAATAAAAAGCAAAGTAAAAAACCAAAGCAATAATAAAGTGATGGAAGATTGATATGATAGAGAATAGACCCGGGGGCCATAGATTTCACTAGTGGCTTCTCTCAAGAGCATAAGTATTTTACGGTCGGTGAACAAATTACTGTTGAGCAATTGTGAAATTGAGCATAGTTATGAGAGTATCTAGGTATGATCATGTATATAGGCATCACGTCCGAGACAAGTAGACCGACTCACCTGCATCTACTACTATTACTCCACTCATCGACCGCTATCCAGCATGCATATAGAGTATTAAGTTAATGAAAATAGAGTAACGCTTTAAGCAAGATGACATGATGTAGAGGGATAAATTCATGCAATATGATAAAAAAACCATCTTGTTATCCTCGATGGCAACAATACAATACGTGCCTTGCTGCCCTATACATCCTTTGGGAAAGGACACCGCAAGATTGAACCCAAAGCTAAGCACTTCTCCCATTACAAGAACTACCAATCTAGTTGGCCAAACCAAATGGATAATTCGAAGAGACTTGCAAAGATAACAAATCATACATAAAAGAATTCAGAGAAGATTCAAATATTGCTCATAGATAATCTTGATCATAAACCCACAATTCATCGGTCTCAACAAACACACCGCAAAAAGAAGATTACATCGAATAGATCTCCACGAGAGAGGGGAGAACATTGTATTGAGATCAAAAGAGAGAAGAAGCCATCTAGCTACTAACTATGGACACGAAGGTGCGAGGAAAACTAATCACACTTCATCGGAGAGGCTATGATGATGTAGAAGCCCTCCATGGTGGATTCCTTCCGGCGGAGCTCGAGCAGGCCCCAAGATGGGATCTCGTGGATCTGAGAAAGTTGCGGCGGTGGAATTAGGTTTTTAGCTCCATATCTGATCGCTCAGTGCAATGAGGTATATATCGGAGGAAGAAGTACGTCGGTGGAGCAACAGGGGGCCCACGAGGGTGGAGGGCGCGCCTGGGGGGGAGGGCGCGCCCCCCTACCTCGTGCCTTCCCAGTTGGTTGCTTGACGTAGGGTCCAAGTCTCCTGGATCATGTCCGGTGAGAAAATCACGTTCCCGAAGGTTTCATTCCATTTGGACTCCGTTTGATATTCCGTTTCTTCGGAACACTGAAATAGGCAAAAAACAACAAATCTGGGTTGGGCCTCCGGTTAATAGGTTAGTCCCAAAAGTAATATAGAAGTGTAAAATAAAGCCCAATATGGTCCAAAACAGTAGATAATATAGCATGCAGCAATCAAAAATTATAGCTACATTCGAGACGTATCAGGCATCCCCAAGCTTAATTCCTGCTCGTCCTTGAGTAGGTAAATGATAAAAAGATAATTTTTGATGCGGAGTGCTACTTGGCATAATTTCAATGTAATTCTTCTTAATTGTGGTATGAATATTCAGATTCGAAAGATTCAAGACAAAAGTTTAATATAAAAATAATAATACTTCAAGCATACTAACTAAACAATTATGTCTTCTCAAAATAACATGGCCAAAGAAAGTTATCCCTACAAAAGCATATAGTCTGGCTGTGATCTATCTTCACCACAAAAAGTATTTAAATCATGCACAACCCCGATGACAAGCCAAGTGAGGGAGTCCTGGACTAGGGGGTGTCCGGATAGCCGAACTATCATCACGGCCGGACTCCAAGACTATGAAGATACAAGATTGAAGACTTCGTCCCGTGTCCGAATGGGACTTTCCTTGGCATGGAAGGCAAGCTTGGCGATACGGATATGTAGATCTCCTACCATTGTAACCGACTCTGTGTAACCCTAACCTATCCGGTGTCTATATAAACCGGAGGGTTTTAGTCCGTAGGACGAACAATAATCATACCATAGGCTAGCTTCTAGGGTTTAGCCTCCTTGATCTCGTGGTAGATCTACTATTGTACTACCCATATCATCAATATTAATCAAGCAGGAGTAGGGTATTACCTCCATCGAGAGAGCCCGGACCTGGGTAAAAACATCGTATCCCTCCTGTTACCATCCGCCTAGACGCACAGTTCGGGACCCCCTACCCGAGATCCGCCGGTTTTGACACCGACATTGGTGCTTTCATTGAGAGTTCCTCTGTGTCGTCACCGATAGGCCCGATGGCTCCTTCGATCATCAACAACGACGCGATCCAGTGGTGAGACTTTTCTCCCGGACAGATCTTCAGATTCGGGCGGCTTTGCTGCGGGCCAATTCACTTGGTCATCTGGAGCAGATCGAAAGCTACGCCCGCCATCAGTCAGATTTGGAAGCTTGAATTATACGGCCGACATCCACGGAGACTTGATCTTCGACGGATTCGAGCCACAGCCAAGCGCGCCGCACTGCCTCGATGGGCATGATCTAACTCTGCCGCCGGACAGTGTCTTGGAGGCCGCACTAGTGTCCGCTCCGAATATTGATTCGGAGCCGATCTCGCCGATCGTGGATGGTTGGTTGGACACCACCTTGGGGGCTGAAATATCTACGGCGATTAAGCCGAACACAATCCCTGTCCTTTGCGAAGACCGTGACTCCGAGGTGCCGGACTCCTCTCCGGACTCCGAACCCTCCATGCCCCTGTCAATCGAATCCGATCGGGCGCCGTTCATGGAGTTCACTGCCGCGGACATCTTTCACAAAGACTTCGCCCTTTGGCGACACCTGAATTCACTAAAGTCTCTCTCTTTATCCGGAGAGCCATGGCGGACTACGGTCGAGGAAGGTTGGGATGCGGACGGCGAAGAAATTCAACACCCACCCACCACCCACTTCAGAGCCATCGCCGAAAGCTTACACGGCGTGCTCGATTTCGACTCCGAAGACATCGGCGGTATGGACGACGATGTAGGAGACAACCATGAACCAGCGCCTATAGGATGCTGGACAACCACCTCATCCCATGATGTATACATGGTGGATACACCTAAAGGAAATGAAGACGAGGAACAACGGGACGCTACGAAGGATAAATCCCTCGAAAAGCAGTCAAAACGGCAACGTAAACACCGAACCAAGTCCCGCCTCAACAAAGACCCAGCCATAGAGCAGGGCGAACCAGTGGACGACGAACATGCTATCGAGCAATCGTCCGAACAAGACAACTTGGATAAACAACCCGACCCCGGCGAAGACAACAGTCCGGACGATCTCACGCCAGACAAATTGTTGGAGCAAAATAACCTCCACAAAAGGCTCGTCACCACTGCGCGTAGCCTGAAAAAGCAGAAGCGGAAGCTCAAAACAACGGAAGATGCACTCAGAATCAGATGGAGCAGAGTATTCAACACCGCAGACAAATACGGCGACAGTCGCCGAACAAAGAGCTACCCAAAGAGAAAACTACTGCCCGAATTTGATGAGGAGGCCATAGAGCCCCCACAATCAAAAAATAAGAAGGCCACCCGGTCGGATGGACGACCCCACGGCAAAAAGAGAGCGGCAAATGGCGCCGCACACAAGCCGGCACGCGATCCGCATAAGGATTCACATCAAAAGGATGGCCCTGTAAGGTCCATCTATGGGCCGAGAAAGCAAGCTCTTCAAAGCAATGCAACACGCCAAATATCCGAACATCACGACACACCCAAATATAAGGGCGCCGCACACCCCCTGGGTTTCACCGATGAGGTGCTGGATCACGAATTCCCAGCGGGATTCAAACCCGTAAACATAGAGGCATACGACGGAACAACAGACCCTGGAGTCTGGATTGAGGACTATATCCTCCACATACACATGGCTAGAGGAGATGATCTCCACGCCATAAAATACTTACCCCTCAAGCTCAAAGGGCCAGCCCGGCATTGGCTCAAAGGCCTCCCAGAAAATACCATTGGAAGTTGGGAAGAGCCCGAGGATGCTTTTCGGGCAAATTTTCAAGGGACTTATGTCCATCCTCCGGATCTGAGCACAATTTAAGTCATATAACTCAACAACCCGGAGAGTCACTGCAAATTCGGAACAGGTTCCTCACCAAAAAGAACCAAATAGTCGATTGTCCGGATGGCGAAGCCTTAGCAGCTTTCAAACACAACGTCCGAGATTTAATGGCTCGCGGACACCTCGCCAAGAGAAGCCGAGAACCATGGCTGCATTAACAAGCCTCATGACCCGCTTTTGCAGCGGAGAGGATAGCTGGCTAGCAAGATGCAGCACCAAAGAACCCAAGTACATCCGAAGTCGGGATGGAAATGGGAAACCACGCGCATAACAAGGACCAGCGCCGGATTAAAGGGAACGGTCCAAAGAGCGCGGCAGTCAACGCCGGATTCAAAAGCTCACGGCAGAACAATAAAAAACTGCCCCTTAAGGACGATAGCGATGAGCTATCCAACTTAAACAAAATCTTGGACATCCACAGTATCCCCGGAGGCCTGCAAACCATACCCACAAAGATTGCTGGGTCTTCAAACAGTCCGGCAGACTCAACGCCGAATACAAGGGGCCCGACACACCAAGCGAGGATGACGACGAACCCCACAAGCAGAGCACCGGAAAACAAAAGAATTTCCCGCAAGAGGTTAAAACAGTAAACTCACTTCACGTGATAAAAGGAAAAAACAGAGCGGCGCCCATAAGACGCACGCCGCACATACTACCCTAGCGGAGTACCAACACTGGTTGTCAAAACCAATCACCTTCGACCATCAGGACTACTCCGAAAGTATCCGGAACGCAGGATGGACGGCCTTGATATTGGATCCTATAATCGATGGATTCCAATTTACACAAGTCCTCATGGATGGCGGCAGTGACATAAACCTGATATATCAGGACACAATCCACAGGATGGGGATAGACCCAACCAAAATTCGCCATAGCAACACCTCCTTTAAAGGGGTAACGCTAGGCCCATATGCCCATTGTATGGGCTCCCTACTGCTAGAAGTTGTGTTCAGTTCATCCGACAACTTCCGTCGCAAAAAGTTAGTCTTCCATGTCGCCCCATTTAAAAGTAGCCATCAAGCACTATTGGGACGCGAAGCTTTCGCCCGCTTTAACGCAATACCGCAATATGCATCTCTAACACTTAAAATGCCCGGTCCACGCGGCATCATCTCATTAAAAGGGAGTATTAAGTGTTACTCGAGCACGGAAGAACGTGAGACTGCCTTGACAGCCCCACACCTATCCGGCTCCGCTAGTCAAAGAACCTGAATAGGTCATTCAAACCCCGGACACGGCTAGACGAGTCCGGCGCCTACTAGCGGCATACCCCCATACAAGGGGCTACACGCATGTACAACAAGAGACAATAAAGCACAATTTTATTCACTTCTTCGAATCGTACTCTGTTTATTTAATATAAAGTACATCTTTTGCACGATCCTTTTTATTTTAAACTAAGTTCCTCTCTTTTACAGATGAACGACGTGCTACACCCGTGATACGGCACAACGGAGACACAGCGCAGACGCGTGAGGGAACCCGTTGCAAGGATTCTTTTTCAGATTAAGACCTGCGTAAACCTTTTTTACTGTCTCTTGTTGATATACATCCCCCGGTTTCTTACTATAACCGAGGAGGAGGCTGGCGTTTGGCATTGGCCGCACCAGAATTTTTGCGGCGTGCACGGACACCGGGGCTTAGGGCATTATTCGTCCGCTTTTATAAAGACCGAATACCTTAGGGAGTATTCGGCGTCTCGAAAGTTAGGCCTTATATGCATCATCTCTGAATCATGTCTTTGGTCAAATGTTGGGTTTGCCCGGCTCGTGTTTTGCTGCCTTATGTTCCATTCTATCGGCTAACGCGGCACAGGAGAACTACTGCGATTGTGCCGGTTCGCCGGGCGAGCACCTCAGTAGAGAAAGCCGAAAACTGACTATCATGATATAGCGAGAGACTGGTCAACCACTCGATGACTAACCGAAATGTTTAGAATTCCTCCGCATTAACGAAGGACCATTTTTCGGTTAGGCACATACGCACCCCGAATTCGGGAGAGTGCGATGCCCCCAGGGGCTATATAGTAGCCCCACCCTCGAACTCCTATGGCTAAGTGAAAGTGATAAAGCATCATAGTCCGGTTGCCTAGTTTGCTATGCTACCACCTCCTTAACAGGACCAAGGCGTTGGATTAAGTGTGAAAAGCGCCTTCTTTGCAAACACCCCGCACTATGTGTGTGGGGGCTGAAGCCAAGGACTGCCATCTTTCAAAGTTATATATACATATACATAAGCGGCCATACGAGGGAGTAGTTTACTACTTGAATGCACAAGTATAAAAAGCTCTTATATTATATTGAAACATTGTTTTCACAAATCATACATGCCATTTAAACATAATATCCTTCGAGCACTGCGTCTCTATTAAACGAGCGCCCTGCAGGACTTCCTCAAAATAGTGCTCGGCAGGTGTCGGTGTCAAAACCGGCGGATCTCGGGTAGGGGTTCCCGAACTGTGCGTATAGGCGGATGGTATCAGGAGACAAGGGACACGATGTTTTACCCAGGTTCGGGCCCTCTTGATGGAGGTAAAACCCTACGTCCTGCTAGATTAATATTGATGATGTGTGTTACAAGAGTGGATCTACCACGAGATCAAAGAGGCTAAACCCTAGAAGTTAGCCTATGGTATGATTGTTGTTCGTCCTACGGACTAAAACCCTCCGGTTTATATAGACACCGGATAGGGTTAGGGTTACCTGAGTCGGTTACAATGGTAGGAGATCTACATATCCGTATCGCCAAGCTTGCCTTCCACGCCAAGGAAAGTCCCATCCGGACACGGGACGAAGCCTTCAATCTTGTATCTTCATAGTCTTGGAGTCCGGCCGATGATGATAGTTCGGCTATCCGGACACCCCCCTAGTCCGGAACTCCCTCAGTAGCCCCTGAACCAGGCTTCAAAGACGACGAGTCCGGCGCGCATATTGTCTTCAGCATTGCAAGGCGGGTTAGTCCTCCAAATAATTTATAGAAGATTCTGAACACCGGGATAGTGTCCGGCTCTGCAAAACAAGTTCCACATAAGACCATAGAGAGAATAATTTTTGCACATATCTGCTGACGTATTCCGCGGCGTGACATCACACCACGGCCAGGCCTTCGCATGAATCGTTTTTTTTTTCTTGTTCCACCTCAGCGTGTTTAGCGAGGCGGTTTCCTCGGCACGTCTTATCAAAGCGTAGACCGTGCCCCCTTATTCCGGGATTCTCATCAATACGGACATGGGTAACCCAACCGTGCCCGTTGGCCTGCCTTCTCTATCAAAGGCGAGTCCTAATCGATCGCGGGGTGGGCTCTTGGTATTCAACCTCTTTATAGTGATACCAAGGACCTCTTCTTTTTACACCCTCCATCGAGTTCGCCTCGCGCTTCGAGTTCCAACACCCCAAAGCTTCAGATTCAGGCGCTTCGGATTTTCGACGATGTCCAGCTCCGACCAGCATGGCCGATGGGTGTCTTCCTCCATTACAGAAGAAGACGTGCTAAAGCTGCGAGATGCCAGGTATCTAACCGGCGAGATCTCGCATAGGCTTCCTGCTCCAGGGCAGGTCATTCCCACTGCTGAGCCCGGCGAGAACGTGGTGTTCGTGTCTTACTTCCATCGGGGTTTAGGCTTCCCGACCGACCCCTTTGTGCGGGGGCTCATGTTTTATTATGGGCTTGATTTCCATGACTTGAATCCGGAGTCCATCCTCCATATCTCGTCATTCATTGTTGTATGTGAGGCCTTCCTCCATATTACCACTCGCTTTGGATTGTGGCTCAAGACCTTCAAGGTGGAGCCAAAGACGATCAAGGGGCAGCAAACAGAGTGCGGAGGGGCGGTCATAAGCAAATGTCGGACGCCTCCGTGGCCCGAGGGCTCTTTTCAAGAGGAGCTTGGTTTGTGGCAACGGGAGTGGTTTTATATTACCGCTCCCAGGGGCACCAAATGGGCGGCGCTCCCTGCCTTCCGCTCAGGTCCACCACAGCAGCTGGCATCATGGGTCAACACGAGGCTCGACTGGGGGCCATCCAAGGATGTTCCCCTGCTGCAGGGCCGTATTCGAGATCTCCAGGAAAGAGGGATCAATCTGGTTGCAGTGGCGCAGGTTATGGTGATCCGGTGCCTTCAGCCGCAAGCAACGCCGCCCCCTCACTTTGTGGGAATTCAATCCGGAGGGACCACGAGCTCTCCAAAATTTTATGGGCACGACGCCCGTGGAGATGTATAAACTATTCTTGGATCACAAGAGAAGTGTCCGGACTTGACCGAGGACGTGGGACTAAGCTGCAATCGCCCGAGATACTCAAGTAAGTAGTCCTGTATCCTGACAAGCCGTTCATTCTTTTATTTTATATATATGCCCTTTAAAGGAGCCGTTTCTTGATCAGGAGTGGATTGCCAACGCAAAGTTGATAAGGTGTCCGGCTCCCCTCCCAGAGACCACGTGGATCCCATGTTGACCAAGATGTTGAAGGTCGCCTTTTGAAGAAGGCGAAGGGAGGAGCGGGGAGCAACCGCCTCTGCGAAGGAGGCTATCAAGGAAGGAGGGATTAAGAGTCCCACCTTCCGAGGAGAGAAGAGGACCGCTTGAGGAAGATCCAGAGGTCAAGGCCTCAAAGAAAGGAAGGGAATCTTCGTCCGGAGAGTCCGTAGGGAAGTAACCCGGCCGCACTATTTCCCCAAGGGGATCAGCCCTCCAGCGAGCCGTAAGTAAAACGAAGGGGTCTTGTAAATAAGGAACATCCATGTATTTATTTATGAAGAAAACCGAAATTGTACCTTGTAGTTCGGACCTCAGCCCTTCTCAGCAGAGCTCGTCTTCGAGGGATCTTCTTCCGGAGATGATGGAGAGCGAAACGCCTCCACCTGTCGCACCCTCATGTGAAGCGGACGACCCGGAGGTGTCGTCGCGGAGGGTTCCCCCAAGTCTGGCAAGGCCGGAAGGTCCGGCGCCAAGTGGTGTGCGGTCGGAGGAGCTGAAGGACCTGCTCGGGCGAGCGGCTATCTCAAAAGATAACCATGCTCTAATGGGTCCGGTGATTGAAATAATTGCATCCGCAGAGAGCGGATTACTAAGCCGCCGTCAGAAGCTTACTGACGGGGTTTGAGGTACGCAAAAATAATGTACCTTCTGACAGTTATGCATATAAAATGCGCCATGTATAGATAGTAGCCCCTGAGACTCGGTATGTTGTCAAAATTGACGACGTGTCGAGGATCAAATTCTCAGTTTTAACATATCGCCGCTCCTAAACAGGTGGCGGGGCGTCCGGAGGCCAGCCGGACTGATGAATATGCCGAACTAAAGCGGCAGCTTGATGAGGCGGATGCGGACATCACGCTAGTCAATAAACGGTTTGACGAGTCACAATGTATGTGACTTCTATGCGGACACCTGGTAAGGGAGCTTGACGCCCATGTTTTACTAATCATATGCTTAATGCAGATGGTGCCGCTGCCGTGGAAGAGCTGCGGGCAGGACTCGCCCGAGCGAAAGAGCAAGCCAGAATTAGTAATGCGGCCGCTTTAAAGGCGGCCGAAGAGCTAGAAGCTGAACGGGCTGCTCACTGCCGAAGCAAAGAGGAGATGGCCGAGATGGCAAAAAAGTTAAGGAATACTACCGAACGCTGCGCGGTTCTTGAAAAGGAACGTAAAGCGGAACAAGAGGACCTAAAGAAGGCCGCCGCCGAATCCAGGAAGGCCCAATCGGCTTTGAGAGCTGCCAAGGAGGAGCCGAGTCAGACCGGGGCAATTGCGGCTGGAAAACCGTTTCTGCTGCGGAGGAAATATACAGATCCAAAGTATGCTCAGTTGGATAAATTGTGGAGTTCAGAGGATGCTTATCTGGATTTGGCGGCGAGCGCCAGGACGCGTTGAGCACTTCCGGGGCGAAGGGGCTGAAGGAAGAGCTATATTGGTCGCAATTGCATAGTCCGGAGCGTCCTCTGCCGCTGACCGATCGGTTGGCCGAATGGGCCGAGATGAATCGATTATCCGGATTCGCCATGAAGCATGTCTTGACTCACTTGTGGCCGGACGGGCCCCAGCCGAAGAGCTATTTTGGTTTAGTGCAGCAGTTTCTTGGAGCGGTGCCGCATATCGACGCGATGAAGCGATCGGCGTGTATTGAGGGAGCGCGGATGGCTCTTGCCCGTGTCAAGACATACTGGGCAGAGATGAAGGCCACTGACGTTGCATCCCAGGATTCGGACAGAGGTTTAGAGTACCTGCCGAGCAGTACTTTGAAGAAGTCCTGCTGGGCGCTCGTTTAATAGAGACGCAGTGCTCGAAGGATATTATGTTTGAATGACATGTATGATTTGTGAAAACGATGTTTCAATGTAATATAAATGCTTTTCATACTTGTGCGTGCAAGTAGTAAACTACTCCCTGTGCGGCCGTTTATGTATATGTGTATATAACCTGAAAGATGGCAGTCCTTGGCTTCAGCCCCCACGCACATAGTGCGGGGGTGTTTGCAAAAAAGCGCTTTTTCACACTTAATCCAACGTCTTGGCCTTGTTAAGGAGGTGATAGCGTAGCAAACCAGGCAACTGGACTATAATGCTTTATCACTTTCACTTAGCCATAGGAGTTCAAGGATGGGGCTACTATATAGCCCCTGGGGGCGACGCACTCTCCCGAATTCGGGGTGCGTATGTGCCTGACCGAAAACCGGTCCTTCGTTAATGCGGAGGAATTCTAAACATTCCTGTGAGTCATCGAGTGGTTGACCAGTCTCTCGCTATATCATGACAGTCAGTTTTCAGCTTTCTCTACTGAGGTGCTCGCCCGGCCGAACCGGGGCACAATCGCAGTAGTTCTCCTGGTGCCGCGTTAGCCGTGAAAACGGAACGTAAGGCAGCAAAACACAGGAGCCAGGCAACCCAACATTTGACCAAAGACATGATTCGGAGCTGATGCATATAAGGCCTAACTCGAGACGCCGAATACTCCCTAAGGTATTCGGTCTTTATGAAAATGGGCAAAATAATGCCCTAAGCCCCTTGTGTCCAGGTACGCGCAAAAATTCTGGTGCGGCCAATGCCAAAGCACCAGCCTCCTCCTCAATTATATTAAGGAACTGGGGGAATGTATATCAACAAGAGACGGTGAAAAAAAGGTTTACGCAGGTCTTAATCTGAAAAGAATCCTTGCAACAGTCCCTCGCTGCACGCTCTACTGTGGTTCCGCAGCCGTAGCCTGGACGGGTGTAGCACGTTGTTCATCTGTAAAAGCGAGGAACTTAGTTTGAAAGAAAAAGGATCGTGCGAAAGATGTACTTAATAATAAATGAACAGAGTACGGTTCGAAGAATAAAATTGAGCTCTATTGTCTCTTGTTGCACATGCATGTAGCCCCTCGTATGGGGGTGTGCCGCTAGTAGGCGCCGGACTCGTCTAGCCGTGTCCGGGGTTTGAATGACCAATTACAGGACCTTTGCCTAGTGGAGCCGGATAGCTGTGGAGCTGTCGATGCCATCTCCCCTTCTTCCGTGCTCGAGTAACACTTAATACTTCCTTTTAACGAGATGATGCCGCGTGGACCGGGCATTTTAAGTGTTAGAGATGCATAATGCGGTATTGCGTTAAAGCGGGCGAAAGCGTCGCGTCCCAATAGTGCTTGATGGCTACTTTTAAGCGGGCGACATGGAAGAGTAGCCTTCATGGCGGAAGTTGTCGGATGAACCAAACACAACTTCTAGCAGTATGGATCCCGTGCAGAGAGAGGCGTATGGGCAGGCGGTACTCCTTTAAAGGAGGTGTTGCTACGGCCGAATTTTGGTTGGTTTATCCCCATCCTGCGGATTGTGTCACGATATATCAGGTTTATGTCCTTGCCGCATCCATGAGGACATGTGTAAATTGGAAACGTCGATTATAGGATCCAGTATCAAGGCAGTCCATCCTGCGTTCCGGATATTATCAGAATAGTCCTGATGGTCGAAGGTGATTGGTTTTGACTTCCAATGTGCGGCGCGCCTCTCAGTGGGCGCCGCTCTGTTTTTCCCTTTGATCACGTGAAGTGAGTTTACTATTTTAACCTTTTGTGGGAAATTCTTTTGTTTTCCGGGGCTCTGCTTGTGGTGCTCGTCATCATTTTCCCTTGGTGTGTCGAGCCCCTTGTGTTCGGCGTTAAGTCGGCCGGACTGCTTGAAGACCCAACAATCTCTGTGGGTATGGTTTGCGAGCTTCCGGAGGTACCATGTATTTGACACGATCTATCCGTAATCTTGTTTAGGTTGGATAGCTAAATCCTTTATTATCCTTTAGGGGCAGTGTTTTGTTGTTCGGCCGAGAGATTTTGAATCCGGCGTTGACCGCCGTACTATTTGGGCCATTTTCTTTATTCCGGCGCTTATCTTTTCTGCGTCGTGATTTCCCATTTCCATCCCTGGTTTCGGATGTGCTCGGGTCGCTGGTACTGCATCTAGCCAGCCAGCTGTCCTCTCCCGCGCAAAAGCGGGTCATGTGGCTTGTTAATGCGGCCATTGTTCTTGGCTTTTCTTGGCCGAGGTGTCTGGCGAGCCATTCGTCTCGGACGTTGTGTTTGAAAGCTGTTAAGGCTTCGGCGTCCGGACAGTCGACTATTTGGTTCTTTTAGTAAGGAACTTGTTTGAAATTCTGTGCTGACTCTCCGAGCTGTTGAGTTATGTGACTTAGATCGCTCAGATACGGAGGGCGGACATAAGTCCCCGAAAATTTGCCGGAATGCGTCCTCGAGCTCTGCCCAGCTTCCAATGGTATTTTCGGGAGGCTTTTAAGCCAATGCCGAGCTGGCCCTTTGAGTTTAAGGGTAAGTATTTTATGGGCGTGGAGATCGTCTCCTCTAGCCATGTGTATGTGGAGGATGTAATCCTCGATCCAGACTCTGTGGTCATTGTTCCGTCGTCGTATGCCTCTATGTTTACGGGTTTGAATCCCGCTGGAAATTCATGATCCAGCACCTCATCGGTGAAACATAGGGGGTGTGCGGCACCCCTATAGTTGGGTGTGCTGTGATCTTCAGAATTTTGGCGTATTGCATTGTTTTGACGAGCCTGCTTTCTTGGCCCATCGATGGACCTAATTGGGCCATCCTCTTGGTGTGAATCCTTATGCGGATCGCATATTGGCTTGTGTGCGGCGCCATTCACCGCTCTCTTTTCGTTGTGGGGTCGTCCATCCGACCGGGTGGCCTTCTTACTTTTTAATTGTGTGGGCTCTAAGGCCTCCTCGTCGAATTCGGGCAGTAGCTTTCTTTTCGGGTAGCTCTTTGTTTGGCATTTGTCGCCCGTACTTTGTTCATGGTGCTGAATATTTTGCTCCATCTGATCCTGAGTGCATCTTCCGCTGTTTTGAGCTTCCGCTTCTGCTTTTTTAGGCTACGCGCAGTGGCGACGAGCCTTTTCTGGAGGTTATTTTGCTCCAATGGTTTGTCCAGCGTGAGGTCATCCGGACTGTTGTCTTCGCCGGGGAGAGATTGTTTATCCAAGTTGTCTTGTTCGGACGATTGCTCGATAGCTTGTTCGTTGTCCACCGGTTCGCCCTGCTCTATGGCTGGGTCTTTGTTGAGGCGGGACTTTGTTCGCGTTACGTTGCCGTTTTGACTGCTTTTCGAGGGATTTATCCTTCGTAGCGTCCCGTTGTTCCTCGTCTTCATTTCCTTTAGGGGTGTCCACCATGTATACATCATGGGATGAGGTTGTCCAGCGTCCTATAGGTGCTGGTTCATTGTTGTCTCCTACATCGTCGTCCATACCGTCGATGTCTTCGGAGTCAAAATCGAGCACGTCGTGTAAGCTTCGGCGGTGGCTATGAAGCGGGTGGTGGGTGGGCTTTGAATTTCTTCGTCGTCCACATCCCAACCGTCTGCCGCCATGTCCGCCAGGCTCTCCGGATAAAGAGAGAGATTTTAGTGAATTCAGGATGTCGCCAAAGGGTGAGTGCTGAAAGATGTCCGCGGCCGTGAACCCCATAACGGGCGCCCAATCGGATTCGATTGGCAAGGGCGCGGAGGATTCGGAGTCCGGAGAGGAGTCCGGCACCCTGGAGTCGAGGTCTTCGCAAAGGACAAGGATGGAGTTCGGCTCGATGGACGTAGAGATTAAAGCCCCCGAGGCGGTGTCCAACCACTCATCCTCGATCGGGGAATCCGGCTCCGGATTAACGGTCGGAGCGGATTCTGGTGCGGCCTCCAGGGCACTGTTCGGCTGCAGAGCTACATCATGCCCATCGAGACAGTGCGGCGCGCTTGGCTGCGGCTCGAATCCGTCGAAGATCAAGTCTCCGCGGATATCGGCCGTATAGTTTAAAATTCCAAATCTGACCTGACGCGGCGGGCGTAGCTTCGATATTCTCCGGATGGCTGCGAGAAATGGCCCATGATGCAAAAGCCGCCCGAACACGAGGATCTGTCCGGGAGAAAAGTCTCACCTGGATCGCGTCGTTGTTGATGACCGAAGGAGCCATCGGGCCTATCGGTGACGACGGCAGGAACTCTCAATGAAAGCACCAATGTCGGTGTCAAACCGGCGGATCTCGGGTAGGGGGTCCCGAACTGTGCGTCTAGGCGGATGGTAACAGGAGACAAGGGACACGATGTTTTACCCAGGTTCGGGCCCTCTTGATGGAGGTAAAACCCCACGTCCTGCTAGATTAATATAGATGATGTGTGTTACAAGAGTGGATCTACCACGAGATCAAAGAGGCTAAACCCTAGAAGCTAGCCTATGGTATGATTGTTGTTTGTCCTACGGACTAAAACCCTCCGGTTTATATAGACACCGGATAGGTTAGGGTTACACAGAGTCGGTTACAATGGTAGGAGATCTACATATCCGTATCGCCAAGCTTGCCTTCCACGCCAAGGAAAGTCCCATCCGGACACGGGACGAAGCCTTCAATCTTGTATCTTCATAGTCTTGGAGTCCAGTCGATGATGATAGTTCGGCTATCCGGACACCCCCTAGTCCGGAACTCCCTCAGCAGGTACTCGGCTTCTGTCCGAATCTTGGGATGCAACGTCGGTGGCCTTCATCTCCGCCCAGTATGTCTTGACACGGGCCAGAGCCATCCGCGCTCCCTCAATACACGCCGACCGCTTCGTTGCATCGATACGAGGTACCGCACCAAGGAACTGCTGCACTAAACCAAAATAACTCTTCGGCTGGGGTCCGCCCGGCCACAAATGAGTCATGACATGCTTCATGGCAAGTCCGGATAATCAATTCAGTTCGGCCCATTCGGCCAACCGATCGGTCAACGGAAGAGGACACTCCGGACTATGGAATTGCTTCCAATATAGCTCTTCCATACGTGCCCCTTACGCCTCGGAAGTGCTCAATCGCGTCGCGGCGCTTCGCCGCTAAGTCCAGATAAGCATCCTCCGAACTCCACAACTTGTCCAACTGAGCATACTTCGGATCCGCATATTTCCTCCGCAGCAGAAACGGTTTTCGAGCCGCAATAGCCCCGGCCTGACTCAGCTCCTCCTTGGCAGCTCTCAAAGCCGAACGGGCATCCTTCGATTCGGCGGTGGCCTTTTTCAGGCCCTCTTGCTCGGCTTGACGTTCTTTTTCAAGAACCTCGCAGCGATCGGTAGTATTCTTCAACTTTCTGGCCATATCGGCCATTTCCTCTTTGCTTCGGCAGTGAGCAGCCCATTCGGCTTCTAGATCTTGGCCGCCTTAAAGCGGCCAGACATTATTTCTGGCTTGCTCTTTCGCTCATGAAGTTCCGCCCACAGCTCCTCCACAGCAGCGGCACCATCTGCATTAAGCATACAAGTAGTAAGGCATGGGCGTCACGCCACGCCCTTACCAGTGTGTCCGCATAGAAGTCGCATACCTTGTGACTCGTCAAGCTGCTTATTGACCCGGTAGCGATGTCCGCATCCGCCTCGTGAAGTTGCCGCTTTAGTTCGGCATATTCATCAGTCCGGCTGGCCACCGGACGCCCCGCCACCTATTTAGGAGCGGCGATATGTTGTAACTGAGATTTTGATCCTCGGCACCCTGTCAATTTTGACAACATACCGAGTCTCAGGGGCTACTATCTATACAGGGCGCATTCTATATGCATAACTGTCAGAAGGTACATCATTTTTGCGTACCTCGAACCCCGTCGAAGAAGCTTCGACGGCTTCATGCAATCCGCTCTCCGCGGATGCAATTCTTTCAATCACCGTACCCATTAGCACATGGTGATCCTCTGAGATAGCCGCTCACCCGAGCAGATCCTTCAGCTCCTCCGACCGCACACCACTTGGCGCCGGACCTTCCGGCCCCGCCGGACTTGGGGGAACCCTCCGCGACGACACCTCAGGGTCGTCCGCCTCGCATGAGGGTGCGACAGGTGGAGGCGTTCGCTCCATCATCTCGAAGAAGATCCTCAAGACGAGCTCTGCTGAGAAGGGCTGAGATCCGAACTACAAGGTACAATTTCGTTATCTTGAGAAATAAATATAGGGATGTTCCTTACTTACAAAACCCTTCTTTTTTTACTTACGGCTCATTGGAGGGCTGATCCCTTGGGGAAACAAAGGCTGGGGTACTTCCAGCCGGACTCTCTGACGAAGATTTCTTTCCCCTCTTCAAGGCCTTGACCTCCAAATCTTCCGAAGCGGTCCTCTTCCCTCCTTGGAGGGTGGGACTTTTGATCCCTCCCTCCTCAAAGGCCTCCTTCGTGGAGGCAGTTGCTTCCCTGCTCCCCTCGCCTTCCTTAAAAGGCGCGGCCTTCAACATCTTGGCCAGCAGGGATCCTGCGTGTTCTCTGGGAGGGGAGCCGGACACCTTATTAACTTTGCCTTGGCTATCCACTCATGTTCAAGAAACGGCTCCTTTAAAGGGCATGTATATGATAAATGAATGAGCAGCCTGTCCGGTTACAGGACTACTTACTTGAGTATCTGGGCGATTGCAGCTTAGTCATGCGTCCTCGGGCCAGGTCCGGACACTTCTCTTCCGATCCAAGAACAATTTATACATCTCCACTCAAGGCGTCGTGCCCATAAAATTTTGAGAGCTCGTGGTCCCTCCGGATTAAATTCCCACAAAGTGAGGGGGAGGCGGCGTTTGCAGGCGTAGGCGCCGAATCAACATAACCTGCGCCACTGCAACCAGATTGATCTCTCTTTCTTGGAGGTCTCGAATACGGCCCTGCAACAAAGGAACGTCCTTGGACGGCCCCCAGTCGAGCCCCTTGTTGGCCCATGACGCCAGCCGCTGTGGTGGACCTGAGCGGAAGGCGGGAAGCGCCACCCATTTGGTGCCCCTAGGAGCAGTGATATAAAACCACTCCCGTTGCCACAAACCAAGCTCCTCTTGAAAAGAGCCCTCGGGCCACGGAGCATCAGCACATTTGCTTATGACCACCCCTCCAAGACTCTCGCTTGCTGCCCTCGATCATCTTTGGCTCCACCTTGAAGGTCTTGAGCCACAATCCAAAGTGAGGGTAATATGGAGGAAGGCCTCACATACGACAATGAATGACGAGATATGGAGGATGGACTCCGGACTCAAGTCATGGAAATCCAGCCCATAATAAAAACATGAGCCCCGCACAAAGGGATCCGTCGGGAAGCCTAAACCCCGAAGGAAGTGTGACGCGAACACCATGCTCTCGCCGGGCTCGGGAGTGGGAATGACCTGCCACAGGCGGAGCAGCCTATGCTAAATCTCGGTCGAGATACACAGCGTCTCGCAGCTTTAGCACATCTTCTTGTGACGGAAGAAGACATCCATCGGCCGTGCTGATCGGAGCGGACATCGTCGAAGGTCCAGCGCCTAAATCTGAAGCTTTGGGTGTTAGAACTCGGCGCGAGGCGAACTCGATGGAGGGTGTGAAAAAGAAGAGGGCCTTGGTCTCATTATAAAGAGGTTGAATACCAAGAGCCCTCCCCGTGGTCGATTAGGACTCGCCTTCGATAGAGGAGGCGTGCTGACGGGCACGTTTGGGTTACCCACGTCCGTATTGATGGGAATCTCGGAACAAGGGGGGCACGATCTATGCTCTGATAAGACGTGCCAAGGAAACCGCCTCGCTAAACGCTACCGAGGTGGAACAGATTCATATAAAGGCTTGGCGGAGTGTGATGTCACGCATGAATACGTCGGCCAGATTCATGCAAAAATTATTCTCTCTATGGTGGTATGTGGAACTTGTTTTGCAGAGCCGGACACTATCCTTGTGTTCAAAACCTTCTATGAAGTATTCGGAGGAGGAACCCGCCTTGCAATGCCGAAGACAATATCTGGCCGGACTCGTCGTCATTGAAGCCTGGTTCAGGGGCTCTTGAGGAGTCTGGACTAGGGGGTGTCCGGATAGCGAACTATCATCCCGGCCGGACTCAAATACTATTAAGATACAAGATTGAAGACTTCGTCCCGTGTCCGGATGGTACTTTCCTTGGCGTGGAAGGCAAGCTTGGCGATACGGATATGTAGATCTCCTACCATTGTAACCGACTCTCTGTAACCCTAACCTATCCGGTGTCTATATAAACCGGAGGGTTTTAGTCCGTAGGACGACAACAATCATACCATAGGCTAGCTTCTAGGGTTTAGCCTCCTTGGTCTCGTGGTAGATCTACTCTTGTACTACCCATATCATCAATATTAATCAAGCAGGAGTAGGGTATTACCTCCATCGAGAGGGCCGAACACAGGTAAAAACGTCGTGTCCCTTGTCTCCTGTTACCATCCGCCTAGACGCACAGTTCGGGACCCCCTACCCGAGATCCGCCGGTTTTGACACCGACACCAAGCAATTGTTTCATACTATTGACATTCTCAAAACTTTTTCAATCTTCACGCAATACATGAGCGTGAGCCATGGATATAGCACTATATGTGGAATATAATGGTGGTTGTGGAGAAGACAAAAAGAGGGGAAGATAGTCTCACATCAACTAGGTGTATCAACGGGCTATGGAGATGCCCATTAATAGATATCAATGTGAGTGAGTAGGGATTGCCTTGCAACGGATGCACTAGAGCTATAAGTATATGAAAGCTCAACAAAAGAAACTAAGTGGGTGTGCATCCAACTCGCTTGCTCACGAAGACCTAGGGCAATTTGAGGAAGCCCATCATTGGAATATACAAGCCAAGTTCTATAATGAAAAATTCCCACTACTATATGAAGGTGACAAAATGAGAGACTCTCTATCATGAAGATCATGATGCTACTTTGAAGCACAAGTGTGGTAAAAGGATAGTAACATTATCCCTTCTGTCTTTTTCTCTCATTTTTTTATTTGGGCTTTTCTCTTTTTTTTTTGGCCTCTTTTATTTTTTTCCCTTTTTTTTATTTTTTTCGTCCGGAGTCTCATCCCGACTTATGGGGGAATCATTGTCTCCATCATCCTTTCCTCACTTGGGACAATGCTCTAAAAATGATGATCATCACACTTTTATTTACTTACAACTCAACAATTACAACTAGATACTTAGAACAAAATATGAATCTATGTGTATGGCTCAAGTGTATCTTTGGGATATGCAATGATTCATGAGTGACATGTATGAAAGAATTATGAATGGTGGCTTTGCCACAAATACGATGTCAACTACATGATCATGCTAAGCAATATGACAATGATGGAGCGTGTCATAATAAACGGAATGGTGGAAAGTTGCATGGCAATATATCTCGGAGTGGCTATGGAAATGCCATAATAGGTAGGTATGGTGGCTGTTTTGAGGAAGGTATATGGTGGGTGTATGATACCAGCTAAAAGTGTGTGGTATTAGAAAGGCTAGCAATGGTGGAAGGGTGAGAAAAGTGCGTATAATCCATGGACTCAACATTAGTCATAAAGAACTCATGTACTTTTTGCAAAAATCTACAAGTTATCAAAGCAAAGTATTACGCGCATGCTCCTAGGGGATAGATTGGTAGGAAAAGACCATCGTCGTCCCCGACCGCCACTCATAAGGAAGACAATCAATAAATAAATCATGCTCCGACTTCATCACATAACGGTTCACCATACATGCATGCTACGGGAATCACAAGCTTTAACACGAGTATTTCTGAAATTAACAACTACTCAACTAGCATGACTCTAATATTACTACCTCCATATCTCAAAACAATTATCAAGCACCAAACATTTCTTAGTATTCAACGCACTCAAAAGAAAATTTTACAAATCTTGAATACCAAGCATATTATTATTATTAAGCAAATTACCATGCTATTTAAGACTCTCAAAATAATCTAAGTGAAGCATGAGAGATCAATAGTTTCTTTAAAACAAATCCACCACCGTGCTCTAAAAGATATAAGTGAAGCACTAGAGCAAAACTATATAGCCCAAAAGATATAAGTGAAGCACATAGAGTATTCTAACAAATTCCAAATCATGTATGGATCTCTCAAAAGGTGTGTACAACAAGGATTATTGTGGTAAACTAAAAAGCAAAGGCGCAAATAATACAAGACGCTCCAAGCAAAACACATATTATGTGGTGAATAAAAATATAGCTCCAAGTAAAGTTACCGATGGAAGTGGACGAAAGAGGGGATGCCTTCCAGGGGCATCCCCAAGCTTTGACTTTTTGGTGTCCTTAGATTATCTTGGAGGTGCCATGGGCATCCCCAAGCTTAGGCTCTTGCCACTCCTTGTTCCATAATCCATCAAAAAAAATTCACCCAAAACTTGAAAACTTCACAACACAAAACTCAACAGAAATCTCGTGAGCTCCGTTAGCGAAAGAAAACAAAAGACCACTTCAAGGTACTGTAATTAACTCATTATTTATTTATATTGGTGTTAAACCTAATGTATTCCAACTTCTCTATGGATTATAAACTATTTTACTGGCCATAGATTCATCAAAATAAGCAAACAACACACGAAAAACAGAATCTGTCAAAAACAGAACAGTCTGTAGTAATCTGTAACTAACACAAACTTCTGGAACTCCAAAACTTCAGCAAAAATAGGAAGACCTAGGAAATTTTTTTATTGATCAGCAGCAATTCGAATCACTATTTTATCATGTTCTGGTGATTTTTAACAATTGTTTTTGTGAACCGAAAGTTTCTGGAAATTACAGCAAGATCAAATAACTATCATCCAAGAAGATCCTATAGGTTTAACTTGGCACAAACACTAATTAAAACATAAAAACACATCTAAACAGAAGGTAGATGGATTATTTATTCCTAAACAGAAACAAAAACTAAAAACTAAAAATAAAATTGGGTTGCCTCCCAACAAGCGCTATCGTTTAACGCCCCTAGCTAGGCATAAAAGCAAGGATAGATCTAGGTATTGCCATCTTTGGTAGGCAATCCTTCAATGAGGCATGTACCTTCTTTAGAAATTTCTTTGTTTCTAATAATTATCAAACTTTTAGGCAAAAGATCAAAAAATTCATTTGTAGCAAATGTTTCCTTAATGATAGCAAAAAGATTAGGATGAATACTTATAGATTTAAGATCCGCGGTTTCCTTACTAGAGGATTTTAGGAACATACATGAGCTTAGAAACTTTAGTAGGTGGACTTGGAGTATTTTTTACGGAAGAAAAAGCGGTTCCCAAGTTGGTATTGATACCCTCAAGTTTATCTATTCTAGAGGAATCTTGATTTATTTTATCATTAACTATGGGTTCCTTCTCCTTAATATTTTTCAAAGTTACTCCTACCTTAGATCCATATTGGGTAATTTGATTGTGGATCTTTTTATCTAAATTTTCAATTAACTCAACGGTGGCAACTTTATTTTCAATAATTTCAAGTTTTCGCATTAAATGCTCTAAAATTAACATAGTTCCATTAACCAAAAGAGGTGGTGAGCCGAATAAATCTATCATAGCATTATAAGAATCAAAGGTATGGCTACCCAAGAAATTCCCTCTGGTAATGGTATCAAGGATATATCTATACCAAGGATTAGCACCTACATAAAATATGCGGAGAAGAACTGAAGTAGATTGCTTCCTGATAGATCTATTTTGAGCATTGCAAATTCTATACCAAGCGTCTTTTAGATTTTCTCCCTCCTTTGCTTAAAATTTAGAACTTCTTTCTCGGGAGACAACGGAGAAGATATAAGACTAGCCATAAGGACAAGCAAGCGAGAAAAAGGCAAACTGAAAAGAGAGGGCGAATAAATCGGCAAGGGTGAAGTGGGGGAGAGGAAAACGAGAGGCAAATGGCAAATAATGTAATGCGAGAGATAAGGGATTGTGATGGGTACTTGGTATGTTGACTTTTGCGTAGACTCCCCGGCAACGGCGCAAGAAATTCTTCTTGCTACCTCTTGAGCTTGTGTTGGATTTCCCCGAAGAGGAGAGGATAATGCAGCAGAGTAGCATAAGTATTTCCCTCAGTTTTTGAGAACCAAGGTATCAATCCAGTAGGAGGCCACGCGCAAGTCCCTCGTACCTACACAAAACAAATAGCTCAACACAACCAACGCGATTAGGGGTTGTCAATCCCTTCACGGTCACTTACGAGAGTGAGATTTGATAGAGATGATAGATAATATTTTTGGTATTTTTGGTATAAAGATGCAAAGTAAAATAAAAAAGCAAAGCAATAATAAAGTGATGGAAGATTGATATGATAGAGAATAGACCCGGGGGCCATAGATTTCACTAGTGGCTTCTCTCAAGAGCATAAGTATTTTACGGTGGGTGAACAAGTTACTGTTGAGCAATTGACAGAATTGAGCATAGTTATGAGAATATCTAGGTATGATCATGTATACAGGCATCACGTCTGAGACAAGTAGACCGACTCGCCTGCATCTACTACTATTACTCCACTCATCGACCGCTATCCAGCATGCATCTAGAGTATTAAGTTAATGAAAACAGAGTAATGCCTTAAGCAAGATGACATGATGTAGAGGGATAATTCATGCAATATGATAAAAAAACCATCTTGTTATCCTTGATGGCAACAATACAATACGTGCCTTGCTGCCCCTTCTATCACTGGGAAAGGACACCGCAAGATTGAACCCAAAGCTAAGCACTTCTCCCATTGCAAGAACTAGCAATCTAGTTGGCCAAACCAAACAGATAATTTGAAGAGACTTGCAAAGATAACCAACCATACATAAAAGAATTCAGAGAAGATTCGAAATTGCTCATACATAATCTTGAACATAAACCCATAATTCATCGGTCTGAACAAACACACCGCAAAAAGAAGATTACATTGAATAGATCTCCACGAGAGAGGGGGAGAACATTGTATTGAGATCCAAAAAGAGAGAAGAAGCCATCTAGCTACTAACTATGGACCCGAAGGTCTGAGGTAAAATACTCACACCTCATCGGAGAGGCTATGATGACGTAGAAGCCCTCCGTGGTGGATTCCCCTTCTGGCGGAGCTCCGAAACAGGCCCTGTCAGTGTCAAAACCGGCGGATCTCGGGTAGGGGGTCCCGAACTGTGCGTCTAAGGCGGATGGTAATAGGAGACTAGGGACACGATGTTCTTACCCAGGTTCGGGCCCTCTCGATGGAGGTAATACCCTACTCCTGCTTGATTAATATTGATGATATGGGTAGTACAAGAGTGGATCTACCACGAGATCAGAGAGGCTAAACCCTAGAAGCTAGCCTATGGTATGGTTGTTGTTGTTGTTTATCGACTAGCCCGGCCTCGGTTTATATAATGCACCAGAGGCCTAGGATAACAGGAGTCCTAGCCGAATACGCCGGTGGGGGAGGAGTCCTTGTCTTGATCACCAATTCTTGCGGATTCTTCCTTGTATGCGGCAACTGTCCGGACTGGCCCATAAGTGTACGGCCATGGGGGTCCTCGGCCCAATCTAACAGATCGGGAGATGACGTGGTGAGTACCCCCTAGTCCAGGACACTGTCAGTAGCCCCCTGAACCGGTCTTCAAGTTTAGGGACGCTCCTCGATTCCTCCGAACCGTTCTTCATCTTTAGTCGTTGGTCTTGAAAACTGGTTCAACAAATCTTCTCATCTTCGATCTTGAGGATCGCCAAAATGCATTCGACGAGTTTACACGTCGGGTATCCGAGGAGCCCCTTTAAGTTTACGACCTTTATCAATGCCTTGTTATTTTTATGCCACGCCTCGGGTTTGAAGTTATTCCCGGGAGGCAGTGTCCTCTTGCGTCCGAGCTCTAACGCCGGACTGCATTCGAGGTATCTTTTGCAGCCGAGCACCAACGCCGGACTGCTTCCCAGCTCTACCGCCGGACTATGTATCCGAGCTCCAACGCCGGACGGTATCCGAGCTCCAACGCCGGATTGTGTATCCGAGCTCCAACGCCGGACTATATCCGAGGTGTCGTAAATCACCTTGGTTCAAATAAGTTTGAAGGAGTTTAGCCGAGCTTAATGCCGGAAATGCCCTCTATGGAGCCAGCCACTAGCGTCCGAGCTTTATGTCGGATTGCTTCGAGGTGGTGCACCACCCCGAATGTGGGCCGATTTTTGTCAATATTTTTGATTGGTGCAATTTATTCCCTGCCGAGATACATAGCCAGTAGCCCTCAAGGTGGGTATCGGTCTAAAACCCGAGATGCACATGAAGGATGACATAAGACCGATGATCCCCGTAGCCGCTGAGACTCAGGTTGATTTGCAAAATCGGTCGAGGATCAAGTCCAACTTCGGCAGAATACTTGGGACACAAAAGCGGCGTGCTTAGTCCTCAAGACTCAGGTTGGGTGCGGCCGACCAACCTGACGATCAAAATCTCCTCGGAAACTGTATTGCACTTAAAATTTTCTGCATAGAACAGGCAATGCAGTAGCCCCCAAGACACTGGTCGGGTGGCAACACCAGATCAGGGGATTGATGTGCCCCTTTAATATTTGTAAATAATAAGCCCGAAGCCCAGTAGCCCCCGAGCCTTAATGCGGCACGGGTGGCAATTAAGGATCGATATCCATAGTAAAATCACAAATTGTGTGTAATGACTCAATGTATCCAAGTACTTTATGTCATTAATGCTCGGATCCGCATTGTACAAAACTTTGTTGACCGACCATCGGCTTCAACCTCCTCGGCCAAGAGTCGAGGAGTGTTTGTCCTACTTTATAAAAGCCTTTATGAGGGCAAAGATTTATGACAAACAAGGCAATCTGGCCATACGGTTTTATAAATAAAGGTGCATGAGAGAGATATGTTATATTACTGTTAATGTAAGAAATGTCTTCCAAAGAAAATAGTCCCGCTATCGGTTCCTTTCTTTGGGTTGTCATGCTAAGCATGATCATGAAACCTCAGCTCCAATGTAAGAGCAAAATATTGAGGATTTAGTTTGGGAGGCGGTTACTAGCCCCGGTAGTGTTCGGCTGACGATCGAGGTCAAGCCGGAAACACTTCGGCCAATTTTATGAATGGCCCGTCATTTAATATAGCCATCGGATCGCTGACCAGTTTACACCTATTGTGAAAGTCAGTTTTCAGCTTTCTCCACTGAGGTGCTTGACCATGCGAGCTGGAAGCACAATCGCAGTGGTTCTCCCTTTGCACACCTAGCCGAACAAAGCGGAACGTAGGAGGCAATCGCGGGAGCTGGGCAACCCAACTATTGACCGAGGACACAATTCGAAACTGATGCATATATAGCAATATCTGAGAATGTTTTTGCCGAATCTCTAAAGGTGTCCGGCGTTGCACTGCGAGACTTGTGCTGAAAACACACAAATAGTTTAAAAGTGCCAAAAGCTTGGAAAACCAAAAAACGTCAGTAAAAACATGACGTCCGAACAAGATCAAGTGTTCGGTGCCAATCAAAAATTGGACTTTAGAAAAAAGTGCTTCTACCGTGCTTTAACATGACACATCCTATCTCAAGACTTCAAGCGACTCAGCCCTCTGACAGTCTCTCCCATCCCGAAGGCGGAGTACTTCTCATTAGGCCAGTTTAGAAAACTAAACTCTAGCGGGTTTGAGAGAGAAATTAGGCTCCTCGGCTAGTGACCGCACACTCGTGTCGAGAAAAGGAGTGATAAATAATAATAAAACTCTGCAACGACTAAGAAGAAAAACACTTATTATAAAACGGCTCAAATAAACATAAGAGCCCCCAAGTGACTTGGGTAAAAGAATGATTGTATGTACCGAAGTACTTATATCATATCTATGTTCAACCGAACTTTAAACAGCGTCTTAACCGACCGTCGGCTTCTCCCTCTTAGGTCAAGGACCGAAAAGTGTTATGTACTCCATCCGTCGAGAATATCGACGGTGTTTCCAATAACCGGGCAATCAGGTCATAAGGCTGTAAGACATAAAGCGGCGCTCAGCGAACTTATGCTATATTATCGATAAAGTGTAAGAAGCATCTTCAAAGAAAATAGTACCCCACCGATACCTTTCTTCGGTGCTCATTGTTAATATGAGACTTGTGCAATAGATTTTTGTACTCATGAGTTCCATTGTGTGCCGACCATTATTGAAAATAGTAAGAGCGCTTAGCTTTCGCTTGACCAGTCGAGGTCCGGCTCGGTGACCCGATCGTGACAATCGCAGAGGTGCTCCCTTTACTCCCTAGCCGAACAATCGGGAACGTAGGGGTAAACACAGGAGCAAGGCAACCCAGCTTGCAAATCACTTAAGTCAATATGGTGCATATTATGGCGTAATACACGAACAAGGAACAAAGCCGTACAAGTATAATCATGTGCAAGAGGAAAAAGCTTCATGAAGGAAGCCCCCAAGTAAACGGGGTATTTGAATTTGTGCGTAACAAACAAAGTTTGGACAAGAAATTTTTTACAAGCAACATTTTCCCAAAAAAGTATAATGCTTGGTCGAACCGAACACAAGTTAGAAATTAAAGCTTTGAGCATGAAAGCGACTTAGCTGGTTCATGTGTTCGGTATTGATGACGTGGTCCGAGCTTGATACGGGACAAGGTTCCATCCCCCAAGCCGGTCCCGAGGTGGCGGAGCGGAGAGCTCGACACACCGAAGTGGTGACATAGCACGGTCAATGCAGACCGGCAGAGTGACACCGAAGTCCCCGGATCATTTTCCTGCGCACAAAAAATGGAGCAAACCGGAGATAATAGTAATAATGATAATTAAAAAAATCGTTGCATAATAAATAATTTATGCAAAGTGAGTAATAAAAGAAATATGGCATGGCGCCGAAGTCAATGTCGATGCAGGGTGTCGCGTGATGCGGCAAAGGCGTGGCAAAGCCTGAATTCACAGGCCGGTCCGAGCTCCGGGTGCGGCGTTCGCCGGACTATGTACGGAAACTGACCGAACCACCTTGCGACTGTCATTAATGCAGCCACCATTTGATAGACCTGTGTACATATGATGGACAAACCAGAGTAATAATTCCTTGGGAAAAATGAACCCAAACAAGCAAAAAATACTAGGATTAATAGCACCTGGTTTATTTGTTGTGGCAATCTGAAGGAAGGTGATTCCTAAAATTGGGACTCGATCCGCGCACCCATTGCCTGATGGGCGATAAAACGACGGCATGGCAATGCTGGCAAAGGTTGGCTCGCCGAGGCAAAGCCCTCGATCCAGCTAACGTGATGGAGCTAGTCGGCTAGCGACGCTGAAGTATCCGGAGTAGGTTGATGAAGAGATGGCGAAGCCCCCGGTCCAGCCGAGATGTCAAAGTAGGTCGGCGTGATGGACACCAGCTTGAAGAAGCAATAGTGCGGCCCTGCCGATGTAGGTCGTGACATGGTCGATGCCGGCTTGATGAAGCGACCGTGCGGCGATGCCGGTATGCCCGCTCCGTGTAATCCGTGGGGCGGTGATGTTGGTGACGATTTATCCTTCACGATGCCCGGCTCTTGTTCGGCTTGCTGAGATGATGATCCGAAGAAGTTGAGCTCGGCTCAACAAAGTGACGACGTGTCTAGCGTAGGTCGGCAGCCGTGGAGCAATATTGCCGGACTGGTTTGACACCAGCATGATATTGAAGATAGTGGGATGTGTTCGGAAACAAAACACAACACCCCATACAAAACTTCCTTCAAAAAGGATGTCCGAAATCCCGTTCATAAAAAAGACGAACTCGGGTCAGATTCGTTTTCACGCAGAAAACAGGTCCGAAAAGTGATGCACTAATCGGAAGGTTCCCGGAGTTTGGATGGTCGGATCGAGCTGAAATTTTGAGGGGTGGTAGATGTCGGATCACGGGTTCCGGCAGACCCTTAAGGTTCGAACTCTGGGGTGCGCGCAGAGATCCAACCCTCCACCGTCTCGTATCGTGCTGAATCGCAGGGACCTAAACTACTAACAAGAACAACACAAGAGACGCAAGATTTATACTAGTTCGGGCCACCGTTGTGGTGTAATACCCTACTCTAGTTTGTGGTGTGCGGATTGCCTCTGGGGCTGATGAAGAACAGTACAGGGGAGAACAGCCTCGCGAGGGTCTGTTCTTGGTGGGTGTGATGAACTGCTAAGTGGTGCCCCGTCGCTCTAACTTGAGGAACGGGTTTCTCTCCCTCTCTGGATTCCGAATGCTCGATCCTCCTACTCTGAGTGTGGCTACCCCTATTTATAGGCGAAGGCCCTGGGCCTCTTCCCAAATATTGAGCGGGAAGGGCGCCAACAATTGGCCATTCTGAAGGGGAACAGCGGGTACACTTATCCTGACTAAAGTTGGTCCTCGCCTGCCAAAGGCTCTGGTGATGATGCCTGCTTGGGCTCCACAATGACTGCATTCCAGCCGTTGGGGCGGTCTTGGTCTTGTTGCAATCAAAGCGGATGCCTTTGCTCGATACCCTTGCTGCGCTTGCCCCTTTGCACCAAAGAGGAAAGGAGGACGGCTGCTGGCCGGGCGCCCGACTGGCGCCCTTGGTCGTCACGGCTTACGTCACGGGCACCTCGCGAGGTACCCCTCCTTGAGTTCTCCGCCTCCTCATGAGCCAGCGTGACGAGGCCGCGCCTGAGGAAGCTCTTGGTCGTCCGCCCCGCGAGGCTTGGCCCCTCGTGAGGGTCTTGAGCTTGTGTTGATGAAGATGGGCCGCCCTGGCCTCCTTTGAGCCACGCCAAGGGCCGCAGGCGAGCAAGTCTGGGGACCCCGTTCCCGAACGCCGACAAGAGCCCGGGCCCACGCACGCCCGAACTTGGCGGCGAGATAGGCGAAAGGGCAGAAGTGCGAGCGTCGCGAGCCCTAATAGCTGCGGCCTCGGGCGATCGTGGCGGTTGATTGACGGGCGGCACTGTTCCCCACGCCTCCTCATTTCGTGCCTTGCTAGGCGGACACGCCGCTGCACATCTGTTCCCCTCTCGGCTGCTTATGCGCTCCGGTCCTTCCCTCTCTCGAACTCTGGTTTCACTTCCAATCCAATCTCAAATCTCCTTCCCTTTCGATCGCCATGGCTCGACGAAGAAGGGAAGGAAGAAACCCGCGTTTCGCCTCGCCGCCGGGCGGCCTCCGGCTGTCGACCCGTCGATCATAATCAATCTGGAGGGCTTGGGCAAGGTCGGTTCGGCTCGCCACTTCCTTTAATGAATGCGGAGGACGACGGCGGCCGCTGGCCCCACTTTGCCATCGACAGATGCCGGTCACCGAGGTCCGGTATTTCGCCGACGCTCGTGGGCGGGCTGGTTCCCCTTTCTCCGATTTCTTCAATGCCGTGCTTTCCCACTATCAGATCCACATGATGCATCTGGGTCCTGAGTCCATTACCCTTCTCTCAGTCTTCGCCTTCGTTTGTGAGGCAATGATGGGCATCCTTCCCTCGGTTGCCTTGCTGCGCCACTTCTTCTCTCTACGCCTTGTCGACCCCGCTCAATGCTCGGCGTGTGTGAGCTTCGTCGCCGCGCCCGAGACCGTGGCCTCAAGGATTGACTTCAACCTGCCTCCGCCCGCGGCTGGGTTCCGCGAGAGGTGGTTGTACGTGGATGCGGGGGTGCCCAGCCCCTCGCTATCGGAGCCAACCGCTGCTGTCCCCAATTCTGGGGCTGAGAGACGCTTTCAAGCCCTCGGCTTTTCTTCGTCTGGCGCCGCTTCGCATTACTGAGGTGGTGAAGGAGTTCCTGATGCGCCGCATTGCTCCTCTCCAACGCCATTCCCACCGGATGTGGGCCTTCGGCGGCCCTGGTGACCGTATGAGGCTCCAGGAAGAAGACCTAGCGCCAGGAGCGCTAAGGAAGGTGCTCCTAGTCCTGACTGGCGACCCTAACCCCGGTGGCATCCAGCATGAAGGGGCCTTGCTGTACCGCTGCCGGAATAGGGGTGACCTGGTGAACCAGATGCCTATCTTCGATGAATGGGGGTTGCGCCCGGCTGGCCTCCAGGGGCCTCGCGAGAATCCAGTGGTGGTGACAGCCCTTCCAGTCGGCCAAGGCGGCTCCTCATCACGTGGTGGAGCGGGGAGGTACGAGCCGCCAGAGGCCGAATGGACCCCTACCATGGTGGCAACGCCTGGCGATGCTCGTGAGGGGGCAACTCCTAAGGCTCATGCCGCTGCGGCTGAGGGCGGCAAGCAGCCGCCCGCAGCGCCATGGCTGGAGCCCCGAGGACCCCTGCCGCTTCTCTGGTGAGGCGATTAGCAAGGCCAGCAGACGCCTCGACGCAAGCCGCCTCGATGCTTCTCCCTTGTCAAGAAGCTGATCCCTGCGCCCAAATCTTGGGCCGTTTCCGCGTGAACTTCGAGGCCCTCCGGAGGAGAAGGGAGGCCCTGGGCGATGATTACCCTTGTCGCCTGCTGAAGCGCAGGAAGTACTTCGCTACTGATGAGTAAGCCTTCTTCTTCTCCAGCTCCTGATTCTTCTGCTGCTTGTACTGATCCTTGCCCTGCAGGCCCCTTCCTGCCGAGCTCATGGAGACGGGTGAGGAGACGTCCTCCCCGGCTTCGCCCCCTCCCCAGTCCTCGAGCGCTCCAAGCAGCAGAGCTCTTGTGGTGAGGGCGACCGAGGAGGTGAGCCGTCCCGAGGCGCGTCGTGGCCCTGCACGCCTCGCGATCCTTCCTCATGAGCCTTCCCAAGGCATAGCTAGCCTGTCGTGGGCTTCTCGCCTGGTCGTGGACGGCGATTGGCTGAGGCGCTTCTTGCGCCCCTCATCTGGGGATGGGCTGGCTCCAGGTCGGGCTTCTGGCATGGCGCGCCCGGCCGTCGCGAGGGTGCCAGCCCCCAGCCCCCTGCCCGGAGGGGGAGTGTTGATTCACGGCTACCTGCGCCCGTCCCGGGCGGTCGGTGGTGTGGAGGATGTGCGCGAGCGTGCCCGGGAGCGTCGCGCCCTTCGCCAGGGATTTCTTCGAAGGGCGGCCGACGCGGTGGGCCTTCTTGGTGAAGAGCTTGCTGACAAAGACGTGCGCCTTGAGGCCGAGGGCCTGCGCCTGGTTGCAGAGAGGCGCGAGCTGGAGGACGTTGCCGCCCTTGCGCGTCGCCAGCGCGAGCTTGATGATGAAGAGGCCAAGGTGTCACTGGCAGCCTCCCGAGAGGCCTGTTCTCGGGCCATCGAAGAGGCCCGGGCAGCTGACAGGCGGCGAGAGGCGGCGGAGGAGCGGGCACGGGAAGCCCTAGCCCGGTGCCATTCGTTGGAGGAGCAAGCGGAGCTCCACGAGGCAGCCCTTGCATCGATGAAGGTGGCTTCTGGCGACTCGGCGGAGCTCCAGAAGCGTGAAGAGGCACTGACGCTCGAAGCCGCCGAACGCGCGCGCGAGTACGAGCTCTTGGAGACGAGGGATTGCTTGGCGACGCGGGCAGAGGATGAGGTTGCAGCACGGGAAGCCCGCGTCATGGAGGAGGTCGGACGCCGAGTGGCGGCGGCGCGCTTGAACCTCGAGCGCGAGTTTGAGGAACGGTTGGGGTTGATCAAGGCCGAGGCTGAGGGCAGGACTGCTGCCTTGAGGACCAAACTGGAGGAGGCTATGCGGCGGGCCGATGCTCTTCAGGCCGCCCTTGAGGTGGCGCAGAGGGAGTCCACCACCTCTCAGGCCGAGGCGCTCCTTCTTCACGAGCGGGTGGAGGAGGCCGAGGCTGTTGCGCGCCAGAATGCGGACGAGATGCGTCAGCGGCGAGTCTTGGAGCATGAGCACCACCCCATGCTCGCCACGCTCCGGGAAAGAGCTAACGTGGCCTTGGATAATATCTGTGAGGCGGCGGTAGGCCAGCCGCACGCGGTCAACTACGCCGGCAACCTTCAGTTCTTCACTGACGTGGTGGCGCGGCTGGAGGCGCCACGGTCGTACCCGGCGGTAGGTGGAGGAGAGGAGTCGCGCGCTGCTCGGGCGCGCCTTCTCTCGCGTCTTCAGCCATCTCCGGGACATGGACCCTCACTTCGATTTTGACGCGGCCATCGCCCCAGTTCCACAGGCCGTCCGGGGCGACCCGGCGCACTGGGTGGAAGACAACGTGGATGCCCTCGTTCGGGCCTTCGCTTCAGATGACGACGGCGTGGTCGTGGCCACCGATGAGGACGGCGTGGTGAACGGCCCGGACGCCGCCGACGATCACGCAGATAGCGACGGCGAGGCCAGCGACGCCAGCCATGGCTCGGGAGGTGCTCCTGAGGATGCATTGGGGGATTTGTCCGACTGATTATGTATTGTCCTTGTTTCATTACCCTGCATGAGAAGAACTCGGGTTTTGGCCTGATGGAGGTGAGAGCATTTTGGGAGGGGGAGCCCCTCATGTAAGACTTGTGTTCTACGTATTAGTAGGTGTTACATCGCCCATGCGCCCGCGCCAAGCGGTAGGCTAGGCGACGCGCTAGTTTGATGGTTTACCTTTGTTTCGTGCGAGCCCCGAGATAGCCTGCGGGAGACTGCGGCAATCCGAGTGTATATCGATCGAATTCGTAGGACCTGCAGCAAAAAACCCTCCGGAGAGGACGCGGCGGCGACAGGCTGGGCTGTGCGCAAGCTTGGCCTGGCCCGGCTCGCGAGGGGCTCGCGAGGGGAGGCGGCGGAGGCGGAGTTGTAACCGAAACGCGAGAGATTTGCTCGAACGAGACTAAGCACCCCTTCCCCGAATATACGCAAATCTTCAAGCTCAAATTCAACTTAAATCCAACGGGGGAAAACGACAACCAGAGGGAAAACCAAATGAAAGCAGAAAAAGGCCGCGTCCGGCACCTAGTCTAGGCTTGGACGTCTTCTCACCAAACATGAGCTAAGTGCTTGCTATCGGGCGTAGGAGGGAGCCCTGTGGCTCGAGGCCGGCACCTGAGACTCCGGGCGTGTACAACCCCACTCATTATTACGTGAGAGTGTCACGGGCGGCAAGCTTCACAGCACTGGGCCTTCTTCACAGTACCGCCTTGCTTCATATCGCCAGACGAGGGCCCCGCCTGTGCGCCACACTCTAGTGCCACCAACGACGACCGAAACCAGGGCGCCGCCCGGTGGGTAGAGCTGTCGCCAGCCAGTTCCCGGCGACCATGGGTCCTCCGCCAGGGGCAGGCCCTGAGGCACCTCCCCAGCAGAGGGCCTACCTCCTGAGAACGCCTTGCTTCGAACGCCGCGGTGGTGATGTCGGGTCTCTGCCCCTCTCCGGCAGCCCCCTGCGCCCCCCTCCCGAGGGGTAGGAGACTGCGGGAGCGGGGCAGCTGTTCGCCGTGGCAACCTGTACCTCCTGCGACCTATGGTTAGCGTATGTCTGCTCTTGGGGAAGTAGCGGTACCCGATAATCGTCGCCCCCGGTGTGACCAGTGGGACCATCTCGAGACTCTTGGAAGAGCGCGGCCTCTGGCGCCTCATCCTCCCAGATTAAATTTGAGGAGCGAGTCTTGTTCTCCTCATGCGGGTGCCCTGGTCCATCATGTGGGGCACGTATTCTTCCGCGCCGTCATCCCGAAGGCCACGCCGTATTGCTGAGCGTGCCTTGCTTCTCTGCTTGATGCGCCCGCCGGGGGGTGGTGGCGCGGCGGTCCACCAGGGCCGTGAGTTGCGTCAAGCCCTTCTTCTCCGCGGGCCGGGGGCGGGGGCAACCCCGCCTTCGGCCCGGCGCCGACAACTTCGCCGGTGCTGGAGTAGCTTTGGAGCCCGCGGGCACGCGTGGAGCCCCCGTGCGGGCCACCCTCGGCTTGAGGTGGGAGTTGGGTGCAGAAGGGGTGAGCCCCCGAGGCGGGCGGCCCAGAGCTCCGCCACTCGCTCAAGCAAGACGTCATGGGTGCTGCTCTCCAAAGCCTGCACCGCTGACTCAGCCCTTTGTGGCCACTGTGAGCGCTGCCTCGAAGTTCGCCTTCTCCCGGCGGGTGTAGGGTGAAGCGGTCGCGGCGTGGTTGGAGGCTCTTGCTGCCGATCAGCGCTTTGCCGCGGTGTGAGCACCGTCGGAGCCTGTCCGCGTCGCCCGCGGCCCGCAGCACCCTGCGGACCGCGAGCTGCCTGGGGCACGGGGTCGCCCGAGGCGAGCGGCTCTGCATGGGCGGGCCACGCCGCCCAAGGATCTGGGTTGCTCGCTTGGTCGCCGGCCAAGGCGATGACGATGCGACGGGACACGAGGTGGCAGAAGGCGGATTCCAGCGCACCCCTACCTGGCGTGCCAAATGTCGGATCACGGGTTCAGGCAGACCCTTAAGGTTCGAACTCTGGGGTGCGCGTGGAGATCCAACCCTCCACCGTCTCTTACCGCGCCGAATCGCAGGGACCTAAACTACTAACAAGAACAACACAAGAGGCCTTAAGATTTATACTAGTTCGGGCCACCGTTGTGGTGTAATACCCTACTCTAGTTTGTGGTGTGTGGATTGCCTCTGGGGCTGATGAAGAACAATACAGGGGAGAACAGCCTCGCGAGGGTCTGTTCTTGGTGGGTGTGATGAACTGCTAAGTGGTGCCCCATCGCTCTAGCTTGAGGAACGGGTTTCTCTCTCTCTGGATTCCGAATGCTCGATCCTCCTACTCTGAGTATGGCTACCCCTATTTATAGGTGAAGGCCCTGGGCCTCCTCCCAAATATTGAGCGGGAAGGGCGCCAACAATTGGCCATTTTGAAGGGGAACATCGGGTACACTTATCCTGACTAAAGTTGGTCCTCGCCTTCCAAAGGCTCTGGTGATGACGCCTGCTTGGGCTCCACGATGATCGCATTCCAGCCGTTGGGGCGGTCTTGGTCTTGTTGCACCAAACGGATGCCTTTGCTCGATACCCTTGCTCGCGCTTGCCCCTTTGCACCAAAGAGGAAGGGAGGACGCTGCGGCTGGCGCTCGATCGGCGCCCTTGGTCGCCACGGCTTACGCCACGGGCACCTCGCGAGGTACCCTGCCTTGAGTTCTCCGCCTCCTCATGAGCCAGCCTCGACGAGGCCGTGCCTCGAGGAAGCTCTTGGTCGCCCGCCTCATGAGGCTTCTGGCCCCTCGCGAGGGTCTTGAGCTTGTGTAGATGAAGATGGGCCGCCTGGGCCTCCTTTGAGCCACGCCTGCAGCCGCACGCGCAGTAAGTCTGGGGACCCCTGCCCTGATCGCCGACAGATAGTTCCCAGCTGACACCACGCCTCTCAAGATGGCCTGCAGCGCAGATCTTGTCAAAGTCGATGCTCCACAGCACATGTCCGTCCGCGGATGAGTCCCCATCTCGCCAGAAGTTTCATGCTGTTAGTTTCATGATATGTTGTTGCTACTCCACTCAGCCCGCCTCGGTTTATATAATAAACAACAACAACAATCATACCATAGGCTAGCTTCTAGGGTCTAGCCTCTCTGATCTCGTGGTAGATCCACTCTTGTACTACCCATATCATCAATATTAATCAAGCAGGAGTAGGGTATTACCTCCATCGAGAGGGCCCGAACCTGGGTAAACACATTGTGTCCCTTGTCTCCGTTACCATCCGCCTTTAGACGCACAGCCTGGGACCCCTACTCGAGATCCGCCGGTTTTGACAATCCGACATTGGTGCTTTCATTGAGAGTTCTCATTGCAGTGTTCGCAAAAGGTCGATGGCTCGCTCAGCAGATCAATCGCGATTTCGCATCTTCGCCACCAAACCGACCGGGTCACCTTGGTTCGACCAAGGACTGCGCCCTACCTCTGATCGTCATGTTCGGATGAGGGCCTTCATCAAACATCAACTCCGATCTCTATCAAGATCATGGAGGAATCAACTAGGGAGCCCGGGGACTCAACGTCAACATTGCTTCTGCCATCAGAATATTTTTCTGGACAGCGGACTTTTGTCCGCCGCCACCGCCTCCTCAAGCATCGTTTTAACGATTGCTTTGGTGGAATTGTGCGGAATTGAGTCCACAATAACCCTGAAAAATTTCGTCGAGTTCCGATGGAGGAATCTCTGGCAATCTCCGATATACCAGAGCCGCATTCAATCTGGACGAGAATCTGGATGAGTTTAGGGCATGGTGTCCAGCTTCTAGCTCGGACTTCCTTTGGAAGATCCAACCGTTGATCGGCTGCGGAATTCCTATATCTACCACCCCTCAGAATTTCAGCTCGATCCGACCGTCCAAACGCCGGGAACCTTCCGATTAGTGCATCACTTTTCAGATCTGTTTTCATGGCAAAACGAATCCGACCCGAAGTTCGTCTTTTTATGAACGGGATTTGGACATCCTTTTGAAGGAAGTTTTGTATGGGGTGTGGTGTTTTGTTTCCGAACACATCCCACTATATTCAATATCATGCTGGTGTCAAACCAGTCGGCAATATTTCTCCACGGCTGTCGACCTACGCTAGACACGTCGTCACTTTGTTGAGCCGAGCTCAACTTCTTCGGATCATCATCTCGGCAAGCCGAACAAGAGTCCGGCATCGCGAAGGATAAATCGTCACCAACATCACCGCCCCACGGATTACACGGAGCGGGCATACCGGCATCGCCGCATGGTCGCCCATCAAGCCGCATCGACCACGCCACGACCGCATCGGCAGGGCCGCACTTGCTTCTTCAAGTCGGTGTCCATCACGCCGACCTACTTCGACATCTCGGCTAGACCGGGGCTTCGCCATCTCTTCATCAACCTACTCCGGATACTTGGCCGCTAGCCGACCAGCTCCGTCACGTTAGCTGGACCGAGGGCTTTGCCTCGGCGAGCCAACCTTGCCAAAGATTGCCATGCCGTCGTTTTATCGCCCATCAGGCAATGGGTGCGCGGATCGAGTCCCAATTTTGGGAATCACCTTCCTTCGGATTGCCACAACAAATAAACCAGGTGCTATTAATCCCAGTAATTTTTGCTTGTTTGGGTTCATTTTTTCCAAGGAATTATTACTCTGGTTTTTCCATCATATGTACACAGGTCTATCAAATGGTGGCTGCATTAACGACAGTCGCATGGTGGTTGGGTCAGTTTCCTTACATAGTCCGGCGAACGCCGCACCCGGAGCTCGGACCGGCCTGTGAATTCAGGCTTTGCCACGCCTTTGCCGCATCACGCCGACGCCCTGCATTGACATTGACTTCGGCGCCATGCCATATTTATTTTATTACTCACTTTGCATAAATTATTTATTTGCAACGATTTTTTTAATTATCATTATTACTATTATCTCCGGTTTGCACCATTTTTTGTGAACAGGAAAATGATCCGGGGACTTCGGCGCCACCGCCGGGTCTGCATCGACTGCGTGCTATGTCACCACTTCGGGCGTGTCGAGCTCTCCGCCCGCCACCTCGGGACCGGCTTGGGGATGGAACCTTGTCCCGTATCAAGCTCGGACCGCGTCATCAATACCGAACACATTAACCAGCTAAGTCGCTTTCATGCTCAAAGCTTTAATTTCTAACTTGTGTTCGGTTCGACCAAGCATTATACTTTTTTGGAAAAATGTTGTTTGTAAAAAATTTCTTGTCCAAACTTTGTTTGTGACGCACAAATTCAAATACCTCGTTTACTTGGGGGCTTCCTTCATGAAGCTTTTTCCTCTTGCACATGATTATACTTGTACGGCTTCGTTCCTTGTTCGTGTATTACGCCATAATATGCACCATATTGACTTAAGTGATTTGCAAGCTGGGTTGCCTTGCTCCTGTGTTTACCCCTACGTTCCTGATTGTTCGGCTAGGGAGTAAAGGGAGCACCTCTGCGATTGTCACGATCGGGTCACCCGAGCCGGACCTCAGACTTGGTGAAGCCGAAAGCTAGCGCTCTTCGCTTTTCAATAATGGTCGGCACACAACGGAACTCATGAGTACAAAAAATCTATTGCACAAGTCTCATATTAACAATGAGCACCGAAGAAAGGTATCAGTGGGGGTACTATTTTCTTCGAAGATGCTTCTTACACTTTATCAGTAATATAACATAAGTTCCCTGAGCGCGCTTTGTCTATTACAGCCTTATGACCTGATTGCCTGATTATTGGAAACACCGTCGATATTCTCGATAGATGGAGTACATAACACTTTTCGGTCCTTGACCGAAGAGGGAGAAGCCGATGGTCGGTTAAGACGCGTTTAAAGTTCGGTTGAACATAGATATGATATAAGTACTTCGGTACATAGAATCATTCTTTTACCCAAGTCACTTGGGGGCTCTTATGTTTATTTGAGCTGTTTTATAATAAGTGTTTTTCTTCTTAGTCGTTGCAGAGTTTTTATTATTATTTATCACTCCTTTTCTCGACACGAGTGTGCGGTCACTAGCCGGGGAGCCTAATTTCTCTCTCAAACCCGCTAGAGTTTAGTTTTCTAAACTAGCCTAATGAGAAGTACTAAGCCTTCGGGATGGGAGACTGAAGCCGTAGGCTGACCCGCTTGAAGTCTTGAGATAGGATGTGTCATGTTAAAGCACGACAGACGCACTTTTTTTTCTAAATTCCAATTTTCGGATTGGCACCGAACACTTGATCTTGTTCGGACGTCATGTTTTTACGGACGTTTTTTGGTTTTCCAAGCTTTTGGCACTTTTAAACTATTTGTGTGTTTTCAGCACAAGTCTCGCAGCGGCAACGCCGACACCTTTAGAGATTCGGCAAAACATTCTCGGATATTGCTATATATGCATCAGTTTCAATTGTGTCATCGGTCAATAGTTGAGTTGTTCGGCTCAAGGCTTGCCTCCTATGTTCCGCTTTGTTCGGCTAGGTGTGCAAAGGGAGAACCATCATGCGATTGTGCTTCCACTGCATGGTCAAGCACCTCAGTGGAGAAAGCCGAAAACTGACTGTCACAATAGGTGTAAACTGGTCAGCGATCCGATGACTATATTAAATGACGGGCCATTCATTAGCCGAAGTGTTTCCGGCTTGACCTCGACTGTCGCCGACCACTACCGGGGGCTAGTAACTGGCCTCCCAAACTAAATCCTCAATATTTTGCTCTTACATTAGAGCTGAGGTTTCATGATCATGCTTAGCATGACAACCCAAAGAAAGGAACCGATAAGCGGGACTATTTTCTTTGGAAGACATTTCTTACATTAAACAGTAATATAACATATCTCTCTGCGTACCTTTTGTTTATAAAACCGTATGGCCAGATTGCCTTGTTTGTCGTAAATCTTTGCCCTCATAAAGGCTTTATAAAGTAGATGAAACACTCCTCGGCCATCGCCGAGGAGGTTGAAGCCGATGGTCGGTCAACAAAGTTTCGTACAATGCGGATCCGAGCATTAATGACATAAAGTACTTGGATACATTGAGTCATTACACATAATTTGTGATTTTACTATGGATATCGATCGTTAATTCAGCCACCCGTGCCCGCATTAAGGCTCGGGGGCTACTGGCTTCGGGCTTATTATTTACAAATATTAAAGGGCACATCAATTCCTCGATCTGGTGTTGCCACCCGACCAAGGTGTCTCGGGGCTACTCTTGCATTGCATGTTCTATGCGAGAAAATTTTAAGTGCAATCCAGTTTACGAGGAGATTTTGATCGTCCGTTGGTCGGCCGCACTCCAACCTGAGTCTTGAGGATCGAGCACGCCGCTTTTTGTGTCCCAAGTATTCTCGCTGAAGTTGGACTTGATCCTCAGACCGATTTTGCAAATCAACCCGAGTCTCGGCCTCATGGGATCAGCGGTCTTATGTCATCCTTCATGTGCATCTCGGTTTTAGACCGATACCCACCTTGAGGGCTACCGCTATGTATCTCGCCAGAGAATAAATTGCACCAATCAAAATATTGACAAAATCGACCCACATTCGGGTGGTGCACCACCTCGGAAGCAGTCCGCATAAAGCTCGGACGCTAGTGGTCGGCTCCATAGAGGGCATTTCCGGCATTAAGCTCGGCTAAACTCCTTCAAACTTATTTGAACCAAGGTGATTTACGACACCTCGGATACAGTCCGGCGTTGGAGCTCGGATACATAGTCCGGCGTTGGAGCTCGGATACCGTCCGGCATTGGAGCTCGGATACATAGTCCGGCGGTAGAGCTGGGAAGCAGTCCGGCGTTGGTGCTCGGCTGCAAAAGTTACCTCGAATGCAGTCCGGCGTTAGAGCTCGGATGCAAGAGGACACTGCCTCCCGGGAATAACTTAAAACCCGAGGCGTGGCATAAAAATAACAAGGCATTGATAAAGGCCGTAAACTTAAAGGGGCTCCTCGGATACCCACGTGTAAACTTGTCGAATGCATTTCGGCGATCCTCAAGAACGAAGATGAGAAGATTTGTTGAACCAGTTTTCAAGACCGACGACTGAAGATGAAGAACGGTTCGGAAGAATCCAGGAGCGTCCCTAAACTTGAAGACCGGTTCAGGGGGCTACTGACGGTGTCCTGGACTAGGGGGTACTCACCACGTCATCTCCCGGTCTGTTAGATTGGGCCGAGGACCCCCATGGCCGTACACTCATGGGCCAGTCTGGGCAGTTGCCGCATACAAGGAAGAATCCACAAGACTTGGCGATCAAGACAAGGACTCCTCCCCCACAAGCTTGGCGATACGGATATGTAGATCTCCTACCATTGTAACCGACTCTGTGTAACCCTAACCTATCCGGTGTCTATATAAACCAGAGGGTTTTAGTCCCAGAGGACTAACAACAATCATACCATAGGCTAGCTTCTAGGGTTTAGCCTCTCTGATCTCGTGGTAGATCCACTCTTGTACTACCCATATCATAAATATTAATCAAGCAGGAGTAGGGTATTACCTCCATCGAGAGGGCCCGAACCTGGGTAAAAACATCGTGTCCCTTGTCTCTTGTTACCATCCGCCTTAGACGCACAGTTCGGGACCCCCTACCAGAGATCCGCCGGTTTTGACACCGACAGTCAGCAAGGTTGGGATGCGGACGACGAAGAAATTCAAAACCCACCCACCACCCACTTCGTAGCCACTTTCGATGATTTAACCGACATGCTCGACTTCGACTCCGAAGACATCGACGGTATGGACGCCAATGTAGGAGACGACCAAGAACCAGCGCCTACAGGGCACTGGAAGGCCACCTCGTCGTATGACATATACATGGTGGACACCCCAAAAGAAGGGAACGACGATGGAACAACGGAGGATGACCCCTCCAAGAAACAGCCTAAGCGCCAAGGCCACGTGGCGCCGCTCTAAATCCTGCCACAAAGAAAACGGCGATTCGGCACGAGGGATAATAACACCGGACAAAGGTCGAAGACAATCCCTCCAAAGAAGATTCAAAGACAGAGGATGTAGAAGCCAGCCCTCATGAGAGAGCGCAGATGAGAGGTAGAGGACGATAATTACATGCCTCCCTCAAGACGAGGCAAGCCTCAACGACGACGAATTTGTCGTGCCGGAGGATCCCGTCGAACAAGAACTTTCAAACGCAGGCTTATGGCCACTGCGAGTAGCCTCAGGAAAAAACAACAACAGCTTAGAGCTGACCAAGACTTGCTAGCCGACAGATGGACTGATGTCCTTGCGGCTGAAGAGTACGAACTCGAACGCCCCTCCAAGAGCTACCCAAAACGCAGGCTGCTACCCCGATTAGAGGAGGAAGCACCTAGACCTACATCACCAGCGCATGATGCGGCCGACCGGCCACCTCATGGCCGCGACAGAGAGGCCTCTCGGCCCTCCACTCAAGCCGCACCCCGGCGTTGCTCAAAGAATACCAAGGCACGGGGAAATGCGCCAGACCTGCGAGATATATTGGAGGACAGGGCAAGGCAAACAAGATCGATCTATGGATCGCGTGGGCGCCCCACGACACGTGACGATAACCGTCATGCCGGATATGGTAAATCCGGCCGCCAACATTCTGAGAGACAAAGGTCATTTGAGCTACGTCGTGATATAGCCCAATACAGAGGCGCCGCACACCCACTATGCTTCACAGATGAAGTAATGGTTCATCAAATCCCCGAGGGTTTCAAACCCGTAAACATCGACTCATACGATGGCACAACAGATCCGGCGGTATGTATCGAGGATTATCTCCTTCATATCCACATGGCCTGCGGCGATGATCTACACGCCATCAAATACCTCCCACTCAAGCTTAAAGGACCAGCTCGGCATTGGCTTAACAGCTTTCCAGCAGAATCAATTGGTTGTTGGGAGGACCTGGAAGCCGCATTCCTCGACAACTTCCAGGGCACCTATGTGCGACCACCAGACGCCGAAGACCTAAGTCACATAATTCAGCAGCGGAGGAATCGGCCGACAATTACGGACACGGTTCCTAACCAAGAAAAATCAAATAGTCGATTGTCCAAACGCAGAGGCCCTTGCAGCCTTCAAGCATAACATCCGTGACGAGTGGCTTGTGGCACCTAGGACAGAAAAGCCGAAATCCATGGCAGCCCTCACAACACTCATGACCCGCTTATGCAGGAGAAGACAACTGGCTAGCTCATAGTAATAACATGACCAAGAGCCACAGTAATTCGGATACCAAGGACAGCATTGGCGGTGTCGCTATGCAACAAGCAAAAGCGCCAGATTAATGGCGATAATGCCGATGATACAAGAGTTAATGCCGGATTCAGAGGCTCTAAACCCGTCAGCGAAAAAGCCATTCAAAAGAAATACTCCAGTGCCCGGCCCAATTTGGACCGGATACTCGATCGCCGTGCGGATACATCGCACTTCGAAAACCAGCCAACCACACCAACAAGGATTGTTGGGTGTTCAAGCAGGCAGGCAAATTAAACGCCGAAAACAATAACAAGGGGCTGCATAGCGATGACGAGGAGGAGCCCCGGCCGCCGAATAATAGGGGACAGAAGGGCTTCCCCCCACAAGTGCGGACGGTGAACATGATATACGCAACCCACACACCCAAAAGGGAGCGGAAGCATGCACCCATGGACGTATATGCGTTGGAGCCAGTGGCCCCAAAGTTCAACCCATGGTCCTCCTGCCCGATCACTTTTGATCGAAGGGACCACCCCACTAGCATCCGCCATGGCGGATTCGCCGCATTGGTTCTAGACCCAATCATTGACAGATTTCACCTCACTAGAGTCCTTATGGATGGCGGAGCAGCCGAACTCGCTTTATCGAGGATACAAAGAAAAATGGCCATAGATCCCTCAAGGATTAAACCCACAAAACGACCTTTAAAGGCATCATACTGTGTAGAGGCCAACTCAGACAGTGCTCAGTTACATGAGGTGGTCTTCGGATCCCGGATAATTTCCAAGCGAGGAGTTAATCTTCGACATAGTCCTGCTCGCGATGGCTATCACGCACTGCTCGGACGAACCGCATTTGCAAAGTTCAATACGGTGCCACACTACGCATACCTCAAGCTCAAGATGCCAGGCCCTCGAGGAGTCATTATGGTCAATGGAAACACCGAACGCTCTCTCCGAACGGAGGAGCATACAGCGGCCCTCGCGGCGGAAGTACAAAGCGGCCTCTCAAGGCAATTCTCCAGTCCGGCCATTAAACGTCCGGACACCGTCAAGCGCGCCCGGAGTAACCTACAACAAGACCTCCTGGCACGCCCGAGCACGCCAGAGTAATGCGGCCCCAATCCCAGCCCTCGCGAAATTGCGAAACCAAGATTACGCTGCGTACATAACTACGCTCTGGAAATACCATGGGCATAGGGGGAGGGGCCGACCACGGCATGCCCAAAATGCGGCTCAACCGCACCAGGGGCTCCCGATTTTGTCATTCTCTTTTTTCTCACTTTCAGGACTCCACTTTCTGGAAGGCCGGTCCGGCAGTACAGTCGCCGAACACACGATGCAACAGCCAGGGAGGCAGAAAGCTACGTCGAGTGTCCAGGTGGTCTCTATAACGAGCAGTATACTTGTTTCACATATCATCCCGCAGCTCGCCCTTGGAGGGGGACATGTCAAATAGTCCCATCTCTTGCTTATAGCACTATTTGTATCGTTCTGCTTTTACCACAGACTTTTCGAATAAGCAATACATAGCTTTTGTCTATTATTGCATTCCTTTTTTTTATAAAAATATGTTCAGTTATGACATTATGCAACCGTACACTTTGGTACGGCCAATACACCAGGGGCTTACGCACCGAGAATATGGTGTGAGAAGTCCGAACACTCTCATGAGTGCGGCACCTAACTTATAGCATTATATGCATCGGCTCGAATCATGTCTTGGGTCAATAGCTGGGTTTGCCTGCTCCCATGTTTTGGTACCTTACGCCCGTTATATCGGCTAAGGTAGCACCGGGAGAACCATCGCGATTGTGCCCCAGTTGAGCTGGGCTAAGCACCTTAGTGGAGAAAGCTAAAACTGACCGTCGTGATAGGGTGAGAGCTGGTCGCTGTTTGAGAGGTTTTCGAGTCCCTAAAGACTTATGCCGCTTAGTGCGAGGAGTCGGCTTTGTCCGGCCTAGGCGTGGATAGCGCCCCGAACTCGGTCTTCCGAATACTAGGGGCTTCGTCAAAATTTAAAATTATAGAATTCTATGGCTAAGTGAGAGTGTTCAAGCATTATAGTCCGATTGCCTTGTTCGTTGTGTTGAGCGCCTCCCTCGAAGGACCCAATAATGGGAAAAAGAGCTCAAGTTTATCCGAACACCCAAAGACTCGTGGCATGGGGGCGAGAAGCCGACGACTCGCCATCTCTCAAATTTAATAAACGGCCGCATGAAGGTAATATTTTAAATTCAAAAGCGTTGCTTAGCGCATATGAACAAGTTTTCAGCAGACAGGATCACAAATGCGAAGTTTACTCAAAAATTACATCTTTGGAGCACTCATCCGCTATCTGGCGGGCACCCTTCAGGACGCCCTCATAATACATCTCGGGCTTGCGATGCTCCTTGCCCGGCGGTGGTCCGTCCGTCACAAGCTTCTCAGCGTCCATCTTGCCCCAGTGTACTTTAGCACGGGCAAGGGCCCTATGGGCACCTTCGATGCATAAGAAGCGCTTGATGACTTCAAGCCTTGGACAGGCATCCACCAGCCGCCTTACCAGCCCGAAGTAGCTCCCAGGCATGGCTTCCCTGTGCCACACCGGACCACGAGACCCTTCATGGCCTGTTCGGCCACCTTATGGAGCTCGACCAGCTGCTTCACTGGTCGCTCAAGGGCACTGGTGTCCGGCCTCAAAGATATCGAGACCAGAAGACCTTCTCCGTCGAGCTCCCATCTTCGCTCTAGAGAATGCGGCGTCGGACACACCGCGGGAAGATCTGCAAATGCTCCTGGAGAGCTCCGGACTCGGGTAAGTAACAAGTAATTCACTTTCACGTGCTTGCTTTGCATAAAGAATGCCTTACCCGTCACTATCTTCTTCATCGCCTCAATTTCCTGGAGGGCTTTTTGGGCTTCGGCCTTGGCAGATTTGGCGCTCTCAAGCACCGAGGCGAGCTCGGACTCTCGAGTCTTTGAGTCAAGCTCCAAACTGTCGTGTTTTTCCACTAGAGCCTGGAGCTCTTGCTGCACCTCCGCCACCCGCGCCTCCTGCTTTTCTCTCTGGGTATGCTCCACGACCGCATTTTCTTCGGCCTTGGACAACGCTTCCTTGTGGTCACCACTGGTTGTGGCCCTGTAATACTCACATTGGTCCTGTCATTTTTGCAACCACATCTTTTTATATACTTACATAAGGTATTACTTACCTTCCTTGTCTTCGAGCTGCTTCTTGGCAAGGCCGAGCTCGTTCTCGGACCGCCGAGGCTCTGCTTCAATGCATTGACCTCCATGATCAAGGCTGGCAGAGGTCAAGAAAGACCTGCATTCCCATATTGACATACTTATGTTAGACTCTTGCATGATATCTTTTGATCCTCGGTTTGGCTTTTCTTTTGAACACCAAACTAAGCATCGTGGCTACTGTCTATGCGGTAATATTTTTACATATCTTAAATACATACCTCAAAGCCTGTTAGAAGGCTGGCACAGGCTTCAGTCAGCCTGCTCTTGGCGGACTGAACCTTTTGGATCACCACACTCATAATAGTGTGGTGCTCCTCGTCGATGGAGGCGCCGTTAAGCACCTCCAGGAGATTATACGGTGCCTCCGGTTGGACGGAGGTCACCGGCGTCGTAGGCTTGCCCTTCTTAGTAGGGGGTCGCCAGCCGGACACCGGAACCGTTGAAGGTTCCGGTGCAGTGTCCGGCCCAGGGCCGGACTTAGAGCCCTTTAGGGTTTTATCCCCTTTGCGCCTGGAGTCCGGGAGGTCGCCTTGCGGCGCCTCCAGGACCACCCCCTCCTGGCTTGGACCCTTTTGGGACTCCACCTCGGCATCGTCCGTAGGACGAGGGGAGGTAGTGGTCGGAAGTGAAAGCCTATTCACATCCGACGAATCCAGGGATCCGCTCGACGAAGCGTCGAGCTGGGCCGTGAGCGGACTACATGATTACATTCGGCTTCAGAAGATACTGTGCAGTAAAGGAACGCCATGAGTTATTCTGGTATCCGGATACTTACGATTTTTCCAGGGGCTTGGCCCTGGATGGCCAATCCTCTTCACCGTCGTCGGCGTTGGTGGAGTAGTCCGGAGGAAGGGTCCTTCCCTTCTTGGACCCTCCGCCCCCCCCCCCAGTTGGGGCGGCCTTCCTTTTCATTCCTTCCATTTGGAGGGGAGAGGCTTCTTCTTCCTCCTCCTCGTCTTCGGAGGAGGAGGCGCCAGAGTCATCGGACGATGAATCTGGCACCACGGGCGCCGGAACTCTTCGAGTTCCGTGGCCTTCTTCTTGGCCTTCTTCTCGGCACCACGTAAGGTGCCGGACCAGCAGCCCCGGCCAAGTGGGTGTCTGCTGGATCTTGAGCAAAGGAGCCGGACAATGATCCGTCCGGTCTTCTTCTGCCATTCTCACAAAGTAACGGGAGCTTAGATCCCGCATAGAGTTAAACTATGAAAAACAAGTATCTCGTAAAGGGTAAAATAAGCTTACTACGCTGGCTTGGCGCTTCGCGCGGAATCCGCGATCCTCGGTGATGGGAGGGGGAACCTCGGCGCCCTTGAATAGCACCTTCCAGGCATCCTCGTGTGTTGTGCCAAAGAGCCTAGTCAGAGTTTGGTGCTGGGCCGGGTTGAACTCCCATAAGTTAAAAGCCCGTCGTTGACACGGGAGGATCCGACGGATGAGCATGACCTGGACTACGTTGACGAGTTTAACTTCTTTGTCCACCAGGTCTTGGACGCAGATTTGGAGTCCGGTCCGCTCTTTCGAATTACCCCACGACAGGCCCTTCTCTTCCGGGAGGTGAGCCGTGTGGGGATGCCAGATCGAATTGGGGCCGCTGCCCATTCAGGGTCACGCGGCTCGGTGATGTAGAACCACCCGATTGCCACCCCTTTATGGTCTCCACGAAGGAGCCCACGAGCCATGTAACGTTGGGCATCTTGCCCACCATGGCGCCTCCAAGACTCCACTTGCTGGCCGCCCACTACCTTCGGCTTGACATTGAAGGTCTTCAGCCATAAGTCAAGTGGGGCTTGATGCGGAGGAAAGTTTCGCACACGACGATAAACGCCGAGGTGTTGAGGACGAAGTTCGAGGCCGATCATGGAAATCCAGGTCGTAGTAGAACATGAGCCCCGGACAAACGAAAGTGAAGTGGGAAACCTAGTCCATGGAGGAAATGGGTGAGGAACACCACCCTCTCATGGGGCCCGGGGTGGGGATGAGTTGCCCCTTGTCTGGGAGCCGGTGCGCGATGTCGTTAGACAAGTATCCGGCCTCCCTCAGCATCTTGATGTGTCCCTCCGTGACGGAGGAGACCATCCACTTGCCTCTCGCTCCGGACATGGCTGGAGAAGGTAGAGGTGGGATGTGCGGACTTGGGCGCTGGAGCTCGAAAAGTGAAAATGGATAAGCAAAGGAGGAAGAAGGCATAGATGGAAAAGGTGGATCCTTATCCCCTTATATGGGCGGACGAAACTATGTGCCCCCACAAGCCTGGTAAAACTCGCTTATCTCCCAAGCGCCGTAAATTAATGGCACGGTTGGGTTACCCACACCCGTATTGATGAGAATCCCGGAATAAGGGGACATGATCTCTGCTTCAACAAGACGTGCCAAGGAAACCGCCTCACTAAGTGCGCTGAGGTGGGACAGTAAAAACGATTCGAATAAAGGCTTGGTCGTGGTGTGATGTCACGCTGCGGAATACGTCAGTAGGTTGAATTTGTGTAAATATTATTCTCTCTACAGTGGTATGTGGAAATTATATTGCAGAGCCGGACACTATCCTTGTGTTCAAAATCTTCTATGAAGTATTCGGTGGAGGAACCCGCCTTGCAATGCCGAAGACAATCTGCGCGCCGGACTCATCGTCATTGAAGCCTGGTTCAGGCTACTGAAGGAGTCTGGATTAGGGGGTGTCCGGATGGCGGACTATTACCTTGGCCGGACTCTGGACTATGAAGATACAAGATTGAAGACTTTGTCCCGTGTCCGGATGGGACTTTCCTTGGCGTGGAAGGCAAGCTTGGCGATACGGATATGTGGATCTCCTCCCATTGTAACCGACTCTATGTAACCCTAACCCTCTCCCGTGTCTATATAAACCGGAGGGTTTTAGTCCGTAGGACGAACAACAATCATACCATAGGCTAGCTTCTAGGGTTTAGCCTCTCGATCTCGTGGTAGATCTACTCTTGTACTACCCATATCATCAATATTAATCAAGCAGGAGTAGGGTTTTACCTCCATCGAGAGGGCCCGAACCTGGGTAAAAACATCGTGTCCCTTGTCTCCTGTTACCATCCGCCTAGACGCACAGTTCGGGACCCCCTACCCGAGATCCGCTGGTTTTGACACCGACATAGGGTATTACCTCCATCGAGAGGGCCCGAACCTGGGTAAACATTGTGTCCCCCGCCTCCTGTTACCATCCGCCTTAGACGCACAGTTCGGGACCCCCTACCCGAGATCCGCCGGTTTTGACACCGACAGTCATGCACCCTTGAAGAGTGGTCTATTTGTGTTGAATCTCGATAGTAGTAATACACATATTCATAACGTTGAAGCCAAAAGATGCAAAGTTGATAATGATAGTGCAACTTATTTGTGGCACTGCCGTTTGGGTCATATTGGTGTAAAGCGCATGAAGAAACTCCATACTGATGGACTTCTGGAATCACTTGATTATGAATCACTTGGTTCTTGCGAACGATGCCTCATGGGCAAGATGACTAAAACGCCGTTCTCCGGAACAATGGAGCGAGCAACACATTTGTTGGAAATCATACATCTTGATGTATGTGGTCCAATGAATGTTGAGGTCATGGCGGATATCGTTATTTTCTCACCTTCACAAATGATTTGAGCAGATATGGGTATATCTACTTAATGAAACATAAGTCTGAAACAGTTGAAAAGTTCAAAGAATTTCAGAGTGAAGTGGAAAATCATCGTAACAAGAAAATAAAGTTCCTACGATCTGATCGTGGAGGAGAATATTTGAGTTACGAGTTTGGTCTTCATTTGAAACAATGCAAAATAGTTTCGCAACTCACGCCACCTGGAACACCACATCGTAATGGTGTGTCCGAACGTCGTAATCGTACTTTACTGGATATGGTGCGATCTATGATGTCTCTTACCGATTTACCGCTATCATTTTGGGGTTATGCTTTAGAGACGGCTACATTCACGTTAAATAGGGCACCATCTAAATCCGTTGAGACGACACCTTATGAACTATGGTTTGGCAAGAAACCAAAGTTGTCATTTCTTAAAGTTTGGGGTTGTGATGCTTATGTGAAAAAGCTTCAACCTGATAAGCTCGAACCCAAATCGAAGAAATGTGTCTTCATAGGATACCCAAAGGAAACTATTGGGTACACCTTCTATCACAGATCCGAAGGCAAGACATTTGTTGCTAACAATGGATCCTTTCTAGAGAAGGAGTTTCTCTCGAAAGAAGTGAGTGGGAGGAAAGTAGAACTTGATGAGGTAAATGTACCTGCTCCCTTATTGGAAAGTAGTTCATCACAGAAACCGGTTCCTGTGACACCTACACCAATTAGTGAGGAAGCTAATGATGATGATCATGAAACTTCAGATCAAGTTACTACCAAACCTCGTAGGTTAACCAGGGTAAGATCCGCACCAGAGTGGTACGGTAATCCTGTTCTGGAGGTCATGTTACTTGACCATGACGAACCTATGAACTATGAGGAAGCGATGATGAGCCCAGATTCTGCAAAATGGCTTGAGGCCATGAAATCTGAGATAGGATCCATGTATGAGAACAAAGTGTGGACTTTGGTTGACTTGCCCGATGAACGGCAGGCCATCGAGAATAAATGGATTTTCAAGAAGAAGACTGACGCTGACGGTAATGTTCATCATCTACAAAGCTCGACTTGTTGCGAAAGGTTTTCGACAAGTTCAAGGAGTTGACTACGATGAGACCTTCTCACCCGCAGCGATGCTTAAGTCCGTCCGAATCATGTTAGCAATTGCCGCATTTTATGATTATGAAATTTGACAAATGGATGTGAAGAATGCATTCCTGAATGGATTTCTGGAAGAAGAGTTGTATATGATGCAACCTGAAGGTTTTATCGATCCAAAGGATGCTAACAAAGTGTGCAAGCTCTAGCGATCCATTTATGGACTGGTGCAAGCATCTCGGAGTTGAATAAACGTTTTGATAGTGTGATCAAAGCATATGGTTTTATATAGAATTTTGGAGAAGCCTGTATTTACAAGAAAGTGAGTGGGAGCTCTGTAGCATATCTAATATTATATGTGGATGACATATTGTTGATTGGAAATGATATAGAATTTCTGGATAGCATAAAAGGATACTTGAATAAGAGTTTTTCAATGAAAGACCTCGGTGAAGCTACTTATATATTGGGCATCAAGATCTATAGAGATAGATCAAGACGCTTAATTGGACTTTCACAAAGCACATACCTTGACAAAGTTTTGAAGAAGTTCAAAATGGATCAGGCAAAGAAAGGGTTCTTACCTGTGTTACAAGGTGTGAAGTTGAGTAAGACTCAATGCCCGACCACTGCAGAAGATAGAGAGAAAATGAAAATTGTTCCCTATGCTTCATCCATAGGCTCTATCATGTATGCAATGCTGTGTACCAGACCTATTGTGTGCCTTGCTATTAGTTTAGCAGGGAGGTACCAAAGTAATCCAGGAGTGGATCACTGGACAGCGGTCAAGAACATCCTGAAATACCTGAAAAAGACTAAGGATATGTTTCTCGTTTATGGAGGTGATAAAGAGCTCGTCGTAAATGGTTACATCGATGCAAGCTTTGACACTGATCCGGACAATTCTAAATCGCAAACTGGATACATATTTATATTGAATGGTGGAGCTGTCAGTTGGAGCAGTTCTAAACAAAGCGTCGTGGCGGGATCTACGTGTGAAGCGGAGTACATAGCTGCTTCAGAAGCAACAAATGAAGGAGTCTGGATGAAGGAGTTCATATCCGATCTAGGTGTCATACCTAGTGCATCGGGTCCAATGAAAATCTTTTGTGACAATACTGGTGCAATTGCCTTGGCAAAGGAATCCAGCTTTCACAAGAGAACCAAACACATCAAGAGACGCTTCAATTCCATTCGCGATCAAGTCCAGGTGGGAGACATAGAGATTTGCAAGATACATACGGATCTGAATGTTGCAGACCCATTGACTAAGCCTCTCTCACAAGCAAAACATGATCAACACCAAGGCTCCATGGGTGTTAGAATCATTACTATGTAATCTAGATTATTGACTCTAGTGGAAGTGGGAGACTGAAGGAAATATGCCCTAGAGGCAATAATAAAGTTACTATTTATTTCCTTATTTCATGATGAATGTTTATTATTCATGCTAGAATTGTATTAACCGGAAACATAATACATGTGTGAATACATAGACAAGCAGAGTGTCACTACTATGCCTCTACTTGACTAGCTCGTTGATCAAAGATGGTTAAGTTTCCTAACCATAGACATGAGTTGTCATTTGATAAATGGGATCACATCATTAGGAGAATGATGTGACTGAATTGACCCATTCCGTTAGCTTAGCACTTGATCGTTTTAGTTTACTGCTATTTCTTTTATTCATGACTTATACATGTTCCTATGACTATGAGATTATGCAACTCTCGATTACCAGAGAAACACTTTGTGTGCTACCAAACGTCACAACGTAACTGGGTGATTATAAAGGTGCTCTACAGGTGTCTATGATGGTACTTGTTGAGTTGGCATAGATCGAGATTAGGATTTGTCACTCTGATTGTCAGAAAGGTATCTCTGGGCCCTCTCGATAATGCACATCACTATAAGCCTTGCAAGCAATGCAACTAATGAGTTAGTTGTGGGATGATGCATTATGGAACAAGTAAAGAGACTTGCCGATAACGAGATTGAGCTAGGTATTGAGATACTGACGATCAAATCTCGGGCAAGTAACATACCGATGACAAAGGGAACAACGTATGTTGTTATGCGGTTTGACCGATAAAGATCTTCGTAGAATATGTAGGAACCAATATGAGCATCCAGGTTCTGCTATTGGTTATTGACCGGAGACTTGTCTCGGTCATGTCTACATAGTTCTCGAACCCGTAGGGTCCGCACGCTTAAAGTTCGGTGACGATCGGTATTATGAGTTTTAGTGTTTTGATGTACCGAAGGTAGTTCAGAGTCCCGGATATGATCACGAACATGACGAGGAGTCTCGAAATGGTCGATAGGTAAAGATCGATATATTGGACGACTATGTTCGGACAGTGGAAGTGTTTCAGGAGGTTTCAGACATATACCAGAGTACCGGGGGGTTACCGGAACCCCCCGGGGAGTATATTGGGCCTAATGGGCCATAGTGGGAGAAGACGAGGGGCGGCCAGGGCAGCCACGCGCGCCCTCCCCCTCTAGTCCGAATTGGACAAGGAGGGGGCGGTGCCCCCCTTGACTCCCACCGGGAGTAGGACTCCTCATGGGGCGCGCCAAAGGAGGCCGCCCCCCTCCCCCTCCTCCACTCCTTTATATACGGGGAGGGGGCCACCCCTTGGAGACACAACAATTGATCATTGATCTCTTAGCCGTGTGCGGTGCCCCCCTCCTCCATAATCCACCTCGGTCATATCGTAGTGGTGCTTAGGCGAAGCCCTGCGTCGGTAGCATCATCATCACCGTCATCACGCCGTTGTGCTGACGGAACTCTCCCTCGAAACTCTGTTGGATTGGAGTTCATGGGACGTCATCGAGCTGAACGTGTGCTGAACTCAGAGGTGCCGTGCGTTCGGTACTTGGATCGGTCAGATCGTGAAGACGTACGACTACATCAATCGTGTTGTTCTAACGCTTCCGCTTTCGGTCTACGAGGGTACGTGGACACACTCTCCCCTCTCGTTGCTATGCATCACCATGATCCTGCGTGTGTGTAGGATTTTTCTTAAATTACTACGTTCCCAACGGCAACAAGGTTGGTGTACAAGCGGAGGCCTTCAAATGGGATCGTGGAAGAACAGAGGCTTGCGGCGGCGGTATAATTGTTTTAGGTCTTGCTCTGGTGGTTTCTGAATTTTAGGGAATTTATAGCGCTGGAATTAGGTCAATCGGAGTTACAAGGGGCCCACAAGCTCAGGTGGCCCCCCTAGGGGCGCGCCATGTGAGCTTGTGCCTATTTCTTACATCTTTTGGCCTCCCCCGGAAGCTTGTAGGGTATCTCCTGGTTCAGAAAAAATCAGCATAAAGCTTCATCCTGTTTGGACTTTATTTGGTATGATTTTCCCGCAAAACAATAAAATAGGAAAAACAAGAACTGGCTCTGGGCACTGAGTTAGTAGGTTAGTTCTCAAAAATGATATAAAATTGCATATAAAGGATACAAGATTGATAATATAATAGCATGAAACAATAAAAAATTATAGATATGTTGGACACGTATCCGCATCCCAAGCTTAATTCCCGCTCGCTCTCGAGTAGGTAAATGGTAAAAAAATAGAATTTTTGATGTTGAATGCTATCTAGCATGTCTTAATCATGTAATTCCCCTTAGGTATGAATATAGAGAAACGATGATGTAATAGATATTGACACTTCTCCAATGTATCTATAATTTTTTATTGTTCCATGCTGTTTTATTATCAATCTTGGATGTTTTATAATCATTTTATAGTCATTTTATATCATTTTTCGGCACTAACCTATTGACATAGTGCCAAGTGCCAGTTGCTGTTTTTTGCAAGTTTTTACATCGCCGGAAATCAATATCAGACGGAGGCCAAATGCCACGAAACTTTATGGAGATTTTTTATGGACCAGAAGAAGATATTGGGCCATGGTTGCACCTGGGGGGAGTCCCGAGGAGGGGACAACCCACCAGGGGGCGCCAGGAGGCCCAGGCGCGCCCTGGTGGGTTGTGCCCATGTCGGGTGCCCCCGGACCGCCTCTTTGCTCTATAAATACCCCAATATTCCAGAAACCCTAGGGGAGTCGACGAAATATTGATCCAGCCACAGCAGAGTCCAGAATCACCAGATCCAATATAGATAACATATCGGATGAGGTTCACCACCTCCATTGGTGCCTCTCCGACGATGCGTGAGTAGTTCTTTGTAGACCTACGGGTCCGTAGTTAGTAGCTAGATGGCTTTCTCTCTCTCGCTGAATTCTCAATACAATGTTCTCTTGGAGATCCATATGATGTAACTCTTTTTGTGGTGTGTTTGTTGGGATCTGATGAACTTTGAGTTTATGATCAGTTATATCTTTTTATATCCATGAAATTTATTTGAGTTTCTTTGATCTCTTATAGCCTCGTATTTATTCTCCAATATTTGGGTTTTGTTTGGCCAACTTGATTTATTTATATTGCAATGGGAGGAGGTGCTTTGTAGTGGGTTTGATCTTATAGTGCTTGATCCCAGTGACAGAAAGGGAAACAACACGTATGTATCGTTGCTACTAAGGATAAAATGATGGGGTCTATATCTACATAGATAGATCTTGTCTACATCATGTCATAGTTCTTATGGCACTACTCCATTTTCCATGAACTTAAAACACTAGATGCATGTTGGATAGCGATCGATGTGTGGAGTAATAGTAGTAGATGCAGGCAGGAGTCAGTCTACTAATCTTGGACATGATGGATATATAATGATCATTGCCTGGATATCGTCATGATTATTTGAAGTTCCATCAATTGCCCAATAGTAATTTGTTTACCCACCGTTTGCTATTTTTCTCAAGAGAAGCCACTAGTGAAATCTACGGCCCCCGGGTCTTCTTTCTCATATATTTGCTTTGCGATCTATTTTATTTGCTCTTTTTATTCAGATCTATTAAACCAAAAATACAAAAATACTTTGCTGCACTTTATTTTATTTGTGATCTATTTATTCAATCTACTACTATTTATCTCCCGTCAATAGGCAATTTCTGGCGCCGTTACCCGAAAGGGATTGACAACCCCTTTTACACGTCGGGTTGCGAGGTGTTATTATTTGTCTGCAGGGTTGTTTACGTTGTGTTGCTTGGTTCTCCTATTGGTTCAATAACCTTGGTTTCATACCTGAGGGAAATACCTACATCTGTTGTGCTGCATCATCCATTCCTCTTTGGGGAAATACCGACGTAGCTTCAAGCGACATCAAAAGGAATTTCTAGCGCTGTTGCCGGGGAGGATCTTCAACATATATCAGGTTCCTAATCACAAATCTCATCTCCTCGCAATTTACATTATTTGCCATTTGCCTCTCGTTTTCATCTCCCCCACTTCACAAAAATGTGTCATTTTATTCGCCTCTCTTTCCCGTTCGCCGTTTTCTTGTCGGATCTGTTTTTGAGTGCAATCTTGTTGTGTAGTCATCATGACTCAAGAGAACACCAAGTTATGTGATTTCCCAAATACCAAAAACAATGATTTTATTGGCACTCCAATTGCTCCTCCCGCCACTAGTGCGGAGTCTTGTGATATTAATACTGCTTTGCTGAATCTTGTTATGAAAGATCAATTTTCCGGCACTCCTAATGAGGATGTCGCATCCCATCTTAATACCTTCATGGAATTATGCGATATGCAAAAGAAAAAATATGTGGACAATGATGTGGTGAAGATGAAATTATTTCCGTTTTCTTTGCATTATTCTGCAAAAATTTGGTTCTCTTCTTTGCCTCGCAATAGTATCGATTCTTGGAATAAATGCAAAGATGCTTTTATCACTAAGTATTTTCCGCCCGCAAAAATTATTTCCCTTAGAACCCATATCATGAATTTCAAGCAAATTGAACATGATCATGTTGCATAATCTTGGGAAAGGATGAAAATGATGCTAAGGAATTGCCCAACTCATGCGTTAAATCTTTGGATGATCATACAAAAAAATTTATGCGGGGTTGAATTTTGTTTCTCGTAATCTTTTAGATTCCTACGTGGGTGGAACTTTTATGGAAATTACTTTGGGTGAAGCCACCAAATTGCTTGATAATATCATGGCAAATTATTCACAATGGCATACCGAAAGGGCTCCTATTAGTAAAAAGGTTAATTCGGTTGAAGAAATTTCTTCTTTGAGTGATAAAGTTGATGCTCTTATGAAAAGGGTTGCTAGTAAAAGTGCTCCTATTGAGTTTAATGATATGCCTTTGTCTACTTTGACTGAGCAAAATAGAGATGCCATAGATGTGAATTTTATCTCTCGCAATAATTTCAATAACAATGCTTATAGAGGTAATTTTAATCCTAGGCCTTTTCCTAGTAATTCCTCTAATAATTATGGTAATTCCTATAGAAATCAATTTTACAATAATAATAGGAACACCTCTGATCTTGAGAATACTATTAAAGAATTTATCAACATGCAAAAGGTTTTCAACCCATCCATAGAAGAAAAGTTGAATAAGATTGATGATCTATCTAGAAGTGTTGATAGAATTGCTCATGATGTGGAAAATCTCAAGTTGAAAATTTTGGTGCCTAAATTTGATGAATCAATTAAAGCTCTTTATGTTACTGAAAGTGCGTTATATCGACTAGAGGGGGGTGAATAGGCGATTTTAATGAATTCTTCACTGAGGAATTTGCCGGTGAGGAAATTCCTTAGCAAAGAACTACTTGCAGCGGAATAAGTACTCAGAAGTAAGCATAACAGAATACAGACATGGTCATCATGATGAAATGAAGACACGCACAGAGTACAGAACACGTAAACACAGGATAACACAAGATGAAAACAAACAGACTGAAGAAATTGAACTGAGGAAATTGAGAAAGTCTTCAGTCAAAGTCTTCAAACACAGATATGAACAAACACTCAACACGGTAATGAGGAAATGAAAGAGTTGAGGAAATAGAACCAGTAAGGTTGGTGAAGACAATGATTTGGTAGACCAGTTCCAAGCTGCTGTCTCGGTTATGCGATACAGGTTGGAGCGGTTTGAGTATTTAAACTCGAGGACACAGTCCTGGACACCCGGCCGAAAGCACGCAGCTCAGGACACCAAGTCCTCACCGTATTCTCCTTGAACTAAGGTCACACAGACCTCGTCCAATCACTCATGGTAAGTCTTCAGGCGACTTCCAAACCTTCACAGACTCGGTCACTCGGTGATCCATAATTCCTCTTAGATGCTCTATACCATGACGCCTAACCGTCTGGAAGAAGCACAGTCTTCAAAGGTAACAAGCGTAGGATCCATGCAGGATCAATCTCTTCAGTGATGCTCAATCACTTTTGGTTTGTAGGGGTTTGGTTTTGGGTTTTTCCTCACTCAATGATTTTCGCTCAAAGTCCTCGGAGGATGGGATGCTCTCAAATGACAAGTGTCAGTTTCTCTCGGAGCAGCCAACCAGCTAGTGGTTGTAGGGGGCGGCTATTTATAGCCTAGGGAGCAGCCCGACATGATAAGACATAGATGCCCTTCAATGATATGACCGTTAGGTAGATAAGATAGTTTGGGACAGCTAGCGCCAAGAAGACAAGAACGGTCGGAAATTTGACTCTCAAATTCCTCGGGGCTATCATGTTCCTCACTTTGTAGGCAATCCGCGACCGGCAAATTCCTAACTCCTCGGTCAGAACAAATTCCTCAATGACCGGAAGAACTTCGTCTCTCACATCAAGAAATTGACTGGACTATATGAGATTTCCAATGGCTTCACTCAAGGGATTGGTAGGTGTAGGATTTTGAGTTGAGCATCACATGGAAATTTTTCCTTAGTATTTCCTCGACCCCTTTAACAAAGACGGTGTTTCCTATGACTCAAGAAAGAGAAAATGAAACTACGAAAACAAAAGTCTTCACGCTTCATGTTCCTCAAATGAATACCACGTCTTCAAGGTCACACCAATTTCTACACTTTCAAAGTCTTCAGAAAGTCTTCAGAATACCAAAGTCTTCAGACGAAGAACTTCATTTTTAGGGGTCGACTTTCTCTGTAAATATCAAACTCCTCATAGACTTATAGACCTGTGTACACTCATAAACACATTAGTCCCTTAACCTATAAGTCTTCAATACACCAAAATCACTAAGGGGCACTAGATGCACTTACAATCTCCCCCTTTTTGGTGATTCATGACAATATAGGTTAAGTTTTCAACGGGGATAAACATATGAAGTGTAAATACTGATATTGAGGAATTTGATTGCAAGATATAGAAGAACTCCCCCCGAAGATGTGCATAGTGAGGAATTTGCTTTTGAGGCAATGCACATTTGAAGAGTTGAATCATGGAGATCTCCCCCTATATCTTGTAATTCATACGCGCATTTGACATATAATATGAAGAATTTGAAATGCGTGATGAAATATGGTGACTGATGTAATTCAGCATGCGTGTATTAACATATAACGAAGAATAAGCATGCAGAGGAACACATCAAAAGTATCAGAGCACCATCGGGTTTAAGATTACAACTCGATCCAATAAAAGTTTCAGAAGAGCGAGAGTTGTAACTTAGCGGGGAAAAATGCCCATATAATAGACCCGCTTGAAGACTAACTCAAATTTCTCCCCCTTTGTCATCGACTGACCAAAAGGATCGAAACTGAGGACTAACGCCCCTGAAGAATATCAAGTTGATGGAGGAGCGTCAGCGTTGTCGGGATTGGTTGTCGTCGTAGGGCCTGCCGCAGTGTCGTCCAAGTCTTCATTTTCATCAGTGTCGCGCGATGAAGTATAGGAACTGGCCACCAAGGAAGGAACCTTGACCTTCTTGAATTTCTTCGGTGGAGGTGCAGACCAGTCAAATTCTTCCTTGAGACCCATTTTCTGCAGATCTTCTGCGCTGTAGACATGAGATAGAACAGCCTGAATGCACGGTTGAAGGTTTCATGGAGGTAGTATTGGTTTTTCTTCACTGCATTGTGTGTTGAGGTCATGTTGTGAAGAATTGAACCAAACTGACGCTTGACCCATTTATGATTGCGATCAAGTTTCTGATGAAGACTGAGGAGTAACTCACGATCAGTCATCACCCTAGGTGCTATGGCTTGAGGATTTTGCTTGGCAGAGTTGTTGGCGGCAGAGTCATGTGTGGCAGAGTCATCATTGGTGGAGTAGGATGCAGCCTTGCAAAATTGACCATCCAATGGACGAATGCCTTCATCTATCACAGCAGTTGCCTTGCCTTTGTCATCAGCTAAGGAAAATGTCCGTTTGAGGACTTCAATTGGAGGCAAGTAGTTGCAATGGTTCAGAGTATCAGCCTTGTAATTGAGTGAAGACCTTGTCCTGATGAACCTCATAATCCATGGTGCATAAGGCTTCAGCTCAAATGGTGACATAGCAATATTCGCCAGAGTCCTCATGAAGAAATCATGGAAGTTGACAGGAACGCCATGAATGATATTGAAAAGCATATTCTTCATGATGCCAATGTTTTCTTCATCATTTGAGTCGTGGCCTTTGATAGGACTCATTGTCTTCGTCAGAATGCGATAGACAGTCCGAGGCACATACAGTAATTCCTTGACGAGGAATTTGGTTCGAGGGGCCTGCCCTGGCTTCAAAGGCTTCATCAGCACTTGCATGTAATAATTTTTAAGCTCAAGTTCGTTGTAGATGCAACGAGCACCATCAAGGGGAGGACTGAGTGGGAGGGCACGAAGCAATTCAGTTGCTGGTGCCTTGTAGTGAGTATTTTCTGACATCCAGTCTAGCACCCATGAGTTCACATCTTCAGAATTTCCTGTGATGTGCAGCGTCGCATAGAATTGAAGAATGAGTTCTTCATTCCAATCACAGATGTCAGTGCAGAAATTCAGCAATCCAGCATCGTGAAAAACACAGAGGACTGGCTCGAAGCCTGGCAGAGATTCCATGTTCACGTGAGGAATGTGTGCATGATCGAAGACTTTGTCTTTGTCGAATAGCACAGAGGAATAAAAGTTGGCTTGACTAGCAGTCCAGAAACGCCTCTTCCTTATCCAAGCAGAATCATAAGGATTGTAATCAGTGAAGAAAACATGCTCGCCAAAGAAGTCTTCAGCCTTGAACTTTTGCTTGCGCGAGAATGGATCCTTTGGTTTTGGCAGAGGAGTGTCAGTGAGTTGCATCACTACCTCAGGAATCGCAATCTCGTGTTCTTGGTGAGGATTTTCTGGTTCCTCTTCATATGCGATCTGCGTGTTCAAAGGATCAAGAGCAGCAGGTTCTTCAAAGCACTAGTGGCTAGAGTTTCTTCGCACGCAACGAGGTGGGATGAGTTTCTTGAGCCAGTTGAACGGTTGGTGCAGGGGACTGAGGTATTTGTTGTATTGGGGTGAAGAGTGGAGAATTGGGATGCTGACTTTCCCAAAAGTCATCTTTCATCACGGGCGTTGTACTTCCAATATCCACATCTTCTTCTTCAATTTCTTCAACACCAGCCTCTTCATCTGTGAACTGAGGCATTGGTGAGGATACAACAGGAGTAGAAGGGATCGCATCCACTTCAATTTCTTCATCAATCTGCTCTGACGAAGCAGCAGAATGATTTTCTTCATCATATCCGCTAGGGATCTCATCTTCTTCACCAAAAGGAATAAGGTCCTTTGATGGCATGGTGGAAATTGGAACAACATCAATTGGATTTTCAAACGAGCTGGTCATAGGCTTCAATTTCTTCGGGGCTGAAGAATTTGAAGCAGCTGATGCTTTCCTTTTCTTCACTGCAGCTCGCTCTGCAGCCGTGGTCTTCTTCATCTGATGCAGATGGAAGGATAGGAGTTGGTGTAGGCGGGAGGAGCCGAGGAATCTGTTTGAATTTCCTCGGTATGGCAATCGATTGCCTGACTTCTTCAGTTTCTTCAGGCGCACCACTAGTGGATGCCCTGGCAATTTCTTCAATGGAATGGAGTCATCAGCCCTGGAACTAGCATTTTCTTCAGCAGACTGAAAATCATCAGCGGTGCTGGCATGTTCTTCAGTAGGCTGAGCAGAGGCTCCAGCCTGAGGAACTTCTTGTTGCGTTGGAGCTGCAACATTGGTGAATTTCTTAGTCAGGTTGACAAATCTAACTTTGGCTCCTTGCCAATCAGCATAGTAGGCATCAAAGTCATCGCTGAGGGCTTTGATTTCAGACTGGATCTTGAGGAGTTCTTCAATTGTCATTTTACAATGTTTTTCCTGAGGAACTTCTCTTTCCTGAACTGAGCCTTTTTGATCTGCCTAGCCTTCTCAAATTTCCATTTCTCTTCAGTGATGAAATGGGTTAGCATGTGACTTTGGCCAGGAGTCAACTGAAAATCAGGCATAAGGGTGTCTTGATCCTTGTGCCAGAGATCAATGTACTCGAGGATCGCCCTTGGATCCAAAAGCAGTGGCACAGGTGTGCCTTTGGCTCTAGCGGCCCTTTCTTGTCTCTGCTCTCGATGATTTACGCAAGTTCATCATCATCGCCTTCATCGTCAAATGGCACTTGAAAGCAACCTGTTTCTTCTTCGGACTTGGCCGAGGGCCTCGGCCCAGCCGCTGCCTTTTTCTTTCTTCGTAAGAGTGGGGCCAGTTGAAGAATTTGGTGCAGCAGAGGAACTCGCTGAGACACCAGAGGCAATAGAGATGCCTGCAGTCCTTTGGCACGTGGCCAGATGTACAGGTGCTGAGGACTTTGGAGGAGGAGCTGAGGATTTGGGAGGAGCAGGAGCAGCATGAGGAACTGGCCGTGAGGGCTTTGAAGAATCCGGCCGTGAGGGCATTCTCGAGGAATTTGGCCGTGAGGGCACAGTTGGTGAAGCACTTGGCTTGTGAGCGGGCTTCTTTGCCATTGATTTTCTAGGCTTGACAGGGCCTCGGTGGCAGCAGCAGAGCAGTAGTCTTCATTGAATTTCATCATCGCTTCTTTGGCTTGTCTCGCCAACTTGGCTTGGCGTTTGGCCCATTCTTCAGGAAAATCCTCACCACACTTGATGTCGGTGGGGTCGACTTCTTGGCAGTGCCAATGGAGCTCTTGGGCATGGAGGATTAAGTGCAAATTTCTTCATATACTTTGGAGTAACATACCTGTACTCCCTCCATTCTCTTGCCCATATCCTTTCAATCCTATGTATGTGCACCTTGCGCTGATTTTTGTTCTCCTTTCCGAACTTGGCCTCATCAGGTGTGCAATAGTCAGCATAGATGTCCTCAGGTATTTCAAAAGCAGTCATGACCTCAGGCCTCTTTCCTCCTTTACGTGGCTTCGACCGCCCCGCCATATTCTTCAGTTGAGGAATTTGAACAATGGAATTCTCTGAAGAAGTATGCAACTTTTCTTCGAGGAACGCTGCAAATGAGTTAAGTTGATGAGAACCTAGTGATTCAAGAATGGACATGAGTACCGTGAACAGAGTATAGTTGCGAGGAATTTGGAGAGGTCATATGCGTTCTCAGAAGGTTTTTCAAAAAGAACAAGTTTGAGGAATTTGACCAGTTGAGCCTTGAAGAATTTCACTAAGCGTTCTTTGTCTTAGGTTCCAGAGTTGTATAGATCGAGGATCCACACAATTGAGGAATCTTGAAGAAAATGATGCTTAGGGAAATGAATCAAGAACAAATGACTAGTGAGCTGTTTTGTGTGTGAGGATTTGAAGAATAAAACACCTTCGAAGATTTTCAGGAAGGCTTGAGAATCAAAGCGAGCAATAAAAGTAACTTTTAATTACCCGAAGTGAAGAATTAGACAAACTGAGAAGTGTATATTTGAAGCTCGTCAGTTCAGATCTTCCACGCCCTAACTCGGCGGAAGAAGACAGCTACGGCGGCGGCGGAGTGAAGATTTCCGCTCGGGCATGAAAGTACGACTGACGAGGTCAAGGCATTGAAGCTCTTCCTCACCGGTGACGATGGAGTAGCGGCGGCGATAGGGTTTGAGAAGCTCGAGCTAGAGAGAGAGCGGTCGAGCGGAGTAAAGGAAGTGAGTAAGGGGAGAGGGCGTATTTATAGTCGCAGTGAAAACTGTTTGCTCAAGATTTAGGACTTAACGTGCCCCTGACCCTTCTCATTCGCTTGACATGTGTCACCCACGTACTGAAAAGTGGAGATCGTGTTAGATCGTGGGTGAATAGATAAGTCTATCGTAGGAAGCGGAATGGTTTGAGCGGCAAAGCCAAAAATTTGGATAAGATAAGTTAAAAGTTCCGTTCGCAATTTCTTCAGCTGACAAGGACACAGTGAAGATTTTGAACGAGTTTCAAATAGAATGCACATGAAGGATTTGTGAATAGATTGGGTTGAGTATAGCATAGAGGGGAAGGGTCCGATCACATTCACTTAGCGTAAAAAAGCAACTTGAAGAAATAGCCATAAGTGAATGATGTAGAGGACATAAACCCATATATATATATATATATATATATATATATATATATATATATATATATGTATATGTATGTATGTATGTATGTATGTATGTATATACCCAATGAAGAAAGACAACGGAAACAGTGAAGATTTTGCAAAGTTGAAGAATTCGAAAAACTGAAGAATTTCAAAACTGAGGAAAACTCAAATTGAAGATTTTCAACTTTGGTGGTGGCGTGTCCCAATCAGATAAGGATGGTGATTTCAGACACCGCATACAATTGTCGTAGGGTTCTGAGAATCAAATTCTTCATTAATTTCTTCACACTTAGAGTGTTATTCTTCATTGATTGAAGAAAAATGTTTCTTCATGTGTTGCACATCTAAGTCATCAACTTTGCATAAGTGTCAGGATGTGTGTCCTTCTCAAAGAACATTCGAAGATTCTAAGATATTTATCTCACACCGCAACTTGCTAAATCTCTTCTCATCCAAGGGCTTTGTGAAGATATCGGCTAGCTGTTCTTCAGTCTTCACATGATCAATAAAGATGTCGCCCTTCAACACATGATCGCCAAGAAAATGATGACGAATCTGAATGTGCTTTGTCTTCGAGTGGTGAACTGGGTTGTGAGCAATCTTGATGGCACTCTCATTGTCACAAAGAGAGAGGCACATTCTTCACGTTGATGTCGTAGTCCTTGAGAGTTTGCTTCATCCACGGCAATTGAGCACAAGAAGAACCAGCGACAATGTACTCAGCTTCCGCATGATAGATAGTGATACGCAGCCTGCTTTCTTCGAGGACCAACGGACCAAAGATCGTCCGAGGAAATGACAAGTACCAGATGTTGACTTGCGGTCCACACGATCACCAAAGCATAGTCAGAGTCGGAATATCCAATGAGATCAAAAGTAGAGCCCACGAGGTACCATAATCCTAGTGTTGGTGTGTGAGCTAGATATCGAAGAATATGCTTCACTGACCTTATGGTGTGATTCCTTGGTGTAGCTTGAAATCGGGCACACATGCAAACATTAAGCATTATATCTGGCCTAGATGCACATAAGTACAATAAAGAACCAATCATGGAGCGGTATACCTTGTGATCGAAGTCAATACCATTTTCATCAGTGCATAGATGGCCATTTGTGGGCATAGGAATTTTGACGCCTTTGCAATCTTGCATGCCGAATTTCCTCAGAACATCTTTGAGGTATTTCTCCTGAGATATGAATATGCCATTGCGCTATTGGCGAATTTGAAGACCTAAGAAGAATTTCAACTCTCGCATCATAGACATTTGATATTCTTCACTCATCATATAGGCAAATTCATCACTATAACGTTGGTCAGTACAGCCAAAGATAATATCATCAACGTATATTTGGCACACAAACAGTTCACCATCATAAGATTTAGTAAAGAGAGTAGGGTCGAGTGGACCGGGTGTGAAGCCATTCTTCACAAAGAATTCCTTCAAAGTATCATACCACGCTTGGGGGCCTGCTTGAGGCCATAGAGGGCCTTGTTGAGTCTGAAGACTTTGTCGGGATTCTTTGGATCTTCAAAATCTGGGGTTGAGCAACATATACTTCTTCCTCAAGCTTACCATTGAGGAATGCACTTTTCACATCCATTTGATATAAAGTGATATTATGATGGTTAGCATAAGCAAGTAATATGCGAATAGCCTCAAGTCTAGCAACAGTGCAAAAGTTTCATCAAAATCAATTCCTTCAACTGTGTGTAGCCTTGAGCTACAAGTCGTGCCTTATTCCTCACCACAAGGCCATTTTCATCTTGCTTGTTGCAGTAGATCCACTTTGTGCCAATGATATTATGCTTGCGAGGATCAGGCGTTTGACCAGTTCCCGGACATATTGTTGAGCTCGAATCGATGTAATTCTTCTTGCATGGCCTGAATCCACTCAGGCTCTAGAAATGCTTCATCTACCTTAGTGGGCTCTGTGATAGAGACAAAAGCATAGTGCCCACAAAAGTTAGATAAATGTGAAGCTTTTGAGCGTGTGAGAGGACCTGGTGCTTCAATGTCATTGATGATCTTTTCAACTTGCACTTCTTTTGCAACGCGAGGATGAGCTGGTTGTCGTCGAGGAATTTGATCAGCATTTTCTTCAGCACCATTTTCTTCAGCATTATCTTCAGGTGCATCAGCTCAACGTTCTTCGCGTTCTGGAATGAATTCTTCATCAGATTCTTCAGTAGGAACGACATCCTCAATTGCCTTGAACTTGATAGATTCCTCAGGTGCTGGTTCATCTATCACAGAAGGTAGGTGCTCTCTTTGCGAGCCATTAGTTTCGTCGAACCGCACATCTACAGTTTCAACAACCTTGTGAAGAGCGTTGTTGAAGACTCAGAGGTGTCTTGAGTCCTTTCCATAGCCAAGCATAAAACCTTCATGTGATTTTGGTGCAAATTTAGCATTGTGATGAGGATCTCTAATCCAACATTTAGCACCGAAGACTTTGAAATAACTCACATTGGGTTTCTTGTCAGTGAGGAGTTCATAGGCAGTCTTCTTGAAGAATTTGTGACGATATACTCTTGTTGATGATGTGGCACGCAGCGGTATCAATTGCATCAATCCAAAACGACGAGGCGTTTTGTATTCATCAAGCATAGTGCGAGCCATCTCAACAAGAGTTTTGTTCTTGCGCTCCAGGACGCCATTTTGCTGAGGAGTATAAGGAGCAGATAACTCATGAGTAATACCAAGTTCATCAAGTCCGGAATTCTTGAACTCAGTTCCATTGTCACTCCTGATGTGCTTGATCTTCACACCAAAGTTGGTTGAAGCCCTCGAGGAAAATCGTTTGAAGACTTCCTGCACTTCATGTTTGTAAGTAACAATGTGTACCCATGTGTGACGAGAGTAATCATCAACAATAACAAAGCCATATAGAGATGCATCATTAGTGACTGCTGAGTAATGATTAGGACCAAAGAGGTCCATGTGAAGCAATTCGAATGGACGAGTAGTGGTCATGATAGTCTTTGCTGGATGCTTGGCCTTGGTCATTTTTCCAGCTTCACAGGCACCACACAAGTGATCCTTGAGGAATTTGACATTCTCAATGCCAATGACATGCTTCTTCTTCGCAAGCGTGTGCAAATTCCTCATGCCTGCGTGACCAAGTCGTCGATGCCATAGCCAGCCTTCTGAAGCTTTTGCAAGTAGGCACACGGCTGGTTGTGGTCCTGTAGAGAAATCAACAATATACAAGTCTCCTCTCATAAATCCTTTGAAGACTTTGGAATTGTCAGCTTCCATAATCACAACACAACGATACTTGCCAAAGACAACAATCATATCAAGATCACAAAGCATTGAGACCGGCATGAGGTTGTATCCTAAGGACTCAACAAGCATGACTTTCTCCATGTGTGTGTCCTTAGAGATCGCAACCTTACCTAGACCCAATACCTGACTTTTTCCTTTGTCAGCAAAGATGATATGCTTCAGATGTGATGGAGATAAGGGAGCATCCATCAATAGGTTCTTGTCACCAGTCATGTGATTTGTACATCCACTATCGAGGACCCACTCATTGGCTTTGGGTTGATCATCCTGCATATGAATTAGTGCAACTTACGATTTCATATACTTCATCAGTGAAGAATATGATATCAATTTCATCAGATGAATTTCATCAAGCAGTAAAACAGATATAGCAGTATGAGGACGTGTGAAATGAAAGTTCATTTCTTCAAGATTAGCATGCGTCCTTTCAGGCAATTTTGTCAGGCCCCTCTTCAGACGTTAAAGCACGTCTAGAGACCTGACCCTGCAGAAGAGATTAGTTATTTTTCTTCACCACCCACATCTGAAGGGGTGGCAAAGAGTTCATCATTCTACGAGCTCCATATGAGAATGGTGGCATAGAAGCCAATCCATTTCGTTTCACATATGAGGGGTTAGGGTAAGCATATGAATAAGCGAGAGAAATTCTTCGAGGACTTATGAACATAATGGTTTGAAGAATAATGCACATATTCATAGCCCTTAGCTCGCCTGCGAAACAGAGTTGTTAGCACGATGATAATCATATGAGGACTTTGATCCTTTTGAGGAATTTGATCCACGTGAGGAATTTGGTCCGTATGAGGACTTGGATACATATGAAGAATTTGGTCCATGTGAAGAGTTTGATCTGGGGTTCCTATTCTTCACAGGTGGTGTCATGAGGACATTCACCTAAAGACTTTCAAGGCACTTCTTGGGAACCCAGATTTTCTTCATAGGAGAACCGTTCCTGCAGTTAGTGCCAACATATCTAGCAAATACTTCACCATTCTGATTTTTGAACAGTTTATAGTTGGAGTCAAATGACTCATCAGAAGAATGAGGAGATTCACATGTAAAGCCAGATAAGTTAGATGGATCAACTGGAGGTCCCTTTGCAACAACCCATGAGGTTTTGGGGTACTGCCCAGGCTTCCAATATGTTCCATCAGCATTGAGTTTCTTCTCAAAAGCAATACCCTCTTTCCTAGGGTTTCTGTTGAGGATCTGCTTTTTAAGCACATCACAAAGAGTCTGATGCCCTTTGAGGCTTTTGTACATGCCTGTCATGTACAATTCCTTCAGCCCTGCATCGTCAGTGATACTAGCAATGTCCTCAGATGAGGAATTAGTGATAGCAGGGGCATGTGAAGAATTTGTAACAGTTGAAGCATTTGAACATTCAGGTGAAGAATTAGCAGATTCACGTTCAATGCACTTTAAGCATGGAGGAACAAATTCTTCCTGAGAAGCACTGATTTGTTGAGCAACTAATGAATCACGCTCCTTCTGAAGATCTTCATAACTCACTCTTAGCTTCTCAAGATCTTTCTTTCTTTGAAGAAATTCATAAGAAAGCTTCTCATAATCAGATAAGAGAGTGTCATGATGACCTTGAAGGCTGTCAAACCTAGACTGAAGTCTCTGAAGATTTCTAGTCAGGGCTTTAGTGCGATCCATTTCTTCACTCAACATATCATCACTTTTACCTAACATGTTTTGAACCTTTTCCAAGGCATTGTAACATCCCAAAATTCTAAATTTTGGAATGTTATATTAAATAAATAACTATACTTGTTGTCTGATTGTTGGTTTGATTGAATGAGTGAAACTGAGTGAAATTTGAAAACTTTTGAAAGTTGAATGAGAGGGAATGAAATGACTTCCCCAAAACTTTCTCCTTTGCCTTTTGGATCTCAATGAATTCAAATTCATTCCAACACCAAAGCCTAGAGTGAAGATGACATGACTTCTTCCATTTTGAAATGAATAGGGTTTTGGAAAAGATTTAAATTTCATCTGGGAATATTTCAAATTCAAAGCTTTATGCAACTCAATGATTTTCATGAGGGAAGATAAAATGACTTCTTCAATTATATGAAATATGAGTTGGAAGTTATAATGAATCAAGATGAAAATCATTTGAAAGTGCTTTGAAACCCTCTTTCAAATTTTGAGTTTTGAATTTGAATTTCAAACTTTGGCATGTGGGAAACATTTCAAAAACTATGCCTGATAAATACTTGATCAAAAGTATGAGAGGAGCAAACATGACACTCCAAAAATATCAGAGGAAAACAATGCCAAAAGTTTTGAATTCAAACTTGAGATTTATTTGAATTTGAAAAAAATGAATTTTTATAAAGTTTGTATTTTGCCTTTGGAAAAATGTTCAAATGATAGGGAATATTCCCCTGATCATTTTGGTATATATATGTCATATATAAAATATTTATAGATATTGTTTTATTTCTGTTTTTGTTTTATTTAAAAAAATAAATTTTAAAAAGAAAAACCCCCTCGGGCGCCAGCCAGGCCACCCCAGGCCCAGCCAGCGCCGCCTCCTCCCAGCGGCCAGCCAGCTAGACTGCCCACCAGGCTGTACCCAATGAGCCACCGACCGGCCCAGCTCCCCTTCCCTCGCCTCGAAAGCGCACGCCACGGCCACCCGCTTCGCCTCGCCTCTCTCTCTCTCAACGCCTTGACCCACCCCTTCTTCCTCCGCGCCCCACGCCACGCCGTCGCCATCATCAGATGGGATTGAAGGATCCGGGATTCCGATCGCCTCGATCGCCTCCCTTACCCCGACGAGCCCCCGGCTATTTAAGCCGCCCGCACCCCATTCCCTAGCCCTCGCCGGACCCCCTCTCCCCCTCGCACGAGCTCGCCGGAGCCCGAGAGCCGCCGCCGCGCCATTAGCCCGTTCCGGCCACCCCCCGACCACCCCGAGCTCTCCTGAGACCACCTCCGGGCTCCCCCCCGCTCGACCACACCTCCCCGTGCCCTCGCCCGAGCTCCAGAGCCGCCGGAACACCGTCGCCGTCGATCACCGAACGCCACCGCCGCCTCGAGCTCGGCTGGCCGACTCGACCACCCCGATCTCCCCGACTCCACCAGACCCTCCCGAGCTCCTCAAGATCCTCCCGGCCACTCCGTCGACCTCCCCGGCAATGGAGCCCTCAATGCACTCTCGCCGCCGCCGTCGCCGTCAGCCGAACTCCGGTGAGTCACGGAACTCCTCCCCCGTCGGATCTCACACCAACGGTGTAGATTAGAAACCCGAAGGGGTATTCCTTTATAAAAAACTTGGGATTCGGCCGGTTAGTTACGGTTTATTAGTTAGGGTTTTTAGTAATTAACCGGCCCGTTTTTAGTTTTAACCCAAGGCCCGTTTAGACTATTTGACGCTCAGGGCACAGTATAGGCCCATTAGGCCTTTTTCTTTTTAATTTGATTTTCTGTTTTAGCAGAATAGTTTCTATTTTCAAAAATTGATATCTTTTATTCTGTTTAATATTTTTAGGTGATTCTTTTTTTGTTGGATTGCAAATTTTATGTAGTTTCTGAAAAATATATATTTAGCTATGTTAAAAATAATTAAAAATGCTTTAATATTGTTTTAGCCAGAATAGCAAATCTGTTATAACTTTAGTTAGAAAAATTATTTTTGCATGATTCTTTTTGTCATCACTTTATTTTGACATTGCCAAACCCTAGAAATTAACTTGGGTATTTTAGGATTAATAAATAATTAGTTTTAGACAGAATCCTATTAATCCTAATTAATTAACTAGTTCCTGTTTTCCTAATTAATTAATTAGTAAATTAATTTATTTTTAACTTGTGATTAGTTATTCTAGGTTAGTTTCTGTCATTCTAGTAGATGAACTTTTATTTATAATTAATAAAAGTTTTAAATTATTTTCTTAATAGAAATTGGATTAGGCCTAAAATGAGTTTTATAATAGCTTTTAAATTAATTCTTTTGCTCCTAGTTGCTTAGTGAATCCTTTTTCTGTTTAGTTAACTTAAAACCATGATTAGGTTATATTAAGGAATTTTTGTTATATAAAAACTATTTTTTGCTATGGTTTGAAGTAGGGAAACTTTGAGTGACCTTTCCTTGAGTTTTTCTTTTGGATTTGGTTTGGTTGTTTGTTGTGTTATGTTACTTTTGTTATGTTGTGTTATGTGATCCTATTGCTATGTGCTTATTATAGTTATTGTTTGCCTCGGTAGAATTTCCGGAGTGCGAAGATTGCTACTCTGAAACCCTAGTTTTTTCGAAGATCGCCAACTGTGCAAGTTCACTTTGACCATGCTTTCATACCTATGTTTTATTGCATTTAGTGGCATCCTTGCAACCACACCTCATAGTGTTATTGAATCCTTGTAGTTGAGTAGTATGCATGAGGTAGGAACCCATCACCTGTTACCAAGCCCGGGACGTTTTATTTAAATGCTACGCTATAGTAGATGGGGTTTGGTATGAGTGTTCGGGAGTGGTGTGAGAAAGGAGGACTCTACGTCAATGACGACAACTCCATGATGGCATCTGCAAGGACTGCATCTTCAAGGCCTCAAGACTTCAAGACTCGAGACAAGAATTCAATACACACTCTTTGGGTGAAGGGCGGTTGTGGGCACCTGGAGAAACCAGTGGTTGGCCGGGATGCATGGAGAAGCGCCATGACATCTTGCGGAAAGCTTCACCCAGACTCAAAGAGACGGAAGAATACTTCACGCCCGGAAGCTTACCTGTGCAACCGCAAGTCATTATGGGCTCTGGCTTGGTTGACCTTAGTTGTGACTCTGGCTGGGACGGTACTAGCAGATGTAGAAAGACGGTAGGGTTGGATGGGTACCGGACAGTGGTCAGAGGAACTCTTTGGAAGACCATGTTTCGGTCATCTTGTTCTCAAACACTCTGAAGTGCGAGAACGTAAAGAGAGGGATCGAATCTTGCGGGTAAAGTGTACAAACCTCTGCAGAGGGTTAAACCTAATCGATTAGCCGTGTCCCCGGTTACGGACAATTTGAGCCTCTGGACTTGGATCTATCTCGGAACTCTCAACACCGGATTGATAACTTAATTGTGGGCAACATATGATGATTTTGGGCTATGAGACATCGGTTGGCGGAACCATGTCATGATAGAAAACTCCATAGTACAGACTTCATTTATTCCTTTGATGTAGGTAAAATAAAATCAGCTTTTACATAAACAAAACTCGAATCTGAGCCATAAAGCCATATTGCATATAGTATAGTTTTATCATCTGTTTTCTCATATTGTGATCTTGCGGTACATTCAATGTACTGACCTACACGGCTGCAACGTATCATGTTGCAGATATTTCCTCGACGAGTAAGAGTTACGATACAGGGTTACGGTCTACACTCAACTTTGCCGATGGCGTTGATGGGACTCCACACCCGTTTGATTGTTTCACGAGTATTATGAGGTATATATCAGTTTTACGTTATTTATGCATGTGATTGCACTTTGATATATACATTGATGTACTGTGTGTGCCAAAGATACTGATCCAGTGGATGGCATAGAACACGAGGCTTGACCGTCACGAGGTCGGGTCGCTCTGAGAGATGGTATCGAGCACATGTTGGTATGGGACGTGACCCTAGAAACCGGAAAGCCCTAGGACAGAAATCTCTAAAACTTTATTTTCAAAAAGACTCTTACTTCTCATCTCTTCTGATTTTATCAAATAGACACTCTCACCTCAAATAGTTAGAATATACCCCTTTTACCTTTTGATCACATGAAGAATCAACTGAAGCCGCTCCAAGAAGGACAAGATATCGGATAACTGATGGCCTCTTCAGAGTAAAGAGGATTTGACCATGCATTAGAAGAGTTGAAGCTACACCAGTTGAAGACTCAGACGACTTGAAGTTCCTGAAGAAATATTTGACCGTTAGAGGACCAAATCCATGTTATACACCTACGTTAGATGCGATGAATTGTGAGCTGTCATTTGTTTGATGTTTTCCGACAGCCACAAAGTAAAACCCGTTTCTTCAAAAACTATTGTTTGTATTGTGTGTATCCTCCCCACCTCTCTCATATCTCATCCCAAAACTTTTGGACCCCATAGATGATGAAAGAAGTTGGACTGATATTCTCTGGATCAAGACTTCGGTAGGAGGCAGAGCTATGGATTCGTAACATGGAGAGTCACTTCGGGAACAATTTGGTTTCAAGGAAGTATGAGGTCCAATACGCTCTTCAAGATTTCTTTACAGAAAGTGCTGCAACCTCGTGGAAAATGCATCAAGCCATACAAGGATTTAAAGGAGCAAGAACTTGGGAGGAATTCAAGAAGACCACGATGAGATCACGTCTTATCCGGAAGCACAATGATACACCAAGAAATAAACCTTGTGTACTGCAAGATTTGCGGAGAAATAGGACACACCCGAAGGTTACGCATAAAAACCTAAGAGTGGTGAAGTGACGATAGATGTTTTGTTTGGCTTGCGAAACCATGGAATAACTCGAACCCGGTTCGAGAACAAGAGAAATTCTGCAATGCTTGTGAGTATGCCCAAGTGTTAGAATACGTGATTCGATATTTACGTATGTGGTAATGATTCAAATGCAGGATGGATTGGCCCCATACCGGAGACTTCTATCATGAACTATCATATGTTGATGGAAAATCAGAGAGACTTGAAAAACCTTTGAAGAGTGTCGACGCGATAAGCCATAAAACCATAAAATGGTAGGACGATGGAACCCTTTACAGGCAACCGTTGCCAATCGTAGGATATACGGTGAAGTTCAACCCAGACCCGTTTTCTGCAGGAGAAAACCATAAATTGTAGACCACCATGAGTGTTTCGATAGTTGTTTAGAATGGACACAGACCCATCAACTAAGAAGATCCAGTCTCGGACGAACTTCAACTTTGACGAACCGACCCAAGCTTTTGAGGAAAACTCTATACTTCTGACAGAAGAGCTTTAATGAAGGAGCTATTGTAAGATATGTGAAGAGACATACATTTTTCAGCCCTCCAGAGGAAGTATCTGAGTTTATTGGAACCATGACCTGGTTTTTAAGTGTGGTAGCACTTTAGACCATACCGATCAATGGATTTGCTAGAAGACCCCCAACCCCTAACCTTTTTCTTGCTAGCCTCTTCGAATCTCGAGGACGAGATTCATTTTAAGTGTGGTAGGTTTGTAACATCCCAAAATTCTAAATTTTGGAATGTTATATTAAATAAATAACTATACTTGTTGTCTGATTGTTGGTTTGATTGAATGAGTGAAACTGAGTGAAATTTGAAAACTTTTGAAAGTTGAATGAGAGGGAATGAAATGACTTCCCCAAAACTTTCTCCTTTGCCTTTTGGATCTCAATGAATTCAAATTCATTCCAACACCAAAGCCTAGAGTGAAGATGACATGACTTCTTCCATTTTGAAATGAATAGGGTTTTGGAAAAGATTTAAATTTCATCTGGAATATTTCAAATTCAAAGCTTTATGCAACTCAATGATTTTCATGAGGGAAGATAAAATGACTTCTTCAATTATATGAAATATGAGTTGGAAGTTATAATGAATCAAGATGAAAATCATTTGAAAGTGCTTTGAAACCCTCTTTCAAATTTTGAGTTTTGAATTTGAATTTCAAACTTTGGCATGTGGGAAACATTTCAAAAACTATGAATGATAAATACTTGATCAAAAGAATGAGAGGAGCAAACATGACACTCCAAAAATATCAGAGGAAAACAATGCCAAAAGTTTTGAATTCAAACTTGAGATTTATTTGAATTTGAAAAAAATGAATTTTTATAAAGTTTGTATTTTGCCTTTGGAAAAATGTTCAAATGATAGGGAATATTCCCCTGATCATTTTGGTATATATATGTCCTATATAAAATATTTATAGATATTGTTTTATTTGTGTTTTTGTTTTATTTAAAAAATAAATTTTAAAAAGAAAACCCCTCGGGCGCCGGCCAAAGCCACCCCAGGCCCAGCCAGTGCCTCCCTCCTCCATGACCCAGCGCCCAGGCCAGCTAGTGGCCCAGCCCAATGAGCCACCGACCGGCCCAGCTCCCTTCCTCCCTCGCCTGAAAGCGCTCTGCGCCCGGCCACCCGCCTCGCCTCTCTCTCTCACTGCTTCATGGACCCACCCCTTCTTCCTCCCCGCCCCACGCCACGCCGTCGCTTGCAGATCGCCGGATCTCAAGGATCCGGATTCGATCGCCCCGATCGCCTCCTTACCCCGACGAGGCCCCCTGGCTATTTAAGCCGTCGCCCGCACCCCATTCCCCTAGCCCTCATGGGACCCCTCTCCCCTCGCACGAGCTCATGGGAGCCCGAGAGCCGCCCGCCATTAGCCTGCTCCGGCCACCCCCGACCACCCCGAGCTCTCTGAGACCACCTCGGGCTCCCCGCTCGACCACACCTCCCGTGCCTCGCCCGAGCTCCAGAGCCGCCGAACACCGCTGCCGTCGATCACCGAACGCCACCGCCGCCTCGAGCTCGGCCGACCGACTCACCACCCCGATCTCCCCGACTCCACGGACCCTCCCGAGCTCCTCAAGCATCCTCCCGGCCACTCCGTCGACCTCCCGACGACCGGAGCCCTCAATGCACTCTGCCCGCCGCCCGTCGCCGTCGCGAACTCCGGTGAGTCACGGAACTCCTCCTCATGGTCGGATCTCACACCAACGGTGTAGATTAGAAACCCGAAGGGTATTCCTTTATAAAAACACTTGATTCGGCCGGTTGAATTCTGATTTATTAGTTAGGGTTTTTAGTAATTAACCGCCCGTTTTTAGTTTTAACCCAAGGCCCGTTTAGACTATTTGGCCTTTCGATACACAGTATAGGCCCATTAGGCCTTTTTCTTTTTAATTTGATTTTCTGTTTTTAGCAGAATAGTTTCTATTTTCAAAAATTGATATCTTTTATTCTGTTTAATATTTTAGGTGATTCTTTTTTGTTGGATTGCAAATTTTATGTAGTTTCTGAAAAATATATATTTAGCTATGTTAAAAATAATTAAAATGCTTTAATATTGTTTTAGCCAGAATAGCAAATCTGCTATAACTTTAGTTAGAAAAAATTATTTTTGCATGATTCTTTTTGTCACCACTTTATTTTGACATTGCCAAACCCTAGAAATTAACTTGGGTATTTTAGGATTAATAAATAATTAGTTTTAGACAGAATCCTATTAATCCTAATTAATTAACTAGTTCCTGTTTTCCTAATTAATTAATTAGTAAATTAATTTATTTTTAACTTGTGATTAGTTATTCTAGGTTAGTTTCTGTCATTCTAGTAGATGAACTTTTATTTATAATTAATAAAAGTTTTAAATTATTTTCTTAATAGAAATTGGATTAGGCCTAAAATGAGTTTTATAATAGCTTTTAAATTAATTCTTTTGCTCCTAGTTGCTTAGTGAATCCTTTTTCTGTTTAGTTAACTTAAAACCATGATTAGGTTATATTAAGGAATTTTTGTTATATAAAAACTATTTTTTGCTATGGTTTGAAGTAGGGAAACTTTGAGTGACCTTTCCTTGAGTTTTTCTTTTGGATTTGGTTTGGTTGTTTGTTGTGTTATGTTACTTTTGTTATGTTGTGTTATGTGATCCTATTGCTATGTGCTTATTATAGTTATTGTTTGCCTCGGTAGAATTTCCGGAGTGCGAAGATTGCTACTACGAAACCCTAGTTTTTTCGAAGATCGTCAACCAGGCAAGTTCACTTTGACCATGCTTTCATACCTATGTTTTATTGCATTTAGTGGCATCCTTGCAACCACACCTCAGTAGTGTTATTGAATCCTTGTAGTTGAGTAGTATGCATGAGGTAGGAACCCATCACCCTGTTACCAAGCCCGGGACGTTTTATTTAAATGCTACGCTATAGTAGACGGGGTTTGGTATGAGTGTTCGGGAGTGGTGTGAGAAAGGAGGACTCTACGTCAATGACGACAACTCCATGATGGCATCTGCAAGGACTGCATCTTCAAGGCCTCAAGACTTCAAGACTCGAGACAAGAATTCAATACACACTCTTTGGGTGAAGGGCGGTTGACGGGCACCTGGAGAAACCAGTGGTTGGCGGGATGCATGGAGAAGCGCCATGACATCTTGCGGAAAGCTTCACCCAGACTCAAAGAGACGGAAGAATACTTCACGCAGGAAGCTTACCTGCAACCGCAAGTCATTATGGGCTCGCTTGGTTGACCTTAGTTGTGACTGGCTGGGACGGTACTAGCAGATGTAGAAAGACGGTAGGGTTGGATGGAGTACGGACTATGGTCGGAGGAACTCTTTGGAAGACCATGTTTCGGTCATCTTGTTCTCAAACACTCAAGTGCGAGAACGTAAAGAGAGGGATCGAATCTTGCGGGTAAAGTGTACAAACCTCTGCAGAGGGTTAAACCTAATCGATTAGCCGTGTCCCCGATTCACGGACAATTTGAGCATCTGGACTTGGATCTATCTCGGAACTCTCAACACCGGATTGATAACTTAATTGTGGGCAACATATGATGATTTTGGGCTATGAGACATCGGTTGGCGGAACCATGTCATGATAGAAAACTCCATAGTACAGACTTCATTTATTCCTTTGATGTAGGTAAAATAAAATCAGCTTTTACATAAACAAAACTCGAATCTGAGCCATAAAGCCATATTGCATATAGTATAGTTTTATCATCTGTTTTCTCATATTGTGATCTTGCCGGTACATTCAATGTCTTGACCTACACGGCTGCAACGTATCATGTTGCGTATATTTCCTCGACGAGTAAGAGTTACGACAGGGTTACGGTCTACACTCAACCTGCCGATGGCGTTGATGGGACTCCACACCCGTTTGATTGTTTCCGCTGAGTATTATGAGGTATATATCAGTTTTACGTTATTTATGCATGTGATTGCACTTTCATATATACATTGATGTACTGTGTGTGCCAGCATACTGGTCCAGGGATGGCATAGAACACAGAGGCTTGACCGTCTGAGGTCGGGTCGCTACAGGCATGTTGTTGTTTGGTGGCAATACAAACAAGCTTGGTATTGCTAGGTTCAAAATCATCATCAGATTCATCATCACTAGACTCAGATGAGGAACATTCGGTTACCTAAGCACCTTTTGCCATGAGACATGGTGCAGAAGATGATGATTCTGGTTCGAAAGTCATCGTTTTGAGTGATTCTTTGAAATCCTCAAACCAGGGATCATGACGAGTTCGATGACCTTCATAGACTTCAGAGATTCGGTCCCAGATAAGCTTTGCATTGCAAAGATGCATAATGCACCTAAATTCATCTCTAGATAGGCAGGAACAGATGATATCCTTCGCCATGATGTCAAGTCGAGTGTACTTGCGAATATCATCTGCGTTCGCCGTCTTCCATAGATCAGTAAGACCAATCTCAGTGACGGTCCACAGCTCGCTGTCCATTGCCATGAGGCGCTTCCTCATCATGGCCTTCCACTTGGGATAATCATGACCGTCAAAGGTAGGGCATGCCACTTTCTTCATACCTGCGGTCGACATAACTAAAACTCCAGGCGGTTAAACCAAAATCACACGTAACAAGGAGTACCTTGCTCGATACCAATTGAAAGTGCGTTATATCGACTAGAGGGGGTGAATAGGCGATTTTATGAATTCTTCACCGAGGAATTTGCGGTGAGGAAATTCCTTAGTGAAGAACTACTTGTAGCGGAATAAGTACTCGAAGTAAGCATAACAGAATTGAGCATGGTCATCATGATGAAATGAAGACACGCCTGCAGAGTACGTAAAGCGTAAACACAGGATAACACAAGATGAAGACAAACGGTGAAGAAATTGAACTGAGGAAATTGAGAAAGTCTTCAGTCAAAGTCTTCAAACACAGATATGAACAAACACTCAACACAGTAATGAGGAAATGAAAGAGTTGAGGAAATAGAACCAGTTGTTGGGGAACGTAGCAGAAATTAAAAATTTTCCTACGTGTCACCAAGATCTATCTATGGAGAAACCAGCAACGAGGGGAAGGAGAGTGCATCTACATACCCTTGTAGATCGCTAAGCGGAAGCGTTCAAGAGAACGGGGTTGATGGAGTCGTACTCGTCGTGATCCAAATCACCGATGATCCTAGCGCCCGAGCAGACGGCACCTCCGCGTTCAACACACGTACAGCCGGGGACGTCTCCTCCTTCTTGATCCAGCAAGGGAGAGGAGAAGTTGAGGAAAACTCCGGCAAGACGGCGTGGTGGTGATGGAGCTCGTGGTTCTCCGTGAGCCGCTAAGCACTACGGGGAGGAGGAAGTGTCGGAGGAGGGAGGCTGCGCCCGAGGAAGGTGCGGCTGCCCTCTCTCTCCCTCACTATATATAGGGGTAAGGGGGTGGAGGAGGCGCCTAGGGTTCCCTAGGGGAGGCGGTGGCCACGGGGAAACCCTAGATGGGTTTGGGCGCCCCACCCCTAGGAACTTGCCCCTAGCCGGGAAGGGGCTGCCCTAGGGAGGCGCCCCACCTCTCCTGGTTACGTGAGAGGGGCTGGGAGGGCGCACCACCCCTTAGTTGGCTGGTATTCCCTTCCCTTTGGCCCATGAGGCCCTCCAACACTTGCGGGCTCCCGAAATACCTTTCGGTCATCTTGGCCATAGCACAGTACCCCGGAACACTTCCGGACTCCAATACCCTTCGTCCAATATATCGATCTTCACCGCCGGACCATTCCGGAACTCCTCGTGACGTCTGGGATCACATCCGGGACTCCGAACAACCTTCAGTAACCACATACTATTTCCCATAACAACTCTAGCGTCACCGAACCTTAAGTGTGTAGACCCTACGGGTTCGGGAACCATGCAGACATGACCGAGATGTTCTCCGGTCAATAACCAACAGCGGGATCTGGATACCCATGTTGGCTCCCACATGTTCCACAATGATCTCATCGGATTAACCACGATGTCGAGGATTCAATCAATCCCGTATTCAATTCCCTTTGTCTAGCGGTATTGTACTTGCCCGAGATTCGATCGTCGGTATCCCGATACCTTGTTCAATCTCGTTACGGCAAGTCTCTTTACTCGTTTCGTAACACATCATCCCGTGATCAACCCCTTGGTCACATTGTGCACATTATGATGATGTCCTACCGAGTGGGCCCAGAGATACCTCTCCGTCAACCGGAGTGACAAATCCCAGTCTCGATTCGTGCCAACCCAACAGATACTTTCGGAGATACCTGTAATGAACCTTTATAGCCACCCAATTACGTTGTGACATTTGGTACACCCAAAGCATTCCTACGGTATCCGGGAGTTGCACAATCTCATGGTCTAAGGAAATGATACTTGACATTAGAAAAGCTTTAGCATACGAACTACGATCTTTGTGCTAGGCTTAGGATTGGGTCTTGTCCATCACATCATTCTCCTAATGATGTGATCCCGTTATCAATGACATCTAATGTCCATGGTCAGGAAACCGTAACCATCTATTGATTAACGAGCTAGTCAACTAGAGGCTTACTAGGGACATGGTGTTGTCTATGTACCCACACATGTATCCGAGTTTCCTTTCAATAAAATTATAGCATGGATAATAAACGATTATCATGAACAAGGAAATATACTAATAACTAATTTATTATTGCCTCTAGGGCATATTTCCAACAGTCTCCCACTTGCACTAGAGTCAATAATCTAGTTCACATCGTCATGTGATTAACAGCGATAGGTCACATCGCCATGTGACCAACATCCAAAGAGTTTACTAGTGTCTATAAACTAGTTCACATCATCATGTGATTAAGACTCAATGAGTTACGAGGTTTGATCATGTTTTGCTTGTGAGAGAGGTTTTAGTCAACGGGTGCGAACCTTTCAGATCCGTGTGTGCTTTGCAAATTTCTAGGTCATATTGTAAACGCTGCTTCCACGCTCCACTTGGAGCTATTCCAAATGGTTGCTCCACTATACGTATTCGGTTTGCTACTCGAGTCACTTTCGGATAGGTGTTAAAGCTTGCACCGGCGTAACCCTTTACGCCGAACTCTTTATCACCTCCATAATCGAGAAACATGTCCTTATTTACTCCAAGGACAATTTTGACCGCTATCCAATGATCCATTCTGGATCATTCTTGTACCCCTTGACCGACTCATGGCAAGGCACACTTAGGTGTGGTACACAGCATAGCATCTTGTAGAGCCTACGTCTAAGGCATAGGGGCGACCTTCGTCCTTTCTCTCTCGATACTGCCGTGGTCGAGCTTTAAGTCTTAACTTCATACCTTACATCTCAGGCAAGAACTCCTTTGACTGATCCATCTTGAACACCTTCAAGATCATGTCAAGGTATATGCTCATTTGAAAGTACCATTAAGCGGTTTTGATCTATCCCTATAGATCTTGATGCTCAATGTTCAAGTAGCTTAATACAGGTTTTCACTTGAAAAACACTTTTAAATAACCCTATATGCTTTCGGAAATTCTACATCATTTACGATCAACAATATGTCAACAATATATACTCATCAAAAATTCTATAGTGCTCCCACTCACTTCTTTGGAAATACAAGTTTCTCATAAACTTTGTATAAACCCAAAATCTTTGATGATCTTATCAAAGAGTATATTCCAACTCCGAGATGCTTACTCCAGTCCATGGAAGGATCACTGGAGCTAGCATACCTTTCAGCATCCTTAGGATCGACAAAACCTTTACGATTGTATCTCATACAACCTTTCCTTCTGAGCTGGTAAGGAAACTTCGTTTTGACATCCATCTGCTAGATTTCATAAATGCAGCTAATGCTAACATGATTCCGACGGACTTAAGCATCGCTACGGATGAGAAAATCTCATTGTAGTCAACTTGTGAAAAACTCTTTGCCACAAGTCGAGCTTCATAGCCGGTGACATTACCGTCCATGTCCATCTTCTTCTTAAAAATCCATTTATCTCAATAGCTTGCCGATCATCGGGCAAGTCCACCAAAGTCCATGCTTTGTTCTGATACATGGATCCTATCTCGGATTTCATGGCCTCTAACCATTTTGTCGGAATATGGGCCCACCATCGCTTCTCCATAGCTCGTAGGTTCATTGTTGTCTAGCAACATGACCTTCAAGACAGGATTCTTGTACCACTCAAGGCGACGCATCCTTGTCACCCCACGAGGTACGGTAGTGACTTGATCCAAGTTTCATGATCACTATCATTAGCTTCTACTTCAATTGGTGTAGGTGCCACAGGAACAACTTCCTGTGCCCTGCTACACACTAGTTGTAGTGGCGGTTCAATAACCATATCAAGTCTCCACCATCCTCCCACTCAACTTTTCGAGACAAACTTTTCCTCGAGAAAGGACCTGATTCAAGAAACAATCCCTATTGCTTTCGGATCTAAATTAGGAGGTATACCCAACTGTTTTGGGTGTCCTATGAAGATGTATTTTATCCGCTTTGGGTTCGAGCTTATCAACCTGAAACTTTTTCACATAAGCGTCGCAACCCCAAACTTTTGAGAAACGACAACTTAGGTTTCTCCAAACCATAGTTCAAACAGGGTCGTCTCAACGAAATTACGTGGTGCCCTATTAAAGTGAGTGCGGTTGTCTCTAATGCCTAACCCATGAACGATAGTGGTAATTCGATAAGAGACATCATGGTATGCACCATATCTAATAGGGTGCAACTATGATGTTCGGACACACCATCACACTATGGTGTTCGTGCGGTATTAATTGTGAAACAATTTCCACTATGTCTTAATAAGCGTGCCAAAGCTCGTAACTCAGATACTCATCTCTATGATCATATCATAGACATTTTATCCTCTTGTCACGATGAGCTTTAACTTCACTCTGAAATTACTTGAACCATTCAATAATTCAGACTTGTGTTTCATCAAGTAAATATACTCGATATCTACTCAAATCATCCGTGAAGTAAGAACATAACGATATCCCCTGCGTGCCTCAGCATTCATTGGACTGCACACATCAAAATGTATTACTTCCAACAAGTTGCTTTCTTGTTCCATTTCACTGAAAAACGAGGCTTTCAGTCATCTTGCCCATGTGGTATGATTTGCATGTCTCAAGTGATTCAAAATCAAGTGAGTCCAAACGGTCCATTTGCATGGAGTTTCTTCATGCATATACACCAATAGACATGGTTCGCATGTCTCAAACTTTTCAAAAACGAGTGAATCCAAATATCCATCAACATGGAGCTTCTTCATGCGTTCTATACCAATATGACTCAAATGGCGATTGCCACAAGCAGGTGGTACTATCATTACTATCTTATATCTTTTGGCATGAAAATGTGTATCACTACGATCGAGATTCAATAAACCATTCCTTTAGGTGCAAGACCATTGAAGGTATTATTCAAATAAATAGAGTAACCATTATTCTCCTTAAATGAATAACCGTATTGCGATAGACATAATCCAATCATGTCTATGCTCAACGCAATCACCAAATGACAATTATTCAGGTTTAATACTAATCTTGATGGTAGAGGGAGCGTGCGATGTTTGATTAAATCAAACTTGGAAACACTTCCAACACATATCGTCAGCTCACCTTTAGCTAGTCTCCGTTTATTCCGTAGCTCTTTTATTTCGAGTTACTAACACTTAGCAACCGAACCGGTATCTTAATACCCTGGTGCTACTAGTTACTAGTAAAGTACACATTAACATAATGTATATCCAATATACTTCTATCGACCTTGCCAGCCTTCTCATCTACTAAGTATCTAGGGTAATTCTGCTCCAGTGGCTGTTCCCCTTATTACAGAAGCACTTAGTCTCGGGTTTGGGTTCAACCTTGGGTTTCTTCACTAGAGTAGCAGCTGATTTGCCGTTTCATGAAGTATCCCTTCTTGCCCTTGCCCTTCTTGAAACTAGTGGTTTCACCAACCATCAACAATTGATGCTCCTTCTTGATTTCTACTTCGCGATGTCAAACATCATGAATACCTCAAGGATCATCATATCTATCCCTGATATGTTATAGTTCATCACGAAGCTCTAGCATCTTGGTGGCAATGACTTTGGAGAAACATCACTATCTCATCAGGAAGATCAACTCCCACTCGATTCAAGTGATTGTTGCACTCGGACAATCTGAGCACAAGCTCAACGATTGAGCTTTTCTCCCTTAGTTTGCAGGCTAAGAAAATCGTCGGAGGTCTTATACCTTTTGGCGTGGGCACAAGCCTGAAATCCCAATTTCAGCCCTCGAAACATCTTATATGTTTCGAGAAACGTCTTTGGTGCCTCTACTCTAAACCATTTAAGCCCGAACTATCACGTAGTTATCAAAGCGTGTATATCGATGTTCGCAACATCCACAGGGCGACGTTTGGGGTTCAGCACCTTTGGCGGTGCATTAAGGACATAAGCTTTCTCTTGTCCGCATAATCGCTCTTGTCAACTTTCAACTATATTTTCTCTAGGAACATATCTAAACAGTGGAACTAAAGCGCGAGCTTACGATATAATTTGCAAAGATCTTTTGACTATGTTCAGGATAATTAAGTTCATCTCATGAACTCCCACTCAGATAGACATCCCTCTAGTCATCTAAGTGATTACATGATCCGAGTCAACTAGGCCATGTCCGATCATCACGTGAGACGGACTAGTCATCATCGGTGAACATCTTCATGTTGATCGTATCTACTATACGACTCATGCTCGACCTTTCGGTCTCTTGTGTTCCGAGGCCATGTCTGTACATGCTAGGCTCGTCAAGTCAACCTAAGTGTTTCGCGTGTGTAAATCTGGCTTACACCCGTTGTATGTGAACGTAAGAATCTATCACACCCGATCATCACGTGGTGCTTTGAAACGACGAACTTTCGCATAGCGGTGCACGATTAGGGGAACACTTTCTTGAAATTTTAATGAGGATCATCTTATTTACTACCGCTGTTCTAAGCAAATAAGATGTATAATCATGATAAACATCACATGCAATCAAATAGTGACATGATATGGCCAATATCATATTGCTCCTTTTGATCTCCATCTTCGGGGCTCCATGATCATCATCGTCACCGGCATGCCACCATGATCTCCATCATCATGATCTCCATCATCGTGTCTCCATGAAGTTGTCTCGCCAACTTATTACTTCTACTACTATGGCTACGGTTAGCAATAAAGTAAAGTAATTACATGGCGTTGTTCAATGACACGCAGGTCATACAATAAATAAAGACAACTCCTATGGCTCCTGCCGGTTGTCATACTCATCGACATGCAAGTCGTGATTCCTATTACAAGAACATGATCAATCTCATACATCACATATCATTCATCACATTCTTCTTGGCCATATCATATCACATAGCATACCCTGCAAAAACAAGTTAGGCGTCCTCTAATTGTTGTTTGCATGTTTCTGATGGCTGCTATGGGTTTCTAGCAAGAATGTTTCTTACCTCATAAAACCACAACGTGATATGCCAATTGCTATTTACCCTTCATAAGGACCCTTTTCATCGAATCCGTTCCGACTAAAGTGGGAGATCGGCACCCGCTAGCCACCTTATGCACCAAGTGCATGTCAGTCGGTGGAACCTGTCTCACGTAAGTGTACGTGTAAGGTCGGTCCGGGCCGTTCATCCCACAATACCGTCGAAACAAGATTGGACTAGTAACGGTAAGCATATTGAACAAAATCAATGCCCACAACTACTTTGTGTTCTACTCGTGCAAAGAATCTACGCAATAGACCTAGCTCATGATGCCCTTTGTTGGGGAGCGTGGCAGAAATTCAAAATTTTCCTACGTGTCACCAAGATCTATCTATGGAGAAACCAGCAACGAGGGGAAGGAGAGTGCATCTACATACCCTTGTAGATCGCTAAGCGAGAGCATTCAACAGAACGGGGTTGATGGAGTCGTACTCGTCGTGATCCAAATCACCGATGATCCTAGCGCCGAACGGACGGCACCTCCGCGTTCAACACACGTACAGCCCGGGGACGTCTCCTCCTTCTTGATCCAGCAATGGAGAGGAGAAGTTGAGGGAAAACTCCGACAGCACGACGGCGTGGTGGTGATGGAGCTCGTGGTTCTCCGGCAGAGCTTTGCTAAGCACTACGGGGGAGGAAGAAGTGTTGGAGGAGGGAGGGGCTGCGCCAGGGGAAGGGTGCGGCTGCCCTCTCTCTCCCTCACTATATATAGGGGTAAGGGAGGGTGGAGGAGGCGCCCTAGGGGAGGGGCGGCGGCCACAGGGGAAACCCTAGATGGGTTTGGGCGCCCCCACCCCCTAGGAAACTTGCCCTCCAAGCCGGGAAGGGGGGCTGCCCTAGGGGAGGCGCCCCCACCTCTCCTGGTTACGTGAGAGGGGCTGGGAGGGCGCACCACCCCTTAGTGGGCTGGTTTGCCCTTCCCTTTGGCCCATGAGGCCCTCCAACACTTGCCGGGCTCCCAAACACCTTTCGGTCATCTTGGCCATAGCACAGTACCCCGGAACACTTCCAGGACTCCAATACCCTTCGTCCAATATATCGATCTTAACCGCCGGACCATTCCGAACTCCTCGTGACGTCCGAGATCACATCCGGACTCGAACAACCTTCGGTAACCACATACTATTTCCCATAACAACTCTAGCGTCACCGAACCTTAAGTGTGTAGACCCTACAGGTTCGGGAACCATGCAGACATGACCGAGATGTTCTCCGGTCAATAACCAACAGCGGGATATGGATACCCATGTTGGCTCCCACATGTTCCACGATGATCTCATCGGATGAACCACGATGTCGAGGATTCAATCAATCCCGTATTCAATTCCCTTTGTCTAGCGGTATTGTACTTGCCCGAGATTCGATCGTCGGTATCCCGATACCTTGTTCAATCTCGTTACCGGCAAGTCTCTTTACTCGTTCCGTAACACATCATCCCGTGATCAACCCCTTGGTCACATTGTGCACATTATGATGATGTCCTACCGAGTGGGCCCAGAGATACCTCTCCGTCAACCGGAGTGACAAATCCCAGTCTCGATTCGTGCCAACCCAACAGATACTTTCAGAGATACCTGTAATGAACCTTTATAGCCACCCGATTACGTTGTGACGTTTGGTACACCAAAGCATTCCTACGGTATCCGGAGTTGCACAATCTCATGGTCTAAGGAAATGATACTTGACATTAGAAAAGCTTTAGCATACTGAACTACGATCTTTGTGCTAGGCTTAGGATTGGGTCTTGTCCATCACACCATTCTCCTAATGATGTGATCCCGTTATCAATGACATCCAATGTCCATGGTCGTGAAACCGTAACCATCTATTGATTAACGAGCTAGTCAACTAGAGGCTTACTCGGGACATGGTGTTGTCTATGTACCCACACATGTATCTGAGTTTCCTTTCAATAAAATTATAGCATGGATAATAAACGATTATCATGAACAAGGAAATATACTAACAACTAATTTATTATTGCCTCTAGGGCATATTTCCAACACCAGTAAGGTTGGTGAAGACAATGATTTGGTAGACCAGTTCCAACTGTTGTCTCAGTTGTACGTCTGGTTGGAGCGGCTGAGTATTTAAACTCGAGGACACACAGTCCCGGACACCCGATCCGAAAGCACGCAACTCGGGACACCAAGTCCTCACCGTATTCTCCTTGAACTAAGGTCACAGACCTTGTCCAATCACTCATGGTAAGTCTTGAGCGACTTCCAAACCTTCACAGACTCGGTCACTCGGTGATCCACAATTCCTCTTGGATGCTCTAGACCATGACGCCTAACCGTCTGGAAGAAGCCTGATCTTCAAAGGTAACAAGCGTCGGATCCACGCAGGATCAATCTCTTCAGTGATGCTCAATCACTTTGGGTTTGTAGGGGTTTGGTTTTGGGTTTTTCCTCACTCAATGATTTTCGCTCAAAGTCCTCGGAGGATGTGATGCTCTCAAATGACAAGTGTCAGTTTCTCTCGGAGCAGCCAACCAGCTAGTGGTTGTAGGGGGCGGCTATTTATAGCCTAGGGAGCAGCCCGACATGATAAGACATAAATGCCCTTCAATGATATGACCGTTAGGTAGATAAGATATTTTGGCACAATTTGGCGCCAAGAAAGTAGAACGGGTCGGAAATTTGACTCTCAAATTCCTCAAGGCTATCATGTTCCTCCTTTGTGTAGGCAATCCGACCTTTGGCGAATTCCTAACTCCTCGGTCGAGAACAAATTCCTCGATGACCGTAAGAACTTTGTCTCACATCCTTTGAAGAAATTGGCTGAACTGTATGAGATTTCCAATGGCTTCACTCGAAGGGATTGGTAGGTGTAGGATTTTGAGTTGAGCATCACATGGAAATTTTTCCTTTGTATTTCCTCGACCCCTGTCGGTGTCAAAACCGGCGAATCTCGGGTAGGGGGTCCCGAACTGTGCGTCTAGGCGGATGGTAACAGGAGACAAGGGACACGATGTTTTTACCCAGGTTCGGGCCCTCTGGATGGAGGTAATACCCTACTCCTTCTTGATTAATATTGATGATATGGGTAGTACAAGAGTAGATCTACCACGAGATCAAGGAGGCTAAACCCTAGAAGCTAGCCTATGGTATGATTGTTGTTCGTCCTACGGAATAAAACCCTCTGGTTTATATAGACACCGGATAGGTTAGGGTTACATAGAGTCGGTTACAATGGTAGGAGATCTACATATCCGTATCGCCAAGCTTGCCTTCCACGCCAAGGAAAGTCCCATCCGGACACGGGACGAAGTCTTCAATCTTGTATCTTCATAGTCTTGGAGTCCGGCCGTGATGATAGTTCGCTATCCGGACACCCCTAGTCCAGGACTCCTCGGTAGCCCCTGAACCAGGCTTCAATGACGATGAGTCCGGCGCGCATATTGTCTTCGGCATTGCAAGGCGAGTTCCTCCTACGAATACTTCATAGAAGGTTTTGAACACAAGGATAGTGTCCAGCTCTGCAAAACAAGTTCCACATACCACCGTAGAGAGAATAATTTTTGCACAGATCTGCTGACGTATTCCGCAGCGTGACATCACACCCCGGCCAAGCCTTTATATGAATCTGTTCCACCTCAGCACGTTTAGCGAGGCGGTTTCCTTGGCACGTCTTATCAAAGCATAGATCGTGCCCCCCTTATTGCGGGATTCCCATCAATACGGACGTGGGTAACCCAAACGTGCCCGTTGGCACGCCTCCTCTATCGAAGGCGAGTCCTAATCGACCACGGGGAGGGCTCTTGTTATTCAACCTCTTAATAATGAGACCAAGGCCCTCTTCTTTTTTACACCCTCCATCGAGTTCGCCTCGCGCTTCGAGTTCTAACACCCAAAGCTTCAGATTTAGGCGCTTGGACCTTCGACGATGTCCGCTCCGATCAAGACGGCCGATGGATGTCTTCTTCCGTCACGAGAAGAAGATGTGCTAAAGCTGCGAGACGCGGTATCGACCGGCGAGATTTCACATAGGCTGCTGCTCCCAGGCAGGTCATTCCCACTCCCGAGCCCGGCGAGAGCGTGGTGTTAGCGTCACACTTCCTTGGGGTTTAGGCTTCGACGGATCCCTTTGTCTTGAGGGCTCATGTTTTATTATGGGCTGGATTTCCATGACTTGAGTCCGGAGTCCATCCTCCATATCTCGTCATTCATTGTCGTATGTGAGGCCTTCCTCCATATTACCCTTCACTTTGGATTGTGGCTCAAGACCTTCAAGGTGGAGCCAAAGATGATCGAGGGGCAGCATGCAGAGTGCGGAGGGGCGGTCATAAGCAAATGTGCTGATGCTCCGTGGCCCGAGGGCTCTTTTCAAGAGGAGCTTGGTTTGTGGCAACGGGAGTGGTTTTATATCACTGCTCCTAGGGGCACCAAATGGGTGGCGCTTCCGCCTTCGCTCAGGTCCACCACGGCGGTGGCGTCATGGGCCAACAAGGAGCTCGACTGGGGCCGTCCAAGGGCGTTCCTTTGTTGCAGGGCCGTATTCGAGACCTCCAAGAAAGAGATCAATCTGGTTGCGATGGCGCGAGTTATGTTGATTCGGCGCCTTCGCCTGCAAACGCTGCCCCCTTCGCTGTGGGAATTTAATCCGGAGGGACCACGAGCTCTCCAAAATTTTATGGGCACGCCCGTGGAGATGTATAAACTGTTCTTGGATCACAAGAGAAGTGTCCGGACCTGATTGAGGGCGCAGGACTAAGCTGCAATCGCCCGGATACTCAAGTAAGTAGTCCTCAGAACGGACAGGCTGCTCATTCATTTATCATATACATGCCCTTTAAAGGAGCCGTTTCTTGAGCAGGAGTGGATAGCCAAGGCAAAGTTAATAAGGTGTCCGGCTCCCTCCCAGAGAACACGCCGGATCCCATGCTGGCCAAGATGTTGAAGGCCGCGCCTTTTAAAGAAGGCGAGGGGAGCAGGGAAGCAACTGCCTCCACGAAGGAGGCCTTTGAGGAGGGAGAGATCAAAAGTCCCACCATCCAAGGAGAGAAGAGGACCGCTTTGGAAGATCTGGAGGTCAAGGCCTCGAAGAGGGGAAAGAAATCTTCGTCAGAGGACCCCAGCCGCACTGTTTCCCCAAGGGGATCAGCCCTCCAGTGAGCCGTAAGTAAAAAAGAAGGGGTTTTGTAAGTAAGGAACATCCCTATATTTATTTCTGAAGATAACCGAAATTGTACCTTGTAGTTCGGATCTCAGCCCTTCTCAGCAGAGCTCATCTTCGGGGGATCTTCTTCCGGAGATGATGGAGAGCAAAACGCCTCCACATCGCACCCTCATGCGAGGCGGGCGACCACGAGGTGTCGTCGCGGAGGGTTCCCCCAAGCCGGCCGGGGCGGAAGGTCGGCGCCAAGTGGTGCGGTCGGAGGAGTGAAGGATCTGCTTTCGGGCGGCGGCTATCTCGAGAGGATCACCGTGTGCTAATGGAGTACGATGATTGAAAGAATTGCATCCATGAGAGCGGATTGCATGAAGCCGTCGAAGCTTCTTGACGGGGTTCGAGGTACGCAAAAATAGCGTACCTTCGGCGATTATGCATATAGAATGCATACTGTATAGATAGTAGCCCACGAGACTCGGTATGTTGTCAAACCCGACAGCGTGCCGAGGATCAAAATCTCGATTATAACATATCGCCGCTCCTAAATAGGTGGCGGGCGTCCGATGGCTAGTCGGATGATGAATATGCCGAACTAAAGCGGCAACTTGACGAGGCGGATGCGGACATCGCTGGTCAACAAAGCGGTTTGACGAGTCACAAGGTATGCGACTTCTACGCGGACACACGGTAAGGGAGCTTGGCGCCCATGCCTTACTACTTGTATGCTTAATGCAGATGGTGCTGCTGCTGTGGAGGAGCTACGGCGGAACTTCGCCCGGCGAAAGAGCAAGCCAGCAATAGTAATCTGACGCTTTTAGGGCGGCCGAAGAGCTAAAAGCCGAACGGGCTTCTCACTGCCGAAGCAAAGAGGAAATGGCCGTTATGGCCAGAAAGTTGAAGAAAACTACCGATCGCTGCGAGGTTCTTGAAAAAAACGTCAAGCAGAGCAAGAGGGCCTGAAAAAGGCCGCCGCCGAATCCAAGGATGCCCGTTCGGCTTTGAGAGCTGCCAAGGAGGAGCTGAGTCAGGCCGGGGCTATTGCGGCTGGAAAACCGTCTCTGCAGCGGAGGAAATATACGGATCCGAAGTATGCTCAGTTGGACAAGTTGTGGAGTTCGGAGGATGCTTATCTGGACTTAGCGGCGAGCGTTGCGGACGCGATTGAGCACTTCCAGGGCGGAAGGGCACGAAGGGAAGAGCTATATTGGTCGCAATTCCATAGTCCGGGGCGTCCTCTTACATTGACCGATCGGTTGGCCGAATGGGCCGAGCTGAATCAATTATCTGGAATTGCCATGAAGCATGTCATGACTCATTTGTGGTCGGGCGGACCCCAGCCGAAGAGTTATTTTGGTTTAGTGCAGCAGTTCCTTGGTGCGGTACCGCGTATCGACGCAATGAAGCGGTCGGCGTGTATTGAGGGAGTGCGGATGGCTCTGGCCCGTGTCAAGACATACTGGGCGGAGATGAAGGCCACTGACGTTGCATCTCAAGATTCGGACAGAAGCCGAGTACCTGTCGAGCACTATTTTGAGGAAGTCTTGCAGGGCGCTCGTTTAATAGAGACGCAGTGCTTGAAGGATATTATGTTTAAATGATATGTATGATTTGTGAAAACAATGTTTCCATATAATATAAGAGCTTTTTATACTTGTGCGTTCAAGTAGTAAACTACTCCCTGTGCGGCCGTTTATGTATATGTATATATAACCTGAACGATGGCAGTCCTTGGCTTCAGCCCCCACACACATAGTGCGGGGGTGTTTGCAAAGGAGGCGCTTTTTCACACTTAATCCAACGTCTTGGTCCTGTTAAGGAGGTGGTAGCGTAGCAAACTAGGCAACCAGACTATGATGCTTTATCACTTTCACTTAGCCATAGGAGTTCGAGGTGGGGCTACTATATAGCCCACGGGGCACCGCACTCTCCCGAATTCGGGTGCGTATGTGCACGACAAAAACGGTCCTTCGTTAATGCGGAGGAATTATAAACATTCCGGTGAGTCATCGAGTGGTTGACCAGTCTCGCTATATCATGTGATCGGTTTTCGGCTTTCTCTCGAGGTTCTCGCCCGGCGAACCGGGGCACTGTCATGATAGTTCTCCACGGTGTCGCGTTAACCGATAGAAGCGGGCGTAAGGCAGCAAAACACGAGCCGGGCAAACCCAACATTTGACCAGAGACATGATTCGGAGCTGATGCATATAAGGCCTAACTCGAGAGGCCGAATACTCCCTCAGGTATTCGGTCTTTATAAAAGCGGGCAGAATAATGCCCTAAGCCCCTGGTGTCTAGATGCGCGCATAAAAATTCTGGTGCGGCCAATGCCAAAACGCTTGACCTCCTCCTCGGTTATAGTAAGAAACCGGGGATGTATATCAACAAGAGACAGTAAAAAAGGTTTACGCAGGTCTTAATCTGAAAAGAATCCTTTGCAACGGGTCCCTCTTGCGTCTGCGCTTTGTGTCTCCGTTGTGCCGTATCTGGGCCGGGTGTAGCTCGTTGTTCATCTGTAAAAGAGAGGAACTTAGTTTACAAGAAAAAGGATCGTGCAAAAGGTGTACTTTATATTAAATAAACAGAGTACGATTCGAAGAAGTGAATAAAATTGAGCTTTATTGTCTCTTGTTGTACATGCGTGTAGCCCCTTGTATGGGGGTATGCCGCTAGTAGGCGCCGGACTCGTCTAGCCATGTCCGGGGTTTGAATGACCTATTCAGGTTCTTTGACTAGCGGAGCCGGATAGGTGTGGGGTTGTCAAGGCAGTCTCACGTTCTTCCGTGCTCGAGTAACACTTAATACTCCCTTTTAATGAGATGATTCCGCGTGGACCGGGCATTTTAAGTGTTAGAGATGCATAATGCGGTATTGCGTTAAAGCGGGAGAAAGCTTGGCGTCCCAATAGTGCTTGATGGCTACTTTTAAATGGGGTGACATGGAAGACTAACTTTTCGCGACGGAAGTTGTCGGATGAACCGAACACAACTTCTAGCAGTAGGGAGCCCGTACAATGGGCATCTGGGCCTGGTATTACCCCTTTAAAGGAGGTGTTGCTATGGCGAATTTTGGTTGGGTCTATCCCCATCCACGTGGATTGTGTCTGATATATCGAGGTTTATGTCACTGCCGCCATCCATGAGGACTTGTGTAAATTGGAATCCATCGATTATAGGATCCAATATCAAGGCAGTCCATCCTGCGTTCGGATACTTTCGGAGTAGTCACGATGGTCGAAGGTGATTGGTTTTGACAACGAGTGTTGGTACTCCGCTAGGGTAGTATATGCGACAGCAGCGTCTTAATGGGCGCCGCTCTGTTTTTCCTTTTATCACGTGAAGTGAGTTTCTTGTTTTAACCTCTTGCGGAAATTCTTTTGTTTTCCGGTGCTCTGCTTGTGGGGTTCGTCGTCATCCTCGCTTGGTGTGTCGGGCCCCTTGTGTTCGGCGTTGAGTCTGCCGGATTTGTTTGAAGACCCAGCAATCTCTGTGGGTATGGTTTGCGAGCCTCCAGAAGTCTTGTGGATTTGACATATCTTGTCCAAGATTTTGTTTAAGTTGGATAGCTCATCTCTATCGTCCTTAAGGGGCAGTTTTTATTGTTACGACGTGAGCTTTTGAATCCGACGTTGATCGTCGCGCTTCTTTGGACCGTTCCCTTTAATCCGCGCTGGTCCTTGTTGCGTCGTGGTTTCCCATTTCCATCCCTGACTTCAGATGTACTTGGGTCGCTAGTGCTGCATCTTGCTAGCCAGCTATCCTCTCCCGCGCAAAAGCGGGTCATGAGGCTTGTTAATGCAGCCATGGTTCTTGGTTTCTCTTGGCCGAGGTGTCTGGCGAGCCATTCGTCTCGAACGTTGTGTTTGAAAGCTGCTAAGGCTTCGGCGTCCGGACAGTCGACTATTTGGTTCTTTTTGGTGAGGAAACTGTTCCAGAATTTGCGGGCTGACTCTCTGGGTTGTTGAGTTATATGACTTAAATCGTCTGCATCCGTAGGACGGACATAAGTCCCTTGAAAATTTGCCTAAAAAGCATCGTCGAGCTCTTCCCAACTTCCAATGGTATTTTCGGGGAGGCCTTTGAGCCATTGCCGGGCTGACCCTTTGAGCTTGAGGGGTAAGTATTTTATGGAGTGGAGATCATCTCCTCTAGCCATGTGTATGTGGAGGATATAGTCCTCAATCCAGACTCTGTGGTCTGTTGTTCCGTCAGATGCCTCTATGTTTACGGGTTTGAATCACCGGGAATCGTGATCCGGCACCTCATCGGTGAAACATAGGGGTGTCTGGCGCCCTATATTTGGGTGTGCCTTGATGTTCGGATATTTGGCGTGTTGCATTGCTTTGAAGAGCTTGCTTTCTCGGCCCATAGATGGACCTTATTGGGCCATCCTTTTGATGTGAATCCTTATGCAGATCACGTGCCGGCTTGTGTGCGGCGCCATTTGCCGCTCTCTTTTTGCCGTGGGGTCGTCCATCCGACCGGGAGGCCTTCTTATTTTTTGATTGTGGGGGCTCTATGGCCTCCTCATCAAATTCGGGCGATAGTTTTCTCTTTGGGTAGCTCTTTGTTCGTATCGTCACCGTATTTGTCTCATGCGGTGTTGAATACTTGCTCCATCTGATTCTCGAGTGCATCTTCCGCTGTTTTGAGCTTCCGCTTACGCTTTTTCAGGCTACGCGATGGCGAAGAGCCTTTGTGGAGGTTATTTTGCTCCAACAATTTGTCCGGCGTGAGATCGTCCGGACTATTGTCTTCCTTGAGGACGGGTTGTTTATCCAAGTTGTCTTGTTCGGACGATTGCTCGATAGCATGTTAAATGCTCTACCGTTCGCCCTGCTCTATGGCTGGGTCTTTGTTGAGGCGGGACTTGGTTCGGCGTTTACGTTGCCGCTTTGACTGCTTTTCGAGGATTTATCTTCGTGGCGTCCGTTGTTCCTCGTCTTCATTTCCTTTAGGTGTATCCACCATGTATACATCATGGGATGAGGTGGTTGTCCAGCATCCTATAGGCGCTGGTTCATGGTTGTCTCCTACATCGTCGTCCATACCGTCGATGTCTTCGGAGTCGAAATCGAGCACGTCGTGTAAGCTTTCAACAGTGGCTATGAAGTGGGTGGTGGGTGGGCGTTGAATTTCTTCATCGTCCGCATCCCAACCTTCCTGACCGTAGTCCGGCCATGGCTCTCTGGATAAAGAGAGAGACTTTAGTGAATTCAGGGTGTCGCCAAAGGGCGAGTGCTGAAAGATGTTCGCGGCAGTGAACTCCATGACCGGCGCCCGATCGGATTCGATTGATGAGGCGTGGAGGGTTCGGAGTCCGGAGGAGTCCGCACCGAGTCACGGTCTTCGCAAAGGACAGGGATTGTGTTCGGATTAATCGCCGTAGAGATTTCAGCCCCCGAGGTGGTGTCCAACCAACCATCCTTGATCGGCAAGATCGGCTCCGAATCAATGTTCGGAGCGGACACTAGTGCGGCCTCCAGGACACTGTCCGGCGGCAGAGTTAGATCATGCCCATCGAGGCGGCGGCGGCTATCGTGGCTCGAATCCGTCGAAGATCAAGTCTCCGTGGATGTCGGCCGTATAATTCAAGCTTCCAAATCTGACACGATGGCGGGGCGTAGCTTCGATCTGCTCGGATGGCCAAGTGAATTGGCCCGCAGTGCAAAGCCGCCGAATACGAAGATCTGTCCAGGGAGAAAAGTCTCACCCTGGACCGCGTCGTTGTTGATGATCGAAGGAGCCATTGTGCCTATCGGTGAAGACACAGAGGAACTCTCAATGAAAGCACCAATGTCGGTGTCAAAACCGGCGGATCTCGGGTAGGGGGTCCCGAACTATGCGTCTAGGCGGATGGTAACAGGAGACAAGGGACACGATGTTTTTACCCAGGTTCGGGCCCTCTCGATGGAGGTAATACCCTACTCCTGCTTGATTAATATTGATGATATGGGTAGTACAAGAGTAGATCTATCACGAGATCAAGGAGGCTAAACCCTAGAAGCTAGCCTATGGTATGATTGTTGTTCGTCCTACGGACTAAAACCCTCTGGTTATATAGACACCGGATAGGTTAGGGTTACCGCAGTCGGTTACAATGGTAGGAGATCTACAAATCCAGACGCCAAGCTTGCCTTCCACGCCAAGGAAAGTCCCATCTGGACACGGGACGAAGTCTTCAATCTTGTATCTTCATAGTCTTGGAGTCCGGTCGTGATGATAGTTCGGCTATCCGGACACCCCCTAGTCCAGGACTCCCACAACCCCCTTTAACAGTATGGTGTTTCCTATGACTCAAGAAAGAGAAAACGATACTACAAAAACAAAAGTCTTCACGCTTCATGTTCCTCAAATGAATACCACGTCTTCAAGGTCACACCAATTTCTTCACTTTCAAAGTCTTCAGAAAGTCTTCAGAATACCGAAGTCTTCAGACGAAGAACTTTATTTTTAGGGGTCGAATTTCTCTGTAAATATCAAACTCCTCATAGACTTATAGACCTGTGTACACTCATAAACACATTAGTCCCTTAACCTATAAGTCATCAATACACCAAAATCACTAAGGGGTACTAGATGCACTTACAGTTTCTATGGATGAAAGTAAGAAAAGAACAGTTATGCTTAGAGCTAAAAGAGATTTTTAGAGAAAGCGTTTTCTAGTGATTACTTTCGCAAGGGTGATGAAGATCTTAAAATGATTGGTGTTTCTTCTATTGATTCCTTGTTTAGTAAAGTTGAGATTGATGAAAAAGGGACTGGAGAAGAGTCAACTTTAGGTAGAAGGCGTCCCAATATTTCGGAGGGTGAAAATCTTGTTGAGAAAATTGATGAAAGTTGGTTTGGAGAGGTCAAAACTTTAGCTAGTGATGCACCCACTCTTTTGGATTAAAAAGACTTTAATTATGATAGTTGCTCTTTGATTGATTGTATTTCTTTGTTGCAATCCATGCTAAATTTATCCCATGCTTATGAACTAAACAAAGCTTTTACTAAACATATTGTTGATGCTATGATGAAAGCTTTGGAAGTAAAATTGGAATTAGAAGTATCAATTCCTAGAAAATTGCATGATGAATGGGAACCTACTATCAAAGTCAAGATTAAAAATTACGAGTGTTTTGCTTTGTGTGACTTGGATGCTAGTGTTTCTACAAATCCGAAATATTTATGTGATGTGCTTGGTCTTACCAATCTTGAAGAGTGTTCTTTGAATTTGCACTTGGCGGATTCTACTATTAAAAAGCCTATGGGAAGAATTAATGATGTTCTTATTCTTGCAAATAGAAATTATGTGCCCATAGATTTTATTGTTCTTGATTTGATTGCAATCTGTCTTGTCCAATTATTCTTGGTAGACCGTTTTTACGCACTATTGGTGTCGTGATTGATACGAAAGAAGGCAATATTACGTTCCAATTTCCTTTGAGGAAGGGTATGGAACACTTTCCTAGGACAAAAATCAGGCCACATTATGAATCAATCATGAGGGCATCTTATGGATCTCGAGCCAAAGATGACAAAACTTAGATCCTTGGCTTATGCCTAGCTAAGGGCGTAAAACTATAGCGCTTGTTGGGAGGCAACCAAATGAATAAGTTTTGTTTTTTGCTTTTTGCTTTTTTGCTTTCTATTCTTGTGTGTTTTCACAATTATGCTACTGGTATGATTGTGTTTTTTGTGTTTTAATTAGTGTTTGTGCCAAGTAAAGCCTTTAGGATCTTCTTGGGTGATAGTTGTTTGATCTTGCTGAAAAACAGAAACTTTGGTGCTCATGAAAATAATTGTTTAAAATCACCAGAACGTGATAAAATACCAATTTTTTTGCAGTAGATCAATATAAAAATTACCCTGGTCTTCCTAATTTTTCAGAATTTTTGGAGTTACAGAAGTATACGAAAGTGTCAGATTGCTACAGACTGTTCTGTTTTGACAGATTCTGTTTTCTTTGTGTTGTGTGCTTATTTTGATGGCTCTATGGTTTTCTTTGATGAGTTTTTGCCACATAAAAGTTGGAATACATTATATATAATACAAAAACAAAATATGAGTTGGTTATATACATCACTTATAGTAGTGGGTTGCCTTCTTATACTAACGGATCTCATGAAGGTTTCGTTGAATTTTGTGTGATTGAAGTTTTCAAGTTTTGGAATATCTTACAATGGATGAAGGAAGGATAGAAGAGCCTAAGATTGGGGATGCCTCGGCATCCCAAGCTATAATCCAAATATGAGTAACCAACTAAGCTTCGGGATGCCACCGAGTGGCATCCCCTCTTTCTTCCAATGACTATTGGTATTTTACTCGAAGCTATATTTTTATTCGTCACATGATATGTGTTTTGCTTGGAGTGTCTTGTATGATATGAGTCTTTGCTTGCTTTATTTTGTGTTTTAAGTCATCAATCCTTGTTGGACACACCTATTTGAGAGAGCCAAAATTATATCATGACTTGTTAGAATTGCTCTCTGTGCTTCACTTAAATCTTTTATGAGCTAGGACTTGCTCTAGTGCTTCACTTATATCTTTTTGAGCATGGTGTGCTGTAGTATTTTTGAAGAAATGCTCTATTGCTTCACTTAAATTGATTTGAGAGTTAGTAAATTTTTGAAGAAATTCTCTCTTGCTTCACTTAAATTATTTTGAGAGAAATAAATTTTTCTATGCTCATGATCTTCACTTATATTTGTTTGAGCTTATGTAAAGGAAACACATGAAAATTAGTCCCAAAGTGATAGATATCCAAGAAGGATAAGTAAAAAATTTATGAAGATCATTGGACAAAATAAACTTGATTCTTAGTAATAGTTTTGAGATATGATGATGTGATATGTGAGTTGTGTTGATGAGTAATTATGCTTTAGTAACAATATTGGTGTTAATGTTTGTGATTCCCTATGCATGCACGAAAGTCAATAGTCATGCAATCAAATTATATCCTACTTGTGGTGCATTATTTGGTGTTAATTATGCTTAATGCTTGCTGATGTCTACTACACAACCTTCTTTTTGTAGACGTTGTTGGGACTCCAAGTGCAGAGGTTTGTAGCACAGTAGCAAATTTCCCTCAAGTGGATGACCTAAGGTTTATCAATCTGTGGGAGGCGTAGGTTGAAGATGGTCTCTCTCAAACAACCCTGAGACCAAATAACAAAGAGTCTCTTGTGTCCCCAACACACCCAATACAATTGTAAATTGTATAGGTGCACTAGTTCGGCGAAGAGATGGTGATACAAGTGCAATATGGATGGTAGATATAGGTTTTTGTAATCTGAAAATATAAAAATAGCAAGGTAACTAAAAATAAAAGTGAGCACGAACGGTATTGCAATGCTAGGAAACAAGGCCTAAGGTTCATACTTTCACTAGTGCAAGTTGTCTCAACAATAATAACATAATTGGATCATATAACTGTCCCTCAACATGCAACAAAGAGTCACTCCAAAGTCACTAATAGCGGGGAACAAACGAAGAGATTATGGTAGGGTAGGAAACCACCTCAAAGTTATTCTTTCTGATCAATCTATTCAAGAGTCCATAGTAAAATAACACGAAGCTATTCTTTCGTTTCGATCTATCATAGAGTTCGTACTAGAATAACACCTTAAGACAAATCAACCAAAACCCTAATGTCACCTAGATACTCCAATGTCACCTCAAGTATCCGTGGGTATGATTATACGATATGCATCACACAATCTCAGATTCATCTATTCAAACCAACACAAAGTACTTCAAAGAGTGCCCCAAAGTTTCTACTGGAGAGTCAAGACGAAACGAGTGCCAACCCCTATGCATAAGTTCACAAGGTCATGGAACCCGCAAGTTGATCACCAAAAACATGCATCAAGTAGATCACGTGATACCCCATTGTCACCACAGATAAGCACATGCAAGACATACATCAAGTGTTCTCAAATCCTTAAAGACTCAATCCGATAAGATAACTACAAAGGGAAAACTCAATCCATTACAAGAGAGTAGAGGGGAGAAACATCATAAGATCCAACTATAATAGCAAAGCTCGCGATACATCAAGATCGTGCCGAATCAAGAACACGAGAAAGAGAAAGAGAGAGAGAGAGAGAGAGAGAGAGAGAGAGAGAGAGAGAGAGAGAGAGAGAGAGAGAGAGAGAGATATCAAACACGTAGCTAATGGTACATACCCTCAGCCCCGAGGGTGAACTACTCTCCTTGTCATGGAGAGCGCCGGGATGATGAAGATGGCCACCGGAGAGGGATTCCCCCTCCGGCAGGGTGCCGGAACGGGTCTAGATTGGTTTTCAGTGGCTATAGAGGCTTGCGGCGGCGGAAATCCCGATCTAGGTTATGTTCTAGGGGTTACTGTATATATAAGAGGTTTTGGCGTCGAGAACAAGTCAGGGGGTCTCCGGGGTGTCCACGAGGTAGGGAGGCGCGCCCAGGGGGTGGGCACGCCCCCCACCCTCGTGGGCAGCCCGAGACTCTTCTGGCCCAACTCTTTTACTCCATGGCCTTCTTCTGGTCCAAAAATAAGTTCCGTGAAGTTTCAGGTCAATTGGACTCCGTTTGGTTTTCCTTTTCTGCGATACTCAAAAACAAGGAAAAAAACAGAAACTGGCACTAGGCTCTGGGTTAATAGGTTAGTCCCAAAAATCATATAAAATAGCATATAAATGCATATAAAACATCCTAGATGGATAATATAATAGCATGGAACAATAAAAATTATAGATATGTTGGAGACGTGTCAAGCATCCCCAAGCTTAATTCCTGCTCGTCCTCGAGTAGGTAAATGATAAAAACAGAATTTTTGATGTGGAATGCTACCTAACATATTTATCAATGTAATCTTATTTATTGTGGAAAAAATATTCAGATCCATAAGATTCAAGACAAAAGTTTAATATTGACATAAAAATAATGATACTTCAAGCATACTAACTAAGCAATCATGTCTTCTCAAAATAACATGGCCAAAGAAAGTTCATCCCTAAAAAATCATATAGTTTGGTCATGCTCCATTTTCGTCACACAAGAATGCTCTTATCATGCATAACCCCGATGACAAGCCAAGCAATTGTTTCATACTTTAGTAATCTCAAACCTTTTCAACTTTCACGCAATACATGAGCGTGAGCCATGGACATAGCACTATGGGTGGAATAGAGTATGATGATGGGGGTTGTGTGGAGAAGACAAAAAAGAGTAAGTCTCACATTGACGCGGCTAATCAACGGGCTAGGGAGATGCCCATCAATTGATGTTAATGCAACGAGTAGGGATTGCCATGCAACGGATGCACTAGAGATAAAAATGTATGAAAGCTCAACAAAAGAAACTAAGTGGGTGTGCATCCAACTTGCTTGCTCACGAAGACCTAGGGCATTTGAGGAAGCCCATTGTTGGAATATACAAGCCAAGTTCTATAATGAAAAATTCCCACTAGTATATGCAAATGACAAAATAAGAGACTCTCTATCATAAAGATCATGGTGCTACTTTGAAGCACAAGTGCGGAAAAAGGATAGTATCATTGTCCCTTCTTTTTTTGGGCCTTCCCCCCCCCCCCTTTTGGCCTTTCTTTTTTTTCTTTTTTTATTTGGCCTTTCCTTTTTTTGGCCTTTCCCTTTTTTTCATGGGACAATGCTCTATTAATGATGATCATCACACTTCTATTTATTTACAACTCAATGATTACAACTCGATACTAGAACAAAATATGACTCTATATGAATGCCTCCGGCAGTGTACCGGGATGGGCAGTGAATCAAGAGTGACATGTATGAAATATTATGCATCGTGGCTTTGCCAAAAATACGATGTCAACTACATGATCATGCAAGGCAATGTGACAATGATGAAGTGTGTCATAATAGATGAAACAGTGGAAAGTTGCATGGCAATATATCTCGGAATGGCTATGGAAATGCCATAATAGGTAGGTATGGTGGCTGTTTTGAGGAGGATATAAGGAGGTTTATGTGTGATAGAGCGTATCATATCACGGGGTTTGGATGCACCGGCGAGGTTTGCACCAACTCTCATGGTGAGAAAGGGAAATCCACGGTACCGAAGAGGCTAGCAATGATGGAAGGGTGAGAGTGCGTATAATCCATGGACTCAACATTAGTCATAAAGAACTCACATACTTATTGCAAAAATATACAAGTCATCAAAAACCAAGCACTACGCGCATGCTCCTAGGGGGATAGATTTGTAGGAAAAGACCATCGCTCGTCCCTGACCGCCACTCATAAGGATGACAATCAAAGAACACCTCATGTTTTAAAAAATTCACACAACGGTTACCATACGTGCATGCTACAGGACTTGCAAACTTCATCATAAGTATTTCTCAAATTCAATATTACTCAACTAGCATGACTCTAATATCACCATCTTCATATCTCAAAACAATTATCAAGTGTCAAACTTCTCATAGTATTCAATGCACTCTATATGAAAGTTTTTATTATATCCCTCTTGGATGCCCATCATATTATGACTAAATTCATAACCAAATAAAATTACCATGCTGTTTAGGACTCTCAAAATAATATAAGTGAAGCATGAGAGTTCATCTATTTCTTCAAAATAAAACCACCGCTGTGCTCTAAAAGGATATAAGTGAAGCACTAGAGCAAATGACAAACTACTCCGAAAGATATAAGTGAAGATCAATGAGTAGTTGCATAATTATGCAACTATGTGAAGACTCTCTAACATTTAAGAATTTCAGATCTTGGTATTTTATTCAAAAAGCAAGAAAAACAAAAGAAAATAAAATGACGCTCCAAGCAAAACACATATCATGTGGTGAATAAAAATATAGCCTCAAGTAAAGTTACCGATGAACGAAGACGAAAGAGGGGATGCCTTCCGGGGCATCCCCAAGCTTAGGATCTTGGTTGTACTTGAATATTATGTTGGGTGCCTTGGCAATCCCCAAGCTTAGGCTCTTGCCACTCCTTATTCCATAGTCCATCGAATATTTACCCAAAACTTGAAAACTTCACAACACAAAACTCAACAGAAAACTCGTAAGCTCCGTTAGTATAAGAAAATAAAACCACCACTTAGGTACTATTGTGAACTCATTCTAAATTCATGTTGGTGTAATATCTACTGTATTCCAACTTCTCTATGGTCCGTACCCTCCGATACTACTCATAGATTCATCAAAATAAGCAAACAACAAATGAAAACAGAATCTGTCAAAAACAGAACAGTCTGTAGTAATCTGTATCAAACGTATACTTCAGGAACTCCAAAAATTCTGAAATAAATTGTTGTACCTGAGGAACTTATCTATTAATCATCTTCAAAAAGAATCAACCTAAAATCACTCTCCAGTAAAAAATGGCAGCTAATATCATGAGCGCAAAAGTTTCTGTTTTTTACAGAAAGATCGCAAAGACTTCGCCCAAGTCTTCCCAAAGGTTCTACTTGGCACAAACACTAACTAAAACGTAAAACCACATCTAAAAAGAGGCTAGATGAATTATTTATTACTAAAAAGGAGCAAAAAGCAAAGAACAAAAATAAAATTGGGTTGCCTCCCAACAAGCGCTAACATTTAACGCCTCTAGCTAGGCATGATGATTTTAATGATGCTCACATAAAAGATAAGAATTGAAACATAAAGAGAGCATCATGAAGCATATTACTAACACATTTAAGTCTAACCCACTTACTATGCATAGGGATTGAGCAAACAACTTATGGGAACAATAATCAACTAGCATAGGAAGGCAAAACAAGCATAACTTCAAGATTTTCAACACATAGAGAGGAAACTTGATATTATTGCAATTCCTACAAGCATATATTCCTCCCTCATAGTAATTTTCAGTAGCATCATGAATGAATTCAACAATATAACCATCACATAAAAGCATTCTTTTCATTATGCACAAGCATATAATTTTTATTACTCTCCACATAAGCAAATTTGTTCTCATGAATAGTAGTGGGAGCAAACTCGACAAAATAACTATCATGTGAAGCATAATCCAATTGAAAATTAAATTATGATGACAAGTTTCATGGTTATATTTATTCTTTATATCATACATGTCATCACAATAATCATCATAAATAGGAGGCATGATTTCATCATAATAAATTTGCTCATCAAAACTTGGGGGACTAAACATATCATCTTCACCAAACATAGCATCCCAAGCTTTGCATATCATTAGCATCATGGGTATTCAAAGGATTCATACTAACAACATTGCAATCATGATCATCATTCAAATATTTAGTGCCAAACATTCTAATGCATTCTTCTTCTAACATTTTGGCACAATTATCGGAATCCCTATTTTCATGAAAGATATTAAAAAATATGAAGCATATGAGGTACCCTCAATTCCATTTTTTTGTAGTTTTCTTTTATAAACTAAATTAGTGATAAAACAAGAAACTAAAAGATTCGATTGCAAGATCTAAAGATATAACTTCAAGCACTCACCTCCCCGGCAACGGTGCCAGAAACTGCTTGATGTCTACTACACAACCTTCTTGTAGACGTTGTTGAGCCTCCAAGTGCAGAGGTTTGTAGGACAGTAGCAAATTTCCCTCAAGTGGATGACCTGAGGTTTATCAATCCGTGGGAGGCGTAGGTTGAAGATGGTCTCTCTCAAACAACCCTGCAACCAAATAACAAAGAGTCTCTTGTGTCCCCAACACACCCAATACAATGGTAAATTCTATAGGTGGACTAGTTCGGCGAAGAGATGGTGATACAAGTGCAATATGGATGGTAGATATAGGTTTTTTTAATATGAAAATATAAAAACAGCATGGTAACTAATAATAAAAGTGAGCACGAACGGTATTGCAATGCTAGGAAACAAGGCCTAAGGTTCATACTTTCACTAGTGCAAGTTGTCTCAACAATAATAACATAATTGGATCATATAACTATCCCTCGACATGCAACAAATAGTCACTCCAAAGTCACTAATAGCGGAGAACAAACGAAGAGATTATGGTAGGGTATGAAACCACCTCAAAGTTATTCTTTCTGATCAATCTATTCAAGAGTCCATAGTAAAATAACATGAAGCTATTCTTTCCGTTCGATCTATCATAGAGTTCGTACTAGAATAACACCTTAAGACACAAATCAACCAAAACCCTAATGTCACCTAGATACTCGAATGTCACCTCAAGTATCCGTGGGTTGATTATACGATATGCATCACACAATCTCAGATTCATCTATTCAAACCAACACAAAGTACTTCAAAGAGTGCCCCAAAGTTTCTACCGGAGAGTCAAGACGAAAACGTGTGCCAACCCCTATGCATAAGTTCACGAGGTCACGGAACCCGCAAGTTGATCACCAAAACATGCATCAAGTAGATCACATGATATCCCATTGTCACCACAGATAAGCACATGCAAGACATGCATCAAGTGTTCTCAAATCCTTAAAGACTCAATCCGATTAGATAACTTCAAAGGGAAAATCAATCCATTACAAGAGAGTAGAGGGGAGAAACATCATAAGATCCAACTATAATAGCAAAGCTCGCGGTACATCAAGATCGTGCGAATCAAGAACACGAGAGATAGAGAGAGAGAGAGAGATCAAACACATAGCTCTTGGTACATACCCTCAGCCCCGAGGGTGAACTACTCCCTCCTCGTCATGGAGAGCGCCGGGATGAAGAAGATGGCCACCGGAGCGGATTCCCCCCTCGGCGAGTCTTGAAGCAGGTCTAGATTGGTTTTCGGTGGCTACATAGGCTTGCGGCGGTGGAACTCCCGATCTAGGTTAAGTTCTGGGGGTTTCTGTATATATAAGAGGTTTTGGCGTCGAGAACAAGTCAGGGGGGGGTATCTGGGCTATCCACGAGGTAGGGAGGCGCACCCAGAGGGTGGGCGCGCCACCCACCCACGTGGGCAGCCCGGGACTCTTCTGGCCCAACTCTTTTAATCCATGGCCTTCTTCTGGTCCAAAAATAAGTTCCGTGAAGTTTCAGGTCAATTGGACTCCGTTTGGTTTTCCTTTTCTGCGATACTCAAAAACAAGGAAAAAACAAAAACTGGCACTGGGCTCTGGGTTAATAGGTTAGTCCCAAAAATCATATAAAATAGCATATAAATCATATAAAACATCCTAGACAGATAATATAATAGCATGGAACAATAAAAAATTATAGATACGTTGGATACGTATCACTTGCTTATGAGATTATTCATTTCTTGGTTGGTCGCTTCTCAATCTTTTGCTAGCCTTCATTTTGCACCAAGTATGACCTCTACTTGTGCATCCAAAATCCTTTAAACCAGTTTTGCCATATGAGTCCACTATATCTACCTATATGCGGTATTATTTTGCCATTCTAAGCAAATTTGCATGTGCCATCTCTAATTTTCAAAATAAACTTCTCTTTTGTGTATTTGTTTCGCTCGAAACGGTAACGGGTGGCTAATATTTTCAATGTTGGATGTGTTATTCTCACGATGAGTGTTTATTCACTTGTCATTGCACGAGAGTAAGGCAAAGGTTTTAGGGATGCCCAGTCCCGAAATGCAAAAATGAATTTACTTTATGTTGTCAAATGATAAATTCCTTGGAAAGTGTTGGTATGGAAGGCACCCGTGGATACGGTTAGCCATGGAAAGTGAAAGTATGGTGGAAAAAGGAATAAACTTTATTTTCTGTTTGGGAACCGCCTATAGCATATCTAGCATGGAAAGTGTTCAGAACTCTAAGTCGTTTTCCTTGGTGGGATGGATACACCTCCCAAAATGTTTTTATCTCTATTTTTTTGCTTTGAGCTCTGGCACCTCTACGAATCCCTACTTCCCTCTATGAAGGGCCTTTCTTTTACTTATGCAATTTTAATTTTTGAACTTTAGTCTCCACCTTCTCTTATAAAAGCACCAACTAAGAGGCAATATGATCATGCTTAAGTATTGGGTGTAGCTAACATTCAAATGTGTTTCATGAATGGATCAATGTTTGAGCATGATGGGCTAGGGATAACTTGTTTTAGCATTGATATTTTAAAACATATGGTTGCTTGTTGATATGCTTGAGTATCTAAATTATTATGTCAAAACTAGACTATTGCCTTGAATCACATAAAAGTCCAAATGCCCATTCTATAAAGAAAAGAATATGATACAACATGATTAACAGCACTCCACATCAAACATTCTATTTTTATCACTTACCTACTCGAGGACGAGCAGGAGTAAAGCTTGGGGATGCTGATACGTCTCTAACGTATCTATAATTTTTGATTGTTCGATGTTGTTCTATTACCAATCTTGGATGTTTTATAATCATTTTGTAGTCATTTTATATCATTTTTTGGTACTAACCTATTGACATAGTGCCAAGTGCCAGTTGCTGTTTTTTCCATGTTTTTTACATCGCAGGAAATCAATATCAGACGGAGTCCAAATGCCATGAAACTTTACGATGATTTTTTATGGACCAAAAGGAAGAAGTTGGGCCCTGGTTGCACCTGGGGGGAGTCCTCAGGAGGGGACAACCCACCAGGGCATGCCAGGAGGCCCAGGCGCGCCCTGGTGGGTTGTGCCCACCTCGAATGGGGTTCAGCACCTCCATTGGTGCCTCTCCGATGATGCGTGAGTAGTTCTTTGTAGACCTTCGGGTCCATAGTTAGTAGCTAGATGGCTTCCTCTCTCTCGCTGAATTCTCAATACAAGGTCTCTTGGAGAACCATATGATGTAACTCTTTTTGCAGTGTGTTTGTTGGGATCTGATGAACTTTGAGTTTATGATCAGTTATATCGTTTTATATCCATGGAAGTTATTTGAGTTTCTTTGATCTCTTATATGCATGATCTCTTATAGCCTCGTAAATTTTCTCTGATAATTGGGTTTTGTTTGGCCAACTTGATCTATTTATCTTGCAATGGGAAGAGGTGCTTTGTAGTGGGTTCGATCTTATGGTGCACAAATTGCAGCAAGGTATTTATGGTTTTAGTAATATGATGTGAATGGACCCGGGGGGGCATAGCTTTAACTAGAGGCATCTCTCTCATGAACATAGTAATGGTGGGTACACAAATTACTGTTGGGCAATTGACAGAAAATCGCATAGTTATGGTGTTATTCATGACATGATCAATATGTAGGCATTACATCCGTGGCAAGTAGACTGAAACGATTCTGCATCTACTACTATTACTCCACCACTCGACCGCTATCCGGTATGCATCTTCTGGTATTAAGTTCATAAAGAAAAGTGTAATGCTTGGAGCATGCTGGCATAATGTAGACAAAGTAAGACCAAATAATATGTCCGAACCCCGTCGTTTTACCCTTAAAGTAGCAACAATACAAATATGTGCCTCGCTACCCCTTCTGTCACTGGGTGAGGACACCGCAAGATTGAACCTACCACAAACACCTCTCCCACTGAAGATAAATCAATCTAATTGGCCAAACTAGTTGGATAGATCGGAGATAAATACAAAGTTATAGAAATCACAAATAATAAAGTTCATAAAAGACTCTGTTACTTTCAACGAATAATCTGATCATAAATTGGATCCCGACAAACGCACCGCAAAAGAATTACATTGAATCAATCTCCAAAGAGAACATTGTATTGAAGATCGAGAGAGAGAGAGAGAGAGAGAGAGAGAGAGATCTAGCTACTGCTATGGACCAGTAGGTGTCGGTGTCAAAACCGGTGGATCTCGGGTAGGGGGTCCCGAACTGTGCATCTAAGGCGGATGGTAACAGGAGGCGGGGGACACAATGTTTACCCAGGTTCGGGCCCTCTCGATGGAGGTAATACCCTACTTCCTGCTTGATTGATCTTGATGATATGAGTATAACAAGAGTTGATCTACCACGAGATCATAGAGGCTAAACCCTAGAAGCTAGCCTATGATTATGATTGTTGTTGTCCTACGGACTAAACCCTCCGGTTTATATAGACACCGGAGGGGGCTAGGGTTACACAGAGTCGGTTACAAGGGAGGAGATCTACATATCCGAATTGCCAAGCTTGCTTTCCACGCAAACGAGAGTCCCATCCGAACACGGGACAAAGTCTTCAATCTTGTATCTTCATAGTCCAACAGTCCGGCCAAAGTATATAGTCTGGCTGTCCGAGGACCCCTAATCCAGGACTCCCTCAGTAGCCCCTGAACCAGGCTTCAATGACGATGAGTCCGTGGCAGATTGTCTTCGGCATTGCAAGGCGGGTTCTTCATCCGAATACTCCATATAAGATTTCGAACACAAGGATCGTGTCCGGCTCTGCAAAACAAATTCCACATACCACCGTAGAGAGTATAATATTTCCAAAAATCTAATCTGCTGACAACTTTTCATGACGTGACATCACGCCACGGCCGGTCATTATTCAACCGCTTTTTCCCAACCAGTATCGCACATATTGCGAGGCGGTTTTCTTGGAACGTCTTGTCGAAGCAGAGATCGTGTCCCCTTATCACGGGATTCTCATCAATACGGGTGTGGGTAACCCAACCGTGCCATCAATCACGACGCTTGGGGAATAAGCGAGTTTACCAGGCAAGTGGGGAGGCACACAGTTTGTACCGCCCTTATAAAGGGACGAGGACTCCTCTTTTTCACCCATGCCTTCTTCTTCCCTGCCCATCTATTCTCGCGCACTCGAGCTCCAGTGCCCAAGTTTGCATTTTCTCCGCAAAACTACTCCAAACATGTCCGGAGCGGGAGGCAAGTGGACGGTCTCTTCCGTGACGGAGGAGAACATTACGAAGCTCCGGGAAGCCGGATACCTGGCCGCAGACATCGCGCACCGGCTCCCAGATGCGGGACAGATCGTTCCCACCCCCGAACCCCATGAAAGGGTTGTATTCCTTACCCATTTCGCCCGCGGGCTAGGATTTCCCCTCCACCCATTTGTTCGCGGGCTCATGTTCTACTACGGGCTGGACTTTCATGATCTGGCCCCCAATTTCATCCTCAGCATCTCGGCGTTTATCGTCGTGTGCGAGGCCTTCCTCCGCATCAAGCCCCACTTCGGCCTGTGGCTGAAGTCCTTCAACATTAAACCGAAGGTGGTGGTCGGCTAGCAAGCGGAGTGCGGAGGCACCATGGCGGGAAAAATGCCCAACGTCACCTGGCTCGAAGGCTCCTATGTGGAGACCGTAAAGGGGTGGCAATCGGGGTGGTTCTACATCACCGAGCCATGACACCAACCGGGTGGCGGCCCCACAATTCGATCTGGCATCCCCATGCGGCTCACCTCCTGGAAAGAGAAGGGCCTATCCTGGGGTTCATCGGTGGAGCTGACCGGACTCCAGAACTGTGTTAAAAACATGATAAGCAAGAAAATCAAGCTTGTCAACGTGCTGTCAAACATGATAAGCAGGACATCTGGAAGGTGCTGTTCAAGGCCGCTGAGGTACCTCCTCCCCTTACCGAGGATCGCAGACTCAGCCCAAAGCGCCCTGCCAATCTGGTAAGCTCCTTATATCTCATAAGATGTTTCTTTCCCCAGTATAATCCTTTGGGGGATCTAAGCCTCCACGCCATTTAACAGGACTGGGTCGCGACAGCGGAGCAGATCGATTGTCCAGCCCCATTCGCTCAAGATCCAAAGAAGGGCTCTCTTAACGGAGATGCTGGTTCCGGCGCCCTATGAGGCGCTGGAGAAGAAGGCCAAGAAGAAGGCCACAGGGACCAGGAAATGTCTCCGGTGCAAGGTCGTATCAGACTCATCGTCCAATAACACTGAGGCGCCCTCCTCCCACGAAAACGCGGAGGAGGAAGAGGAAAGTTCTCCCCAAATGGGAGACAAGAAAAGGAAGGCCGCCCGTCAGAAGGCGAAGGGTCCAAGAAGGGAAGGACTCTCCTTCCGGACTGCTCCACGGCGGCCGCTTTTAGCGACGAGGAGTGGTTACCCAGGGACAAGCCCCTGGCGAAGTCGTAAGTATCTGGATACCATAATAGTTCTGGTATATTTCGTTTTATTGCTTCTTATCATGCCAAACACGATCATGCAGTCCATCCAAAGCCCATATCGACGTATCCTCTTCGGATGGATCTTTGGGCCCGTCGGCGATGAACGGCGATTCGCTCCCGACAGCCACCTCCCCCGGCCCATGGACGACACCGAGGTGCTGTCTCAGAGGATACCGGACCAAGGGGAGATAGTTCTGGAGGTGCCCCAAGGCGACATTCCAGTGCCGGCGCATGGGTGGTATGACTCCCACAGGTTACGATGGCGGGGCCGCATGAGGTTTGGCCCTCGGTAGGATCTGCTTGGCAGGAACCTCCGGTGGTTCCGGATTCTGATAGGCGACCCCTCGCTAAGGGGGGCGATCCGTCTGTGCCGACGGCTATAGGACCTTGAAGTATGTCTAGAGGTGGGGTGATTAGACTACTTGACCAATTAAAAACTTAACCTTTTCCCAATTTTAGACTTTGGCAGATTTTAGCTATCTTTGAACAAGTCAAGCAATCTTCACGCAATTCAAGAAAGCATGCAAAGAGTATATAGGCAGCGGAAAATAAAGCATGCAACTTGCAAGAATGTAACAGGAAGGGTTTGGAGGATTCAAACGCAATTGGAGACACGGATGTTTTTGTCGTGGTTCCGATAGGTGGTGCTATCGTACATCCACGTTGATGGAGACTTCAACCCATGAAGGGTAACGGTTGCGCGAGTCCACGGAGGGATCCACCCACGAAGAGTCCACGAAGAAGCAACCTTGTCTATCCCACCATGGCCATCGCCCACGAAGGACTTGCCTCACTAGCGGTAGATCTTCACGAAGTAGGTGATCTCCTGGCCCTTACAAACTCCTTGGTTCAACTCCACAATCTTGTCGGAGGCTCCCAAGTGACACCTAGCCAATCTAGGAGACACCACTCTCCAAGAAGTAACAAATGGCGTGTTGATGATGAACTCCTTGCTCTTGTGCTTCAAATGATAGTCTCCCCAACACTCAACTCTCTCTCACAGGATTTGGATTTGGTGGAAAGAAGATTTGAGTGGAAAGCAACTTGGGGAAGGCTAGAGATCAAGATTCATATGGTTGGAATGGAATATCTTGGCCTCAACACATGAGTAGGTGGTTCTCTCTCGAACTGGTAAGTTGGAAGTGTAGGTTTGTTACGATGGCTCTCCACGAATGAAGAGGAGGTGGAGGGGTATATATAGCCTCCACACAAAATCTAACCGTTACACACAATTTACCAAACTCGGTGGGACCGAATCATAAAACTTCGGTCGGACCGATTTAGTAAACCTAGTGACCGTTAGGGTTTTGATTGGGATCGACATGCAACTCGGTGGGACCGATATGGTTATGGTTAGGGCATAACGTAATCTCGGTGAGACCGATTACACAAACTCGGTGAGACCGATTTTGGTAATTAGCTAACCAGAGAGTTGGTCAGGTAAACTCGGTGGGACCGATTCGCTCTTTTGGTGAGACTGAAAAGTTACGAAAGGGAAACAGAGAGTTTACATTGCAATCTCGGTGGGATCGACCGCTCACTTCGATTAGACCGAAACGTTACGAAGGGAAACAGAGAGATTACAATCCCATCTCAGTGAGACCGAGATCCCTATCGGTGAGACCAATTTGCCTAGGGTTTGTGGCAGTGGCTATGACATTTGAACTCGGTAGCGCCGGATAGAAAGAATCGGTAGGGCCGAGTTTGACTTTAGGTTTAGGTCATATGTGGATGTGAGGAAGTAGTGGAGGGTTTTGGAGCATATCACTAACCACATGAAGCAAGAGGCTCATTAAGCAACACCTCATCCCTCCTTGATAGTATTGGGTTTTCTTATAGACTCCATGTGATCTTGGATCACTAAAATGTAAAATGTAGAGTCTTGAGCTTTTGAGCTTGAGCCAATCCTTTGTCCTTAATATTTTGAGGGATCCACTTTCATCATCCATGCCATGCCATTCATTGAGCTTTCCTGAAATATTTGTCTTGGAATAGCATTAGCTCAATGAGCTATATGTTGTTATGAATTACCAAAACCACCTAGGGATAGTTGCACTTTCAATCTCCCCTTTTTGGTAATTGATGACAACATATAGATCAAAGCTTCGACAAATGATAATAAGATTGAAAAACATCGTCGCTTTGAGAAGTATGTGATAAGCAAGAGCTCCCCTAAATTTGTGCATATTTTAAGATTTGCTTTGGACTGCAAATGCACAAGGAATTAGGCTCATGGGTTACTCTTCCATGTCACATACATCTTGGTGGAGCGCTCAAAATAACAAAGATTGAATACATGCACTCATCACCAAGCACAGTGAATGATCATATAAGGATAAGTAAGATAATAACATATAACAAGCATAAGTGTAGCTTATGATCAAACACATGATCATCAATGTCTCAAAGGTAAAAGCATAGTATCTCAAGCAATCAAAGCAAACGAAGTTCAACCAAGAAGACAAGAGAGAACAAAAGCAAATCTCTCTCTCTCTCGAAGCCTATGATCTATACATTTTTCTCCCCCTTTGGCAACAAGTTACCAAAAAGTTCCTAGAAAATGCATAGGACTATATCATCTCTCAGGCTTGGTCTTCAGGTGGTGGTGTAGATATAACTCCAAGGACGAAGGCATCAGTAGATGTGGAAGGAGGAAGGATTGGTCTTTGGAGCTGGTTCTTGGCTGGAGCTGATGAAGTGACTCTGGTGACTGGCTCTGCAGCTGATCTCTGAGCTCGTGGCACTCTGGCAAATGCATTAGTCGTTGTTCAGCCCTTCCTCTCCTGCATGGCATCCTGTAGCTGCTCCACAACTGACTGAATCTTAGTTACTTTGACATCAAGATCATAGAATTTTTGTTCCATGATTCTTTCCAGGCTCTCCTGGTTTTGAGTTAGGGTGTCCAACCCCTTCTCAATCCACAGAGTTGATGCTATCAAGTAACCAAGCTGCTCGTGCTTGTTCTTCAGAAAATGTCAGATGCCTCTGCTTGAGTTGGCATCTTGGCAGCCTTCTCTTTCCTTGCTTTCTCCTTCTTCTCTTGCGCTTGTCTTGATGATGGTTCATTATCGGTCATGACAACTTGATTGTCCTCAAAGTCAGGATAGAGAACCATGTGTTCCTTATCCAGCAGATACTTCCCTGTGCCCATCTTTGAGTTAATCAACTCCTGAATCATGGGGCATATCCACAGCTCCTCTTCTGATCTGCTGCTGTCCTCTTGATAGTTTCAACTATGAGGCTCATGACCTTGAATTTCTGAGGCACATCAAATATGTGAAGCAAATTGATTGCATGCCCTCTGGTCATGTTGTGGTCACCTGATTTGGGCAACAGAGTGTGCCTTAGGATCCAGTTGATCGTAGGCAGCCCTGACAGAAGAAAATGAACTGGCCCAAACTTGAAAGTCTCAAGTGCATCATCTGGGATCTCCTTGTACATCTGTGACATTGAGTTGTGTCCCATCTTCTTCTTGGCATAAATGTCCAAGTCATTTTCACTTTCCTTGGGGGCATTGATCAGACTTGCCCATTCCTCTATGGTTGACTGGTATCTTGTTCCTTCAGATATCCAAATTATCCTGCCATCTGGATAGAAATGTGTTGTGGAGTAGAATTGCATAATGAGCTCGTCATTCCAGTTAGTGAGCTTTTGCCCGACAAAATCTGCAACTCCACACGCACTGAAGCTGTCATACACTCCTGTCGGAGTAATGGGCCACGAGTAGGCAAACCCGAGCCCCTGGACCTTTCAAAACATCGGGGCAGACTGCGCCCCTCAAGACCCCAAGACGAAGAGTCATGCCGAGAGTCGGCGGCAGAGCCGCCGACCGCTTCTCCACCGAGTCCCAGAGACGGCCTCGAGATGAGCCGACTCCCAGCTAGCGACTTCCGGAGAAGCCGGCTATGGGAAGTCGGCCCGCGACTCCAACCACCTCCTACCTATGCGACTACGGACGGGATGGGATGAGGCCGCCTCGCAGCCCATCCCTACCCCGTTCACGGCGATGTGCATGGCCTTAGAGCGCCAGATCGACGGAGATCTCCGTCCGGCGCGGCAACCTGTTGCCACGCTGCCTCGACAGCCCGTGGGTAGATCCTCGCATACGACGGCATGTCTGTGACCCAAAGACGGCGGGACCCGCCTATCGGCGGAGTGCGTATATGTGAGAGCACCCCAAGACGGACTCCGGGAGTCGGCCTCCAAGAGTCGGCCGACCCTCCCACGGGCTCCGCGGCCATTAACTGCAGACAAGACAGGAATGGCAATGGATCGCCCGTCAGCGGCGGCCTTTATTGCCATGACCGACCAAGCTTCGTGTCATTAGAAGCACGGCTACATGAATCCGCAAATGGCAAGACCTGGCCATGACGGAGACAAGGGCTGTCGGCCCCATGTTGGACCGGCGGGCCCACTAGTCGGCGGGCCCTGTAAGTCGGCGAAGAAGACGACGACCTAAGAGGATCGGCAGGGACCTGCTCCCGGCCCGGATTACCATTGTACCCCGGGGTAGGCCTATATAAACCCCCTGTGGCACCCATGCAAGAGGTTGGACCTGGTAGTTTTAGACACACACGGAGGGAAGAGAAGAGCTAGCCGTGCCCTTCTCCTTCCTCACCCCGAACAGCTCAAGGAGCAACCTTGTACCCACTTTGCCATAGTGATCATGCAGAGACCCCTTGAGCAGCGGAGGGGTGTTATCTCCACGGAGAGCCACGAAGATGGGTAAGATCCGCTGGCGTGCATGCCTTCGCCTCATCCTGCTTTCGAGCACCGCTGACGTTCTACTCGCCCCCACCATGATAAGCCATCCTTTGGCATATGTCGCACCCAACCCCCGACATTTGGCGCCCACCATGGGGCTAGGTGCACCGTCGTCCGGAGACTTGCTCAGGACGGTTACCCTTTTCCTCCCTAGCGAGCGCAGCCAGCCCAGCACGCCAGACGGAGTCTGCGCCGACGCGCTGCATGGCGCTAAGATCGCTTGCGCGGCCAGCTGCCTCGCCAAACTTGTCGGCGAGGTTCGCCTCTTAGACGAGCCTGCATCCGACGCAGGCACGGGCGGCCCCCTCGCGGGCCTCCTCGAGCAACTCCACGTCGCCCGGCCGAGCTCGCCACCGACACAGGTCCGTAGGCTCCACCGACCCGATGTTGGTCGACTCCGACACCACGTCGCTTGACGCGTTCCCCACCAACGTGGTGGTCTACGATGAGCCACTCCCTCGCGCGAAGAGCGGCGGAAGCACCGTCACGGAAGTGCTCGGTCATAGAGAGCCTTCCGGTGAAGGAGCTCATGACCCTCTCGACGCGGTTCTTCAAGACCTGACCGCGCCCATTCCGGAAGACGGTGACGCTGGGACACTGGAGGCACGCCGCCTTCAGCTCCTCGTAGGCGCGAAGAAGCTGGCAAGCATGAGACGCTTGTCAGAAGCCTACCAGCGTGAGATGGATTGCGCCGTGGGCGGCTCGCCGGCTCCGACTGGGCCTAGCCGCCTAGGCACGGTCCAACAGCGCGGCGTAGCCATCGCCAACCTATTCAGGGCCAATCGCCACATGCATACGCCACGCGGAGAACATCCGCGCGCCCAGCGGCGGCGGACGAGCTGAATAACCGAGGGCGAGGAGCGCCGCCTGATGACGGAGCGAGTCCAGCAGCTCCTCGACACGGCTGCCGCGCAAGACGAAGCCGACTGCCGCACGGAGGCGCCGCGATGACAACACAGCGACTTGCCTTCCCGCCGAGATCAAGGCGCGACGTCTCAGACGCCGACTGGCGGTGTCCGTGGAAGAAAAAACAAGGATCCGGCTGTCAGCCACAGTCGGACTCACATCTCCATCGAGTGCGACCAAGACGGCCGCCCAAGAGCAGTGGAGCGGCGGGACGACTATCTGCCTCCTCCTCCCCGCAGAGAAAGGCGAGTCTCCCCGCCACCCGTCGAGCATCCGACTCTCGGCGACCGCCTTGGCCGCCGAGAGGGAGTCGGAAAAAACGACGCCCGCCACCGGATTGACCGACTCCACCGATCCCTGGCGCTAGAAGAGGAAGAAGAGTTGGGCCCGCCCTGCTTCGGACCTCGCATCCGAGACGAGCCCTTCCCCAGAGGGTTCACACTCCCCCGAGATACACCCAAATAAACCGGCTCCGTGAAGTCGGAAGACTGGCTAGTTGACTACTCCACGACCGTCAACATAGCGAACAACAACAAGCGCGTTGCCGTAAAGTATGTTCCCCTCATGCTCCAGGGCACGGCCCGGACATAGTTGAACAGCTTGAAGCCCCGCAACATCAACAGCTGGGTCGACTTCACTGAGGCCTTCGTCCGCAACTTCACGAGCACATACAAGCGACCTCCCAAGCCTCGCCAGCTTTCCTTGTGCGTGCAAGGCCCCAATGAGTCAACTCGCGACTACCTCACGCGTTGGGCCGAGCTCCGGAACTCCTGCGAGGGAGTGCACGAGGTGCAGGCTATCGAGTACTTCACCGCCAGGTGCAGAGAAGGCACCCTCCTCAAGCACAAGCTCCTTTGCGATGAGCCGGAAACCCTCGACGAGCTGCTGATCATAGCAGACAAGTACACCACAGCCGACTCCTCCATGAAGACGGAGATCGAAGTCAGTGCGACTGGCAAGGCGGCTCCTCAGGCTCCCAGAACTCCGGCTGGCGACACCAGCCGGCGACAGCAACAGAGTGATCACAAGTGCAAGGCCCCGCAGCCGGTTTCCAACAATGGCCGGTGGTGTGATCAAGACCAACAGCCAGAGGGGCAGCCTCCGGCCAAGCGGCTGTAAAGGCGGCAAGTCCAACTGGGTTGCCGGCCTTCTCTTACGAGACTCTAGATGGTCCTGCAAGTTCCATAGCGGTGAAGCCGCCAAACCACACCACCCGGAAGTGCCACCGCTCACCAGATCGCCAAGGAGACGGCCTCCTGCCTCCCCTTTCTTTGGGCCGCCGCCTCCACCGCCGCCCGACAATCGGTGTCGAGCCGGTCGGCCTTGATACAAGACGAGTACCGAGAAGAGCATGGAGCTTATGTAGTGTTCACCGGTGGTCGACGACCGACGCAGCAGTACCGCAAAGAAGAAGAAGTGAACGCAGAGCATCAGATACTCAGAATTCATGCACTTTGGTCCGAGAAACCTATCGGTTGAGCCGAGTGATCACCCAGAGAGGTGATGCGAATCCGGGCTCCTACGCCTCGGTCTTCGGAGCCACCCTTGCAGCGGATAGGCGGGCCGCTCGCTTCTCGCGAGTCGATAAACGGAGGCAGCAGCATCAACATCTGTATAAGGACATGATGGAGAAGTTAGGAATCAAGCAAAGACAGCTTCAGAGCTTGATCGGATGTGTTCCATGGCATCGTGCTGCCTTTCCCGCTCACCGATCGGCAAGATCCTCGATAGGCGTCCTCTTTGGGGACAAAGATCATTTTCGCCGAGAGCCGGTCTGGTTCAAAGTGGTGGACCTCGAAAGCCCGTACCACGCTGCTTGGCCGACCTGCTCGGCCAAGTTCATGGCGGTCCCCATTACGCCTACCTCAAGATGAAGATGCCGAGTTCCAAGGGATTACGACCGTAGCGGCGACTTCTGACCGTCCGCTTGTGCGGCCAAAAGCATTCGGCTGGCCGAGTCCCTGGTGATTGCGGCTGAGAAGCGGCTTCTTGATTGGGTTGTGGCAATGGCCGGCAAGCAGCCAGAAATGTCGCCCAACCCCAAGGAGTCGGAAGCTGAGGGCTCGTTCAAGCCGGCCAAAGAAACGAAGAAGATACCCTTGGACCCGGAGCACCCGGAGAGGTACGCTGTCGTAGGTGCAAACCTTGTGATAAATAGGAAGGCGAGCTTCGTCGATTTCCTCCGTGAGAATCGGGACATTTTCGCATGGTCCCCTAAAGACATGCCAGTGTACCGACGGAATTCGCCGAGCACAAGTTACATGTCCGATCCGATGTGAAGCCCGTCAGGCAGCCCTTGCGCCGCCTGTCAGAAGAGAAGAGAAGAGTTGTTGGAGAAGAGATAGCCCGGCTCCTAGCAGCCGGTTTCATCATGGAAGTGTTCTTTCCAGAATGGCTAGCAAACCCGGTCTTGGTACTGAAGAAGAACAAGCAGTGGCGGATGCGTATTGATTACACAAGCCTCAATAAAGCTTGCCCCAAGGACTCGTTCGCTTTGCTGAGAATTGATCAGGTGATAGACTCCACAGCCGGATGCGAGCTGTTGAGCTTCTTAGATGCATACTCAGGATATCACCAGATCAAGCTGAACCCGGCCGACAGATTGAAGACTGCCTTCATCACGCCGCTTGGAGCCTTCATTGCACGACCATGACGTTCGGCTTAAGGAATGCCGGCGCCACCTTTCAGCGTTGCATGCAGAAGTGCCTCCTCAAGCAGCTTGGTAGAAACGCCCACGTCTACGTGGACAATGTGGTGGTGAAGACGGAAAAGCGAGGAACACTGTTGGAAGACCTCAAGGAGACCTTTGAGAATCTGCGCCGATTCTAGATCAAGCTCAACCCTGAGAAGTGCGTCTTCGGAGTACCAGCCGGCCAACTCCTTGGTTTCCTGGTCTCCGAACACGGCATAGAGTGCAACCCCGTGAAGATCAAGGCAATCGAGAGGATGGAAGTACCCGCCGACTGCTAGATGTGCAAAAGTTCACCGGCTGTTTGGCGTCCATCACCGATTCATCATCACCGGGCGAGAAAGCTCTTCCTTTGTACCAGCTCATGAAGAAGACCACCTTCTTCGAATGGAACCACAAGGCGGACGTAAGCTTTTCTCCGATTGAAGAAAATGCTGACTACTCCCCCGTCTTTGGCCCCGACTCCCAAGGAACCCATGCTCCTCAGACATTGCCGCCACCAAATAGGGTAGTCAACCTGATCATTGTAGTTGAGCGCAAGGAGGAAGGCAAGGCGCTACCTGTCCAGAGACCAGTATATTACCTGAGCGAAGTACTGTCGACCTCCAAGCAGAACTACCCCTACTACCAGAAGATGTGTTACGGTGTGCACTTTGTCGCCAAGAAGTTGAAGCCTTACTTCCAAGAGCATCCAATCACTGTGGTTTGCACAGCCCCACTAGCCGAGATCATCGTGGCCGAGATGCTTCGACGAGTGGCCAAATGGGCCATAGAGCTGGCTCCCTACACCATCTATTACCAGCCCGCACCACCATCAAGTCGCAAGACCGGCCGACTTCTTGGTCGACCGGGCCGAGACCCGACCGCCACAAATACCGACTCCACCCATTGGCGGATGCATTTCGATGGCTCCAAGATGCGCACCGGCTTGGGAGCCGGCGTTGTCCTCACTTCCCCCAAAGGCGACAAGCTCAAGTACACGCTGCAGATCCATTTCGCCGCTTCCAACAACGTCACCGAATACGAGGCGCTCATTCACGGGCTCCGGCTTGCCAAAGAACTTGGCATTCGCCGGATCCTGTGTTATGGCGACTCCGATCTGGTGGTCCAACAGTCGTCCGATCGGGGCGTAAAGATGCATACATTGCGAGCTACCGCTTCTGGTACAAAGCAATTGAGTGGATATTTTGAGGGTGCGAGTTCCTCCACGTGCCAAGAAACGACAACGATCAAGCGGATACCACGGCAAGAATCGGCTCCACCCGCCAGTAATACCATCCGGCGTCGCCCTTGCGCCTCCTCAAGCCATCATCAAGCCGTCACCAGAATCAGACTCCATTTTGTGCCGGCTCCCCTAAAGAAGTCGGATCCGACTCCAAAGCCTCAGCAGACGGCACGAGAATTCTTGCAGACGGCCCCAAGAATGCCGCAGTCGAAGCCGGCCCGGGGACTTCAGAACCTGGTCCGGGGACTGCGGCGACCGTTGCGAAGACTCCAGAACTCGGCCCGGGGACTTCTTCAACCCAGCAAGCTCCTGCGGACTCCAGCTCGCCGCCTCCCAGCCCAGCCGCCCTCGTCCAAGTGGCAGTACTGGCAGTTGAAGAAATAGCAACACCCTCATGGGCCCAGCCCATCCTGAAGTTCCTAGTAAGCGGAGAGCTACCAACTGATGAGACCTTGGCTCGGCAAGTACAACGCCGAGCGGCAGCCTACACTATAGTCAATAGAGAGCTGGCGGTAGCTGGCGATCACTAGTGTCTACCAGCGTTGCGTCGAGCCAGAACAAGGCCAAGCGATTCTCAAGACATTCATCAAGGCGAGTGCGGCCATCATGCGGCGTCAAGAGCACTCGTCGCCAAAGCCTTCCGACACCGTTTCTTCTGGCCGACTGCCCTAGAAGAGGCCAAGGAATTAGTTCAAAAATGCAAGGGTGCGGTGTTCCGCTCCAAGCCGCTTTCACCAAGCCAGACTCAAGACTATCCCCATCGCCTGCCCTTTGCTGTTTGGGGCCTGGACATGGTGGGACCATTCAAAACGGCACGAGGCGGCCTAACTCACTTACTTGTCGCGGTGGACAAGTTCACCAAGTGGATAGAAGCAAAACCCATCAAGAAGTTGAATGGTCCCACGGCAGTGACTTTCATCGCCGACATCACGACTCGAGACGGCGTACCACAAAGCATCATCACCGATAATGGCACAAATTTTGCCAAAGGCGCGCTCGCCCGTTCTGCTGACGCAAGGCATCCGACCGACTTAGAATCCGTTGCCCATCCGCAGTCAAACGGCCAGGTGGAGCGAGCGAACGGCCTCATCTCGTCGGCATCAAGCCTCGATCGGTCGAACCATCGGAGCGTTCGATTACGGCTGGCTTGAGGAGTTGCCACCGGCCCTCCTCGAGTCTCGCGATGAGTCCAAACAATTCAACTGGCTTCACACCCTTCTTCCTCATCTACGGTGCCGAAGCCGTCATCCCAACGGATATAGAGTTCGACTCCCCACGAGTCACCATGTACACCGAAGAGGAAGCAGAAGAAGTACGCCAAGACGGTGTCAATCTGCTGGAAGAGGGCCGCTGTTGGCACTCACCGGTCCGACATCTACCAGCAGAGCTGCGCCGCTACTACAACAAGAAGGTCAAGCCAAGATCATTCCAACAGGCGACCTTGTACTCCGCTGATCCAGCGAACAGCCGCCAAAGACAGCTGTCGGCGCCTTTGGGAAGGCCCATTCATTGTCGACAAAGTGTCAAGTAACGACTCCTACTACCGATCGACGCTCGAAGCCCCGAACACGCAAGAGGGATGACTCCGGCAAAGAGACGGAACGGCCATGGAATGCGAATCTTCTCCAAGATTTTACTGATTGATGTAGTATGTACCACGCTACCTTTTGTGTTTAAAGTACCAAGACTTGGGCCCCGAGGCAGCTCGGGACCGCCCTCTTTATCTCTGTATGATAAGAATTATGCCTTCGAGTATGTTACTCTTTGTTATCTTTGTTTGGCACCGGGCTCGACTAGTCGGCCGGGGACTCGCCATATGGGCTATGAGATGCTTCCTGCAGTCAGACAAGTAACGTGCGGTGCCTAAGCCGTCTCCTGTCAAAAGCCGCAGCTCGCAGAGCGACTGTTTGGTGGGCAGGAGTACGGAAGAATGGGCGCCCACACGAAAAATGGCTAAGGACTCAAAGCATAAACATAGTTTAAGCCGGCTTCCAGCCCCTTTTTGCAAAAACCGGCTCTTAAGTAGTCGACTGGCTGCTTTCTATTCAACTTGTTTAAAAGACTCTAAAAAATGGCCAAGTACTTGCCTTCTCGAAGGTAACCAAGCACTTGACCCAAACGGCAGTCCGCAGAGCGGTTGTCCGATGGGCAAGGCGGTGACTAAGGGAAGGCGGCAAAGGAAAAAGCCATAAGAGCAATGAGCAAGGAAAGATAAAATTAGGATAATATTTACACAGCTTAGGCCCTTGGCCGGATCTTCGGGCAGAGGTCCAAAATACACCCCGCGGGTGGAATTGTGTGAATTAACAAGTTTTTTCAAAGACTATCAAATCAGATAAAATGAAGGCGCGACAGCAGCCTAGGAAGCGGCAGACGGGTTCGGGGGGCCGGAGGAGGCGGCGGCATTAGGCGCCGGGGCGGCCGGCTGGGCAGTCTCGGCTTGATCATCTCCGTCGGCAGCCAGCCCAGACAGGCGCGGCTCGTTGCTAGAGGCGCGGTCGAGCTGAGGCTGGTCGCCCGCTCCGTCTTCTGGCGCCTCCATCTCATCTGCGTCCTCCGCCTCGCCTTCCTCCTCGGCGCTGGAGCCGATCACCTCCGCCGAGTCCTCGTCGTAATCCGGGTTCATCCCGAACCACTCCGGCGGTGCCTCCCGCCGTCCTCAGCCCACTTTCGTGGACAAAGACGCTGGTGTCCTCAGAATCGGCGATCGCCGCCAAGACGCCGACGAGGGCGTCTTCCGCAACCAGCCAGCTCCACTGGGCCTCTAACCGAACACGGCCGGTGGTCCAGATCCAGCCTCAGATACCATGCCTTGACGAATTCCAAGGCCCGGGCGCTCCGGCCGCGGAACCCTTCCAGAACCTCAAGACGGCCAGCCGCAACCTCCAGCCGGTCGGCGATCCAATTGGAGTGCGCAGAATCGCATGTCCGCCACAGGCAGCGATCGCTGGCGCCGACACGCTGAAGCCGGGCTGACATCCGATGGGCGGCCGCAGACGAGCCTCAATGCTCAGGAGCTGCTCGTCAAGGGTCCGGGCGTTAGCGGCAATCTCGGCACCACTCGCCCGCCAGCGCCTCGCGGTCAGCCTCGATGGCTTGATTGGCCGCCTGCGTATGGCCGGGGTAGAAGTCTGCCAAGACGAAAAAGAAGCAAGTTAAAAAACCAGGAGCCGGCCTGACCTATAGTCGGCGGCCCAAAGGAAGAAAGTAAAAACAAACTAACCGTCGACGATGTCCTCGATTTCATGGAAGCCGGAGGTCAGCAGTGCTTCCTTGTCGGTCCAGGAGGAGCGCTCGCTCTCGAACTCGGCCAGGAGAGCAGCCTCTCTCTTCTCCGCCTCGTCCTGCGCCGCCTTAAGCAGCTCCCTCTACTCTGCCAGCTGCGTAGTCAGCAGGTCGTGCTTTGCGGCGAGCTTGCTGCATTCCTCCCCCTTGGCACACAAGGCGGTGTCGGCTGCGCCCAGCTGCCATCGAAGAGTGGCGTTGGCCTCAGAAGAATAAAAAGAAGAAGGATGTGAAGTCGTTAGCTAAGAAGGTCGCCAGGAAGATCCGGCCCGACTGCTCAGCAGTCGGCCCGAATCTCGGGGACTACAGCCATGGTGCGCCAGTGCGCCCTGCGAAGAAGAAAGAAGACTCACCTCGGCTCCTCGACAAGTCGGCGACCGCTTGCCCAACTCCTCAACGTTGCGGTTGAAGAAAGTGGCGCGGAGGTTGTGATACTCCTGCAATAAGAATTTCGGACAAAGGTAAAAATTGGGAAATCAGAGATAGAGTTCGAGCACGCTCGTGAGCCGGCTCGAAACTTGGGGACTACGCTTAGTGGGTGTTTGGCCGCCTGAAGAGAAGAACAATAAAAAACTCAAAGAGGAAGCATACCCGCACGGCGGCTCGTGACGCCAGGTGCGCCTTGATGCAGTTCTGGATGGCGTCGCCCTCAGCCCAAAGCTTCGCCTAGACATCCAGAAGCGCCTTGTTCAGCGGGCCCGTGCTGCCTCCTCGCACCCACCCAACGGGCGCGGCGCTTGTCGCCTCGGCGTCTGGAATGGCCGAGCTGGCGGCGCCGGTCTCCAAAGGGCGCGGCACCGAAGTCGCCTTCTCAAGACGGCGGCGCGCTGGCGAGGCGACTTGAAGGAGCAGCCTCGCCACAGCTTCATCGTCGGTAGGCGGCACAGGCGGGTCCGCCGGCTGTTTGCCTCGCGCGCTCTCAGGCTGCGGTGGAGGCGGCGGGGGCGGCACTGCGTTCGACAGCAGGTCTCGCCGCCTTCCCTCTCCATGACGGGAACTTCGCTACACGGCTCCCTCTGCCCGCCCGTGAACTCCGGCGGCGGGCGCAGAGCTCAGCGGGTGACGAGCAGCGCCGATCGGAGGCGCGCGGCCTCCTCGGCTCGCCTCTTGTCTGAGACGGCGACAACCGCCTCCACCAGCATCTTCAGGGCGGAAGCTGCCGCCTTCTCGGCCTCCGCCTTCTCGGCGGGCGGCCTCCTCCTCGCGCGCTTCTCCTGCGCGTTCGCTCCGTCGCCTCCCGGAGGTCGGTGGCGAGGTCAATCCGCCGAGTATTGGCGGACGTCTCTGCCGACCCCATGACGGAGGCGGCGGCGACCCTCTCCAAGGTGAGAGGAGCCTTGATGCGAAGAAGACATATAAAAGATTTGGACAAGAAGAACCAGAAGAAAACAAGACAAAACAAGAAGCACTTACGCAGAGACCAGCGGCGGCTTCTTCACTTCCTTGCGGAAGCGGTTAGCCTTTGCGACCGCCTCTTCTCGCTGGGTCACGGTGGCCGTCCCCCTGAACTTCTTCGCCCGGTCGCCTGGCAAGCTCGGCCCGGCCCGGCGCTTCTTCGCGCCGCCTCGACCACCCAAGCCGGCGGAGGAACTCGCGCCTAGATGGCCGACCTTCGGTTGGCGGCGGGGACGACTTCCCTCTCACCGTCATCTTCAGGCCAGTCGGCGAAGGTCGCCGAGGGCCTGAAGTCGTCGGCCCCTCCTCCTCCCCCTCCTTCGGCGTCAGCCTCCATCGCCGCCACCCCCAAGTCGGGGTCGTCGATGTCGCTCTCCGCCCGATAGGGGACGAACTCACGGGCCGGCACCGTAGTGCCGGCTGAGGGCTGCATGAGGGGGTTCTGACTCGGAAAAACGAAAGAAAATCATAGCCGGATTTGGCTGAAAAAGAAAACAGAAGAGCAAGAGGGATGACTTACCACAGGCGGGGGGTTGGCGCGCGAGTACGGCTCCTTGTCGAACTGCCATTTCGCCTTGAGATCGCAGTTCGCCAGGAAGTTCACCGTATCCGCCACCTCCGCGTGGGGAATGTCCTTGGAGCACAGCCGACTGGGGTCCCGGTGGCCGCTCATCTGACAGATCAGATGAGGTCGGCCTTGGAGCGGAAGGAATCGGCGCACCACGAAGGCGGCCAGCAAGTCGGCCCCAGTCAAGCCCTCCGATCAAGGCCAACACTTGGAGTCATGTGACGGCGGCGGGCGCTGCGCAGGAGTCGGCGTCTGGCCCGATGGGATGGTGGGAGCCGCCCGCCAACTCGCCCGGCTCCGTAAGGCGGCGAGTTGACCGGTCGCCTATACGGGTGACGTTCTTCACATAAAAGTAGGAGCGCTGCCACATCTTCACCGACTTGATCAGCGGGATGGCAGGGAAGGGGTTGTCGGCCAACGGCCTCCGCATCGCGATGAAGGTGCCGCACAGAGCCGGCACGCCGGCGACGTGCGTGCCGAGCTTGGCCTGGAAGAATTCCCCCCACAGCTCGATGGTGGGGAGAACGCCAAGGAAGCCTTCGCACAAGGAGGCGAATGCGGCCAGCAGCACCACCGTGTTCGGAGTGAGGTGGTGCTGGAGCCCGTGGAACTCGTGAAAGCGCGGAAGAAGCCGCTCACAGGCAGCCCTAGCCCGCGCATGAGGTGCGAGCGGAATATGACCCGCTCGCCCTCCTCCGGCACCGACGTTATTTCGCCCGCCGGCGCGGCGCGGGTCCGCACTAGGTTTTTGCCGGGGATGCGGCGCGTCTGGCGGAGGAACTCGATTATGTCGTCGTCCACTTCGGAGCCGTCCCACACGCCGGAGCGTGCGGCGGGAGGCGCAGGAGGAGCTCATCTCCGCGGCGTGGCGTGGTTCGGCGCAATGGAGGCAAGAGGAAGACGAAGCAAGGAGGAGAAGGAGCAAGAGGAAGAGGGAGATGGAGTGCGGCGTGCGTCGCCGCCTCTTCCTCCCGCCTTACTTATAGGCGCCTTAGGCCGAGAAGCGATGGGCGGGCGTGGGATTAATCTGCGCCAGTACCACGCCCACGATTTAACCCACGGGTTATCGCACGCGATAACGATGTGAGCCAACCGCCGCTGCTGCCGCAACGGGATCTCGGCTTCAGGCGCCGAGGCGCGGTAGTGGTGGGCCCCGCCTGACGGGCCTGTCTCGTCACACGCGTGGGCAGATGACCCGGCCGTGGCGTCAGCGGTGGGCTCATGGGCGGGCAGCTGCCTGGAAGCTTATCAGGCACGCTGCCCGGACCCCGCCACGACCTTCAAACCCTTTGAGAAGCAAGACGGCCTCCTGCGAGACCGACTCCAGCTAGTCGGCCCAAGAGAGAGACGGCAAGCCAAAGCAGATTCTTCCACCAGAGGGATGAAACTATTGAGGCTCCTCGACGTGTTGCCCTCGGCGCCTCACCAGCTTCGGGGACTACTGTCGGAGTAATGGGCCACGGGTAGGCAAACCCAAGCCCCTGGACCTTCCAAAACATCGTGGCAGATCGCGCCTCAAGACCCCAAGACGAAGAGCCATTGAGAGTCGGCGGCAGAGCCGCCCCTCCCAAATGAGTCCCAGAGATGGCCTCGAGATGAGCCGACTCGGCTAGCGACTTAGGAGAAGCCGGCTATGGGAAGTCGGCCCGCGACTCCAACCACCTCCTACCTATGCGACTATGGACGGGATGGGATGAGGCCGCCTCGCAGCCCATCCCTACCCCGTTCATGAAGGACAGGCATGGCCACAGAGTGCCGTACTGACGGAGATCTCCGTCTGGGCGCTGCATCATACACGCTGCCCTCGACGCCAGCCCAGTGGGTAGATCCACTCCACGACGGCCTGTCTCAGACGACCAAGATGGCGGGACCCGCTTGTCGGTGGGAGTGCAGAAAAGCGGCGAGAGCACCCAAGACGGACCAGCTGGGAGTCGGCCTCCAAGAGTCGGCCGCCCTCCCACGGCTCCGCGCCGCCATTAACTGAGACAAGACAGGGAATGGCAATGGATCGCCTGTCAGCGGCGGCACTGTTGCCATGACCTGACCAAGCTTCGCGTCATCAGAAGCACGGCCACAGTAACCCTCAGCCGGCAAGACCCACATGGGCGGACAAGGGCTATCGGCCCCATCTTTTCCGTCGCTGAGGCCCACTAGTCGGCGGGCCCTAAGTCGGCGGAGAAGACGGCGACCTAAGGGCGGCCATTTGGGACCTGCTCTCCCGGATTACCATTGTACCCCCTGGGGTAGGCCTATATAAACCCCCCAGTGGCACCCATGCAAGAGGTTGGACCCTGGTAGTTTTAGACACACGGAGGGAAGAGAAGAGCTAGTCGTGCCCTTCTCCTTCCTCACCCCAACAGCTCAAGGAGCAACCTTGTACCCACTTTGCCATAGTGATCATGCGGAGACCCTGCAGCAATGAAGAGGGGTGTTATCTCCACGGAGAGCCACAAGCCGGGTAAGATCCGCATTGCCGTGCATGCCTTCGCCTCATCCTGCTTTCCAGGAACCGGCGACGTTCTACTCACCCCCACCATGATAAGCCATCCTTTGGCATATGTCGCACCCAACCCCCGACAACTCCAGGATAGTGTCCTGCATTCTCCTGAATGTAGGTCCAGTCGACCCACCTCATATCACAAACTATGGGCTTCTTATCCAATAAGATGGTCTCATAGAAGTCCTGCTGCTCCTTGGTGTGGAACCTGTCATCTACAGCAGTCCTTCTCCGGTGGCATATGGATCGACTCTCTCCATAGCCTCAACCCTTGATCTCTCCCCGATCTTCATGTTCTCACCACAGGATGAGCATCATTGTGGTCAGGAATCTTGGGCTTGAGCTTCCTTAGGACCTGCCCTTCTTCATCTTCCTCGGCATCAACTTCGGGCATTGGGGCCTTGTTCTTCTCATTCTTTGGTATACTCCTGGTATTCCTCTTTGGTGCACTCTTGGGCTTAGGGGCAGCTTTGGGCTTTGAAGTTGCAGCCTGATTTTATGGCATCACCCATCGCCTTTTGTGCCTTGGGTGCTTGGCTCAAGAACCTCTTCTTCTTCCTCTTCCTCCATCATAGAAGGCTTCCCAATCACTCTGGCCATGGTCTTCTTGACCCTTTCCTTCCTTTTCTTTCCTTCAAAGAAGCAGGTTCTTTGGGTTGGGATCCTAAAGAAGCTTGAGTGGAGACTCTGGCTTTGGACATTGGTTGTCTACCTGCTGGCCTTTTGATCTTCATTCCAGGCCTAACTGCTGTTGAGCTGTACTCCTTCTTGAGCACTTTCTTCTTTGAACTGGCATCATCCTCAACTGCCACATAATCCTCATCCTCAGACTTTGAGGTCTTCTTCTTCCTTGTCCTTGTGGCAGCCTTGGGCAAATTACTAAGAGTGCTTCTGCTCCCCTCATCTGAGCTGCTAGACGGACTAGTGCCCTCACTCATGTGAATCTGCTCTTCTGACATGTTCTGGCTGTCACTTTGATGCGACATCTGCACACACCGATCGCTGACCACCGTGAATAGTTATAGATGAGGTTGAGTGGATGAGCATCAGAAAATGCAGAGATTTTTGCAAAATAATGATTCAAAAAACTTAGTTTTAGTTTTACACAGAAAGCATTTCGGATCTACCGATTTTTAAACTCGGTGATACCGAAGCAGTTTTGGAACCTAAACTAGTTAACTCGGTCAGACCGAGTCACAGTTCGGTGGCATCGAGACTGCTAGGGTTTCACAAAGTTCTAAAATTGGTCACACCGATTTGTAATTCTCGGTCAGACCGAGACTTACTAGTGCAATGTGAAAGTGCGTTATATCGACTAGAGGGGGGTGAATAGGCGATTTTTATGAATTCTTCACTGAGAAATTTGCCGGTGAGGAAATTCCTTAGCGAAGAACTACTTGCAGCGGAATAAGTACTCAGAAGTAAGCATAACAGAATCTGAGCATGGTCATCATGATGAAATGAAGACAAACACAGAGTACGTAAAGCGTAATCACAGGATAACACAAGATGAAGACAAGCAGATCAAGAAATTGAACTGAGGAAATTGAGAAAGTCTTGATCAAAATCTTCAAACACAGATATGAACAAACACTCAACACAAAGAATGAGGAAATGAAAGAGTTGAGGAAATAGAACCAGAAGGTTGGTGAAGACAATGATTTGGTAGACCAGTTCCAACTGTTGTCTCGGTTATGCGTCTGGTTGGAGCGGCCGAGTATTTAAACTTGAGGACACGATCCGGACACCCAGTCGCTGACCACGCAGCTCAGGACACCAAATCCTCATCGTATTCTCCTTGAACTAAGGTCACACAAACCTCATCCAATCACTCGTGGTAAGTCTTCAGGCGACTTCCAAACCTTCACAGACTTGGTCACTCGGTGATCCACAATTCCTCTTGGATGCTCTAGACCATGACACCTAACCGTGCGGAAGAAGCACAGTCTTCAAAGGTAACAAGCGTCGGATCCACGCAGATCAATCTCTTGATGATGCTCAATCACTTTGGGTTTGTAGGGGTTTGGTTTTGGTTTTTTCTCACTCGATGATTTTCGCTCAAAGTCCTCGGAGGATGGGTTGCTCTCAATTGACAAGTGTCAGTTTCTCTCGGAGCATCCAACCAGCTAGTGGTTGTAGGGGGCGGCTATTTATAGCATAGGGAGCAGCCCGACATGATAAGACATAAATGCCGTTCAATGATATGACCGTTAGGTAGATAAGATATTTTTGGGACAGGCCAAGAAGACAAAGAACGGTCGGAAATTTGACTCTCAAATTCCTCGGGGCTATCATGTTCCTCCTTTGTGTAGGCAATCCGCACTAGCGAATTCCTAAATCCTCGGTCGAACAAATTCCTCCGTGACCGGAAGAACTTTGTCTCATCACATCAAGAAATTGACTGAACTGTATGAGATTTCCAAAGGCTTCACTCGAAGGGATTGGTAGGTGTAGGATTTTGAGTTGAGCATCACATGGAAATTTTTCATTAGTATTTCCTCGACCCCTTTAACAAGACGGTGTTTCCTATGACTCAAGAAAGAGAAAGCGAAACTATGAAAAAAGTCTTCACGCTTCATGTTCCTCAAATGAATACCAAGTCTTCAAGGTCACACCAATTTCTTCACTTTCAAGTCTTCGTAAAGTCTTCAGAATATCAAAGTCTTGATCGAAGAACTTCATTTTAGGTCGACTTTCTCTGTAAATATCAAACTCCTCATAGACTTATAGACCTGTGTACACTCATAAACACATTAGTCCCTTAACCTATAAGTCTTCAATACACCAAAATCACTAAGGGCACTAGATGCACTTACAATCTCCCCTTTTGGTGATTGATGACAATATAGGTTAAGTTTTCAACGGGATAAACATATGAAGTGTAAATACTGATATTGAGGAATTTGATTACAAGATATAGAAGAACTCCCCCTGAAGATGTGCATAGTGAGGAATTTGCTTTTGAGGCAATGCACATTTGAAGAGTTCAATCATGGAGATCTCCCCCTATATCTTGTAATTCACACACGCATTTGACATATAATATGAAGAATTTGAAATGCATGATGAAATATGGTGACTGATGTAATTCAGCATGCGTGTATTAACACATAACAAAGAATAAGCATGCAGAGGAACACATCGAAAGTATCAGAGCACCATCGGGTTTAAGATTACAACTCGATCCAATAAAAGTTTCAGAAGAACGAGAGTTGCAACTTAGCAAAAAAACGCCCATATAATAGACCCACTTGAAGACTAACTCAAATTTCTCCCCCTTTGTCATCGAAGGACCAAAAGGATCAAAACTGAGGACTAACGCCCCTGAAGAAAATCAAGTTGATGGAGGAGCGCCAGCGTTGTCAGGGTCGGTTGTCGTAGTAGAGCCTGCCGCAGTGTCGTCCAAGTCTTCATTTTCATCAGTGTAGCGTGATGGAGCTTGCCACCAAGGAAGGAACCTTGACCTTCTTGAATTTCTTCGGTGGAGGTGCAGACCAGTCAAATTCTTCCTTGAGACCCATGTTCTTCAGATCTTCTGCGCTGTAGAGATGAGATAGAACAGCCCAGGTACGGTTGAAGGTTTCATGGAGGTAGTATTGGTTTTTCTTCACTGCATTGTGTGTTGAGGTCATGTTGTGAAGAATTGAACCAAACTGACGCTTGACCCATTTATGATTGCGATCAATCTTCTGATGAAGACTGAGGAGTAACTCACGATCAGTCATCACCCTGGGTGCTGTGGCTTGAGTATTTTGTTTGGCAGAGGTGTTGGCGGCAGAGTCATGTGTGGCAGAGTCGTCATTGGTGGAGTAGGATGCAGCCTTGCGAAATTGACCATCCAATGGACGAATGCCTTCATCTATCACAGCAGTTGATTGCCTTGCCTTTGTCATCACCGAGGAGAATGTCCGTTTGAGGACTTCAATTGGAGGCAAGTAGCTGCAGTGGTTCGTAGTATCGCCTTGTAATTGAGTGAAGACCTTGTCCTGATGAACCTCATAATCCATGGTGCATAAGGCTTCAGCTCAAAAGGTGACATAGCAATGTTTGCCAGAGTCCTCATGAAGAAATCATGGAAGTTGACGGGAACGGTATGAATGATATTGAAAAGCATATTCTTCATGATGCCAATGACTTCTTCGTCATTTGAGTCGTGGCCTTTGATAGGACTCATTGTCTTCGCTGTAATGCGATAGACAGTCCGAGGCACATCTGATAATTCCTTGACGAGGAATTTGGTTCGAGGTGCCCGCCTGGCTTCAAAGGCTTCATCGACTTGCATGTAATGATTTGAAAGCTTCAGTTCGTTGTAGATGCAACGAGCACCATCAAGGGAGGATCGAGTGGGAGGGCACGAAGCAATTCAGCTTGTCGGTGCCTTGTAGTGAGTATTTTCTCGCCATCGATCCAGTACCCATGAGTTCACATCTTGTAATCTCCGGTGATGTGCAGCATCGCATAGAATTGAAGAATGAGTTCTTCATTCCAATCACGATGTCGCGTAAATTCAAAGAAACCAAAGATCGTGAAGAACATTGAGGATCGGCTCGAAGCTGGCAGAGATACCATGTCCACGTGAGGAATATGTGCATGATCGAAGACTTTGTCTTTGTTGAATAGCATAGAGGAATAGAAGTTGGCTTGACTCATGATCCGTAAACGCCTCTTCCTTATGCAAGCGAGTCATATGGGTTGTAGTCGATGAAGAATACATGCTCACCGAAGAAATCTTCAGCCTTGAACTTTTGCTTTGTTGAGAATGGATTCTTTGGCTTTGGCGATGGAGTGTCGATGAGTTGCATCACTACCTCGTGAATCGCAATCTCGTGTTCTTCAGTGAGGATTTTACAGTTCCGCTTCATGTGCGATCTGCATGTTCAAAGGATCAAGAAGACTGTGTTCTTCAAAGACTAGTGGCTGGAATTTCTTCATTCTGGACAAGGTGGGATGAGTTTCTTGAGCCCATTTGAATCAAGGTGCAGGGACTGAGGAATTTGTTGTATTGGAGTGAAGAGTGGGGAATTTGGATCTTGTTGTCCCAAAAGTCATCGTTCATCAACGGTGTTGTGCTTCCAATATCCACATCTTCTTCAATTTCTTCAACGCCTTGACCTCTTCACCGTGAACTCGAGGCATAGGCGAGGAAATGATTGGTGTTGAAGGGATTGCATCCACTTCAATTTCTTCATCAATCTGCTCTGACGAAGCAGCAGAATGATTTTCTTCATCAGATCCACTAGGGATCTCATATTCTTCCCCAAAAGGAACAAGGTCCTTTGATGGAATGGAGGAAATTGGAACATCATCGATTGGATTTTCAAAAGAGCTTGTCATAGGCTTCATTTTCTTCGGGGCTGAAGAATTTGAAGCAGCTGATGCTTTCCTTTTCTTCATTGCAGCTCACTCTGCAGCCTTGGTCTTCTTCACATCTGATGCAGATGGAAGGATAGGAGTTGGTGTAGGCGCAGGAGGAGCTGAGGAATCTGGTTGAATTTCCTCAGGTGCAACTGATGCAGTTGCCCTGACTTCTTTAGTTTCTTCAGGCGCACCACTAGTGGATGCCGGCAATTTCATCGTGGCTGGAATGGAGTCATCAGCCATGGAACTAGTACTTGTCTTTCAGGCTGAAAATCATCGTGGTGTTGGCATGTTCTTGTGGTGGCGGAGGCTCCACTGAGGAACTTCTTGTTGCGTTGGAGCTGCAACATTTGTGAACTTCTTTGTCGATTGACAAATCTGACTTTGGCTCCTTGCCAATCGGCATAGTAGGCATCAAAGTCATCACGAGGGCTTTGATTTGATCTGGATCTTGAGGAGTTCCTCGGTTGTCATTACGACAACGTTTTTCCTCGAGAACTTCTCTTTCTGAATCGAGCCTTCTTGATCCGCCTTGCCTTCTCAAATTTCCATTTCTCTTGAGAGATGAAATGGGTTGACATGTGACTTTGTCCAGAGTCAAATGAAAATCAGGCATAGGTGTCTACGGATCCTTGTGCCATAGACCAATGTATTCAAGGATCGCCTTGGATCCAAAAGCGATGGCACAGTGTGCCTTTGGCTCTAGCGGCCCTTTCTTGTCGGTCTCGATGATTTACTGCAAGTTCATCATCATCGCCTTCATCGTCGAGATGGCACTTGGAAGGCAACCTGCTTTCTTCTTGGACTTGGCCGAGGACCTCGCCCAAAGAATTGCCTTTTTCTTCAAAGCAGAGTGGGGCCTGATGAAGAATTTGGTGCAGCTGAGGAACTTGCTGAGACACCAGAGGCAATAGAGATGCCTGCAGTCCTTTGGCACGTGGCCAGATGCATAGGTGCTGAGGACTTTGGAGGAGCTACTGGGGATTTGGGAGGAGCAGGAGCAGCATGAGGAACTGGTCGTGAGGGCATTGAAGATTCTGGCCGTGAGGGCATTGCTGAGGATTTTGGCCGTGAAGGCACTGTTGGTGAAGCACTTGGCTTGTGTCTTTGGCTTCTTTGCCATTGATTTTTGGGCTAGACAGGGGCCTCTGTGGCAGCAGCAGAGCGTAGTCTTCATTGAATTTCCTCATCGCTTCTTTGGCTTGTCTCGCCAACTTGGCTTGGCGCTTGGCCCATTCTTCAGAAAGTCCTCACCACGCTTGATCTTTGGTGGGGTCAGCTTCTTGGCCAGGTGCCAATGGAGCTCTTGGGCATGGAGGATTCAGTGCGAATTTCTCCATTCCCTTGCCCATCTCCTTTCAATCCTCTGAATGCGCACCTTGCGCTGATTTTTGTTTTCCTTGCCAAACTTGGCTTCATCAGGTGTGCAATAGTCAGCATAGATGTCCTCAGGTATCTCAAAAGCAGTCATGACCTCAGGCCTCTTTCCTCCTTTCTGTGGCTTCTTTCCTTCTGCCATATTCTTCAGCTAAGGAATTTGAACTATCGAATTCTCTAAAGAAGTATGCAACTTTTCTTCGAGGAACGCTGCAAATGAGTTAAGTTGATGAGAACCTAGTGATTCAAAGGCGGACATGAGTACACGTGAATGAGTATAGTTGCGAGGAATTTGGAGAGGTCATATGCATTCTCAGAAGGTTTTTCAAAAAGACCTAGTTTGAGGAATTTGACCAGATGAGCCTTGAAGAATTTCACTAAGTGATCTTTGTCTTAGGTTCCAGAGTTGTATAGATCGAGGATCCACACAATTGAGGAATCTTGAAGAAAAATCATTGCTTAGAGAAGCGAATCAAGAGCGTATTTCATTTGAGGTGTTCATATGTGTGAAGATTTGAAGAATAAACACCTTTGAAGATTTTCAGAAGGTTTGAGAATCAAAGCGAGTAATAAAAGTAACTTTAATTACCCGAATCAAGAACACGATGAACCGAGAAGTGTAGATTAGAAGTTTGTCGATTCAGATCTCCCACGCCCTAACTCGGCGGAGGAAGACAGCTACAAGCGGGCGGAGTGAAGATTTCCGCGGTCGGCGCGAGTACGACGGTGACGAGGTCGAGGCAGTGAAGCTCTTCCTCACCGGCGACGATGGAGTAGCGGCGGCACTAGGGTTTCAGAAGCTCGAGCAAGAGAGAGAGAGAGCGGTCGAGCAGAGTAAAGGAAGTGAGGAAGGGGAGAGGGAGTATATATAGCCATGGTGAAAAACTGTTCGCCCAAAGATTTTGGACGAACGTGCCCCTGACCCTTCTCATTCGCTTGACATGTGTCACCCACGTACTGAAAAGTGGAGATCGTGTTAGATCGTGGGTGAATAGATAAGTCTAACGTAGGAAGCGGAACGGATTGAGCGGCAAAGTCAAAAATTTGGATAAGATTAGTTTTAAAGTTCCGTTCGCAATTTCTTCAGCTGACAAGGACACAGTGAAGATTTTGAACGAGTTTCAAATAGATCGCACATGAAGAATTTGTGAATAGATTGGGTTGAGTATAGCATAGAGGGGGAAGGGTCCGATCACATTCACTTAGCAGAAAAAGCAACTTGAAGAAATAGCCATAAGTGAATGCTGTAGAGGACATAAATATAGCAAATGAAGAAAAAGCAGCGTAAAGCAAAGGTGAAGATTTTGCAAAGTTGAAGAATTTGAAAAAGCGAAGAATTTCAAAAGCGAGGAAAAACTCAAATTGAAGATTTTCAACTTTGGTGGTGGCGTGACCCAATCAGATAAGAATGATGATTTCAGACACCGCATAATTGTCGTAGGGTTACGAGAATCAAATTCTTCATTAATTTCTTCACACTTAGAGTGTTATTCTTCATTGATTGAAGAAAAACGTTTCTTCATGTGTTGCACATCTAAGTCATCAATTTTGCATAAGTGCCAGGATGTGTGTCCTTTTTAAAGAACATTCGAAGATTCTAAGATATTTAGCTCACACCGCAACTTGCTAAATCTCTTCTCATCCAAGGGCTTTGTGAAGATATCGGCTAGGTGTTCTTCAGTCTTCACATGATCAATAAAGATGTTGCCCTTCAACACATCATCGCGAAGAAAATGATGACGAATCTGAATGTGCTTTGTCTTCGAGTGCTGAACTGGGTTGTGAGCAATCTTGATGGCACTCTCATTGTCACAGAATAGAGGCACATTCTTCACGTTGATGCCGTAGTCCTTGAGAGTTTGCTTCATCCACAACAATTGAGCACAGCAAGAACCCGCAGCAATGTACTCAGCTTCCGCAGAGATGAAAGGATACGCAGTTCTGTTTCTTTGAGGACCAACAGACCAAAGATCGTCCGAGGAAATGACAAGTAGCAGATGTTGACTTGCGGTCCACACGATCACCAGCATAGTTAGAGTCAGAATATCCAATGAGATCAAAAGTAGAGCCCTCGGGGGTACCATAATCCTAGTGTTGGTGTGTGAGCTAGATATCGAAGAATATGCTTCACAGCCTTATGGTGTGATTCCTTGATTGTAGCTTGAAATCGGGCACACATGCAAACACTAAGCATTATATCTGGCCTAGATGCACATAAGTACAATCTGTAACCAATCATGGAGCGGTATACCTTGTGATCAAGTCAATACCATTTTCATCGATTGCATAGATGGCCATTTGTGGGCATAGGAATTTTGACGCCTTTGCAATCTTGCATGCTGAATTTCTTGAACATCTTTGAGGTATTTCTCACGAGATATGAATATGCCATTGTGTTGTTGACGAATTTGAAGACCTAGAAAGAATTTCAACTCTCCCATCATAGACATTTGATATTCTTCACTCATCATATAGGCAAATTCATCACTATAACGTTGGTCAGTACAGCCAAAGATAATATCATCAACGTATATTTGGCACACAAACAGTTCACCATCATATGATTTAGTAAATAGAGTAGGGCCAAGTGAACCGGGTGTGAGGCCATTCTTCACGAAGAATTCCTTCAAAGTATCATACCACGCCCGTGGGGCCTGTTTGAGGCCATAGAGGGCCTTGTTGAGTCTGAAGACTTTGTCGGGATTCTTTGGATCTTCAAAACCTGGGGGTTGAGCAACATATACTTCTTCCTCAAACTTACCATTGAGGAATGCACTTTTCACATCCATTTGATATAAAGTGATATTATGATGGTTAGCATAAGCAAGTAATATGCGAATAGCCTCAAGTCTAGCAACAGGTGCAAAAGTTTTATCAAAATCAATTCCTTCAACCTGCGTGTAGCCTTGAGCTACAAGTCGTGCCTTATTCCTCACCACAAGGTCATTTTCATCTTGCTTGTTGCGGTAGATCCACTTTGTGCCAATGATATTATGCTTGCGAGGATCTGGACGTTTGACCAGTTCCCAGACGTTGTTGAGCTCGAAATGATGTAATTCTTCTTGCATGGCCTGAATCCACTCAGGCTCCAGAAATGTTTCATCTACCTTAGTGGGCTCTGTGATAGAGTCAAAAGCATAGTGCCCACAAAAGTTAGATAAATGTGAAGCTTTTGAGCGTGTGAGAGGACCTGGTGCTTCAATGTCATCGATGATCTTGTCAACTTGCACTTCTTTTGCAACGCAAGGACGAGCTGGTTGTCGTCGAGGAATTTGATCAGCCTTTTCTTGACAGACCATTTTCTTGACATTATCTTGAGTGCATCACTCGACGTTCTTGGCGTTCAAGAATGAATTCTTCAGCAGATTCTTCAAGAGGGAATTACATCCTCGGTTGCCTTGAACTTGATAGATTCCTCGGTCTTGGTTCATCTATCACAGAAGGTAGGTGCTCTCTTCATGAGCCATTAGTTTCATCGAACCGCACATCTGATTTCAACAATCTTGTAAAGAACATTGTTGAAGACTCTGTAGGTGCGCGAGTCCTTTCCATAACCAAGCATAAAACCTTCATGTGATTTTGGTGCAAATTTAGCATTGTGATGAGGATCTATAATCCAGCATTTAGCACAGAAGACTTTGAAATAACTCACATTGGGTTTCTTGTCAGTGACGAGTTCATAGGCAGTCTTCTTGAAGAATTTGTGAAGATATACTCTGTTGCTGATGTGGCACGCGGTATCAATTGCATCAATCCAAAAACGACGAGGCGTTTTGTATTCATCAAGAATAGTGCGAGCCATCTCAACAAGAGTTCTGTTCTTGCCCTCCACGACGCCATTTTGCTGAGGAGTATAGGGAGCAGATAACTCATGAGTAATACCAAGTTCATCAAGATAGTCATCAAGACCTGAATTCTTGAACTCAGTTCCATTGTCACTCCTGATGTGCCTGGTCTTCACACCAAAGTTGGTTGAAGCCCTCGAGGAAAATCGTTTGAAGACTTCCTGCACTTCATGTTTGTAAGTAACAATGTGTACCCATGTGTGACGAGAGTAATCATCAACAATAACAAAGCCATATAGAGATGCATCATTAGTGGCTTTGAGTAATGATTAGGACCAAAGAGGTCCATGTGAAGCAATTCGAATGGACGAGTAGTGGTCATGATAGTCTTTCTGGATGCTTGGCCTTGGTCATTTTTCCGACTTCACGGGCTCCACACAAGTGATCCTTGAGGAATTTGACATTTTCAATGCCAATGACATGCTTCTTCTTTGCAAGCATGTGCAAATTCCTCATGCCTGCGTGACCAAGTCGTCGATGCCATAGCCAGCCTTATACGAAGCTTTTGCAAGTAGGCACACGGCTGGTTGTGGTCTGTAGAGAAATCAACAATATACAAGTCTCCTCTCCTAAAGCCTTGAAGACTTTGGAATTGTCGACTTCCATAATCACAACACAACGATACTTGCCAAAGACAACAACCATATCAAGATCACAAAGCATTGAGATCGACATGAGGTTGTATCCTAAGGACTCAACAAGCATGACTTTGTCCATGTGTATGTCCTTAGAGATCATAACCTTACCAAGACCCAATACGACTTTTGCCTTTGTCAACAAAGATGATATGCTTCAGATGTGATGGTGATAAGGAGCATCCATCAATAGAGTCTTGTCACCAGTCATGTGATTTGTGCATCCACTATCGAGGACCCACTCATTTGCTTTGGGTTGATCATCCTGCAGATGAATTAGTGCAACTTACGATCTCATATACTTCATCGGTGAAGAATATGATATCAATTTCATCAGATGAATTTCATCAAGCAGTAAAACAGATATAGCAGCATGAGGACGTGTGAAATGAAAGTTCATTTCTTCATGATTAGCCTGCGTCCTTTCAGGCACAGTTGTCAGGTCCCCAGCAAATTCTTCAGACGTTAGAGCACGTCTGGAGACCTGACCCTGCAGAGGAAATTAGTTATTTTTCTTCACCACCCACATCTGAAGGGGTGGCAAAGAGTTCATCACTCTGCGAGCTCCATATGAGAATGGTGGCATAGAGGCCAATCCATTTCGTTTCACATAAGAGGGGTTAGGGTAAGCATATGAATAAGCAGAGAAATTCTTCGATGACTTATGAACATATTGGTTTGAAGAATCATGCACATAATCATAGCCCTTAGCTCTACCCTGCGAAACAGAGTTGTTAGCACGATGAGAATCATATGAGGACTTTGATCCTTTTGAGGAATTTGATCCACGTGAGGACTTTGGTCCGTATGAGGACTTGGATCCATATGAAGAATTTGGTCCATATGAAGAGTTTGATCTGGGGTTCCTATTCTTCACAGGTGGTGTCATGAGGACATTCACCTGAAGACTTTCAAGGCACCTTTTGGGAACCCAGATTTTCTTCATAGGAGAACCGTTCCTGCAGTTAGTGCCTAGCAAATACTTCACCATTCTGATTTTTGAACAATTTATAGTTGGAGTCAAATGACTCATCAGAAGAATGAGGAGATTCACATGTAAAGCCAGATAAGTTAGATGGATCAACTGGAGGTCCCTTTGCAGCAACCCATGAGGTTTTGGGGTACTGCTCAGGCTTCCAATATGTTCCATCTGCATTGAGTTCCCTCTCAAAGGCAATACCCTCTTTCCTAGGGTTCCTGTTGAGGATCTGCCTTTTAAGCACATCACAAAGAGTCTGATGCCCTTTGAGACTTTTGTACATGCTCTGTCATGTACAATTCCTTCGACCTTGCATCGTCAAGGTGATACTAGCAATGTCCTCGGATGAGGAATTAGTAATAGCAGAGGCGGTGAAGAATTTGTAATAGTTGAAGCATTTGAACATTCGGTGAAGAATTAGCGATTCACGTTCAATGCACTTTAAGCATGGAGGAACAAATTCTTCACGAGAAGCGTTGATTTGTTGAGCCAAAGAATGAATCGCTCCTTCATACGAAGATCTTCATAACTCACTCTTAGCTTCTCAAGATCTTGCTTTCTTTAAAGAAATTCATAAGAAAGCTTCTCATGATCTGACAAGAGAGTGTTATGATGACCTTGAAGGCTGTCAAACCTAGACTGAAGTCTCTGAAGATTTTCAGTAAGGGCTTTAGTGCGATCCATTTCTTCACCCAACATATCATCACTTTTATCTAGCATGTTTTGAACCTTTTCAAAAGCCCTTTGTTGTTTTACAACAATCTTAGCAAGTTTAGAGTAGCTGGGCTTGAGATCTTCATCAGATTCATTTTCACTAGATTCAGAGGAGGTATATTTGAGTACCTTGGCACCCTTTGCCATGAAGCAATAGGTGGGAGTGTAGTCATCACTATCTTCATCAGCTTTGTCGGTGAGGTCATTTTCTTCAGAGTTGAAGATGGACTTGCCGACGAATCACGAGAGAGAGCCAGGACTTCGCCACATCGGACTCGGACTCCTCTGATGCCTCCTCTTCCTCATGTTCCTCAGATTCAGCTTCAGAGTCCATTTCCTTGCCAATGAATGCCCGAGCCTTCTTGGAGCTGCTCTTCTTGTGAGATGAAGACTTTGAGGATTTTGATGATGAAGATTTCAACGATTTCTTCTTCTTCTTAGCATCATCAGAACTGTAATCCTTGTATTTCTTCTTCTTTAATTCCTTTTACCACTGAGGACAATCTTGAATGTAGTGACCAGGTTTCTTGCATTTGTGGCATAGCCTTCTCTTATAGTCACTGGATGAGGAATCACTGCTCCTTGAGTATTTTCCAAAGCGACCACGTCTTGAGAACTTCTGGAACTTCTTCACGAGCAGTGCTAGCTCCTGGCTCAATTCTTGAGTGGTCACCAAAGGCTACTACGAGTCTTCACAATCAGATTGAGACACGCCTTGGCCTTGTGGCACGTGATTTCCCATAGCTAGAACCATAGAGATCTCTCTTTTCAAAGAAGTTTGGAACTCATGAGTATTTAGCCTCTCGAGGATATCAGCTGGATCAAGTGACTTGTAGTCAGCATGTTCTTGTATCATCAGTGCCAGAGTATCAAATGAGGAATCAAGCGATCTCAACAATTTCTTCACCACCTCATGGTCGGTGATGTCAGTGGCACCAAGCGCTTGAAGCTCATTTGAGATGTCGGTGAGGCGATCGAAGGTTTGTTGAACATTTTCATTGTCGAGTCTTTTGAAGCGGTTGAAGAGATTGCGAAGAACATCAACTCGAGAGTCACGCTGAGTTGAAACTCCTTCATTTACTTTGGACAGCCTGTCCCAGATGAGCTTAGCAGTTTCCAAAGCACTCGCTCTTCCATACTGTCCTTTGCTCAGATGGCCACATATGATATTCTTCGCTTGAGAATCGAGTTGCTTGAGTCTCTTCACATTGGTAGCGTTCAGTGAGGGTGAGACAGAGGGAACACCATTTTCCACAACATACCAGAGATCGTTGTCAATTGCCTCAAGATGCATTCGCATCTTGTTCTTCCAGTAGGGGTAGTCCGTACCATCAAAGGTAGGACACCCAGTCGAGACCTTGATCATACCTGCGGTAGACATAACTAAAACTCCAGGTGGTTAAACCAAAATCACATAGAACAAGGGAGTACCTTGCTCCGATACCAATTGAAAGTGCGTTATATCGACTAGAGGGGGTGAATAGGCAATTTTATGAAATCTTCACCGAGGAATTTGCGGTGAGGAAATTCCTTAGTGAAGAACTACTTGCTTGGAATAAGTACTCGTAAGTAAGCATAACAGAATACATGCATGGTCATCATGATGAAATGAAGACAAACACAGTCTGAAAGCGTAATCACAGGATAACACAATATGAAGACAAACAGACTGAAGAAATTGAATTGAGGAAATTGAGAAAGTCTTCAGTCAAAGTATTCAAACACAGATATGAACAAACACTCAACACATTAATGAGGAAATGAAAGAGTTGAGGAAATAGAACCAGTAAGGTTGGTGAAGACAATGATTTGGTAGACCAGTTCCAACTGTTGTCTCAGTTGTACGTCTGGTTGGAGCGGCTGAGTATTTAAACTCAAGGACACACAGTCCCGGACACCTGGCCGAAAGCACGCAGCTCGGGACACCAAGTCCTCACCGTATTCTCCTTGAACTAAGGTCACATGGACCTCGTCCAATCACTCGTGGTAAGTCTTCAGGCGACTTCCAAACCTTCACAGACTTGGTCACTCGGTGATCCACAATTCCTCTTGGATGCTCTAGACCATGACGCCTAACCGTCTGGAAGAAGCACAGTCTTCAAAGGTAACAAGCGTCGGATCCATGCAGGATCAATCTCTTCAGTGATGTTCAATCACTTTGGGTTTGTAGGGGTTTGGTTTTGGGTTTTTCCTCACTCGATGATTTTCGCTCAAAGTCCTCGGAGGATGGGTTGCTCTCAATTGACAAGTGTCAGTTTCTCTCGGAGCAGCCAACCAGCTAGTGGTTGTAGGGGGCGGCTATTTATAGCCTAGGGAGCAGTCCGACATGATAAGACATAAATGCCCTTCAATGATATGACCGTTAGGTAGATAAGATATTTTTGGGACAGCTGGCCAAGAAGACAAGAACGGTCGGAAATTTGACTCTCAAATTCCTCGGGGCTATCATGTTCCTCACTTTGTGTAGGCAATCCGACTGGCGAATTCCTAAATCCTCGGTCGAACAAATTCCTCAAATGACCGGAAGAACTTTGTCTCATCAGAAGAAATTGACTGAACTGTATGAGATTTCCAAAGGCTTCACTCGAAGGGATTGGTAGGTGTAGGATTTTGAGTTGAGCATCACATGGAAATTTTTCATTAGTATTTCCTCGACCCCCTTTAACAGTACGGTGTTTCCTATGACTCAAGAAAGAGAAAACGAAACTATGAAAAAGTCTTCACGCTTCATGTTCCTCAAATGAATACCAAGTCTTCAAGGTCACACCAATTTCTTCACTTTCGAAGTCTTCAGAAAGTCTTCAGAATATCAAAGTCTTCAGTCGAAGAACTTCATTTTTAGGGTCGACTTTCTCTCAGAATATCAAACTCCTCATAGACTTATAGACCTGTGTACACTCATAAACACATTAGTCCCTTAACCTATAAGTCTTCAATACACCAAAATCACTAAGGGGCACTAGATGCACTTACACAATGGCGTTAGCCAAATCGTCGGGACCGAGTTTTTCAACTCGGTGGGTCCGAGATGGTTTCGGCGGAAACCTAACCCTAAATTTTCGAATCACAACTATTCTAAGGATTGTTTTGACTGGATAGAGGTGTTTCAATCGTGGCAAGATGCATTACAAACACAATGTGTTGAGAAACAGACGAGGATAGCACTGTGATCGAGTTCATACCCTAGTTTGGCGGTGACTCGCTACGGTGGCAATGGCGGAGAAGAATTCCTTTGACGGCGGCGGAGACCAGCGGCTGGAGGCTGCTGGCGACGAAGTCGACGATCCGTAGACCTAGTAGGCAGAGGGAGCTATGTGCAGGCGAGGAGTTTCGGAGAAAGTTTTTCCAAAATTTGCCCGTGTGAATATATAGCCCGACACTGTCGGTGTGACCGAGTTGAACAACTCGGTGGCACCGAGATGCATAACTGTTAACAGTTACAGCAAATCGGTGTGACCGAAAAGTTCAAATCGGTTGCACTGAGATTGAAAACCTAGATCGACTTAGTGATCTTGGTATGACCGAAATGGAGGAATCGGTCAGACCGAAAATCACAAATAAGTTTTGGAAGTTTAAGTCTATGACGAATCGGGGACTCCGAGTGCTCCTCCCACAGAGTGGTTCGAATTTGACTTGATCAAATTTTGTGATGTAGCATGAATAGAGTTTGAGACGAGAAAAGCATAGATAGCTAGAGAAGGTTCTTAGGCATTCTTGTCCATCCACTTGGCCAAAGAGAAAGAAACCAATCAATCAAAACAACAAGTAAATGTCCTCGAATGAGTAAAATATGCAACCAACATGCTCACACAATAAAATGACAAATGAAATATGTGCCAAAGCATGCACAACCAATTCTAGCATCTATCAAACAATTGGCGATGACTAGGTCATCTATATATGAGTATATTGACTTAGGAGTCAAATGAGAACATTTGATCATAGGTCATACTCATCGTTTAAGCTCAAGTAGGGTTACCACTTTTACATAAAGCATTTATGTGTTCACATAATTAGAGTTGCTTTGACTCAATTCTTAGAGTTAAGCTCCCCTAGATGTGAGATCCCCCTTAGAGGGATAAACTAACCTTGGGTTTTGTCGATGATGACTTCATGTAGGTGTTGAAGATGTGGATGCTCAATGTTGATGTAGATCTTTTGGAGCAATCCTTTGGAGTGAGTTGCACTTTCAATACCTACACGGGTTAGTCCCACAAGGAACAAACAAGAATATCCATAGACATAGAGTGATGCACACACAAAATGGTGTCCATGAAAACTTTAGGTTACCTTGTCCCTTGCATTACCAACATGAGGGTTTTGTGACTCCTTGAACTAGTGCAAGATATGGAAGTTGATTGCACTTGTACTTGCCATAAAGATATGAGTGAAAAATGTTGGCGGAGTCACCCTCAAGAACTCTCTAGTTCTTCTTCTTCGGGATCCACATCATCTTGATGGGAATCCTTGGTGTAGTAGTTGTGCTTGATGAAGTAGAACTTGAGGTAGTCTTGGGAACCCACTTGACCAGGGCCTTAGGTGCTTCTTCAAATGCATCAATCTCCTCTTGAAGCTTGTCCTTGCCCTTGTTCTTGTGGTCTTGTGGTGGAAGATCATCTTGTGCTTGTGTTCCCTTGAAGGAAGTAGGATCATACTTCTCTTGTTGATGAACAAACTTCGTCTTGGGGTATTGATATTCTTCCCACTCAACTCCATTGGCATTGAACTTTCATTCAAAACCAACACCTTGATTCTTCCGGTGCCTTCCTTGCTTGTGCATAATTTCCTCAAATTGCTTACTCCCGCAAGGCTCTTGTATACACCTTTCTCTATAATTCCCTTCAATAAGCTATTTTCTTGCTCAAGTGTAACTTGGCTAAGAGAATCATTAGTGGAATCAACAGAGCTACTAGAAGCAACAATATTGGATTTAGCATTGTTATTGTTACTACTAGAAGAAGAATCTTTCTTGTTCTTGTTGCTAGACTTAACTTGAGGCATGTAAGTAGATAAGAGTAAACGCTTGGCAATATAAGAAGAACTTTTCTTACGGAGATCATCATTGATCGCTTTTAGGAACTCATGCTCTTGCTCAAGATTGAGCTTTTCAAAGCGTAACTTCTCATGATCCTTAAAAGTTCTCGATGATCTTCGAAGATAGTTTCATGAGCTAACTTAAGAGTGTTTAGTTATTTAGTTAGACGCTCAATCTTCTCCTTATCATTGTCATTCGTTTCATCTTGATTAGCATGATTAATTGACATTTCATCATAGTATTCATCACTAGAGTTGTCAATAAGTAAATCATCATCACCTAGCAAGTCATCTTCATCACTATTAAAATCAACATACTCGGGGTGTGTTACCTTAGGACCTTTGGCCATGAAGCATCTTCCAATTCCTTCATTTGGTGATTCAAATATGTCGTAGGAGTTGGTTGACACAAGTGCTAAACCGGCAACACCTTCATCTTGAGTGTATTCGGAGTCGGAGTGATAGCTTCTCTCGGAGTGATTGTCGAAGTCGGAGCGGATACCCATTCACCAACATGAGCTTGATGTCTTCGTTTTGTGTAGCTCTTTGATGACTTGTCCCTCCTTTCCAAATCCTTGCTTCTCCGTGAGGGCCTTCGTTCATAACGATCATCTCTACTCCTTCTCTCTCTTGGTGGCGATTCTTCTCTTCTACTTCTTCTCTTGGGAGAATCTTCTCTTCTTTTGTAGGGTGCCGTACACTCATTGGAATAGTGTCCGAGTCTCCCACAATTGTAACAATTTTGCTCTCGACTAGAAGACCTTTTGTCATTATAGGACCTTGACTTGGAGCTTCTTTCTTTGCTTCTACTCTTGTAGAATTTGTTGAAGTTCTTCACCATTAAGCTCAATTCTTCATTGAAGGTTTGTTTCTCACTTGATGATGTGGGGGCTTCACATGAGGATTTGTAAGCACCACTTGACTTGTTGTGAAGTTTCTCCTTATCCTTGAGTGACATCTCATGAGCAACAATTCTTCCAATGACTTTTGTTGGCTTGAGATCTTTGTAATTTGGCATCATTTGGATCAATTTGCACACGGCATCATATTTTCCATCCAATGCTCTTAGGATCTTCTTGATGATGAATCTGTCGGTCATTTCTTCACTTCCTAAGCCGAAAATCTCATTTGTGATAAGAGCAAGCCTAGAGTACATTTCAGCGACACCTTCACCATCCTTCATTTTGAACTTGTCAAGCTAACTTTGGAGCACATCCAACTTGGATTCCTTGACGGAGTCGGTACCTTCATGCATATCAATCAAAGTATCCCAAATTTCCTTTGCATTCTCAAGACGGCTCATTTTGTTGAATTCTTCGGGGCATAAGCCATTGAAGAGGATATCACAAGCTTGAGTGTTGTATTGCAACATCTTCAACTGTTCCGCACTAGCTTTACGGTTCGGTTCTCTCCCATCAAAGAATTCACCTTGCAAAACAATACACACAATATCCCAAACGGCAGGGTTATGTCCGAGAATATGCATTTTCATCTTATGCTTCCAACTAGCAAAATTAGTGCCATCAAAGTAAGGACCTCTACGATGATAATTTCCCTCGCTAGACGCCATACTCTCCTAGGTTGTGAAACCAAGGCTATGACCACCAAAAGCTATGGAAATCAAAGCAAATGGAGACCAAGGCTCTGATACCACTTGTAGGACCTTGAAGTATGTCTAGAGGGGGGTGAATAGACTACTTGACCAATTAAAAACTTAACCTTTTCCCAATTTTAGACTTTGGCAGATTTTAGCTATGTTTGAACAAATCAAGCAATCTTCACGCAATTCAAGCAAGCATGCAAAGAGTATATCGGCAGCGAAAAATAAAGCATGCAACTTGCAAGAATGTAACGGGAAGGGTTTGGAGGATTCAAATGCAATTGGAGACACGGATTTTTTTGTCGTGGTTCCGATAGGTGGTGCTATCGTACATCCACATTGATGGAGACTTCAACCCACGAAGGGTAGCAGTTCTTGTGAAGTCCACGGAGGGCTCCACCCACAAAGGGTCCACGAAGAAGCAACCTTGTCTATCCCACCATGGCCGTCGCCCATGAAGGACTTGCCTCACTAGCGGTAGATCTTTCTGAAGTAGCCGATCTCCTGGCCCTTACAAACTCCTTGGTTCAACTCCACAATCTTGTCGGAGGCTCCCAAGTGACACCTAGCCAATCTAGGAGACACCACTCTCCAAGAAGTAACAAATGGTGTGTTGATGATGAACTCCTTGCTCTTGTTCTTCAAATGATAGTCTCCCCAACACTCAACTCTCTATCACAGGATTTGGATTAAGAAGATTTGAGTGGAAAGCAACTTGGGGAAGGCTAGAGATCAAGATTCATATGGTTGGAATGGAATATCTTGGCCTCAACACATGAGTAGGTGGTTCTCTCTCAGAACTGGTAAGTTGGAAGTGTAGGTTTGTTCTGATGGCTCTCTCCACGAATGAAGAGGAGGTGGAGGGGTATATATAGCCTCCACACAAAATCTATCCGTTACACACAATTTACCAAACTCGGTGGGATCAAATCATAAAACTCGGTCGGACCGATTTAGTAAACCTATTGACCGTTAGGGTTTTCGGTGGGACTGGCATGCAACTCGGTAGGACCGATATGGTTAGGGTTAGGGCATAACGTAATCTCGGTGAGACCGATTACACAAACTCGGTGAGATCGATTTTGGTAATTAGCTAATCGGAGAGTTGGTCGGAGTAAACTTCGGTGGGTCCGATTCGCTCTTTCGGTGAGACCGAAAAGTTACGAAAGGGAAACAGAGAGTTTACATTGCAATCTCGGTGGGACCGATCGCTCACTTCGGGTAGACCGAAGCGTGACGAAGGGAAACAGGGAGATTACACTCCCATCTCGGTGAGGCCGAGATCCCTATCCGGTCACCGATTTGCCTAGGGTGTGTGGCAGTGGCTATGACATTTGAACTCGGTGGCGCGGATAGAAAGAATCGGTAGGGCGAGTTTGACTTTAGGTTTAGGTCATATGTGGATGTGAGAAAGTAGTGGAGGGTTTTGGAGCATATCACTAAGCACATGAAGCAAGAGGCTCATTAAGCAACACCTCATCCCTCCTTGATAGTATTGGCTTTTCCTATAGACTCAATGTGATCTTGGATCGCTAAAATGTAAAATGTAGAGTCTTGAGCTTTTGAGCTTGAGCCAATCCTTTGTCCTTAATATTTTAGGGATCCACTTTCATCATCCATGCCATGCCATTCATTGAGCTTTCCTGAAATATTTGTCTTGGAATAGCATTAGTTCAATGAGCTATATGTTGTTATGAATTACCAAAACCACCTAGGGATAGTTGCACTTTCAATAGCCTCTGTCCAACCAGAGGCATCGAACAACTTGCTGGAATCACTTCGCAGCGCTTCCATTGACGAAGAGCACCGCGCCATCATGAGTGCGGTGGTCGAGAAAGTTCGGTCCACCAAAAGCGGATTGACCAAAGCCTGCGCCAGCCTCCTAACAGGCTTTGAGGGAAGTAATCAAATTATGAGAACATATCACAACATAGAGAGTAGCCTGATGCTCATTTGGTGTTCAGAAAGAAATTTGAACAGAGGATCAAATAACAATCGTGAAGTCTAATCGAATATGTCTATGTGAATAAGCAGGCTTATTGCTGGTCATTGCCGCTTCGCCGCAGCGGAGGTCACCGCGCTGAAGCGGGGCCTTGAGCGGTCCGAGGAAGAGATCGACCTTGCCAAGAGGCAGCTCGAAGAGAACAAAGGTAAGTAATACCCCGTATGTTTATTGATAAAGAAAAAGGGAGGTGGTTTGTTAAATCACAGGATCGTCATGATTTTTTCTAGGGGCCACGACCGAAGTGGCGGCCCTGAAGAAGGCGCTGTCCGAGGCCGAAGGCAAGGCGGCCATGGAGCGCGTCGAGCGCGATAAGCAAGAGGCCCGAGTCGGCGAGGTGCAGCAAGAGCTCCAGGACTTTGTCAGGAAGTACGAGTCCTTGGAGCGTGACTCTAAGACGCAAGGGTCCGAGCTTGCGAAGGCCCCCGAGAACGCACAAAATGCCAAGGCCGAAGCCCAAAAGGCCCTCCAGGAGATTCAGTCGGTCAAGAAGATAGCGGCGGGTAAGGCATTCATTATGCAAAGCAAGCATGTGAAGGAAACTTTCCTTTTACTTACCAAAATTCGGAGCTCTCCAGGAGTGTTCGCAGATCTGCCCTGCAGTGTATCGGATGCCGCAGAGTTCTACCGGGCCGAGGAAGGGAGCTCGATGGAGAAGTTATTACGGTCTCGATTATCTTTGGGACCGAACACCGATGCCCTTGAGCGACCAGCTGAAGCAATTGGTCGAGCTTCACAAGGCGGCCAACTGGCCATGAAGGGTCTCATAGTCCGGATGTGGCCTGGCGAGCCCCTGCCTGGCAGCTACTTCGGCCTGGTAAAGCGGCCTGTGAATGCCTGCCCACGGCTCAAAGTCATAAAGCGGCCCGTCTGTATTGAAGGTGCACGCAGGGCCTTTGCCCGTGCGAAAGTGCACTGGGCAAAGATGGATGCCGAAAAGCTGGTGAAGGAGGGGCCACGGAGGGCAAGGAGCATCGCCACCCGAAAAGTATTATGACAAGTGTCACGAAGGGTGCTACTTGTGGCGGAGGAATGTGCTAAGGATGTAATATTTGAATGAATGTACTCATGTGATCCTGTAATATGAAACGATTTCATGTGCACTATCTAACGCTTGTTAATTTAAAATATTACCTTCTGTGCGACCGTTTATAAAATCTAAGAGTTAGCCACGTCGGCTTCTGCCCCCATGTAACTAGTACTGAGGTGTTCGGGATAAACCTGATCACTCTTTATCCCAGTTTTGGGTCCTTCGAAGGAGGTGTTCAGCACAACGAACTGTGCAATCAGACTATAAAGCTTTATCACTCTTACTTGGCCATAGAAGTCTACAATTTTAAATTTTGGCGAAGCCCCTAGTATTCGGAAGGCCGAACTTGGGGCGCTATGTACGCCTAAATCGGACAAGGCCGACTCCTCGCCCAAAGCGAAAAAAATCTTTAAGGATTTGAGACCTCTTGAACAGCGACCAACTCTCGCCGCATCATGATAGTCAGTTTTCGGCTTTCTCTACTGAGGTGCTCGTCCGGAAGAACCGGGACACAATCGCAGTAGTTCTCCCAGTGCTACCTTAGCCGATATAGCGGAACGTAAGGTACCAAAACATGGGAGCCGGGCAAACCCAACTATTGACCCAATACATGATTCGGAGCTGGTGCATATAATGCTATAAGTTCGGGGTGCCGCATTTTCGAAAGTGTTCGGACTTTTCATGCCGTGTTATGGGGTACACTGAATCCCCTGGCGCACTGGACGTATCAGAATGTACGGGTGCAATTTGTCGTAAATAAACAGACAAGGAAAATAGATGAAGAAATGTAATAATAAGCTAGCTTATTTAAATGATACGTCAAAGCGTATGTGTATAAGTAGTGCAATAAGCGAAAAATAGGACTATTTGACATGTCCTATCCAAGGGCAAGCTGCGTGTGGGTATGCAAAACAGGTATAGCGATCGTTATCAGAGACCACCTGGGATTCCCTTGTACGTCAAAGCTTCTTGCTTCCTTGGTGTTTCCTTCCCATGAAGGGTCTGATATTCAGACGATCGGAGAGGGCCTTCAGAGGATAGGGGCCTGAAAGGAAGAAAATGTTAAAGGTATATGGGTCCTGAAGCGGTCGAGCCGCATTGTGGGCCGTGATGTAGCCGTGCCTCCGCCTATGCCCATGGTATCTTCAGTGCGTAATTATGTACGCGTGGCGCAAATTTCGCCGCTTGACTGGGACCGGGACGGAGGCCGAATTGCTAGGCGAGCTCTGAACGTGCCTGGTGATCCTGTTGCAGGGTACTCCGGACTCGCTCGAAGGTGTCCGGGGGCTTTTTTGCCGAATTGGTGGTTTGCCTCAGAAGGCTGCTTTGCACTTCTGCTGCAAGGGCAGCGGTGTGCTCCTCCGTACGGAGCAAGCGTTCTGTGTTTCCATTAACTGTTATATCCCCGCGAGGTCCTGGCATTTTGAGCTTGAGGTATGCATAATGCGGTACCGCGTTGAATCTGGCGAATGCGGTTCGTCCGAGCAGTGCATGATAGCCACTGCGGAAGGGGACGATATCGAAGATTAACTCCTCGCTTCGGAAGTTGTGCGGAGATCCGAAGACCACTTCCAGTGTGATTGAGCCCATGCAACATGCCTCTACACCTGGTATGACACCTTTAAAGGTGGTTTTTGTGGGTTTGATCCTCGAGGGGTCTATACCCATTTTGCGCACTGTATCCTGATAGAGCAGGTTCAGGCTGTTGCCACCATCCATAAGGACTCGAGTGAGGTGAAATCCTTCAATGATGGGGTCAAGGACCAATGCGGCAGAACCGCCATAACGGATACTGGTGGGGTGGTCCCTGTGATTGAACGTGATCGTACAAGAGGACCATGGGTTGAACTTTGGGGCGACTGGCTCCATCGCATGGACGTCCCTCAGTGCACGTTTCCGTTCCCGCTTGGGAATATGGGTTGCGTATATCGTGTTTACCGTTTTCACTTGGGGAGGAAATTTCTTTTGTCCTCCTGTGTTCGACGGCCGGGGCTGCTCCTCGTCGTCGCTATGCAGCCCCTTTTCCTTATTTTTGGCATTCAACTTGCCTGCCTGTTTGAACACCCAGCATTCTCTGTTGGTGTGGTTGGTTGGTTTATCGGGGGTGCCGTGAATTTGGCACGAGCGATCGAGTATGCGGTCCAAACTGGACGGGCCCGGCTTGCTTCTTTTGAACGATTTTTTCCACTGACCGGATTTAGAGCCACTGAATCCGGCATTAACTGTCGTGTCTTCGGCGTTGTCGCCGTTGTTGCGGCGCTTGTGTCTGTTGCGACGCGGCCTTCCGTTGCTATCTTTGGCACCTGAATTGCCAGGGTTTCTTGATGTGTTGTTGCTACGAGCCAGCCAGCTGTCCTCGCCCGCACAAAAGCGGGTCATGAGTGTCATGAGGGCTGCCATGGACTTCGGATTCTCTTAGCCGAGGTGTCGGGCGAGCCACTCGTCGCGGATGTTATGCTTAAATGCCGCTAAGGCCTCAGCATCCGAATAGTCGACAATTGGGTTCTTTTTAGTTAGGAACAGAGTCCAGAATTTCCTGGCTGATTCCCCCGGCTGTTGGGTTATGTGACTCAAGTCATCGGCATCGGGTGGTCGCACATAAGTGCCCTAGAAGTTGTCAAGGAATGCGTCTTCCAAATTCTCCCAACTGCAATGGAGTTTGCCGGCAGGCTATTCAGCCAATGTCGAGCCGGCCCTTTGAGTTTTAGTGGGAGGTACTTGATGGCATGTAGATCGTCACCGCGGGCCATGTGGATGTGGAGGAGAAATCTTCAATCCATACTGCGGGGTCTGTTGTACCATCATATGATTCAATGTTCACGGGCTTAAAACCTTCTGGGAATTCGTGATCCATTACTTCGTCAGTGAAGCATAGGGGTGTCTTGGCGCCTCTGTGCGGGCTATGTCGCGACCTTGATTTGTACGAAGTCTTGTCTGCTGTATTCGCCCTGCGGATTTGCTTTAGTATATCCGGCGTGATTTGCCGCCACGCTGCTGGGGCACGCTCCCTTGATCCGTAGATCGATCTTGCATGTTCTGCTTTGTTTTCCAATACGTCTCGCAGGTCCTGCATGTTACCCCGGGCCTTGGTATTTTTGTTTAACTGGCGACGGGGTGCGGGCTGGTCTTCGGGCTGCTATGCCGCTTTGTCTCGGCCACGAGGTGGCCGGTCAGCCGCATCATACGCTGGAAGTGTAGGTTTTAATGCTTCCTCCTCGAGTTGGGGTAGCAACCTGTGCTTTGGGTAACTTTTGGTTGGGTGCTCGAGTTCGTATCCCTCGGCCACCAGGACCTCGGTCCATCTATCTGCTAGCAGATCTTGATCAGCTTGAAGCTGTTGTTGCTTTTTCTTCAGGCTTTTTGCTGTGGCTATAAGCCGGCGCTTGAAGAGCTCCTGTTCGACGGGATCCTCCCAAGACGATAAATTCTTCGTCACGAGGCTCGCCTCGTCTTCGGAGGGAGGCATGTAATTGTCATCCTCGATTCTTTGTGCATTACTGTTCCTTAGGGCTAGCTTGCCCATCCTCCCGCTCGAAGCTTTGGTGGAGGGGATTGTCTTCGTCTTGGCACTATCCATGATGTTATTGTCTCTTGCGCCAGTATCGCCGCTTTTGCTATGGCGGGGCTTAGAGCGGCCCCGTTGACGCCGGTGCTTAGATTGCTTCTCGAGGGGATTATCCTCTGTTGCCTTATTGCCATCGCTTTCTTTGGGGGTGTCCACCATGTATATATCATACGATGAGGTGGCAGTCCAGCGCCCTGTGGGCGATGGTTCCTGTTCTTCTCCTGCATCGTCATCCATACCGTCGATGTCTTCAGAGTCGAAATCAAGCATGTCAGTTAAATCGTCGACGATGGCTATTAAGTGGGTGGTGGGTGGGGAACAAATTTCTTCGTCGTCTGCTTCACACTTGAGCCGGACATAGTTCAGCCAAGGGCCTTCTGACAACGAGAGAGACCTTAATGAATTTAGCACGTCGCCCGGGGGCGAGTGCTGAAAGATATCCGCGGAGGAAAACTCCATAGTCGGCGCCCAATCAGATTCGATAGGCACGGACGCCGACAGTTCGGAGCCCGTGGCCGGGGACGAATCCAAGGGTCCGACAACACAGGTCTCGTAAGAGGTGAAGTCAGTATTCGGCTCTATCGCCGCTGAGTGTGCGACCTCCGTGGCGGGGTCCATCCACCCGTCCACGGACGGCGCGATCTGCTCCGGATCGAGGGCCGGAGTGGCCATAGGGGTGATCTCCCGAACACTGTCCGGCGGCAGAGCTAAGTCATGCTCGTCGTGACTATGCGGGGCACTTGACCCGGGCTCGAATCCGTCGAAGATCAAGTCTCCGCGGATGTCGGCAGTATAGAAGTTTCCAAACCTGACCTGACGGCCAGGGGCGTAGCTCTCGATCTGCTCTAGATGGCCAAGCGAGTTGGCCCGCAGTGCGAAGCCGCCAAATATGAAGATCTGTCCGGGGGGGAAACCTCACCCTGGATCGCATCATTGCCGATGATCGAAGGAGCCATCGACCCTTATGGTGACGGCACAGTGGAACTCTCAATGAAAGCACCAGTGTTGGTGTCAAAACCGGCGGATCTCGGGTAGGGGGTCCCGAACTGTGTGTCTAAGGCGATGGTAACAGGAGGCGGGGGACACAATGTTTACCCAGGTTTGGGCCCTCTCGATGGAGGTAATACCCTACTTCCTGCTTGATTGATCTTGATGATATGAGTATTGCCAGAGTTGATCTACCACGAGATCGTAGAGGCTAAACCCTAGAAGCTAGCCTATGATTATGATTGTTGTTGTCCTACGGACTAAACCCTCCAGTTTATATAGACACCAGAGGGGGCTAGGGTTACACAAAGTCGGTTACAAGGGAGGAGATCTACATATCCGAATTGCCAAGCTTGCCTTCCACGCAAAGGAGAGTCCTATCCGGACATGGGACGAAGTCTTCAATCTTGTATCTTCATAGTCCAACAGTCTGGCCAAAGTATATAGTCCGGCTATCAGAGGAACCCCTAATCCAGGACTCCCTCAGTAGGTCCTGTGGGGAACTACTCACACATCATCATGGAGGCAGCAAGGTTGATGTAGAAGCCCTCCGTGACCGATTCCCCCTCCAGCAGAGTGTCGGCGGAAGCCTCCAGATGGATTGCGAAAGAATAGAGGCTTGTTGCGGCAGAACAATTGTTTCAGGTCTTGCTCTGGTGGTTTCTGAATTTTAGGGAATTTATAGCAATGAAATTAGGTCAATTGGAGTTACGAGGGGCCCGCAAAGCTCAGGTGGTGTGAGCTTGTGGCTCTATCGTACATCTTCTGGCTCCCCCCGAAGCTTCTAGGGTCTCTCCTGGTCCAGAAAAAATCATCGTGAAGTTCCATCGTAGTTGGACTTTGTTCGGTATGGTTTTCCCGCGAAACAAATAAAATAAGAAAAAACAGGAACTGACACTGGGCACTGAGTTAATAGGTTAGTTCCCAAAAATGATATAAAATTGCATATAAAGCATACATGATTGATAATATAATAGTATGAAACAATAAAAAATATAGATACGTTGGAGATGTATCAGGCCTCGGCTCGCGACGGACTGGTGCACAGTTGTTAGTGGTGGTGGTGGTCTAGCGCTAGATGTGGTGATGCGGTGGTGACGAGGAGGTTCACCGGATGAGCACGTGGTGGCGGTTTGGCCCAGACAGATTTGTCTTGGGCGATGATGGGCCCGATCTGGGCCCGATGTGCCGGGCGCTGGGTTCTTTGGTGAGCAGCGGAGTCGCCGGTTGTCCTTTGGTCGGTATGGAAGGAGCAGCAGTCTCTAGTTCTTGTGGTGGGTGCGTCCAGGGCATGGTCCCTGGCGTAGTTGCGCATTTCTTCGGACGAAAGTCTCGCTCTTAGCAGGTGATGGCAACACCTGCGGATTTTGCTTCCTTATTGAAGGCTTCACCGAGGAGTTTTGCACCTATCCCGCACTTGAGTTCTAGTCTCGGTTGAAAACTGAGATCTGCTTATCGGATTGGCGATGGCGGCGTTTCTTTGATGGAAGCATCGTTTTGGAGATTTGTCCTCTGGGCAGGAGCACCATGTATGTGGTTGAGTAGTTGACCGGAAGCTTCCGGTGGTGAGATGTTTGCGGCAGTGACCGGAAGCTTATGGTGGTGAGATGTTTGCGGCCAGTAGTTGGCCAGCGGTGTTGCACGATTGGAGCACTCTGAACATGCGGTCAATGTCAGACAAGTCAGGTGGGTCGTCCTCTTCAGACCAGAGCAGCACATGCCCGCTCCTCTATCGGACATCTCTTCTCTCTCCGGTGTCGATGAGGTCATCAACATGCTTGTGGCGGTCATGGTCAGTACAACGGAATTGTCCTCTTGGGTGAAGTTAACATTGAGGTCGTAGGGCCATGAGGCCAACTCCAGCGCACGACCCCAAATGGACATCCGTTTGGCCCGGATTGTGTCTGTTTGGGGCGGTCAATGGGGTTGTGTCCATGTCATTTCTGGGATGCAGCCACCGCGGGGACGCATCCTTCGGCCGCATCCTGTCCGCCTCCTTTTTCAAACGCCAATTTTTGAATCAACCACGCCCTAGTTCATTCCAGCGGCCCTAGTTCACGCCGGCAACACAACCTGCCTACACGTCCTCGCCGGCAACAAACCAGCGGTCGGCAATAGAGCCAGCCTACAAAATGAATAGTTTGTCACCGGCAACACAGCCAGCCCCCAAAATGAATAGGTTTCTCGCCGGCACACAGCCAGCGGCCTAGCAGCCGGCACCCATGCCAGCCTCCAAAAAGAACGGCCACGGCTGAACAGACCACCTAGTTCAGGCCATCGGCGTCGAACATCTCCTTCTGCCTGGCCTCGAACCAGCTCCTCGTCTTCTCGCTCATCTTGGTCAAGTCCACGCTCATGATCACTAGGGCCGCCTCCTTTGCTTTGGTTGCGGCATTGGTGGCCTCGATGTCGAGCTTCCTCTGCCTGGCCGTGACATTGGCGACCTCGATGTCGAGCTGCCTTTGCCGGGACGCCTCCTCCATGTCGATCTTTCTCTTCTTGGCCGCCTCCTCCATCTCAAGCTTCTTCCTTTGAAGCTCTAGGTATTGCTTCATTTGCTTGTCCTTGCTTTGTCGCTTTTTCTCGTCCCTCACATCCTTTTGAGACATGTCGTGCAAATTCTCATGCAAGGCCATGGATGACGCATCACGTATGTCGTCAATCTTGGAGTTGGTCTTGCCCCTCGGCCTCTTCAACGTCTCACCATCTCCACCTCCGGCCAACGCGGCCGTCTTCTTGCCTCTCTTCCTTTGAAGCTCACGGTATTGATCTTTGAACTTATGGCAATTGTTGATGAGCGTCCAACAATGCGTAAGAGTGAATGGCTTGTCATTGTGTCGGGCCTTGAATGCTTCCAAAGATTGAAATGCCTACACCACACGATCAACAACAATTGAACATGCAAGCATATAGAAGGCCGAAGTCTCATGGCCGTAGCAACGAAAGATAAGAGATCATACCATGTCCCCAATGCCGAGACCACTCATGGGTCGTGCTTCAACGCCGGCCGTCGTTGCTTGACCTCGACGTGACGTTGAGGTCGATGACGGCCGAGGGATGCGGGGTGGACGGCACGATCACGCCACCGTCGGGCGATCCCGAGAAACAGGTCTGGCCTTCGTGCCTTGGCGGAGGGAAACCAGGCGACAAAGGCATGGTCCGCGACATCGGCGAGGGGCAGTGCGGAGGCCTGGTGACCGACAAGCCTGTGCTCGCCGGGCCGACGGGCGCTGCCGAGAAACCCGCCGGATGGCAAATCCCAAGCATGAGGAGGGCGTGCGTTTTGTTGACGATGTCCTCCAGCGCACGCCCTCCTCATGCTTGGGATTTGCCATCCGGCGGGTTTCTCGTCGACTCGGCCTTGCGCCGCGCGGCCTCCAACGCATCGCGCTCTGCGGCGAACTTGGTCGCGGCGTTCTTGCCCTTGGCCGCCGCCCTCCGGTTCCTCCTATTGGCCGATTCTGCGTCCATCTTTGCGAGCTCAGCCGTCGTGAGTTCCGACCGTGGCTTCTTTGGACCCTTGGCCGCCTTCTTCTTCTTCACCTTTCCGGGTGGGTCAACGGCCTGGCCGCCGGAATTCGGCGGGGCATCGGCCATGGACGGGGAGGGTGGTGGGCGGGACGTGGGAAGGTTTAGGGGGAAATGACGCGAAATGGGGCGCCGGGGTGGTTCTTTGTGCCACCGACGGGCGGGCCAGGGGAGGACAAACGCGCGCGTCCTGCCCGTCTGCGCGCTGTCTGTTTCACCTCAAAAATGGCCCAAACTTGGGCCGGGATGGGTCGAAAGCGAAAATAAAACGGACAAAAGTCCGTTTGCGCCCGTGCGCTGGGCCGTCTAGTTTTGTCCGTTTTGTCCCAAACGGACGCGTCCGGACAGGATGGAGTCGCGCACTGGAGTTGGCTTGAGCATGGATGGCGATGTATGATGACACCAACCTCCTCGGCAATGTGCCTTTCGGTTTGTGTTGTGTTGGCTCGGCCTTTTGACGCCCTTGTATGTCTATGTCTTGTGGTGATTTAGACCTAGTTTAGCTAAGTTTCAGCCATCGGAATTCTTCTCTTCAATGGAATCTTAGCAGCTCTTTTCCTCATAATAATATAACTTAATAAAAAGCAGTTCGGCGAACCAACCTATGATTGAGATGGTTAGGTGGACAGTGGTATCCTCAATCCATCCGGGTTCAAAACCTGGTGCTCGCATTATTTCCGGATTTATTTCAGGATTTCCGGCGATGCGCTTTCAGTGGGAGGAGACGTTCCCGTCGATGACGAGGTGCCTACGATGACTTCGTAAATCTCAAGATGATATACCGGCTCAATCTCTCGGAGGTGTTCATAAAGATATGATGTGCATATGTGCGTTCATAGAAGTGAGTGTATGCACGTGTATATGAGCGCTTGTGTTTGTACTATGCTAAAAAACAAAAAACAGTTCAAGCTCTGGACGGAAAAAACCGTGTCACCAGCCAACAACAAGATGAGCACGGGACGCTTCAGCGGGGACCTATGCGTGCCTGGCCTCCTTGCGGTCCTCCACGCCACGGGAGGAACAGAGAAGTAGGGGACGGGCGCTGGATGGGCTCGTGAGCTCGTCACAGAGGCGGCAGGGCGCACAGTGCCTCGTCCCGCCCCATATGGCCCATACGCCCCGCGCAACACGACACCGGATCAGCATCTCGTGTCTGTCTACGTCCAAGTGCTCCTCCTAGCACGGGCCACGGGTCAGGCACGCGATGCGATCGCCGTCCTTCCTTCTCCCTCCCTTCCCCTCATCATAACCCCGAATCTCCGCTCCGCGCGGCGCGGGCGTCTCCCTGCTGCTTCCCCTCCCTCGCGTAAAAAAACAGAGAGGCGACCGAAATCCTAACGGCCTGCCGCCTCATCCCCTCCAGACTGCTGCAGTCCACGCCGGGCCGGCCTCCCCGCCGAAGCAGGAGCGCCGCTCCCCTCGCCGCCGTCCCCCCCTCTGGGCGTGGATTCTTCTTCCAAGCACTGGTACTAGCTTGCTGTTATACAATTCTGCTCTGTTTATTCCCCTTCGCAAATCGAATCTGAATCTTCCTCTCTACTAGCAGCACCCTCCATCGTCGTAGTTAGTTACGGGTTCGGTTCCTGCGTGTGCGCCGCTACTAATCCTATCCATCACTCATAGGCGATAGTCCCCCTCAGATGACCTCGGCCCCATAGGAAGTACTCCAGTAGGATAGGATCATCCAAGGAGCGGCCCGTCCTTGGCTGTCAGTTATACAGAACTAATACTACTGTCGATACCAGTTTAATCGGTAAAAGGAAACAGAAATTTGGGGCAAGTCTGAATCCCCAACGCCCTCCGTGGCTAATTGCGCCATTGACTCGAAGCTTCAGAGCCGAGGCCACCATTAGCTGGGTAATTAGTTTCAGATGTCACACGGTGCTGCAATCTGTTCTTGGTATTAATTAATGGCTGGCTGGCTGCTCCTTTTCTCAGGCCTGACAGGCAGGCCACAGCTTTCCCATGATCTCTGGTAAATGCATCGTCTAGAAGTGCAAGCTGGGACCCTTTTTGCCGCCCTTGTGTGAAATATTCAAGGCTCAAAATTCTCCTTAGTAGTACTAGTTCCCTGCTGCCCTGGTCCACACACACTGGCTTCTAAAAAAAAAACCTTGGATGCAGTAAATGTTAATGAACCTACCTACTATTCTTTGCCTGTCTCTTTTATGGCAACGTAACATGTAGGATGCCTGCCAAAAGCGGCCACTTTTCATCGACAGACTCTCAGAGTTTCAGTTCCTGTTTCAGGAACGAGTTGTGGTCGTCTTGAATAGCCAATCCGTTCTCTTGGTTTCAAGTTTCCCGTTTGTAACCAACCGACTATGGAGTTGGACCTGTACTACCATGCTTTTGAGAGTTGGGAGCATCCCTGCTCTGAAACTGTGAACCTTGGGTGTCGGTTGAACTGTGCGAAGAACATTACTGAAAAATTAGAACGCCCTGAGACTCTATGTATCTGACTACTACTGCTTAGACTGTGCATTAATTTTCTTATGTGGAAACGTGGGAGGTTAGCTGTTAGCACACACCCAGTTCTTACAGTGGTAGAACATACTGATTTCACATCCTGAACAAACCGGGATTATCCGATCCGTGTTTTATTTAGCCTGGATCCATGTGAAATCTTTCTTTTTGGTAGCTGGAACTCAAAACATTTATCATGTTGCATTGTGGGAATTCCATTTTAACTTGCTCTTTTGCTTAAAATACGAATGTTAAATGCCACCTAATTTCTGCATATGGAACCGAATGCTTACTAATTGTATTTTAATTTTCTGCTACAAGTGGTAATATTGTTTACTGTTTGTTATGGTACTGCAAAGATAATTGTTTTTTAACGGCCCATTCTTTTTCAGGCGTTTCACTACATTTAAACACGCAGAATGCCTCGAGGGCGAGGTTCGTCTGTGTCAACACACGAGAAGCCTAATGTTGATGCAGCAGTCGATTCTGATAAAGATAACAGCAGGCATAAGAGGAGCGCTTATTTGTTGCTGGGGTTGTTTATACTTTTCCTTCATGGATCCTGGTCTGTTTACCGTGTGTGCAGTTTGCAAATCTTCCTTTGCCCCTTGGTGCCGAGCAGGCTGGTAAGCGGGGCTTCTCAGAGGCTTCCGCCCTTAAGCATGTGAAGTACTTGACAAGCCTGGGTCCTCATCCAGTTGCTTCAGATGCCCTCGATCTTGCTGTGCAGGTTGTCCTTTCAAGCTTCTTTGCTTTTGAATTTTTAACAGTTTTTACTTACAATTTCAGTCTTCAGACCAATTATAACATTGCTGTTAATGTTATTATGCATTGATATGTTCGAAACATGGGTGCTCGCTGACACTTTCCAGTTTGGATGGAACTAGCTGTTGGGTGTTGAATGTCGACACTGATTGTAGTGTCCTGTTTAATTAGTAGAGCTCAAGTAGGAAAGAGGCTTTTTAAGTCTGCATTTTATGTTGTCGTGTTACAAAATATATTTTTAAGTCATGATAATTAGTTATGTGGTTGGGGTAAGCTGGAGCACTTACTTTTGGGCTGTATTTTGTATGTTTGTTTATATTTGATCAAACAGTTCTATTTAGTGATAAAAAACCGTGTTGTGTGAATGAATAATTCTACTAAGCTCATATTTCTTTATTATTATAATTAAAAGGGCACCTAGAAACTTCCATGTGTTCAAACCAGGAATAAATTGCATGGTGGATCACTGAACATATGCACCGTGCAAGTGGTTCGTTTAGCCACAATCTGTAGAAAAGGCACATCTAGGTACGCATGGTGGGTCACTGAATTTATGCAGCATGCGAGCGTTTCGTTTAGCCACGGTATGTAGAAAATGCAATTCTAGGTAAGCATGGTGTGTCACTGAACTTGTACACCGTGAGGGTGGCTCGTTAGCCCACGGTACGCAGAAAATACACATTCAGAAAAAATAATCTTGAACACCAGGTCACTTAAGTGCGTTAACGGGGCCATGCCAGGTCGAAGCTAGTGCAGTCAGACACTGCGAATACATTGGATGACAATTCTTGCCAACTCACTACCTGTACCATAACCAAGATGCAAAAGGCAACACCTTCGTTGACTTCTCTCAGGCTCTCAGCCCTTCCACCTTGCAATCACCAACCTGATCATGGCTGTTAGTTGCTAATCTCGTCCATGCTTCTAGCTGGAAGTCAAGACAAGCTTAGCTATTACTTTGACCACCAGAAGTGCACTCCCACACCAGCCATGGAGGCACTGGGGGTTGAGAAAAAATTGAGGTCTGGGGTTTGGGCATAAGAACTAGAAAGGGGATTTAGCGGAGAATAATTATTACAGTACAAGTTAAAGTGAGGAGCCACCTAATTATTTCTTCCTCTTATCTTTCACTTTTACTGTTTTTTCAACCTTTTCTCCCATTTGGATGGTGTTATGATACAATCTCAGTTTATTGTGTGCTATTTTTGTTTGGAACTTATCATTTTTCTACAGCTATTTTTAGTAGCACTATCCATCTTGACATGTCCATGCAATAGTATGTGTATGCAGAAGCAGAGAAAATAAAGAAGACAGCTCATTGGGACGTTGATGTTCAAGTGGAGCTGTTCCACACAGATATTGGTGCAAATCGTCTAGCTGGTGGTCTTTTCAAGGGAAAAACACTTTTGTACTCAGACCTTAAGCATGTGATCCTCAGAATTGTTCCCAAGTACTTACCGGAAGCTGAAGAAAATTTGATTCTTGTCTCTTCTCATATTGATACAGTTTCCACAACGTAAGGCTCTGTCTTCTCCCTTATGAGGCAATTTTTCTTCTGCTTTGCATTATGTAATGTAATCAATACGCTTAATCATCAGCATGTTAATTGGTTACATCAGATACAAAGAGTTTCCACATGCCTTTTTGACACTTAGTGGTCCAATTGGTATATTGCTTATTTATTTTTGTTGAATGTAATATGCAATAATAAACTTGAGTACCATGTTATTATTCAACTGAGGAGGGGGTGGGTGCAGAGGGTGGATTAAATGAAATGTATGCGATTCTAAGTGAGCTTAAACAAATATATGGCTCAGTCGTGCACGGTTCTTTAACTATAAGCAGGAGATATCGAGATCTAAAATTTGCTAAGGATAGCTTGACAGCACATGAAGGTTGAACGGGAATATAGCTTTTGAGGCATGTTTTTAAGGAACAATTCTGTGACGATGAGTTTTACGAGTAATTTAGCAGGTTTTCAGACTGTTCAAGTGTATATCTAGTGTTGATAGGATTTAAATTTATTGACACACTAATGCTTACACATTGCAAATATGTGTACTGTAGCAGACCAACTCTTGTAAAAACTTTCACTTTTTTTTCCTTCCCCGTTGTCAGTTTTTGAGAAAAAAGAACCTCGAACTTCTATTCTTTTTCAGGGAAGGTGCCGGAGATTGCAGTTCATGTGTAGGAGTCATGCTAGAGATGGCACGGGGAGTGGCTCAGTGGGCGCATGGGTTCAAGAGTGGTGTCCTGTTTCTGTTCAACACAGGGGAAGAAGAGGGTCTTGACGGGGCCCACAGTTTTATAACTCAGGTTACTATTTTCATATGTTACACATAAATCATCTTGTAACTGGTACATAGGTCATTGTCGTTATGCTCCATAATGTAATTTACTAATATTTGTGCAGCACCACTGGAGAAATTCAGTACGCTTTTGCTGTCGATCTGGAAGCTATGGGTATCAGTGGGAAATCCACCCTTTTTCAGGTCGGGTTCACGATTTATTTACAGAAATTATGCTTGCATTTGCAATTGTAACAATCATGTAGCTGTTCTAAATTTTAGTTTGTTGCTAATGTCTAATGATAGTAAATAAGGTTTCTGAACATTTTAAAACCTGAGTTACTTTGTCGCCGATGCATCAGATTTTTTTCTTTCTGTTTTTTAATTGCTGTACATTGTTCAATTTGTTACAAAAGCATTGATTTTGAACCTTTTCGCGTTCCTCTTTTTTTTTCATATACAGGGTACTCACCAATGGGCTTTGGAGAGCTTTGCTGCTGTAGCGAAATACCCATCTGCTCAGATAGCTACACAGGTAACACATTGTGTTTATTTGATTCTCGGTTTTTGCTGTCCTAGAGAGAACATTTTTCGCTTTTCATAGAGGTTCATTTACCCTGTCAGGTGCAGTCCGCATACATTATTGGCCAACTATAGAAGTTTGAGTGATTTACCTGTTCCAATTATTGTTGGGTAAAAAATAAAATTATATTTTGGCCAGAAGCAGGGAACATTGGATCATAACAAATAATTATAGCAACTTTGTCACGTTTCCAGCAACTCTGAAATCAAGCAGCTCAGAGCAACATGGAGTGAATTGCCCTATTTAATTCACCTTTTTATAAGAAAAATGAGGGACATGGTTGTTTCTCATCCACCTCACACCCACTTGTTGATCCTAACACAAAACTTATAGAAGAAGTTTCAACTGATATCCTGTTGCTAGAGTAAACGAAGACAGTTCGACGTGTCACTTTACTCAACCAGCATAGTTCAATCTTAGTTTGTCTTCGTAGGAGGTTGCAAATATGACACGACGTAAACTTGTAATTGCAGGATGCTTTCCGTTCTGGAGCAATAAAATCTGCTACTGATTTCCAAATATATGAGGAGGTTGCTGGTCTTCCTGGCCTTGATTTTGCATATACAGATACGACATCCGTGTATCACACAAAGGTTTGCTTGATGACTTGATCTGTGTATGTATGTACTATTTGTTATGAACATGATAAATAACATATCTATATCATCTACTCGGTGAAAGAGTCTACTGCTCGTACTTGTTTGAAGAGATAGAGATTATGGACCTTGAGATTAAGCCATGTTGCTGTCATTCGCTTTTGATGCAAAAAGGAATATAACGAGTATGCATGTTTCCGAACCAAAAGTAGCTTTTTGATAGATTACAAGGTGGAAACATCACACGTGAACTTCACTTCTTGAGGATCCAGCTGATTGTTCCACAGTTCCTCGTAGAGTATGAATGCATCGATTGATGCAGAGGCCGGGGTTTTAACCTCCTTTTCTAGAAAAAAGAGTATGAATGCAAGCTGATTAATTCTTAAATGAATCCAGCCATTTGTTTCCTAGTGAGATTTGATTACAATAATTTCATTGCCATGAGATTGTATTTCTATCTTCCAAACAGAAATTAGAACGAGGTGATAGCTTCCCTAAAAAAGAGAATGAGGTGATAGATTTAGATGTAATGGTATCTGTAACTTTTGTCAATATTTTGAGTGTAGATCGAGGTCAACAGAATATTGTGGTGGCAGCTTCAATCTACTTTTTGGTGCCAAGCATTGTAGTTGCTTGCTCGATATTTCATTGCCGTCTTCTGTGCAGAATGACAAAATGGAGCTCCTACAACCAGGATCCCTTCAGCATAGTGGAGAAAATATGCTTGCCTTCCTACTACATGCTGCTTCATCACCAAAATTTATGAAAGATGCACACCAGGCAAAGCAAGACAGCACAGAGGAGAAGAAGGCTATTTTTTTCGACATTCTGGTATATCGTATTAAAATAATTTTGTTATCAAATATTATGACTGTACCATGCAATATCTGATTTTTTTTTCATTAAGCTAAGCAAGCACATGTATAGCTTTTGCTTTTCGTAAGTTCCTGTGGGAAAGTTTTGATCTCTATAGGTCTTCATATGCTAATTTTTCAGATAATAAAGGACCATAAGAATTTAACCAATTTTATAATTCAAAATTATTGGCATGCAGTAACTCAGGCAATAGTAAGGCCAACGAATGGTGTGTGAATTCCTTATCATCAGCATTTTTTTATGAAACAAAGATGTATTCGTTGGAGAAAAATCTTTGTCTGGATGGTGTGTGTGATGTTTGGGCGAAGTTAAATTTGTCTGGATGGCAAGATATAATGGGGGGTATGGGTATAACTGGGGCAAAGAAGAGAAAATAAATGGCTCATATTTTGTCCTAATAGAAATAAAGCTATATTTTACATCATATATTGCTTTGAAGTATGACCCGATTCTTAGATGAGTTGTCTATCTTTGATGGCATCGTATGTTCTTTGATTTTGTCTGGATGGCAAGATATAATGGGGGGTATGGGTATAATTGGGGCAAAGAAGAGAAAATAAATGGCTCATATTTTGTCCTAATAGAAATAACGCTATATTTTACATCATATATTGCTTTGAAGTATGACCCAATTCTTAGATGAGTTGTCTATCTTTGATGGCATGGTATGTTCTTTGATTTTGTTTGCTTAGAGCAATGAAGTTTTTGCATGGCACCCCCCATGCCTTACCTCCTTTTGAGTATCATCTGGAGTGCCATGGTTCTGTCACCAGGTCATACCATGATTCAAACTAAACATCAGAATTAGATTTGAAGCTAGTATTAGATGTATTTCTGTGCTCCCGGCACCATATGATTCCTCAAAAAAACTCTATTGCTTTTGATGATTGGTGTTGATTGGCTTTGCTGGCATAAATTTAGAACAATGGATTCCCTCAAAGTAAACTTAGACTATGATATGAACTATCTGCAAAAGAAAAGTGCACCTGGGAAACAGGCAAGATATTTGTTCGTATCTGGAATAGAATGCAGATTTAGGTAGTACGATTTCTTATTCAACTGAATTTTCTTTTGTTTCAGCTTCTCACTTGTATGTTACTACTTTTGCAGGGCAAGTACATGGTGGTCTATCCACAGCGACTAGCAACCATGTTTCACAACTCAATAATATTTCAGTCACTTCTGATATGGGGAACATCACTGCTTATGGGCGGACGTCCTGGTCTTGTGTCCTTTGGAATATCATGTTTGAGCATTATTTTGACGTCGATATTTTCTATCTTCTTACCGGTTGTGGTGGCATTTGCCCTGCCGCGTATTTGTCCCTTTCCTGTTCCATTTGTTGGAAATCCGTGGTTAGTTATTGGCTTATTTGGTTCACCTGCACTGCTTGGCGCATTCATTGGTCAGCATTTTGGATTTATTCTCCTGAAGAGGCACATTCAAGAAGTGCATTCAAGAACAAAGCCAGGTCTAACTGGTAACACAATGGATTACATTGTTGGCCTGGAAGCTGAGAGGTGGATTTTCAAATCTGGTTTTGTCCAATGGCTTATAGTTTTGATACTCGGAACCTATTTGAAGGTTGGGGCATCCTATATAGCACTCATCTGGCTTGTTTCGCCTGCTTTTGCATGTAAGTTGGGGTGACTATCTGAGAGTTAATATGTTGATATTCAACTTTGAGTATTAATGGCTGTTGTTTCGTTGCAGATGGTCTTATGGAAGCAACACTAACTCCTGTGAGGTCACCTAAACAGCTTAAGGTCTTTACATTGGTCCTGGCTTTGGCTGTGCCAGTTATGTCATCTGCTGGTTTGTTTATTCGCTTGGTAGATGTGATGGTTGGCAGTATTGTACGTGCTGATAGGTAAATATCTAGAGCCTGCGACGTCCAAACTTGTTCTTATTTTCTCATTTGCTGTGTCAGTTAGGGCCATGATTAGTTTTATACTTAAATGCTATTAACGGAGAGTATTGTGTCAGTTAATCTATGCTAACCAAACTAATTTCAACCTCGGTGCACACTTATGTATGCAGGAACCCTGGTGGACTACCAGACTGGCTTGGAAATGTAGTAGTTGCTGTTGCCATCGCTATAGTCGTGTCCTTCACGTTTGTGTATCTTCTTTCATATGTCCATATTTCAGGTAAACCATATCATGCTTGATATATCATCACATTTTGCTTCCGTTACATGGCTTATCAATTTTTGTTTTCTTGTTTATATTTTTTCTTCGATTTGTGACATATACTGTAAGGGGCGTGTTGGAATGATCATTAAATATTGCCCCTCAAACTTTCATCATGCTTTGTCATTCTGTGTTAGAGTAATGCCAAAATGGTGCTAAATTTAGAGGCCACCAAAGGGTGATCACGAACCCACACTAAGAAAATACTAAAAACCAAAATTACCGAGCAGCTTCAAAGCTAAAATAACGCGAGGAATGATCATAGGTATGTTAGATTGTGGTTTTCCCTGGTCAGAAGAAGGCTCCCCTCCCTCCCTCCCTCTCAAACATCGCTGTACTCAACAGCTATCATTGCATCCAATTTTCATACTTCTCCAATATGTACATACATCTGCGGCCTTCTGTTTTATACATAACACATCGAAATGAGCTCATATCCGAGATAATGTTTTCTGCAGGTGCGAAAAAAACACTTCTTTCTGTGTTGTGTGCATTCTTTGGTCTTGCCCTTGTACTGGTATCAAGTGGCATTGTTCCAGCATTCACAGAGGATATTGCTCGTTCTGTAAATGTAAGCATTGCTATGAAAACTTTGACCACTGATATTGCTTTAAATATTTGGATTGGGAACTTGGAAGATCATGTGCATAACTTGGTCTCGAGAATTACTTTCAAAATACTACTCCCTCCGGTCCATATTAATTGTCACTGATTTAGTATAACTTTGTACTAAATCAGCGACAATTAATATGGATTGGAGGGAGTATAATTTTGTTGGTCGTTATACATATATTGGAATAGAAACTAGTGGTCAAAATTATATTTTGAAGACCGTGTTAATATACAGAACATCACTTTTTCGTGTATGGGAGGGAGTATGAGTTTATCTTGACAAATGGTATCCTAATATTTTGAGTCGGTGTTCAACTGTTTTTACTCATATGATGTTGTCACGTGATTTCCATAATTTGTCGTCATTTGCTATCTCTATAACCTGAAAATTATATTTTTTATTTTAAAAAACCCAGTATCCTTTTAAGATAATCTCTTATGCATATCATAAAGGAGAAGCCTGTTCTTCAAAGAAATTTGGAAGTAAATGTTTACCCCTTCCAATTGAAATATAAGTTATTGTAGTTTTGTGTCTTAGGATTAAGGAATGCAAGAAATGACTTTGTGTCCTTCAAACGTTCGCAAACACAATGAATTATCTTACACTGCCATTAACCGTGTAGTATCAATTGCCTATGTAGAAATGCCAATTGTTGAGCAAGGGAATAATAGGAAGAAATCAAAGAAACAGCTTAAATTGTCTCGGAATTTCTATTTTCATAAGCATAAAACAACTTATATTAGCAAATAATTTCTGGGATGTTCTTGAAAATTTGCTTGCCTGGAATTGTCATAATGTTCCCCATATTTGTATTAAAAAGCTCATACTAGCAATGAATATAACTGATTCACTATTTCCTCAGGTTGTGCATGTTGTTGATACTACAAGAAGGAACGATGGAAACACAGAACCATTATCCTATGTTTCCCTGTTCTCGAACATGCCTGGAAAGTTGACACAGGAATTGATGGACCTAAGAGGGGAAGAGTTTTCTTGCGGAAGGAACATGACAACTGATTTTCTGACATTTACCGTGAAGTATGGCTGCAGGAGTTACAAAGGGAGCAATGCTGGATGGAGCAAATCAGAAGTTCCAGTGCTCCATGTTGAAAGCGATTCTGCTGCCGATGATGCCCGCAGAATAGTAGTATCAGTTGATACCAAGTCATCTACACGGTGGTCGCTCGCAATCAATATGCAGGAAGTTGATGACTTCACTATTCAAGGTGAGTTACAGTCGAATAGATCGATAAATCTAGCGAAACTAGATCGTTGTTATTTGCCATCTAACTGACCCCTCCATGTGTTACTTTACTCAGTGGATTCAGATAAGTTGGTTCAACTGGGTGGCAAGAGCGAGGTCGATGGATGGCACACGATCCAGTTTGCAGGCGGCAAGAACGCACCAACAAAATTCCAGTTAACCCTTTTCTGGTCAAGTAATGCGACACAGGCATCTCCAAAGCAAGCTAGCTCTGAGGACCCTCCTCTCCTGGTAAAACTAAGAACAGACGTGAATAGGGTCACGCCGATGGTCGAGACGGTTCTCGAGAAGCTTCCACGCTGGTGTGCAGCTTTCGGCAAGTCGACATCTCCGTACACGCTGGCGTTCTTGACCGCTCTTCCTGTTGATATTTAGGCGACGCACATTGTGTGCCCCAACACTTTAGGGTGTTAACAGTTTGACATAGTGTTGATCTACGCTGTATCTAGCTATTCGTATTAGATTCAATTGCATTCGTAGCTTCAAACTTAGAGGGCAGACCCGTGTCAAAAATGTGTCTGGTGATTGATGAATGAATGGAGGGTCTGTTTGATGTCGAAAAACTTGAGGTTAGAGTGGTGGTTGCAATAAAGACAGGTGGCGTTTGATGTTACTTATGGAGGCAATTGAATGGGCATGGCCAGATCTGAGACATTCTGCATTGTCGATTTTCTGATTGGTGTGTATAGTGATAGTTTGGTCCCGTGTCTGAATCGTGGACAAAATTGGCTGTTCCAGTCCAAACTCGAGGAAAGTGTCGGCTCGATCAACCAGACAGGTACAGTAGCTCTTCACAAGCTATTAGTGCCTCAAGCATGCAGTGCTCGACCCATGCTTCTGATAGGAGTGCTATACCTGAAGTTCTGAAGAAACAAGAAAGCCAAGAACTATGGACGTATCTACTCAGCGGGTAGAGCTCGAAGATTAAGTAACAAGCATGAATACGGCTAAAGACAAGGTATAACTACTCTAAAAAAAACATAGTATAACTGAGTGGCGCGGAAGCAGTATGCCGCGTGCTCATAGAGAAGTCTGAAAACCTTCATCTGAAACGACGCCCGATCCATATTACTTGTCTTAGATTTGTTTAGATACACGTTTTTTGCAGAAACTGTGGATGATGCTCCGAGGAAACAACTCGTCAAATTCCAAAAGGACGAATAATGCAGGAGCAGTAGTAACAAATTATACTACTACATGTCCATAATCCAGAGATTGACTGAAGCCGGCAGACCAGCCAAAGAGGGAACCGAGGGAGGATACGTTGCCATCATCAACTCGTGGATTGATTAATGCGCGCTGCTCCCGGCGCACAAAAGACGGTGAGGGCAGCAGTGCCCGAGGCCGTTCGTGCGCATGGAGTCTTCCATTCCGCGCCCAACCGAGGCGAGGAGGCCTTGACAAACAAGAAGGCACGCTCTCCTCTCCTCCACTAGCTTCTCCCCGGGAACACCGCGCCGAGCCCCGGCACCGGAGCAACTCCCGCCGGTTTTCCGTGGCCGAAGCTCGTCGTCACGTACGTGCGCGGCCCGGTCAAACCAACATTTTTTACTACATTAAAAAAAATCAGGGCGTGCATTGGGGCATGCGTGCAGGCGTCGGGATCGGCGAGGCCGTGCATGCAGTGTCGATCGATCCTGCATCGATCGCGATGTTTCCATGTCTCCCTGCTGTTGCTGTGTGGGCACTGAAAGCAAGGCGTGCTACTAGCTGGCTTTTCTATTTGGCTAGGCCAGCTAGATGCGTTTTGGTGCCTGCGTATGGGCTGTGGAGTGGTGCTGGGCTCAAAATTGGCACCCCCACGTTATCATGTTGCGTCCATAGGTTGCATGGTTGAGGATGCTACGAGGATTGTTGCATGCGCACGCACGTGAGGTGCGGCGAGGGTAGACGCGCTGGAGACAGAGTTGCGTGGAGTGACTTCCTGGGGAGGAGGACAGCACCACTACTGCACCTAAGGCCAACTCCACCGCGCGACCCTATCCTGTCCGTCCCCGTTCGTTTGGGATAAAAGGGACAAACGAGACGGTCCAGCGCACGGGCGTAAATGGACTTTTGTCTGTTTTGTGTCCGCTTTCGACCCATCCACGGCCCAAGTTTGCGCCGCTTTTGGGGTGAAACGGACACCATGCGGACGCGCGGTTCGTTCGCTGCAGTCCTCCTTCGCCCGCCCGTCGGTGGCACAGACGGGCCTTTTCTATCCGCCTCTTCCTCCTCCTCCGGCCGCATCCACTCCACTTTTCCCTCTCTTCCCTCGCCGCCGGCCGTCACCGCCATTGTAGCCATGCAACTCGGACGCTTGCTCAAATTTCTTCCTCTCGCCGCCATTGAGCTACCCAAGCACGCCACCTTGTTTGCGCACTCCACCGCCGGATTTGGGGCAGACCGGTCGCCTTGAGCTCGCATTTGTGGGAGGCCGGGCCGCCGCCATGGATCGCCGGGCACCTCGCCGGAATACCTGGCAGGCCATAAGGCCACATGCATGCAAAGGGCTCGCCCTTCAGCCGCCGGATCTGCATCGTCGGTGGTCCGCCGGCAGATACGCTGAATGGCGGCCGGCCAGTGCTTGCTTGCCCAAAAGCTCGTCGGCGCACTGCTGTTCTCATCAAGTGCGACCACTGCCCAAGGGTGGTCGTGCGCTACGTATCTACAACGCCAGAGCATCCCGGATGGGTGTTCATCAAGTGCTTAAACGATGGGGTATGTGCTCTTTTAGCTTCGGTTTGTGCTCTTGGATTAGACTAGTGGTGCCAGCTTTAAGTTTTATTGTGTAGAACGGATGCAAGTTTTAGTATTGGAAGAAGAGTACATCGATATGTTGATAGAGCGAAATGTAGTGCATGTTCGTGCACTTTTAGCTAGCCTAGAGGCTTTAGATGAGACAAGTGCACTTGTTGCTAGATTAGAAGCTAGGCACGATACTACGTGCGAAGAAGCAACAGGGCACGATACTACGTGTGAGGAAGCAACGTCGACTTCTGGCTTGAAGAAGAAAGGAGGGTGCAACGTCGTGCCTCCTCCACAGATCAACAATGAGTGCATCGAGAAGGCCCTAACCCAACTCAAGGGAGCAGTTATGGAAGTTGGGTATCTTCTCAAATGTATTCTTGTAGTTCTTATTTTCTTTGGCCTTACTTTACTAGTCAAAATGTGATGATGTATTGTTATGTACCAAAAATGAATGATAAAAAAAGTTTAAGGACTTGCAAAGAAATATACGCGGACAGGATGGGGCAATGGATGCGGCCACACAAGACTGCCACCGCATCCCGTGACAGTCTTATTACCCACCCCAAATCCAATCCTTTTGGGTCTAGTACTCCCTCCGATCCTTTTTACTCTGCATATTAGGTTTGTCTGCAGTCAATCTCATCCAACTTTGACCAAGTTTATACAAAAAATTATTAACATTCACATAACAACACCAATATCATTAGATCCATCTTGGAATATATTTTTATATTATATTTATTAGATATTATAGATGCTGATAATTTTCAATATAAATTTGATCAAACTTAGCAAAGTTTGACTTTCGGCAAATTTAATGTGCAGAGTAAAAAGGACCGGAGGGAGTATTTGGTTCACGTTTGGGTTTACTATATTCTTCTAGGAGGAAAAAAAATCACCGGTTGCTTTTGTAGGTTCCTTCCGTATGGCAAGCAAACGTAGTAGTACACAGCACCGTCTTCTCTTCCCCAGAGATAGAGATAGAGACTCCATCACCTTCTTGGCACCTCGCCGGTGAGAAAAGATGCGAGCGGGAAAGGAGTATTGCCCGTGCGACGGCAAAGGCAGAGAGAGAGAGAGCTACAGGGTCAACGTGGGGGGACAGGCGTCAGATGGCGCCCCACACGAAGCGGCGGAACATTCGCTCGCCCAGTCTGCCCTGCCTGCCTGCCTGCCGCTCCCGCTCTCGTCACCCACCTGCTACACCCTCGCCGACGGGATGCCAATTAATTAGTGCTCGAGGCGAGGCGAGGCAGGGAGGCCGGCCCGGCATGGTGCAGTGTGCCACGGCGCCCCCACCGCGCCCTCGCCCTCGCTGACTTCTTGACTCTCCCGTGCCTGCTGACTTCTCTCCCGTCATGTGATACAACAACGGGCTAGCTGTCCGTGTGCTTGTGTTGCTTTGCTCAGCCCGACACGCCGGGCCGCACGCCCCGCGATCGCACCTGCGCACCGCACCGCACCGCACCGACGCTAGCCTTTCTTTATCTCCCACCACCTGCTTGCTTGATCTCTCGTGTCATCTCAACTCTCGTGCCAACGTTTCCTTGAACATTTTTTCAGTGGGAAGCCAACGGATGGACGTGTGCAGATGTGAATTATATGGTTCGACCGACGTCAATTTGCAAGCATCACTCCCTCGTTTCAAGGGAAAGCAACCGGCCGGCAGCAGACAGGAACGGGTGTACGCACCGGCACCGCGCGAGAAAGAGATGCTGGAAAGAAACATTACCGTCAGCAGACAGACCGCGACCAACCGGGGTATATGGGCACCAGCAAGCACCGCGGACAAAATCTTTGGTTATTTCAAGTGACAAGGACCCTTCAACCGTGCAGTAGTAGTTTCTTTGCTTTCGCTTTGCCATTTGCAGCGGTGGCTTGGACGCATCGCTCACCCACGGCGCGGCGACGCAGAGGTGAATGAAAGTTTTCCCAAGGGTTTGTGTACAGAGACGGGAGCTTTCACGTCCCGCGCCGGCTGGCCGGCCTCTGAATGTGGTTTGGATCGGAGAAGCGTGCGTACATGGCCTCTCTAGCTCATCGCAAGCGCGCGTAGATGGTTTGGGTCCCCGTACCCGTACCATTTGACAGGGATTGTTTTGCAATCCCGATGGACAAGCCAAGCAGTTAAGTCCACGATTAATTAGTAGTCGCACGTACTACGAGCCCAACACTTGCGGCAGCAAGCGTGGCAACTTGCACCCCAGGTCCTAAACTTGGCTACCAAACCCGCCCCTTGACCCGCCATCCTGAAAACGCTATGCGTACGGTCAAATCTTCGTAGTACCCGTCCGGTTTATTGGTCTCTTTGGTATTCTGTGTCAAATTTTGATTAACTAATAAAATATTAATGCATATCACAAAAAAGTTGTATCACGTATCCCTATGCATTTTTTGAAACAATGTTGAATTCATATTTGACCATAGTTTTCAATGATATCATTTTTTATACAGGATTGCTAAGGCCTTTTTTGTTTCATATGATAGGATTATCGTAGGAATAGGAATTTTGTATGAAATGAGATGTCATGTATCTCAAATCCTATGAGTAGGAATAGAAAACGAAATGTCATTTGGTTGACACCAAAGGAATTTTTCCATTGAGTCTAGGCTCATTTTTATTTTCCTATGAAATGGGGTGGATAGGAACCAATCCTATGTAGGAATAGGAATCTATTCCTATGAACCAAAGGGCTCTAAAGGAAAAAATCCTATAAGAATCATATCCTCTAGAATTTCTATGAGATTCCTACAAACCAAAGGTGGCCTACATCTCAATCGACTGAGACTTAGACTAGCCACAATGGATAGTAACATAGAGTAATAAGATGGGCATGTTACTACTCTATGTTATTACCTCTATAGTGCGGAGTAACATATGTATGATAACATGCAACACTTCATTTATTAGGCTATAGACTCATCTTGCCTTGATATGTGTGATGTTACTCATACTAGTAGTAACTAGCTATGTTACCACATGCCTCTTTTTCTTCATTTATTACTTGCCACATCATCTATTTTATTTAGATCTGTGTGATGTTACTACCTATGTTACTCTCATTGTTGGTACTCCCTCCGTCATGGTTTAGAAGGCGCACTTGAAAATTCTCTAGGACCTAGGTGGTTATCTATTGGCTGTGAGATGGCCTAAAAAATAGCATTCACACTACGCATGCATATAGAAATAGTATATCGGAGTACTACTTAGCTATTGAAAATAAATGCAATGCGCCCTAAACCTTGTCTATTGTGGAAACGCACGTAAATTTAACTGCGCCTTCTAAACTGTGACAGAGGGAGTAGTCTTAATCAAGTCTTTTTTTTAACACAATACAGATGCAAGCGCTCATACATACGCGCATACATTCACCCGTATGAACGCACACGCACACCCTACCCCTATGAGCACTTTCGAGAGACTGAGTCGGCATATCAGCTTGAGATTTACGAAGTCACCGTAGGTGCCTCGTTGTCGATGGGAACGTTTCCTCCGACTGAAAGCGCATCGCCGGTCTCCTCCCATTGAAAGCACATCATCGGAAATCCTGAAATAATGCGAGCACCGGACTTGAACCCTGGTGGGCTGGGTATACCATTGTCCCTCTAACCATCCAACAACAGGTTGGTTCGCACTTAATCAAGTCTCAATGAATGCTATATTCATGAGATCTTACATGAAGATTCGTGCATTTTTTTATTTTTTCTTTTTCCTTTTTTATGTGTTATGTCACTTGACTGAGACTTGCTTAAGTCTGAGACCTAAAACCACCTTTTTTTATATGTATAATTTATATTTCATCAGTTAAAATCATGGTAGAAATATAACCCTAAATACATGGGGGAATAAGGGCATCTCCAACGGTGACCCTCAAACCGCCCGCATACGTCCGGACCATGAAAGCCATCCACATGGTCCTGTATCGGTCCACGGCATGGTCTGGACGTACTTTCTCCCGCAAACCAGAAACAGACGTGGGGGCTTTGTGGGCGTCCGGACAGCACCCAAGCCCGCTTCTGACCACACCAGCCCGCTCAAAAACCATTCTCCTTCGCCGCACGCGTTCCCGCCTGGCACCAGCTGCCCACATTCATGCCGTTGTAGAGCGCGCCGCTCCATATTGAAGGCGGGAGCGGACACGACCTCTCACCGCCTCCGCCATTGAAGTGGAGCAGCGGCCGAGGGTGCCACCCGCTGCACGCCCAACTGAACACGCCTCCTCGTCGCATTCAAACGCCTCAATTTAAACCGCGCGGAAGCCGAGAAATGTACTCCGGTCGTGCGTCCGTTCACGAGCGGACTGGCATTAAACACAACGTCGGGCAAGCTCCTCCTGTCCGCCCGTTATTTAAAGGAATCCATACTCCGGGCAAGAATCGCACCACTCCGCCGCTCCTCATCTCCTCCTTTCACCATTTTCTCCACCCTTTCGATGGCATCCGACGAGCAAGAAGAGCAGTTCTCCGACATAAAAGCCAGTTGGGTGCCCAACTAAAGGAAATATGCTCTAGAGGCAATAATAAAGTTATTATATATTTCCTTATTTCATGATAAATGTTTATTATTCATGCTAGAATTGTATTAACCGGAAACATGATAAATGTGTGAATACATAGACAAACTGAGTGTCACTAGTATGCCTCTACTTGACTAGCTCATTAATCAAAGATGGTTATGTTTCCTAGCCATGGACAAAGAGTTGTCATTTGATTAATGAGATCACATCATTAGGAGAATGATGTGATTGACTTGATCCATTCCGTTAGCTTAGCACTTGATCATATAGTATGTTGCTATTGCTTTCTTCATGACTTATACATGTTCCTATGACTATGAGATTATGCAACCCCCGTTTACCGGAGGAACACTTTGTGTGCTACCAAACGTCACAACGTAACTGGGTGATTATAAAGGAGCTCTACAGGTGTCTCCAAAGGTACATGTTGAGTTGGCGTATTTCGAGATTAGGATTTGTCACTCCGATTGTCGGAGAGGTATCTCTGGGCCCTGTCGGTAATGCACATCACTTAAGCCTTGCAAGCATTGCAACTAATGAGTTAGTTATGAGATGATGTATTACAGAACGAGTAAAGAGACTTGCCGGTAACGAGATTGAACTAGGTATTGAGATACCGACGATCGAATCTCGGAAAGTAACATACCGATGACAAAGGGAACAACGTATGTTGTTATGCGGTTTGACCGATAAAGATCTTCGTATAATATGTAGGAGCCAATATGAGCATCCAGGTTCCGCTATTGGTTATTGACCGAAAACGTGTTTCGGTCATGTCTACATAGTTCTCGAACCCGTAGGGTCCGCACGCTTAAGGTTTCGATGACATTTGTATTATGAGTTTATGAGTTTTGATGTACCGAAGGAGTTCGGAGTCCCGGATAAGATCGGGGACATGACGAGGAGTCTTGAAATGGTCGAGACGTAAAGATCGATATATTGGACGGCTATATTCGGACATCGAAAAGGTTCCGAGTGATTCGGGTATTTTTCGGAGTACCGGAGAGTTACGGGAATACGTATTGGGCCTTATTGGGCCATACAGGAAAGAAGGAAAAGGGCCTCAAAGGTGGCCGCACCCCTCCCCTTGGTCTGGTCCGAATTGGACTAGGGAAGGGGGGCGCTCCCTTCCTTCCTTCTCCTTTTCCCTTCCTCTTTTTCTATTCCATATGGGAGGTGGAATCCTACTAGGACTAGGGAGTCCTAGCAGGACTCCACACTTGGCGCGCCCCCTCCTAGGGCCGGCCTCCTCCCCCCTTGCTCCTTTATATATGGGGGCGGGGGGGGGGGGGCACCTCTAGACACACAAGTTGATCTTCGTGATCATTCCTTAGCCGTGTGCGGTGCCCCCCTCCACCATATTCCACCACGCTCATATCGTCGCGGAGTTTAGGCGAAGCCCTGCGCCGATAGAACATCATCATCGTCACCACGCCGTCGTCTTGTGGAACTCATCCCCGACACTTTGCTGGATCGTAGTCCGGGGATCGTCATCGAGCTGAACGTGTCCTGAACTCGGAGGTGCCGTACGTTCGGTACTTGGATCGGTCGGATCGTGAAGACGTACGACTACATCAACCGCGTTGTCATAATGCTTCCGCTTAGCGATCTTCAAGGGTATGAAGATACACTCCCCTCTCGTTGCTATATATCACCATGATCTTGCGTGTGCGTAGGAATTTTTTTGAAATTACTACGTTCCCCAACAGTGGTATCAGAGCCTGGTTTTATGTGTAGATGTTATATGCACGAGTAGAACACAAGTGAGTTGTGGGCGATACAAGTCATACTGCTTACCAGCATGTCACACTTTTCTTCGGCGGTATTGTTGGATGAAGTGGCCCGCACCGACATTACGCGTACGCTTACGCGAGACTGGTTCTACCGACGTGCTTTGCACACAAGTGGCTGGCGGGTGTCAGTTTCTCCAACTTTAGTTGAACCGAGTGTGGCTACGCCCGGTCCTTGCGAAGGTTAATACAACACCAACTTGACAAACTATCGTTGTGGTTTTGATGCGTGGGTAAGAACGGTTCTTTGCTAAGCCCGTAGCAGCCACGTAAAACTTGCAACAACAAAGTAGAGGACGTCTAACTTGTTTTTGCAGGCATGTTGTGATGTGATATGGTCAAGACGTGATGCTATATTTTATTGTATGAGATGATCATGTTTTGTAACCGAAGTTATGGGAATCTGGCAGGAGCCATTTTGTTGTCGCTTTATTGTATGAAATGCAAACGCCCTGTAATTGCTTTACTTTATCACTAAGCGGTAGCGATAGTCGTAGAAGCAATAGATGGTGTAACGACAACGATGCTACGATGGAGATCAAGGTGTCGCGCCGGTGACGATGGTGATTACGACGGTGCTTCGGAGATGGAGATCACAAGCACAAGATGATGATGGCCATATCATATCACTTATATTGATTGCATGTGATGTTTATCCTTTATGCATCTTATCTTGCTTTGATTGACGGTAGCATTTTAAGATGATCTCTCACTAAAATTATCAAGAAGTGTTCTCCCTGAGTATGCACCGTTGCGAAAGTTCTTCATGCTGAGACACCACGTGATGATCGGGTGTGATAGGCTCTACGTTCAAATACAACGGGTGCAAAACAGTTGCACGCCATGAATACTCGAGTTAAACTTGACGAGCCTAGCATATAACAGATATGGCCTCGGAACATGGAGACCGAAGGTCGGCGTGAATCATATAGTAGATATGATCAACATATTGATGTTCACCGTTGAAACTACTCCATCTCACGTGATGATCGGACATGGTGTAGTTGATATGGATCACGTAATCACTTAGAGGATTAGAGGGATGTCTATCTAAGTGTGAGTTCTTAAGTAATATGATTAATTGAACTTAAATTTATCATGAACTTAGTCCTGGTAGTATTTTGCAAATTATGTTGTAGATCAGTAGCTCGCGTTGTTGCTTTCATATGTTTGTTTTGATATGTTCCTAGAGAAACTGTGTTTAAATATGTTAGTAGCAATGATGCGGATTGGATCCGTGATTTGAGGTTTATCCTCATTGCTGCACAGAAGAATTATGTTCTTGATGCACCGCTAGGTGACAGACCTATTGCAGGAGCAGATCACGGGCGTTATGAACGTTTGGCTAGCTCAATATGATGACTACTTGATAGTTTAGTGCACCATGCTTAACGGCTTAGAATCGGGACTTCAAAGACATTTTGAACGTCATGGACCATATGAGATGATCCAGGAATTGAAGTTAATATTTCAAGCAAATACCCGAGTTGAGAGATATGAAGTCTCCAACAAGTTCTATAGCTAAAAGACGGAGGAGAATCGCTCAACTAGTGAGCATGTGCTTAGATTGTCTGGGTACTACAATCGCTTGAATCAAGTGGGAGTTAATCTTCCAGATAAAATAGTGATTGACAGAATTCTCTAGTCACCATCACCAAGTTAGTAGAACTTCGTGATGAACTATAATATGCAAGGGATGACGAAAGTAATTCCCAAGCTCTTCGTGATGCTGAAATCGACGAAGGTAGAAATCAAGAAAAACATCAAGTGTTGATGGTTAACAAGACCACTAGTTTCAAGAAAAGGGATAGAAGGGGAACTTCAAGAAGAACGGCAAACAAGTTGCTTCTCAAAGTGAAGAAGTCCAAGTCTGGACCTAAGCCTGAGACTAAATGCTTATACTGCAAAGGGACTGGTCACTAGAAGCGGAACCACCCCAAGTATTTGGCGGATAAGAAGGATGGCAAAGTGAACAAAGGTATATTGGATATACATGTTATTGATGTGTACTTTACTAGTGTTTATAGCAACCCTCGGCTTTTAGGTTGCTAAGAGTAGTAACTCAAACGGAGTCGCAGAATGAATGAAACTAGTTAAGGGTGAGGTGACGATGTTTGTTGGAAGTAATTCCAAGATTGATATGATCATCATCGCACACTCCCTATACTTTCGGGATTAGTGTTGAACCTAAATAAGTGTTATTTGGTGTTTGCGTTGAGCATGAATATGATTTGATCATGTTTATTGCAAAACGGTTATTCATTTAAGTTAGAGAATAATTGTTGTTCTGTTTACATGAATAAAACCTTATATGGTTACACACCCAATGAAAATGGTTCGTTGGATCTCGATCGTAGTGATACACATATTCATAATATTGAAACTAAAAGATGCAAAGTTAATAATGATAGTGCAACTTATTTGTGGCACTGCCGTTTGGGTCATATCGGTGTAAAGCACATGAAGAAACTCCATAAAGATGGATTTTCGGAATCACTTGGTTATGAATCATTTGATGCTTGGGAACCGTGCCTTTGGGCAAGATGACTAAAACTCCGTTCTCTGGAACAATGGAACGAGCTACTGACTTATTGGAAATAATACATACCGATGTATGCGATCCGATAAGTGTTAAGGCTCGCGGCGTGTATCATTATTTTCTGACCTTCACAGATGATTTGAGCAGATATGGGTATATCTACTTAATGAAACACAAATCTGAAACATTTGAAAAGTTCAAAGAATTTCAGAGTGAAGTGGAAAATCATCATAACAAGAAAATAAAATTTCTACGATCCGATTGTGGAGGAGAATATTTGAGTTACGAGTTTGGTTTACATTTGAAACAATGCGGAATAGTTTCGCAACTCACGCCACCCGGAACACCACAACGAAATGGTGTGTCCGAACGTCGTAATCGTACTTTACTAGATATGGTGCGATCTATGATGTCTCTTACCGATTTACCGCTATCGTTTTGGGGTTATGCTTTAGAACGGCCGCATTCACGTTAAATAGGGCACCATCAAAATCTGTTGAGACGACGCCTCATGAACTGTGGTTTGGCAAGAAACCAAAGTTGTCGTTTCTTAAAGTTTGAGGCTGCGATGCTTATGTGAAGAAACTTCAACCAGATAAGCTCGAACCCAAATCGGAGAAATGTGTCTTCATAGGATACCCAAAGGAGACTGTTGGGTACACCTTCTATCACAGATCTGAAGGCAAGATTTCCGTTGCTAAATTCAGATCCTTTCTAGAGAAAGAGTTTCTCTCGAAAGAAGTGAATGGGAGGAAAGTAGAACTTGATGAGATAACTGTATCTGCTCCCTTATTGGAAAGTAGTTCATCACAAGAACCGGTTCCTGTGACAACTACACCAATTAGTGAGGAAGCTAATGATATTGATCATGAAACTTCAGATCAAGTTTCTACTGAACTTTGTAGGTCAACCAGAGTAAGATTCGCACCAGAGTGGTACGGTAATCCTATTCTGGAAGTCATGTTACTTGACCATAGCGAACCTACGAACTATGAGGAAGCGATGATGAGCCCAGATTCCGCGAAATGGCTTGAGGCCATGAAATCTGAGATAGGATCCATGTATGAGAACAAAGTATGGACTTTGATTGACTTGCTCGATGATCAGCAAGCCATGTTAAATAAATGGATCTTCAAGAGGAAGACGGACAACGATAGTAGTGTTACTATCTACAAAGCTCGACTTGTCACAAAAAGGTTTTCGACAAGTTCAAGGTGTTGACTACAATGAGATTTTCTCAAGCTGTAGCGATGCTTAAGTCTGTCCGAATCATGTTAGCAATTGCCACATTTTATGAAATCTGGCAAATGAATGTCAAAACTGCATTCCTTAATGGTTTTCTTAAAGAAGAGTTGTATATGATGCAACCACAAGGTTTTGTCAATCCTAAAGGTGCTAACAAAATGTGTAAGCTCCAGGGATCCATCTATGGACTGGTGCAAGCATCTCAGAGTTGGAATATACGCTTTGATAAGTTGATCAAAGCATATAGTTTTATACAGACTTGCGGTGAAGCCTGTATTTACAATAAAGTGAGTGGGAGCACTACCACCTTTCCGATAAATATATGTGAGTAACATATTGTTGATCGAAATGATGTAGAATTTTTCCGGAAAGCATAAAGGAGTATTTGAAAGGAGTTCTTTAAAAGAAAGATCTCAAGAAAGCTACTTACATATTGAGCATCAAGATCTATTGAGATAGATCAAGACGCTTGATAAGTTTTTTCAATAAGTACATACCTTGTCAAGATTTTGAAGTAGTTCAAAATAGAACAGTCAAAGAAGAGTTTCTTGCATGTGTTACAAGGTGTGAAATTGAGTAAGACTCAAAGCCCGACCACGGCAGAAAATAGAAAGAGAATGAAAAGTCATTCCCTATGCCTCAGTCATAGGTTCTATAAAGTATGCTATCTCGTGAACCAGACCTATTGTATACCTTGCTCGAGTTTGGCAAAGGAATACAATTTTGATCTAATAGTAGATCATCGGCCAGCGGTCAAGAATATCCTTAGTGAGGACTAAGGAAATATTTCTCGATTATGGAGGTGATAAAAGAGCCCGTCAGAAGAGTTACAACAGTGCAAGCTTTTACACCGATCCAGATAACTATAAGTCTCAATCTGGATTCATATTGAAAGTGGGAGCAATTAGCTATAGTAGCTCCGTGCAGAGCATTGTAGACATAGAATATTTGCAAAATACATACGGCTCTGAATATGACAGACCCGTTGACTAAGCTTCTCTCACGAGCAAAACATGATCACACCTTAGTACTCTTTGGGTGTTAATCGCATAGCGATGTGAACTAGATTATTGACTCTAATAAACCTTTGGGTGTTGGTCACATGACGATGTGAACTATGGATGTTAATCATATACAGATATGAATATTGGTGTTAAATCACATGGCGATGTGAACTAGATTATTGACTCTAGAGCAATTGAGAGACTGAAGGAAATATGCCCTAGAGGCAATAATAAAGTTATTATATATTTCCTTATTTCATGATAAATGTTTATTATTCATGCTAGAATTGTATTAACCGGAAACATGATACATGTGTGAATACATAGACAAACTGAGTGTCACTAGTATGCCTCTACTTGACTAGCTCATTAATCAAAGATGGTTATATTTCCTAGCCATGGACAAAGAGTTGTCATTTGATTAACGAGATCACATCATTAGGAGAATGATGTGATTGACTTGACCCATTCCGTTAGCTTAGCACTTGATCATATAGTATGTTGCTATTGCTTTCTTCATGACTTATACATGTTCCTATGACTATGAGATTATGCAACTCCCGTTTACCGGAGGAACACTTTGTGTGCTCCCAAAGCGTCACAACAATCTGGGTGATTATAAAGGAGCTCTACAGGTGTCTCCAAAGGTACATGTTGGGTTGGCGCATTTCGAGATTAGGATTTGTCACTCCGATTGTCGGAGAGGTATCTCTGGGCCCTCTCGGTAATACACATCACTTAAGCCTTGCAAGCATTGCAACTAATGAGTTAGTTGTGAGATGATGTATTACAGAACAAGTAAAGAGACTTGCCGGTAACGAGATTGAACTAGGTATTGAGATACCGACGATCGAATCTCGGGCAAGTAACATACCGATGACAAAGGGAACAACGTATGTTGTTATGCGGTTTGACCGATAAAGATCTTCATAGAATATGTAGGAGCCAATATGAGCATCCAGGTTCCGCTATTGGTTATTGACCGGAAGCGTGTTTCGGTCATGTCTAAATAGTTCTCGAACCCGTAGGGTCCGCACGCTAAGGTTTCGATGGCGGTTTTATTATGAGTTTATGAGTTTTGATGTACCGAAGGAGTTCGGAGTCCCGGATAAGATCGGGGACATGACGAGGAGTCTCGAAATGGTCGAGACGTAAAGATCGATATATTGGACGACTATATTCGGAGTTCGGAAAGGTTCCGAGTGATTCGGGGATTTTTCGGAGTACCGGAGAGTTACGGGAATACGTATTGGGCCTTATTCGGCCATACGTGAGAGAAGGAAAAGGGCCTCAAAGGTGGCCGCACCCCTCCCCTTGGTCTGGTCCGAATTGGACTAGGGAAGGGGGGCGCCCCCTTCCTTCCTTCTCCTTTTCCCTTCCTCTTTTCCTATTCCATATGGGAGGTGGAATCCTACTAGGACTAGGGAGTCCTAGTAGAACTCCACACTTGGCGCGCCCCCTCCTAGGGCCGGCCTCCTCCTCCCTTGCTCCTTTATATACGGGGGCAGGGGAGCATCTCTAGACACACAAGTTGATCTTCGTGATCGTTCCTTAGCCGTGTGCGGTGCCCCCCTCCACCATATTCCACCTCGCTCATATCGTTGCGGAGTTTAGACGAAGCCCTGCGCCGGTAGAACATCATCATCGTCACCACGCCGTCGTCTTGTGGAACTCATCCCCGACACTTTCTTTGGATCGGAGTCCGGGGATCGTCATCGAGCTGAACGTGTGCTGAACTCGGAGGTGTCATACGTTCGGTACTTGGATCGGTCGGATCGTGAAGACGTACGACTACATCAACCGCGTTGTCATAACGCTTCCGCTTATCGATCTTCAAGGGTATGAAGATACACTCCCCTCTCGTTGCTATACATCACCATGATCTTGCGTGTGCGTAGGAATTTTTTTGAAATTACTACGTTCCCCAACACCAACTGAGCCGGCCAGATACGAGCGAGGCCGCTCTCTGCTCCACCTCCCTCGCCAAGCCTGACGGAGCAAGTTACCGCCCCAAGCCGGCACGTGCTTCAGCAACTCGCCGCTCCGGGCTAGCTCGCAGAGGAGTGGCAAGTTGTGGTAGGACGACACGAGGGGGACGGGGAGGCCGTCGCGTTACTGCGCTTCCTTTGCCTGCGACCACGTCATCCGCAGTCAACGCGCGTGTAGATGCGCGTTGCTGGCAGAGGAAGAACCCGCCTGCACAGACATCGACGAGATGTCGGGCATCACGCCCGCGCCGATCGCCATCATCGAGGAGAAGTAGAACACAGGAGGCCTTCGCCGCTTGGGTCCCATGAAGACGATCGCCGAGGCGACGCCGACGTACATAGCTGGTGTCTTGTCCTCTTGGCGGCTATCATCGTTCCCTTACCCAAAAACCAACTTTGGTCCGTGTAGTGTAGGGACCCTTCCCCTCCGGCTGAAGTATTAGGCGGCGGTTCCATTCCGATGAGCGGTGGGGAAGCGAGCCGCCCTTTGCGTTAAAGTATATACCCTCGGGGCTCATGGCTGCCGGACATAGAGACCACGTTGGAGATCCGCCGCGGCTGACAGTAGATGTCGTCGGAATGGATATCCGCCGACGCTGGCCATAGACTAGTTGTATCTTAGTCTGATATTGTTTTTAGTTAAAAATATGTTTAAAATGTAACATTTTTTGTCTGGTTTGGATGAAATTCATGTTTATATGAAATTCAGCCGTGTTTGCATAAATTTCATCTGGTTGATTCATAAAGTGTTTAAAACATATTCGTGCAGTGTTGGATGGCGGCCTTCCGTATTCATGCCTAAAGACAGATGCGGGAGAAAATTTACGGGTCGCCTCTGAAGATGGCCTAATAAAGCAGCATGGAGGTAGTAGCAACAGAGAAGCGTGGCTGTTCCTATGCAATGCCGTATGCACATCGTACATGAATCATGGTATGCTTGTGTAGCAGCAGTCTTTACATCCATTTCCGCCCGCGCCATGCTCTCTCTCGTCCCAGCTGATTAAACATATTTTTTAATCGGTCGACGGCCCGTCTAGGTGAGCGGAGCAGCGACGTCCGGTCGTCCGCCCATGGCTCCTCTGTTCCAGATTCCAGCCCACCACCCCGACCAGTCCGCCCGTCCCCGTCGGCGTCAAATCGAACGTGAAACGCCGGACAGCGGCTCGCCCCCTGCAAAAGCGCATGTCCGATGGCGCGCACCTATCGTTCGCGGTGCAACATTCTTTCACCTTCCATTGCCCGACCGATCTCACGCCTCTTCTCCCTCCCCTCCGCTGCTGTCGTCTCCGTGGCGTGGTGACAGGGACGTGGTCAAGAACACTTGCCGGACAAGCAAGACCGGCCGAGCGAGCCCGAAGCAATCCATCCCCTTGTCTCTTCCGGCGAACGGTCGACGTCCAACCCCCGGTCGAGCATACGAATTGGACCTGTACAGGGTGCAGTCGACAACCGCCGCTGACGACAGTGCTGATTGATTTCCAGGTAGGCGACGACGCGCTGATACGAACTACGGAGGGTGCAAAACACCAAAAGTTAGGCGCAAGCAACAGGATCGCGGATGCGTGCGCCGGCGGGTGGTTCCGCGCCTCTGTTTTCAGCAGTGCAGAAAGGAAAGGAAATGCTACTACTACTAGTAGTACTCCAACATGAGGAGAGGAGCAGTATATGCGCACGGAATAATGGGGTCGATGGGAGGTCAGGGTCCCGGACGGCCGGTCACTGGCGCGGTGGTGCACTGTTCTTTTGGTCGATCCGGTTAGATGAAACGTCCATCTCATCATCTCATAGAGTATCGTATCGTCTCCCTGCGCCAAAATGGGCAGGCAGCGGAGTTATGTTTGCCACTGCGAGCAAAGGGCATGGACGACCCGGACCTGGAGCCGTTAATGCACTGCCCCATGCCCAGCCCGGAGCAGAGCAGAGAGAGATACGTAGCGTACGCAGAGGGGACTTTTTCACTGTTCTAACCCATTTGCTAAAGTTTAGCATGATTTGACCCGTGTTTGAAAGTTTTTTCGGATCTGACCCATTTCGAGACGCCAACATCCGCCAAGGCTCAGATTCACCGAAGACGCCATGAACCCAAAGGCCCGCCCTGGCCCACCTCCTGGTCAGCCCAGTTGACTGTTCAACGTGACAAATTTCACCTCGACCCTAGACGCCAAAGACATTGGCGTCTACCTAGCTACCTGCGTTCATTTGTAGTAGTATACATGCATATACGATTTTTAACTGACGCAGATAACACATGCGTACCAAAGTGCAGCAAGGAGGCACATAGCCTTGCAGCGAGATTTATCAGCACCACCTACATAGATATCTACTTTCTTGTATGGTTGTTTCATATGATAGTACAGTGCAGTACAAAAGCTAGCTCGTTTACGATGCAAGAAAATGCACCTAACTACGAACTAGTGGGCAGGCTAGGTACATCCAGTGCATCGATGCATGTAAGTGTACGTGGGCATGGGCTAAGTGTAGTAGTTCATCACCTCCTTGGTTAGCATTAAAAAAAGCCTACTAATGATTAGCATGCACAGGTCTCAAGGACAACTCCCTCGCGCTGACGCATTTTGTCCGCGGGTATCCGTTTGGGTCAGAACGAACAAAAACGCCGGCTCGACGCGTCGATCCAAACTCAATTCACGTTCGCGTTATGCGTAATGGGACGCATTTCTGGCGCAAATTTACACCCGATTTGCGTCCCGACGAACACGCTGCGCGTCCGCTCGATGTTCGACTCGGGCCCACTTGTCGGCTGCCCAACCACCACCACGGTTAAATTTAATGCCGCCCATCTAACTTGAGCCTACATGGCAGCCAATGAAAGCCTTCGGAGTGCCGGCTTCTTCGGCAAGGGCAAGGGTGAGGCCAAGCACGACGCCGAGGCCATTTCGTCGTGGCGGTCTGGCGAGGTGGACCGTGCCGCAGTGGGGGATGACTCGCCCGACCATGGGACGGTTGTACATCCGGTGCACCGCACAATATCATCGGGAGTAATGTGTCACGCCGGCCGGACATAGACCGCTCCCACGATTGGCATCGTGACCTCACCGTGCCGCACCGAAAGGCATTTTTAAAAAGTTTAATTAATGTTTTTAATGTTAATGTAGACTTTGGCCCGCTGTTGATCGTTGTTTAATGTTTAATTATGTTTTATTTCGTACTTGATGGTTTTTTCTTTTAGTTCGCGTTTACAAAATATGGTCGGGCCAACGCTGGTTGCACCGACCCAAATCAAAAAGCGGACACGAACATCCACCGGCCGACCCAAACAGACGGGTATCGAACAAAGCGCGCGTCCGTTTAGCTCGCCTAGTTGAAGTTGCTGTTGGATGCATTTCCTTGCATAGTAGACGAGCTAGCTTTTGTACTGCACTGAACAACCATATGGGACAACCATCTAAGACAGTAGATATTTATGCAGGCGGTGCTCATAAGTCTTGCTGCATGGCTATGTGCTTCCTTGCTGGATTTTGGCATGCGTGTGTCATCTGCTCGGTTAAAAATCGTATGCATGCATAGTGCTGTAAATGAACGCATGTAGATAGGTAGACGCCAAGGTGCTTGACGTTTAGGGTCGGGGCGAAATTTGGGCTGACCAGTAGGTGGGCCAAGGCCAGATGCCGGGGTTCGCGGCGTCTTCAGTGCAAGCAAGACGCCATGGTTGTTGGCGTCTTGAAATGGGTCAGATCCGAAAAAACTTTCATACACGGGTCAAATCATGTTAAACTTCAGCGAATGGGTCAGAACAGTAAAAAAGTCCCGCGGAGGAGAGCGAAACATACTCTATGAAACGCCCGGAGGCAAGAGCCGGAGCCAGTGATGCAGAATCGGCAGGGAGGGCGAGCAGTAAATGTTCTCGAGGCAACATCGCACAAATTTCATTTAAGCCTGCTGCCTGCATGCATGATGAGCTTGTCCCTCCGGTCTGGTGGGCCGGCCAGGCGCCAAAAGTGCATTCAACTCTCTGACGGACCCAGCGAAATAAAAAGATCCGCAAGTACGTTACATTCGATGATGATCATGAAAGGTGTCCAGAGGGCAGTGGTGCTGCTGCCACATTGATTTGGTTTGTTTTGCAGCTCCTACGGCTACGGCGACGGGAAAATAAATGATAGGGAAATGAGCTAACTCGGGAAGAAACCAACCACAGCTTGTAGTTCAGCTGTACACGCAGGGGGCACTTGGTCCGGCTTATTGCTCGCTAATGACGACTTGGAATGGCCGGCCACCTAAGTTATTCGGCTAATGATGATTGTCTGCTGCTTCATTCATTCTCAGCCCCCTATGTTGTCGCTGCCGGCGTCCGTCAGGATCGTCAGCCTCCGGGCAGATTTCACGAACGCGCTGCAAATTCAACATCACGCGTCTCAGCTCAAGAATTCATTCATGACGAGTGATCAATGATTTCAAGTGGAGTTTGACATTGTGCATGCTGCTCACCTGAAAGGCTCATCGCCGATGTGCTTCACCTCGCCGGCGGCGCTGCGGTAGAGCACGTGGTTCCTCAGTTCAGCGCACTCCATGCCGAACATCTCCGACATGCGCCCGTACAGCTCCTCGAACGACCCCAGCGCCGACAGGTCCAGGTTGCGCCCCACGGCGTCCGACTCCACGAACACCTTGCACTGCCCGGCCTCCAGCCCCAGCAGCTCCGGCGCCGCCTGGCCGCTGCTGTCCCCGAACCACTGCAGCCTCCAGGAGGACGTGTTGTTGTTGTTGCTTGGGCTTCCCTGGATCACGCCGGAGCCGGAGCCGGAGCCCTCCGAGAGGTTGGGCGCCTTCTCCGCGTCCCAGTTGGGCGAGCCGCACCCGCCGGCCACCGGCGAGGTGGCTCCGTCGCCGGCGCCGCTGCTGGATTTCATCTGCTCCTCGGTCAGTATCGCCTGCCCGAAGAGCAGCAGGGTCGGCGCCGGCTTGACGACGTCGCCGCCGGCCTTCTTCTTTGTCGGAGCGCGCGCCGTGATGCCGTCGTCTTCGCGGGCGGGCGAGGTGCCGATCGTCAGGTCGGTGCTGATCGTTCTTGGTGCGCGAGGAGCGACGTGGTCGGCGGCGGGGCGGCGGACGGCGCCGCCCGCGTAGAGCAGGCTCGACTGCAGGTTGCTGAGGTGGAGATCCGAAAAGGACGGACCGAATTGCGCATGCCTGGCTCCCTGTATCCCTGCGAGAGGAGCACCATTGCTGTCCGGGAAGGGGAAGAATGGGAAGCTGTGGTGCAGGAGCTGGTCCTGCTGGTGGTGGTGGCCGTGGTGGCCGGGCGGGAACGGCGGCGGCGGCGGGTGGAAGAGCTGCCCCTCGAAGGGGAAGTCGGCGTAGGACGGGATCCGCGGCTTCTTGCGCGGCGGCGAGAAGGACGGCAGGTGGAGGTTGGGCATGCTCGACACCAGCTCCACCAGCCACGGGCACACGCGCTTCACGTTCTGGAGCAGCTCCGGCTCGTCCCAGGTCACCTGCGAATGAGTTCATGGAGGAATCCGATTATTAATCATCGATTTGGTACTACCATATGCCATATGGTCCCATGGCATTGAGAGTTGCCATGTGGTTGATGGTCTGGAAGCTAGTCCGTTCGTTCAAGAGAATCTCCAGAGTGTGGCGGGCGTACCTGGAGGAGCCGCCAGGGCGACTGCGGCCAGCGGCTGGGGTCGGCGGCGTGGATGCCGGCGACGGTGCCCATGAACCAGCTGATCCGCGACGAGTCCTCGGTCTCGAACGCCATCTTGAAGCGCATGCCGGGGCACCACTGGACCTGCATGGCCGCCCTGACCGCGCCCGCGCGCACGCAGAACTCCGGGGTGCTCGCCCGCGGGTAGTACACCACCTCAAACGGCTGCCCGGCGGCGGCCAGCCTCGCCGCAGCGACCACGTCCTCGGCGGGGACCTTCCCCTTGGCGGTGGCCGCGCCGCCGTCGCCGGAGCTGGCATTGCCGCGCATCAGGCCCCTGTAGTGGTCCCACCCGGAGTGGCCCTCGTCGCAGAAGACGCGCTTGGCGCGGCGGATGCCGACGTGGACGTCGCCGCCCTCGCTGCGCAGGAAGACGATGGAGTCGCCGGCGAGGAGCTTCTTCTGGTTCACGAAGTTGCTCCAGCCGGTGGTGAGCAGGTGGCGGCGCGGGGTGCCCCGGTAGATGTGGCGGAACTTGAACTCGTCCCCGTGCACGTCCTTGACGAAGATGTTCTGCACGGGCGGCTCCGAGCTGTAGTCGAGCGGCGGGAAGATGGTCTCGGCGCAGAACCGGGGCACCGAGAAGCCGCCGCCGTTGTTGGCGTCGGACTGCGTGAGCGTCTTGGCGAAGGAGGCCGGCTTGGGGCGGTCGTCCTGAAGCGCCCGCCCTTCGGCGGCGGCGTCGCCCACGTCGACCGCCGGGTCGCCCTGGCGGAGCGGGACGAGGCGGATCTTGGCGAAGACCTCGTCGGTCTGCGGGTCGGCCATGAAGCGCACGGCGGAGACGCGGCAGGGGAGGAGCGCGGGGACGCGCGCGGCGGACAGGTCGACGGCGGCGGCGGCCTGCTCGGCGTGGCCCTGCGGGAAGTAGTAGACGGCGGCGCCGACGGGCGGCACGGTGCACATGCTCCCCGCGCAGGCCAGCCAGAGCTGCGGGTCGACGGAGCGGGGCGCGTCCTCGCCGCCGCCACCGCCCGCCGGGCACGACAGCTCGGTGAAGGTGAGCATCCTGCCTCCCTTCCCTCGCAACGACGCCGTAGGCTGGTGCTGCTGCCGCTGGCGCAGTGGACGGCGAGACGAGACCAAGTAAAAGAGGAGGACTGGGTGGAGTGAGTGGGGGGATGGAGTTCCGTTGCGGTTGCAGGGGCGCGGGCGGTTCGGGCCGGAGTTAGCGGGGCTCCCACGGTAAACAGGGGGGGAGTAACAAACCTCCACGGGCCCCGTGGCTTCTTATAAGTGTGCCGTTGGTTGCATCCATCGAATCGCTGGGGAGGGGAGGGGAGGGGGAAGCGGGACATGGACGCCGGCCGGGTTTGCCGTGCGACGCTCTCAACTCACTCAACACGGGACATGCGGGTCGGGGCTTCATCTGCTCACCGGTACACACCGTACATGCAACACAATATCTTGGACTCAGCTGACTAGGGCCTTCTTCTGAATAACCGCTTGCTTGCTAATAGTTCTAGATAAGAGGACTGTGGCCGGCCTTAGATCTGAGACCCTAAAGTTACGGCGTTTCCTTCTTTTGAGAGTAACGTTCGATCTGTTTATACAAGGAATTCAGGAATTTAAGTGTTTTTTTTAAATACTCTGAAGTTTTATTCATTGGAAATAAGCAATATATCAATTATGAGGATCGGTATAATTTTCAGTTAAAGGGCTTCTCAAACCAATCACAAGTCAAAGAAAATCTAGCTAATATAGCGAGCTGGTGAGCAACTTTATTCTCTTCTCTATTAAAATGTTAGAATCTAGTAACATGAAAGTCACAAGCAAAATGAAAACAATCCTCAAAAATTTCCGCGGCCGCACCCGCCGACCATCCTCCATCCTTCAAGGTTTCAATCACCTTCAGATTATCCGAATTAATAATAAGACGATTGCATCCTGTCTTTTGCGCAAGTGTTAGACCGAATTTGAGAGCCATAGCTTTGGGCGTGAGGACATCCATGCAACAATCTATCTTCCCATAAATCATCAATCCCCCCTCCCCCCGCGCGATAAATCTACCTTTCTTGTCTCTTAGTACCGCCCCAATCGTGCCCCTAAGCAAGTCATGGTCAAAAGAAGCATCAACATTAAGTTTAATAAAACCCAATGGAGGGCACGACCAGTCCCCCCTTTTCATAGAAACCTTTGGAGAGGAGGCAGTAACAAAGTTGGCCGTAAGAGTTAGTATCCTCATAGAAATCTAGGTCGCATTCTGAGTTATCTTCTTGTGCACCAACTTTCGTCTTTTTACATCATAAGTACCAGGCTGAGATAGCAATCATTTCACGATGACCCACAATACACAATTGTTGTTTTGTCATAAGAAGTAAATACTCCAACACCGTCTCACTAGCACGATCAACTTCACACGCTTTTTCAATAATATCATCCATCCCAACCTTTTCCAAACCTCCCTTGCTCTGTTACGGAGAAATGGCAGGTGCTTCGTATCTTCTGGGCCAGCCTAGCAAGCAGGTGCTTCGTATATCTCATAAACTTAGCAAAAGTAGGAATTTTCAATGTGTCAGTTACATGCAATGAAACTCTAAGGATCGAAATAGCTTGCAAGAAGGACGAATAGAGTTCATCATTTGAAGGTGGCCTAACAGATTTAGGGTATGGAAGAGTTTTCTCTGATTTACCTTTCTCTTTTTCTTTCTCTTTCTCCTTACATCTATGGTTATTTCTCGAAGCTTGAGTCCTTTCACCTTTCGTTGGATAAGGTGGCTTAATCCTTTTTCCCACTCTAGGTTCTTCAGTTTTATCAGGTTCGGGGGCGGCTTCTTCTTCGTCATTATTATTGTTACCATCGACAGTTTCATCGTCGGAATCAACTTCTTTGTTATTCTCCCCTTCTACTTCGTTATCTTGTGTATCTTGTTGAACTGGCTCTTCTTGGTATGTGCCATTGTTGAGGAGTTCTTCATCTTCCTGAGCCTGCCTTTGACTCTCTCTCATCTTCAATGCCTTTTCCCTTTCATACCATTTCCGGTCCTTTGGGGTCCAGCGTCATTTTACCATTTCGAGTACCAATCGAGAAACAAGTTTATCTTTATCAAGTTGGGTGAGAATCAAAGATTGATTTTCAGATATTTTCGAGCATTGGGTTTCTATCATGCAAGAATCAAGATTCTTCACGGCGTGACTTAACCCATCTACCTCTTCAGAGAGATAAGATATAACCTTTTCATTATGATGAATGCACCTCAGAAGATATCAATTGAAATTATCTTCATGATGCTTAAATTTATCCATCATCTCCATGAGCTCGTTTTTCTGCTGATAAATACTAAATATATCCAATTTTTCATTAATGACTTGTTCAATAGGTTTCCCTTTTTATTGAGTAACCTTCTTAAATTCCTCCTGTCTTCGTCATGATAGATTTTTCAAGTATACTTAACCGGTTCCTCAATATTCCATTGTTCCTTAGCAGTCATAATTCTCTCGATGAGTGCTTTTGCTTCTTCAAAAGTTAAAGCCATGAGGCGCCCACCTACAATCAAATCAAGAGTAGACTTGGATTCATCGTTATGAGGTGCTCCAAACCCCGGTCGGAGTCAGGTCTCACGCTCGAGGTTGACATCCCTTGGGATCTGGTGGATGACCGAATGGAGCACCGAAGCCAAGCTACATGGCTATAAAGAAAGCGTTGCTTGGGAGGCAACCCAGACGTAAGTAGGTGCGTTTCTTAGATTTGTGTCTTTGAGTCTAGTCGCATTCATGTTTGCATTGGTACTTTTATTTTGTTTTGATAGTCGCTATTATATAATTGGTCTTGGAATAATCTTTGTTAGTAAAAATTTAGCGTATCGGTAGCTCAATGTTTTGCTGCATACCTTCCCTTATTTTTGATGCAATTATGCTATGTTACTAATGTGAGGAGGAAGCACAAAAAATTTCGTGAAGTTCTGCAGCTCCAGGAAAAAAGACGGCGCATCATACAACAGCTACGGTCGTATCCATGGTCGTATGAGCTCATGGCCACGAGCAAAAGAGGACTATGAAAGATGTGCTGGAAATATGCCCTAGAGGCAATAATAAAATGGTTATTATCATATTTCCTTGTTCATGATATATGTTTATCATTCATGCTAGAATTCTATTGACCGGAAACTTAAATACATGTGTGGATAAATAAACAACATTGTGTCCCTAGTGAGCCTCTACTAGACTAGCTGGTTGATCAAAGATGGTTAAGGTTTTCTAACCATATACATGAGTTTTCATTTGATAATGGGATCACATCATTAGGAGAATGATGTGATCACGTTATCACTTAGCATCAGATCATAACGGGATCACATCATTGGACAGAGCCAATTGTAAGCTTAGCATCAGATTGTATCACTTAGTTTATTTGCTATAACTTTATTCGTGTCAAGTATCTGTTCCATAGACTATGAGATCATGCCACTCCCGGATACCGGAGGAAAACTTTATGTGCTATCAAACGTCACTTCGTAACTGGGTGATCATAAAGATGCTCTACAGGTATGACGACCCACAAGTATAGGGGATCAATCATAGTCCTTTCAATAAGTAAGAGTGTCGAACCCAACGACGAGCAGAAGGAAATGACAAGTGGTTTTCAGCAAGGTATTCTCTGCAAGCACTGAAATTATAAGTAGCTAGTAGTTTGATAGAAAGATAATTTGTAACGAGCAAATAACGGTAATAGTAACAAAAGTGCAGCAAGGTAGCCCAATCCTTTTGAGGCAAAGGATAGGCCAAAACGGTCTCTTATGATAAGCAAAGCGTTCTTGAGGGTACACGGGAATTTCATCTAGTCACTTTCATCATGTTGGTTTGATTTGTGTTCACTACTTTGATAATTTTATATGCGGTTGGATCGGTGCTTAGGTGCTGTTCTTACTTGAACAAACCTCCTACTTATGATTAACCCCCTCGCAAGCATCCGCAACTACGGGAAAAGTATTAAGAATAAATTCTAACCATAGCATTAAACTTTTGGATCCAAATCGGTCCCTTACGAAGTACCGCATAAACTAGGGTTTAAGCTCCTGTCACTCTAGCAACCCATCATCTAATAACTACTCCACAATGCATTCCCTTAGGCCCAAATATGGTGAAGTGCCATGTAGTCGACGCTCACATGACACCACTAAGGGAATTACAACATACATACCATCAAAATATCGAACACATATGAAATTCACATGTTTACTTGCAACAAGATTTCTCCCGTGACCTCAAGAACAAAAGTAACTACTCACAAATAATAATCATGCTCATAATCAGAGGGGTATTAGATAGCATAATGGATCTAAACGTATAATCTTCCACCAAATAAACCATATAGTAATCAACTACAAGATGTAATCGACACTACTAGTCACCCACAAGTACCAATCTATAGTTCCGCTACAAAGATTGAACACAAGAGATGAACTAGGGTTTGAGAGGAGATGGTGCCGGTGAAGATGTTGATGAATATTGGCCTCCCCAAGATGAGAGGGTTGTTGGTGATGATGATGACGATGATTTCCCCCTTCGGGAGGGCAAAAGTGCTTGATAGAGGCAAAGGTGTCCCGTCTTTCGATGAGATGGTGGCTATTGTTTTGGAGGAAGTCGACTTTGACGATCCAACTACGAACGTGCGAGGACGTCGCGCCTTAGCAATCGCTAAACCAACTCCGAGAGGTTATTGACCACGCCGGAGCACTATCAACCTGACCACGAAGGTATGTTTCCTGCAGGCAAACGAAGAATAAGCAAGAAACTGAGATTGCAATCTGGATATTGCGAATATAAGAGGAAAGCTTTATTGATCAAGGTGGGGTTACGTGGACGCCTTTGTGCAGTCGTTGAACACAAACGAAATCTGTGAAGTTGCAGCTATGGCGAACTTAATCTAAACAAGACCCAAAGTCTAAACGATGCCCTAAGGGCTGTATATATGGAGGAAGAGGGGGGAATTTCGTGGCCCTTGGAGGAGGGGTCCGAAACCAACCCTAACTCTTGTTTCCCCACACATACGAACTCTAAAAACACCCTATATTGAAGTATTTCGAAATTACATGGGCCTGGCCCAAAAATAAGGTGACACAACACCTAGAATAGCTTCTGGACGAAAATTATGAAGTGGCATCTTGTATATTTCGTCCAAGACTTCATGCACTCATTATGGTGGCTTCATAGCCCTGAAATCATCACTTAAAACTCTGTTCTTGTCACCCTTGCGCATGCCATCAACTCCATGCTTGTTCTTACTCCAATGTTCATCCTTCTTCAAGCTAGGCCCTTCATTTGTAAGCAAAACAAATGTATCCAATTTAGGCAGCATCATATTCTCATGAACATTAGAATCACTACCAAGAAACGAAAGTACCTAGTAATTTAATTGGCATGCGCGAGCTCTAGTAATCGGTCCAGTATGTATAGTAGGAGGGGCTGTGGGTGTAACAATGGTATTGATGTCCTCATCATCCTCCCCTTCTTGAAATGAAGTCGTCCTTGACGGAAGCTCGTCTTCCTCACCCAAATAAGGCTTCAAATCTGCAATGTTAAAAGTGGGACTAACCCCAAAATCTGCAGGCAGCTCATGTTTATATGCATTATCATTTATTTTCTCTAACACCTGAAAAGGGCCATCAACATGTGGCATTAGCTTTGATTTGCGCAAATCAGGAAATCTATCCTTACACAAATGTAACGAAACAAGATCTCCAGGTGCAAACACAACATGTTTTCTACCCTTATCTCCCGCAAGTTTATATTTAGCATTCGTACGCTCACTGTTTTTCTTAGTTAACTCATGCATTTTTAAAATCAATTCAGCACGTTGTTTAGCATCAAAATTAACCTTCTCCAAAGATGGAAGAGGCAACAAATCAATAGGTGCACGAGGTAGGAAACCATGCACAATTTCAAAAGGGCACATCTTAGTAGTAGAATGCAATGAACGATTATAAGAAAATTCAACATGAGGCAAGCATTTTCCACATTTTCTTGTTATTTTCTTCAAAACAGCCCTAAGCATGGTAGACAATGTTCTATTGACTACTTCAGTTTGTCCATCAGTTTGGGGATGACATGTAGTACTAAAAAGCAGTTTAGTCCCCAACTTAGCCCATAAACATCTCCAAAAGTGGCTAAGAAATTTAGTATCACGATCTGAAACAATAGTATTTGGCACACCATGCAAGCGAATAATTTCACGAAAGAACAAATCAGCAACATTAACAACATCATCGCTTTTATGACATGGTATAAAGTGTGCCATTTTTGAGAACCTATCCACAACAACAAATATGCTATCCCTCTCCTTCTTTGTTCAAGGTAAACCTAAAACAAAGTCCATAGATATATCCTCCCAAGGAACACTAGGTACAGGCAAAGGCATATATAAACCATGAGGATTGAGTCGTGACTTAGCTTTTTGACATGTAGTGTAGCGAGCAACAAAATGCTCAACATCCCGTCTCATCTTTGGCCAAAGGAAATGTGTAGCAAGTACATCATCCGTCTTCTTCATGCCAAAGTGTCCCATTAGTCCTCCTCCATGCGCCTCCTGCAACAACAAAAGACGAATGGAGCTAGCTGGGATGCATAGCTTGTTAGCACGAAACACAAATCCATCGTTAACTATTTAACTTGTTCCATGTTCTACCTTCTTTACAATTCTGCAATACATCTTTAAATTCAGCAATACATCTTTAAATTCAGCATCATGCACATATTGATATTTGATGGTCTCCAAACCAAATATTTTGAAGTCAAGTTGTGAAAGCATAGTATAACGACGAGACAATGCATCAACAATAACATTTTCTTTACCCTTCTTGTGTTTAATGACATAAGGGAAAATCTCAATGAATTCAACCCATTTAGCATGTCGACGGTTCAATTTTGCTTGACTTTTAATATGTGTCAAAGATTCATGATCAGAATGTATAACAAATTCTTTGGGCCATAAATAATGTTGCCATGTTTCTAAGGTCCGAACAAGAGCATATAATTCTTCATCATAAGTAGAATAGTTCAGACTAGGCCCACTCAATTTTTCAGTAAAGTATGCAACAGGTTTGCCATCTTGTAATAACACACCTCCTAATCCAATTCCACTAGCATCACATTCAAGCACAAAAGTCTTATTAAAATTAGGAAGTTGGAGTAAAGGAGCATGTGTCAACTTATCTTTCAATACCGTGAAGGCTTCTTCACATGCGGTACCCCAAACAAAAGGCACATCCTTCTTTGTAAGCTCATTGAGAGGTGCAGCAATGGTGCTAAAATCCCTCACAAAACGCCTATAGAAACCAGCGAGTCCAAGAAAACTCCTCACTTGTGTGACCGTTTTGGGCTGTGGCCAACTCTCAATAGCTTCAATCTTTGCTTTATTAACTTCAATTCCCTGTGGAGTAACAACATAGCCAAGAAAAGATACTTGGTCGATGCAAAAGGTGCACTTCCCAAGGTTACCAAACAAATGTGTATCACGTAGAGCAATAAAAACAGCACGTAAATGTTCCAAATGTTCTTCCAAAGATTTGCTATAAATTAGTATATCATCAAAATAGACTACCACAAATCGTCCAATGAAAGCACGTAAAACTTCATTCATTAGTCTCATGAAAGTACTAGGTGCATTAGTTAAACGAAAAGGCATGACTAACCACTCATATAAACCAAACATAGTTTTAAATGTTGTTTTCCATTCATCTCCCAATTTCATACGAATTTGATGGTATCCACTACGCAAATCAACTTTGGAGAATATTGTAGAGCCACTCAATTCATCAAGCATATCGTCTAGCCTAGGAATAGGATGACGATAACGAATAGTAATATTATTAATGCCTCTACAATCAACACACATACGCGACGTACCATCCTTTTTAGGCACTAGTATAATAGGAGCAGCACAAGGACTAAGAGATTCACATATATAACCTTTGTCGAGCAGCTCACTTTGACGCATAATCTCCTTCGTTTCCTCTGGATTGGTACGGTATGGTGCACGGTTGGGTAGCGATGCACCGGGAAGTAAGTCAATTTGATGCTCAATCCCTCGAATAGGTGGTAATCCCGGTGGGACGTCTTGTGGAAAGACGTCAGCGAACTCCTGCAAAATGTTAGTGATAGCAGGGGGCAAGAGGAAGGCACGTCCTCGAATGAAAATAATGCCTCTTTGCACACAAAAGCTTAGCAAACAGATTTGCTGAAATCTAGCTCATCAATATCAGATTTTGTGGCAAGTGAACATGCACTTTTCAATTTAATTTCAGAAGCAACACTAGATGGTTTATTATTAGGTTTCATTTGTTGCTCAAATTCTTTTGCCACAATCTGATTTTCACTCTTATTGTTCTCCTGTTTTGCTTTATTAGCTCTATTAATATCATCTTTCAAAATGAAATCAGGAGTCAGAGGAAGCAAAGTAATATTTTTATCCTTATGAACAAGAGTATACTGATTGTTTCTACCATGGTGTACAGAATTTTTATCAAATTACCATGGTCTACCAAGTAATAACGAACATGCTTGCATAGGTACCACATCACAATCAACATAATCAGCATATGTAGAGATACTAAAATGCACACCTAACAGTACATGTTACCTTAACCTTGTCATTGTTGTTGAACCATTGGATGTAGTAAGGATGTGGATGTGGTCTTGTGGTGAGAGATAGCTTCTCCACCATCTCCATGCTAGCCAAGTTGTTGCAGCTCCCTCCATCTATGATGACACGAACAGAACGCTCATTCACAACTCCCTTTGTATGGAACAAATTATGCCTCTGATTTTGCTCAGCTTGTGTGACCTGCACACTCAAAACACGTTGAGCAACTAAACATTCATACCTGTCGGCATCTTCAGGAGCCATGTATTGCGTCTCATGATCATAATCACCTCCACCGTGTTCTTCACGTGTAATAAGAGCCAAAGTCTCCTCATCATAGTCACTAGCGGACTCATACCCACCATCCTCAGTAGCAATCATCACACGCTGAGATTTGCATTCTATCGCATAATGACCTCTTCCCTTACAACGACGACAAATAATATCACTTCTGTGCCCTGTTGATGCCATGGAAGAAGAAGAGCTCTGTGCAGGCCCGGCAGTTGTGCTCTTGGCAGATGGTGGTGGTTTTGCCCGCTTTCTTGTATCACGGTTGGAGGTGGCACCTGATGGAGGTGATGGTGCAGTGGAAGTTGAGGATGCACGTGGTGTCCATGATGAAGGTCGACCTGCAGAAAAGTTAGTTCGCGCCAATGCCTGTCGATCCTGCACTTCACGTTCAGCTTTACAAGCAAGATGGAATAAATGAGTGATATTATTATACTCCTTATACTCTAGAATGGTCTGAATCTCTCTATTTAATCCACCCATAAAACGTGCAAGCATAGCTTCATTATCCTCAACAATACCACATCTAATCATGCCAGTTTGTAATTCCTGATAATATTCCTCTACATAATTTTTTTCCTTGTCTTAAACGCTGCAATTTTTGAAGCAATTCACGTTGATAATATGGTGGAACCCAACGAGTACGCATAGCAGTTTTCAAAGCAGCCCAAGTAGTTGGAGTATTATTCGGATATAATCTACGATGTTCAGACCACCACACACAAGCAAAACTAGTGAAAGCACAAAGTGCAACAGCAACACGTCTCTCCTCGGGATATTCTAAACATGTAAAACGTTGTTCGGTTTCTAACTCCCAAGTAAGATATATATCAGGAACATATCTACCCTCAAATTGTGGAATATTCAATTTCAGCCTAGGAAGATGGTCATGATCTCGTACCCGAGCTGGTAATGCAGCCCTACCATTGTGACTATTTGCATGTGGACGACCTGGTGCTGGTGGTTGCACGTAGTTCTGATTTTGATCAACCTCATCCTCGTAATCTCCCGCATAATCATCCTCCTCCTCATCAGCAACAGGAGCCACAGATGTATCAACAGCAACACCAATAGTTTGGCTAGGCTCAAGAAGGACACGGCTCGCTCGCTGTTTCGCAATGTGGAGGTAGTCGTCGTCGTCGTCGTTGTTGTTGTTGTTGTTGTTGTTGTTGTTGTTGTTGTTGTTGTTGCAGAGGTGCGGCAGGTGCAGCCGGTGGTGCTTGTGGAAGACGCGCAAGCAGTTCATTAAATCTGTTATCAAGCTTTGTTTCGAATGTCTTCTCAAGGCCAGTTATCTTATCCATGGCCTCTTCAAAATTGTTCAGCACATCTTGCACCTGGTCAGTCGTCATTCGCTGAAATTTATCATGCAACTCCTTATTCGTCATGTTCTCCCAGTCAATCTCATCGACTTGTGAACCTGCATGGTTAGCAGCAATAGAAACACACAAGAATATGATCCTACAGACTACTGGAAAGTGGTGGTGGTGGGTGTCACAAATCCGTCAAACAAATCTCAAATTCTTACTAGTTCTTACCTAGCAGCAGGCGGTGATCGGCAATCGTTGTAGTCAAAACTCTCAAAGCTTGGATAGAGCGATTACCAGGGAGAGTCAATGCACGACGTAGATGTAGGTGGAGCTAGGAAGGCTTATAATATGGTAGCAAAAAGGGTCAGCAATAATCAATTCAGAGATGCAAAGTTGAATAAACGCTCAATGACGGTACTGTACTGGTCCTAGGCTAGACCGTGCTAGAGACGCGAGCCTAGAACACTAACAAAATCACGGTGCTGCACGTAAACAAGGGAAAAGCACAATATGGAAAAAAATCGCTCTGTTTTTTTTGCGCTCCTCTTTTTTTTCTTTCTTTTTTTTGCAAAAAATCACTATAATGGCGAGTGTCTCAAAACTCTTCCAAAGTCAAAATGGCTGGATGGGAACGAAATTATTTTTGACTATTTTTTTCGGAAATCAGGGCAGCGGCGATGAAAAAGTGCGACAAAAAATCACTATGATGGCACGTGGCTCAAAAGAATCAGAAAAGCGTAAGAATAGGATAGGGAAAAAATATTTCCGGTCGCCGAAATTTTGACCTAGAAACTGCCCGGGGGTCTCCAGACTCTTTTTTTTTTCTGAGACCTACTCAGACAAGGAAACACAAAACGGAAAATAAAAGTATCTCGAAAACAAACCTAATATGGAAAGAACCCGGGTTGGTGGTGGACATGCATATGTATATGTGGACTCGGATTGGTGGTGGACAGGTGGATGTATATGTGGACTCGGATTGGTGGTATATGTGGACTCGAATTGGTGGTGGACAGGCGGATGTATATGGCCGCGGTAAGGAATATGTTGGTGGTGGTGGTATATGGCAGGAGTGATGAGGATGGTGCGGCGATGGCGTGACAACTTGTGAACAGAACTCGAAACTCTAAGGGACTAGACGCTAAGACCAGCAACTTGACACGACAATGCAACCGCAAATTAAACAAAGCAAAATACTGAAAATACTATATAAAGGCTCATACTGGTTCGGATATGATGAACTAACCCTAATTTTTTGTGGCTTTCTCGTGGACTGTAGGTATGACGAACAGACTCGATCTAAACTACGCAAAACCGTAAAATCTCACCGAGCAACCTAGAAATCAGATACCACTTGATAGAGGCAAAGATGTCTCGTCTTTCAATGAGATGGTGGCTATCGTATTGGAGGAAGTCGACTTTGACGATCCGACTACGAACGTGCGAGGACGTCGCGCCTTAGCAACCGCTGAACCAACTCCGAGAGGTTATTGACCATGCCGGCGCACTATCAACCTGACCACGAAGGTCTGTTTCCTGCAGGCAAACGAAGAACAAGTAAGAAACTAAGATTGCAATCTGGATAATGCGAATATAAGAGGAAAGCTTTATTGATCAAGGTGGGGTTCTGTGACGCCTTTGTCTGGTCATTGAACACAAACGAAGTACGCGAAGTTGCAGCTATGGCGAACTTAATCTAAACAAAACCCAAAGTCTAAACGATGCCCTAAGGGCTGTATATATGGAGGAAGAGGGGGGAATTTCGTGGCCCTTGGAGGAGGGGTCCGAAACCAACCCTAACTCTTGTTTCCCCACACATACGGACTCTAAAAACACCCTATATTGAAGTATTTTGAAATTACATGGGCCTGGCCCAAAAATAAGGTGACGCAGCACCTAGAATAGCCTCTGGATGAAAATTATGAAGTGGCATCTTGTATATTTCGTCCAAGGCTTCATGCACTCATTATGGTGGCTTCATAGTCCTGAAATCATCACTTGAAACTCTGCTCGTGTCTCCCTTGCGCATGCCATCAACTCCATGCTTGTTCTTGCTCCAATGTCCATCCTTCTCCAAGCTAGGCCCTTCATTTGTAAGCAAAACAAATGTATCCAATTTAGGCAGCATCATATTCTCATGAACATTAGAATCACTACCAAGAAACGAAAGTACCTGGTAATTTAATTGGCGTGCACGAGCTCTAGTAATTGGTCCAGTATGTATAGTAGTAGGGGCTATGGGTGTAACAATGGTATTGATGTCCTCATCAGTGCTCCTGCCCAAGTTCCGCCTCGAGACCGCGACGCTCCGGCCCGAAAGTCCTCTCCTTATTTTCTCTAGGTCAAAATGACTTGTATACCAAAAGAGGGGCATCGGAGGTGGGCTGGGCTGAGCACAACCCACCAGGGCGTGCCTGTGGGGCCTGGCGCACCCTGGTGTCTTGTGCTCACCAGGTGGCCCCCCTCCGGTAGTTATTTGCTCCAGTATTTCTTATTTATTCCATAAAAATTCCTCGTGAAGTTTCATCTCATTTGGAGTTGTGCAGAATAGGTAGCCTGACGTAGCTTTTTCAGGTCCAGATTTCCAGCTGTCGGAATTCTCCCTCTTTGTGTGAACCTTGCATATTATGAGAGAAAATGCATTAGAATTGCTCCAAAGAGCATTATTATGCATAAAAACATTATAAATGACAGTGGGTAAACATGATGCAAAATGGACATATCAACTACCCCAAGCTTAGACCTCGCTTGTCCCCAAGCGAAAACCGAAATCGAGAAACATGTCCACATGCTTAGAGAGAGAGAGAGAGGTATCGATAAAAAGAAAATACAGACATAGAAGCATCATGTAAATTATTATAACAACAACAAACTTTAACATAAAACTTTTTATCATATAACTTTTATCATAGACTTCTCATGAATAAGTAACAACTCATCACAACATCGAAGTATAAAGCATAAACTCTATTGAAAACCAACAAACGATGTTCTCAGTCAACTTTGCAACTACAATTCATCATCTTTTCAGGAAGGGTCATGTGTCGGAGCCTTTTTGGCAAGTACACATACTCAACCATCATATAGTCTTCTATGATTGCTAACACTCACCGCATACACACGAGCAAAACGTTTCAACCAAACACATAGAAAGGTAGGGGCTTATAATTTCGCCTCCCAACGTAGTCACCTCAAGGGTGATGTCAACAATAATAACTCATGCTACCCATATCCAACTGGATATATGTGCCTAGATCTGTCCTCACCACATGATGCTTGCCAAAAGAGAAAAATAAGAAGGAATAGAGAGAAAAACTTTGACTCTTGCATGAAAGTAAATACATAAGAGTAAAAGATAGGCCCTTCGCTGAGGGAAGCAGAGGTTACCATGCGCTTTTTGTTTGTATGCTCAATCCCTTAGTGCAAAAGAACATCACGTTATATTTCCCCTTGTGATAGCAACCTTTATTATGAAGTCTGTCGCTTTTATTCTTTGCCATCACAAGTTCGTACAACGCTCAATTTTCTCTTACACTAAATGATCTAACACTTTTATAAGAAATTTTTATTGCCTTATTGCACTGATGATAACTTACTTGAAGGATCTTACTCAATCCTTAGGTAGGTATGGCGGACTCTTGAAAATAAGAATTGGGTTAAAGGGTTTTTGGATGCACAAGTAGTATCTCTACTTGGTGCGGAATTTTTGGCTAGCAAAGATGGGGGGAAAGCACCACATGTTGAAGGATCTAGGACAATATAACTTCTATGTGAATATGAACAAACATAAATCATTATGTTGTCTTCCTTGTCCAACGTCAACAATTTTGGCATATAATATTTTGATGGGGGCTCTCAATCACAAAAGATTTTCAAGATAGTATATTCGCATGTGAATCTTCTCTCCCCTTATTAATTATTTCATGAATTGCATCATTGACCAATGCTATGTTTGTCAATCTCCAATAAAATTTTCTACTTATACTTTTCCTTATGTGATGTCATTACTTACCATAAGATTAGCATATGATCTTTTTCATTTATTTCTTTTCTTTTTATTGAACAAGAAAGTAAAGAAAACAAAACTCAAACTAAACTTTATTATATATCTTGCATACGATTACAAAGATAGATCACTAAGCAAACTCTTGAAAAGAAAGGATCGAACTAAACTTTTATTCATCTAAAGCAAAAGATAACTATGGATCGAAGTAAGGTAAATAAAGGCAAAATATAGTAGAGGTGATACGATACCGGGGCACCTCCCCCAAGCTTGGCGCAAGCCAAGGGGAGTTCCCATACCCGATACAAAATTTTCTTTTGGTGATGAAGAAGGAGGTGGTGGTGATGATGTAGAGGGTTTGTCTTTCTTCCTTAGCTTACGCTTGAGGATGGAATTCTCCTCCTTCAATTCACCGATCTCCTGCTCAAGCTCCAATACCTTTTTGCATATATCTTGCTTGTTTTTCCTGCAAAGACAAAAGGGGATAAACTGTATCTTAGGCTTCTTTGCTTTGTTGGGGAGACTCGACTTCTTAAATTTAACGTGCATGTCCCCAGGTTGGGCAATGGGGCTTCATCCTCGTCTGAGCTCGTCTCCTCCTCCCTTTTAGGATCATTGTCTTCTTCTTCCTCCAAAGTCCAGCTATAGTGCTCCACATCCCCATAAACCTTAGGGTTTGTGATATAACCAACAACATAGTTCTCACGCTCCGAGTCTTGGGATGACATATGTTCATATCTATCAGGAAAACGACGAGAAAAGAAAATAGAAGATTTCTCTGCGATACGAAGGTCAATAGGTTTGGGGGGTATATAAATATTTTTTATCTTGGGAAACAAGCAAACTGAAGAAAAACAGAGTCTGGAAGGTACCCGAGGTGGGCACAACCTACCTGGGCGCGCCTGGTTGCACACCAGGGGTGCCTTCCTAGTTGTTTCTTATTTTCCTATTTTTTGTTATATTCCAAAATGGACAGAAACTATTTTTGTGGATTTTTTGGAATCCGTTTACTTACCATATCACGCACCTCCTTTTTTCATGATTCTAGAGTGTTCCGGAAAGTTTCTTTTATGTGTTCTTCCAGCGTCATAGTTTGGATAATATTGCTTTCGGCGTACCTGAGATATAATGTTTTATTCGTTGCCCATTAACAACCTTCGGGTTAGTACCTTTGACATTTTTTATTTTGATGGCTCCAGATCGATAAACCTCCTCGATAACATAGGGTCCTTCCCATTTGGAGAGGAGTTTTCCTGAAAAGAATCTGAAACGAGAGTTTTACAAAAGAACATATTCTCCAACTTAGAACTCACGCTTTTGGATTCTTTTATCATGCCATCTTTTAACTTATTCTTTAAATAACTTGGCATTTTCATAAGCTTGGGTTCTCCATTCATCTAGTGAGCTAATATCAAATAACCTCTTCTCACCGGCAAGCTTGAAATCATAGTTGAGTTCTTTAATTTCCCACTAAGCTTTAAGTTCTAACTCAAGAGGAAAATGACAAGCTTTTCCATAAACCATTTTATAAGGAGACATACCCGTAGGATTTTTATGTGTTGTTCTATAAGCCCAAAGTGCATCATCTAATTTCTTAGACCAATTCTTCCGGGACCTATTGACATTCTTTTGCAAAATTAATTTTATTTCTCTATTGCTAAGTTCAACTTGACCACTAGACTGAGCATGATAGGGTGAAGCAATTGTATGGTTAACATCATACTTGGCGAGCATTTTACAGAAAGCACCATGAATAAAGTGTGAACCACCATTAGTCATTAAATATCTAGGGACTCCAAACCTTGGGAAAATAACTTCTTTAAGCATTTTAATAGATGTGTTGTGATCAACACTACTAGTTGGAATAGCTTCTACCCACTTAGTAACATAATAAACAGCAACCAAAATATGAGTATACCCATTAGAAGAAGGAAAAGGTCTAATGTAATCAAATCCCCAAACATCAAATGGTTCAACAACAAGTGAATAATTCATAGGCATTTCTTGACGCTTACCGATATTACCTATTCTTTCGCATTCATCACAAGATAAGACGAACTTACGAGCATCCTTGAAGAGAGTAGGCCAATAAAACCCAGATTGCAATACCTTGTGAGCAATTCTATCTCCCGCATGATGTCCTCCATAAGCTTTGAAGTGACATTTCTGTAGGATTTGTCCCTGTTCATGCTCAGGTACACAACGTCTAGTAATACCATCTACTCCTTCTTTATAAAGATGTGGGTCATCCCAAAAGTAATGTCTTAAATCATAGAAGAATTTTTTCTTTTGTTTGTATGTAAAGCTAGGTGGTAAATATTTAGCAACAATGTAATTAGCATAGTCAGCATACCAAGGAGTGTTGTGAGAAACATTTATTACCGCTAACTGCTCATCATAAAAGCTATCATTAATAGGTTGTGGGTCATCAAGAATATTTTCAAGCCTAGACAAGTTATCAGCCACAGGGTTCTCCGCTCCTTTTCTATCAGTGATATGGAAATCAAATTCTTGTAGCAAGAGAACCCAACGAATAAGCCTAGGTTTGGCATCTTTCTTTTCCATAAGATACTTTATTGCAGCATGATCAGTGTGAACAATTACTTTTGAGTCTACAATATAGGATCTAAATTTATCACAAGCAAACACCACTGCTAGAAATTCTTTTTCAGTAGTAGCCTAATTTCTTTGTGCACTGTCTAGAGTTTTACTTGCATAGTGAATAACATTCAGTTTCTTATCAACTCTTTGTCCTAGAACAGCACCAACAGCATAATCACTAGCATCGACATAATTTCAAAAGGCAAGTTCCAATTAGGTGGTTGAATAATAGGTGCAGAAATTAAGGCTTTCTTGAGTGTTTCGAAGGCTTCTAAACAATCATCATAAAAACAAAAGGAATATCCTTTTGCAAAATATTTGTAAGAGGCCTAGAAATTTTAGAAAAGCCTTTGATAAATCTCCTATAGAAACCAGCATGACTAAGGAAACTACGAATACCTTTGATATCTTTAGGACATGGCATTTTCTCAATTGCATCAACCTTAGCTTTGTCCACCTCAATACCTCTTTCAGAAATTTTATGGCCCAAAACAATACCTTTGTTAACCATAAAGTGGCACTTCTCCCAATTCAAGACAAGATTTGTTTGCTCACATCTCTGCAAAATTCGATCAAGATTGCTTAAACAATCATCAAAAGACTTCCCGTAAACAGAAAAGTCATCCATGAAAACCTCAACAATCTTTTCACAAAAGTCAGAGAATATAGCAGTCATACATCTTTGAAAGGTAGCAGGTGCATTGCATAACCCAAAAGGCATACGTCTATAAGCATAAGTTCCAAAAGGACAAGTAAACGTGGTATTTTCTTGATCAGGTTCAGAAACAGGTATTTGCGAAAAATCGGAATATCCATCAAGGATGAAAAAATGTGTGTGCTTAGATAGTCTTTCTAGCATTTGATCAATAAAAGGTAGAGGGTAGTAATCTTTTCTAGTTGATTTGTTTAATTTTCTAAAAATCAATTACCATTCTATAGCGTGTAACAAATCTTTGTGGAATAAGTTCATTCTTATCATTAGGAACAACAGTAATACCTCCTTTCTTAGGGACATAGTGGACATGACTTACCCATCTAGTATCAGCTATAGGATAGATTATACCTGCTTCCAGAAGCTTCACTATTCCTGTTCTTACCACTTCTTTCATTTTCGGATTTAACCGACATTGGTGATCAACAACGGGTTTAGCATCAAGTTCCATATTAATTTTGTGCTAACAGAGAGTGGAACTAATGCCCTTAAGATCATCAAGAGTATATCCAATAGCAGCTCGGTGCTTCTTCAGAACCTTCAATAATCTTTCTTATTCATGTTCTTAAAGGTTAGCACTAATAATAACAGGATATATCTTCTTCTCATCAAGATAAGCATATTTCAAAGTGTCAGGTAACTGTTTTAATTCAAACACTGGATCACCTTTAGTTGGAGGAGGACCTCCTAGAGTTTCAATAGGCAAATTGTGCTTAAGCAGAGGTTGTTGTTCAAACCATATTCTATCTATTTCATTTGTTTCGCGCATATGCAAATCATTTTCATGGCCTAGCAGATATTGTTCTAGTGGATCAGTAGGAGGTACATCAATAGAAGCAAGACCAATAATTTCATCCTTACTAGGCAATTCTTCCTTATGATGCTTTCTACTAAACTTGGAAAAATTAAACTCATGAGACTCATCACCAAAACTAACATCGACAGTTTGTTTCTCACAATCTATTTTAGCAATAAAGGTGTTCAAGAAAGGTCTACCAAAGATAATGGGACAAAAGTCATCTTATGGGGAATCAAGAACAAGAAAATCAGTAGGATATTTTATTTTCCCACACAAGACTTCAACATCTCTAACAATCCCAAGAGGTGTGATGGTGTCTCTATTAGCAAGTTTAATAGTAGCATCTATGTCTTCTATCTCAGCGGGTGCTATGTCATTCATAATTTCTTGATTTAAAGTAAAAGGTATAACACTCACGATAGCACCTATGTCGCATAAACCATGATAACAGTGATCTCCTATTTTAACTGAGACAACGGGCATGCCAACAACGGGTCTATGTTTATCTTTCCATCGGGTTTGGCAATTCTAGCAGCTTCACCAATGAAGTAAATAACATGCCCATCAATATTATCGACCAAGAGATCCTTAACCATAGCACCACTAGGTTCTACCTTGATTTGTTCAGCTGGTTTAGGTGTTCTAATATAACTTTTATTGACCACAGTTGAATCTTTAGCATGTTCCTTCATCCTAACAGGGAAAGGTGGTTTTTCGATATAAGCAGTAGGAACAACTGGATCAACATTATAAATAATAGTTTCATCTTTAGCTATTACCGGTTCTCTAAATTTCTTCTTTAATAGGTGGGTGATATTTAAACCACTTCTCCATAGGGAGATCAACATGAGTAGCAAAGGATTCACAAAAGGAGGCTACTATCTCAGAGTCTAGTCCATATTTAGTGCTAAACTTTTGAAAAGCATCGGTATTCATAAAAGATTTAACACAATCAAACTTAAGCTTAATACCTGACTCTTTACCTTCGTCGAGTTCCCAATCTTCAGAGTTGTGTTTAATTCTTTCCAAAAGATCCCACCTGAATTCAATAGTCTTCTTCATAAAGGAACCAATATAAGAAATATCGAGCACGGATCGATCATTATGAGAAAGCCGAGCATAAATATTCTGAATAATAATTTCTCTTGAGAGATCATGGTTGGGGCATGAATATAACATTGACTTAAGCCTCCCCCAAGCTAGAGCGATACTTTCTCCTTCACGAGGCCAAAAATTATACATATAATTCAGATCACGATGAACTAGATTCATAGGATAATTTATTTGGTGAAACTCCTATTTCAATCGATTCCAATTCCAAGATCCAATATCATCGCATAGCCTATACCATGCCAATGCTTTTCACTTCAAAGTTAAAGGGAAAACCTTCTTCTTAGCTTCATCTCCGGGTAAACCTGCAAGCTTAAATAATCCACAAATTTCTTCCACATATATCAAATGCATATCAGGATGTTCAGTTCCATCTCCTGCATAAGGATTAGCTAGCAGTTGTCATATCATACCCGAAGGAATTTCATATTCAATATTTTTAGTATGTGGTGTGGGTTGAGGGGCAACCAATTGTGGTTCCGATCGAGGTGAAGATACCCCGAACAAACCCCTCAAAGGATTGGTCTCCATAGTAACAAGTGACAATAAATTTCAGCACATAGTAATAATTTTTCCTTACCAATTTCCACTTACCAAGAGCACTTTACTCTCTGGCAACAGCGCCAGAAAAGAGCCTTCATGACCCACAAGTATAGGGGATAATCGTAGTTCTTTCGATAAGTAAGAGTGTCGAACCCAACGAGGAGCAGAAGGAAATGACAAGTGGTTTTCAGCAAGCACTGAAACTATAAGTAGCGAGTAGTTTGATAGCAAGATAATTTGTAACGAGCAAGTAACGGTAATATTAAAAAAAGTGCAGCAAGGTAGCCCAATCCTTTTGAGGCAAAGGACAGGCCAAAACGGTCTCTTATGATAAGCAAAGCGTTCTTGAGGGTACACGGGAATTTCATCTAGTCACTTTCATCATGTTGGTTTGATTTGTGTTCACTACTTTGATAATTTTATATGTGGGTGGATCGATGCTTAGGTGCTATTCTTACTTGAACAAACCTCCTACTTATGATTAACCCCCTCACAAGCATCCGCAACTACGAGAAAAGTATTAAGAATAAATTCTAACCATAGCATTAAACCTTTGGATCCAAATCGGTCCCTTACGAAGTAGCGAATAAACTAGGGTTTAAGCTTCTGTCACTCTAGCAACCCATCATCTAATAATTACTCCACAATGCATTACCTTAGGCCCAAATATGGTGAAGTGTCATGTAGTCGACGCTCACATGACACCACTAAGGGAATCACAACATACATACCATCAAAATATCGAACACATATGAAATTCACATGATTACTTGCAACAAGATTTCTCCCATGACCTCAAGAACAAAATTAACTACTCACAAATAATAATCATGCTCATAATCATAGGGGTATTAAATAGCATAATGGATCTGAACATATAATCCTCCACCAAATAAACCATATAGTAATCAACTACAAGATGTAATCAACACTACTAGTCACCCACAATTACAAATCTATAGTTCCGGTACGAAGATTGAACAGAAGAGATGAACTAGGGTTTGAGAGGAGATGGTGGTGGTGAAGATATTGATGAAGATTGGCCTCCCCAAGATGAGAGGGTTGTTGGTGATGATGATGACGATCATTTCCCCTTTGGGAGGGAAGTTCCCCCGGCAGAATCGCTCCGCCGGAGGGCAAAAGTGCTCCTGCCCAAGTTCCGCCTCGAGATGGCGGTGCTCCGTCTGGAAAGTCCTCTCCTTATTTTTTCTAGGTCAAAATGACTTATATACCAGAAGAGGTGCACCGGAGGTGGGCTGGGCTGAGCACAACCCACCAGGGCGCGCCTGGGGGGCCTGACGCGCCCTGGTGTCTTGTGCTCACCAGGTGGCCCCACTCTGGTAGTTATTTGCTCTAGTGTTTCTTATTTATTCCATAAAAAATCCTCGTGAAGTTTCAACTCATTTGGAGTTGTGCAGAATAGGTAGCCTGACGTAGCTTTTTCAGGTCCAGATTTCCAAATTTAATTCTCCCTCTTTGTGTGAACCTTGCATATTATGAGAGAAAAGGCATTAGAATTACTCCAAATAGCATTATTATGCATAAAAACAATATAAATAATAGTAGGTAAACATGATGCAAAATGGACATATCAAGGTATCTCCGAAACTATTTGTTGGGTTACATGAATCAAGACTAGGATTCACCACTCTGTGTGACAGAGAGATATCTCTGGGCCCTCTCGGTAATACAACATCACATGAAGCTTCCAAGCATGTGACTAATGAGTTTAGTCATAGGATCTTGTATTACAAAACGAGTAAAGAGACTTGCCGGTAACGAGATTGAACTAGGTATGGAGATACCGACAATCGAATCTCGGGCAAGTAACATATCGTCGGACAAAGGGAATTGTATACGGGATTAAATGAATCCCCTACATTGTGTTTCAACCGATAAATATCTTCATGGAATATTTAGGAATCAATATGGGCATCCAGGTCCTGCTATGGGTTATTGACCAGAGAGGTGCCTCGATCACGTCTGCATGATTCTCGAACCCGTAGGGTCGCACGCTTAACGTTCGGTAGCGCTAGTGTAATGTTGAGATATTAATAGTGGAAAGTACAAAAGTAGTTCGGAGTCCCGGGTGAGATCCAGGACATCAGGGGGAGCTCTGGAATGGTCCGGAGGTAAAGATTTATATAAGGGAGGTCATATTCACGATTCCAGAGAAGTTCGGGAATTTTTTGTTGAGTGTCAGGAAGGTTCTAGAAGGTTTCAGAGGTTCCAACATGGGGCCCAATGACCCAGGAAGGGCCCACATGGATCGAGGGGTGGGGCTATAGCCCACATGGGCTGGCCACACCATACCCTAACGCGCATGTTGTTTAAATCTAGAGATAAGGTCTTATTTCTAAATTTAAAGGGTTCAATCTGGAGATAAGATGTTATCTCCAAGTTTAAAGGGATTTCTCCCTTGTGGCCAGCCCTAGGAGGGGTTTGAAGGCCCTCCCCTGCCACTTAGCCTATATAAAGAGGGGGGAGTGATGACCCACAAGTATAGGGGATCAATTGTAGCTCTTTTCGATAAGTAAGAGTGTCGAACCCAACAAGGAGCAGAAGGAAATGACAAGTAGTTTTGGGTAAGGTAATGTCTGCAAGTGCTGAAATTGTAAGTAGCGAGTAGTTTGATAGCAAGATAATTTGTAACGAACAAGTAACGATAATAGTAATAAGTATGCAGCAAGGTAGCCCAATCCTTTTGAGGCAAAGGACATGCTAAAATGGTTTCTTATGATAAGCAAAGTGTTCTTTAGGGTACACGGGAATTTCATCTAGTCACTTTCATCATGTTGGTTTGATTTGTGTTTGCTATTTTGATAATTTGATATGTGGGTGGACTGGTTCTTAGGTGCTGTTATTACTTGAACAAAACTCTTACTTATGATTAACCCTCCCGCAAGCATCTGCAAATACGAGAAAAATATTAAGAATAAATTCTAACCATAGCATTAAAATTTTGGATCCAATGTGTGTCCCTTACGGAATAACACATAAACTGGGGTTAAGCTTCTGTCACTCTTGCAACCCATCTGAAAGTGCTAGTTATCGACTAGAGGGGGGCGAATAGGTGATTTTTATGGAAGTCTTCAAAACATGAGAGTTTTGAAGACAAACAATAGAGATGAACCTATTGACATGCAGCGGAAGGTAGACTACACTAGACAAGCCATAGTCAAGTAAGCAATGAAGTGAAAGCACGAAGACTATTAGCAGCTAGGTAGTATGGATCAGGGTGGAAGATGGTATGAAGCCAGACAACAATAGACGTCACACAGTGAAGTCAAACAGATCAGGCAAGCAGGCAAAGACTTCACGAAGACAAACTGTAAGTAAAGAGAGGGAGGAGATAGAACCAGTTGCTTGGTGAGGACAGAGATTTGTTGGACCAGTTCCCAGCTTTGTGACAAGCAGACGTCTTGTTAGGGAGGCTGAGATTCAACTCAGAAGACCGCGTCTTCACCTTATTCCACTTGAGCTAAGGACACTTAGTCCTCGCCCAATCACTCTGGTAGGTCTTCAAGGTAGACTTCCGAACCTTCACAGACTTCGTTCACCGGCAATCCACAATGACTCTTGGATGCTCAAAACGTGATGCCTAACCGGCTGGAGGATTCACAGTCCTCAAGTGTAACAAGTCTTCAGATCACGCGGACAGAAAGACTTCAGTGATGCCTAACACTCTTTGGCTCTGGGTGTTTTGGGCTTTGTCCTCACAAGGATCTCTCTCAAATGCTTCGGAGGTGGGTTGCTCTCAAACGACAAAAGCCGTGCACTAACTCCGAAAGTACCACCAATTTATGGTGTAGGGGGTGGGCTATTTATAGCTAGGAGGCAACCCGACCTGATTTGTCCGAAATGACCCTGGGTCACTAAGGAACTGACACGTGTCCAATGGTCAGATTTCAAACACACGCGATGGCTTGACTTGGGCTACAAGTAAAGATGACTTATTCAGCTCTGGATAAGATTTGCTCTCATTGTCTTCGCTCAAAGACATAGGATTTGGTTGAGCATCAGATCAGTCACTCTGACATTGTTCACTTGGACCCCACTTAACAGTGCGGTGGTTCCTATGACTCAACAAAGAAGAAAAGGAAACTACGAAACAACTATGCCTTCACACTCCATACTCTTTCATGCGATGTCTTATCATTTCATAGTCTTCAATGTGAATATCTTGTGCATACAAGCTTTATGGAGAAATTGAGGCCTTATGGAAAGGATATGAAGAAACCTTGTGCATACAAGCTTTATGGAGAAATAGGATACAATCATAAAGAAAACAAGTACGAATACCTCATAATCGGAGGATTACCAAAGGAGTTAGCCGAGGATTTTCGTGGAACCTCGATTGGAGATTGTTCCCAACAGGTTTTGTTGCAGTAATGGAAGTCCAGTCTACATTGTTGGAAGAGATCAGTGAAGCTCAGAAGGATAACAAAGAGATTGCTGAGGTAAAATAGAGGATGAGCAAAGGAAAGGCCGAAGGTTTTCGTAAGGATGAGCAAGACACCTTATGGTTTGAGGACAGTGTACATATACCCAATAATGCGTAGATCGGAAGTTAATGCTTCAGAGGCTCATGACTCACCATACTTGATTCGCCCTGGAAACACCAAGATGTTTTCAGATTTGAAGGAGTGTTTCTGGTGGACTGGTATGAAGAAGGATATTGCAGAGTATGTAGTCGTAGGTGATGTATGCCAGAGAGAGTAAAAGCAGAGCATCAGAAGCCAGCAGGATTACTACAACCTATGCCGATACCCGAATGGAAGAGGGATAAGCTTGGCATGGATTTCATTACCAGATTTCCCGAACCTTAACGGGATATGATTCTATCCGGGTAGTAGTTTATTCGCTTGATCAAAGTGGCTCGCTTTTCCCAGAGAAAACCACCTATACAAGTGCGAAGTTGGCCAAGATATATATTTGAGAAAGGATCGTATGTCCGCATGGAGTTTCGAGGACCATCATAGAGGAACACAGTTTACCTCAAAGTTTTGGAAACAAATGCACTGGACTTTGGATACTAGGCTAGAGTTCAAGACAACCTTTCATCCGCAGCATGATGGATAAATCAAGAGAGTCAATCAGATACCGGAGGACATGTTGAGAGCGTGTGCGCTAAATTTTGGATCTAGTAGTGATGATAATCTACCTTACGCTGAGTTCTCATACAACAAAGGTTACCAAGTCAGTTTGGAGATGGCCCTTTTGAAGCTTTGTATGGGAGAAGGAGCCAGACACCGTTGATGTGGTATGAAGTTGGAGACCGTCAGTTGTTTGGACCAAATGTGATCAAGGAGTGCGAAGAGAATGTTAAGTTGCTTCGAGATAATGAAGGTAGCTCACCCAGTGCAGAATAGTTATGCATACTCAATAACGCAAGGAGGTAGTCTATGAAATCGGAGATGAGCATATCTTTGTGTGCCACCTCTGCGAGGAGTTAAACGATTTGGAGTTAAGGGAAAGTTAGCCCCGAGATTTGTAGGACCATACCGAGTTTTGGAGCGTATGGGAGAATAGGCTAACAAGTTGAAGTCACCCGAAGGACTGTCAGGAGTTCATGATGTGTTTCACGTTTTCCAGTTGAAGAAGTGCCATGCAGAGATGGCCAATATTCCCCTGTAAGAACGCTTGACCTTGGAAAGGATAATGATGTTCCACGAAGTGGAGTATGGATTTCATAAGTATAAGTTTTATCACGGTATGTGGGACATCCCACGAGGATGAAGAGATGAAGTGTTATTGGATATAAAGGAGGTATGATGTTGGAAATATGGATCAATGGAAATTCCATGATGAGTCCGAGTAATCACGTCTTAGTTTGGTGCAAATATAAGGAAAAGAGACAGTACAATTGGATGGATTTAAGTATGCTGTGGAGTTGGATGTTGGGATAACGATCAGTTGCCCCGAGGATGTGTTCAAGGATTGCAAGTGATGAGATGGGCCATAACCCACATGCCCCAGGACCTGCCAAGAAGCAAGCACACTCTTGCTGAAGGAGAAACCCTGGAAGAAGTTACGACTTGTATCAACCGACGATTCTATAGGAGTTTACGCAAAACCTGAGAGTTGTTAAGGAACGATAGATGTTTTGTTTGGCTTGCAGAATCAATGGATTTTCCGAACTTGGTTCGTCGACAAGAGAAGTTCTGCAATGCTTGTGAGGATGACCGAGTGTTAGAATGCGAGATTCACTAAACCATGTACAAGGAAATGATTTAAAAGCGGGATGGATTGATCACCATACCGACTTACTCTTATTATTCGCTTTGCTATATGGGATGGTAAATCTGAGTGACTTACCTATAGTAGAGAGACGACGATCGAAACTTTGTTTGAACCTTAGAATGGTATAAGCATTTTTCCCTTGTACACGGCAGTTTCTTGCCAACCGTAGGTTATACGGTGAGGATCAACCAGACCCATTGCATGCAGGACAAACCATAAATGGTTGACCACCAGGAGATATCGATAGTTGTTTAGAATTGGCGCCAGACCTGTCAGCTAAGAAGACCCAGCTTCGGGATAACCTTACCCAGAGTAAAGGACGAAGGAATTGAGGAAAAGGTTATGCCACTACCGGAAGAGGCCAGAGAAGGAATTTTTCCTTACGATCTGAGAAGACCGACACTGTCAGTAATAAGGATGGAGTATATGAGTTTTGTTGGAACCTTAACAATGCTTCTAAGGGTGGTAGCACCCGAGGCCCCGGAGATGATCGATGGACTTTGAGAAGACCCCAAACCCTAACCTAATTCTTGTTAGCCTCTCCGAATCTCGAGGACGAGATTCATTTTAAGGGTAGTTTGTAACATCCCAAAATTCTAAATTTTTGAATGTTATAAACAATTAGATAGTTTTGATTGTTTGCTTGATTGATTGACTGATATTGAGTAAATTCGAAACATTTTGAAAGTTAAATGAGAGGGAATAACAGGACTTTCCCAAACTTTCATTTTTTTTGCTTTTATGATCTTCGAATTCAAATTGCTTTCATCACAAAACCACGGAGAGAAGATGACATGACTTCTTCCATTTATTTAAATGACAAGGGTGTTGAAAATATTTGAATTTCATTTGGAAAATATTTCCAATTCTGAAACTTTATGCAACTCAATGATTTTCACGAGCGAAGATAAAATGACTTCTTCAAAACATATGAAATATGAGTTGGGAGTTTCAAAGAATTAAATTCAAAGTTCTTTTGAATTTATTTTCAATTTGGAGTTAATTGAGTTTTATTCAAATTATTTTTCTCCAAAAACAAAATATACGGAAAATAGGGTAACATGATTCCCTACATCAGAAAATTGGAGAGAAATTAATTTGAAGTCATTTTGGTATTTTAAAAATGATTTTTGTTGGAATTTATTGGACTAGAAGCACTCTTTGCTTTATTTAAATTTGTGTGTATTTTATTTAATGCTAGAATAAAGTTCATCATATAGGAAATCTTTTTCTGAAAATTTTGATATATTATATGCCTATATAATATATTTATTTATTTGGTTTTATCATTTTTCTTTCCTCTGGAAAAAAAATTTTAAGAAAAAAAAAGGGAGCGCAGCGCCTTGGGCCAAATGCCCAAGCCGCCACACAAGCCACCGGCCGGCCACAAGGCCATCGCACATAGCACGCACCTAGGGGAGCCAGGAGCCCCAAGTTTCCTATTCTTTTACGATTTCTAGTAGGATTTGATCCTGTTTTTGTTATTCCGTTTTTTATTTCATGAATTCCTAATCCTAATCTATTTCTTGTCCCCTACCCCAAGCAAAACCGCTCCCCTCCCAATATAAATACCCAAGCACCCCCTCCAACACATCAAATCAACTCTCCTCTCTCTCCTCTCCTCTCCTCCACAAAGAAGAAGAAGCCAGAAGAAGCACCGCCGTGGCCGCCCACATAGCCGCCCCACGCCGCCATCGCCCCGCCGCCGCCACTTGCCGCCATTGCCGCCTATGCCGCTACCGCCGGAGCCCCTCGCCTCTTCGAGGTACTAGCCCCGCGCCGCGTCACGTTTTCTAGATCGGTTTTCTAGATCGATTTCCGTTCCGTTTTCTAGATCGGTTTTTCGTTTCGGTTTTCTTTCCGAAACCCTAGATCGGTTTTCTCGCCGGTTTTTCTTTCCGGTTTTGTTTAGCGAGCGTTCGCTCGATAGATTTGTCTTTTTATTTTTAATTTTCGTCATGGACCTATCCGTAGTCCCTAATCTTCAAACGTTCATAACTTTTTACTCGTAAGTCGGAATCCAACGAAACCAACGCCCACTTCTTCGCTATTTATCCCTCTATCCAGTAATCCAACTTAAACATGTTTTGAAAGTTTTAAAAATTGATTTCAAACAGATTTGTATTTGAACTTCGTTTGATCATAACTTGAGTTTCAGAACTCGATTTAGTTGATTCTTTTTGCAAATCGAAGCTCTTGACCTAAACTTTCTGATAAGGCCAAATACACATAGTTTTGGTACTGTTAGAAATTGTTTTATGCTGCAAGAGTTATTAGATTTGGTTTTGACGTTTTCCGAATTGTTTCTTCGATTTTTCCTATCTTTTGAGTGATTGCTTATGTGTGGTTACTATTGCTTGATTACGATAGATTGACCGGAGTGTGACGAGTAGAGCTATCACGAGTTTTGAGTGCGAATCATCTTCATCAACTTTGCAGGCAAGTAACACTTGATCATACCTTTTCTACTACCCAGCTTTTATTGCATTAGATCAAGCCCTCAAACACTTGCATGTTTAGGATCTAATTAAATTGTGGGTTTGGGAAGTAGATTGAGGTAGTACCTATTACTGCTTTTACTTATGAAACCTTGGGAGTTACTTCTACGCTTGCTTATTATGCCATGCTATGCTAGTAGACGTGGATTGGGTGAGTGATATCCATGACAGATGTGAGATTGTTAATTTAATGGTTTATCTAAGGTGGCAACTTAAACACACATCTGGGTGGATTGAGGCACCTGGTTTCTATCAGGACTTGCCTGTTTTTTTTTTGGACCGCCACCCAGGCTCAAAGGGATCATAAGATTATTCAAACTAGAAACTTCCGTGTGCAGCCACAAGCCATTATGGGCTCTGGCATAGTTGAGTAAGTCGTGCAAACTCTTATAGTGGTGGACTAGCAGATGTAGGGGATGTAGGTGTACCGTCCACCCATCGTAAGGTGCTAAGCGCTTACGAAAGACTGTGTCTCGGTCATCCGTCTCTCAAACACCATGTAGTGCGAGAACCAAACGGAGGCGATCGAGTCTTGTGGGGAAAAGTGCGCAAACCTCTGCAGAGTGTATAAACTAATCATGATTAGCCGTGTCCCCGGTTATGGACAATTATTGAGTATCTAGTACCTGGATATCCTGTTGATCTCATCACGTTACTTAATATAATTTGTTTGGGTTTAATGAGTACTTTTAATTGGGATTGAGGATGTCACAACCATTCTCAATGTTCAACAACCACCATGATAGTTAAATAAATTTATTCCTTTGGAGTAGGGAAAATTGGTTTTTCGCAAAACCTTATAATAATAGAGCTTTTCCACCACCGTATATGCATGTAGTATAGGCTTATTCTTTCATTACTCTCTATGTGTTACATTGCCAAAGCATATTCCATGTGTCAATTGACCCGTTTCGGGCTGCAACTTTTCATGTTGCAGACTTTTCGCATTTACGAGTAAGTGATACGTTAGGGTTACGATTTCCTATACTCAACTTTGCCGTTGGTGTTGATGGGAATCCACAACCTTGTTGCTTCCGCTATATTTTTGGATTGAGGTAATAGTATTTACGTTATTTTATACATGTGATTTACCTCTGTTATAAATCCTTCGAGTAATCGTGTGTGTCAAAGATACCGATCCGTGGATGACACGAAAGCACGTAGACTTGATCCATTCGGGTCGGGTCGCTACAAGATGGTATCGAGCACATGTTGACTGTAGGACGTGACCCTAGAAAATGGCAAGCCCATAGGAAAGATTTTTCTCTACAACTTTCTTTTTCAAAAGATCTTTTACCTCTCTTCTCTCGAGCTTATTCAAATATTCCTTTTAGTGAGACCATACCCTTTTCCTTTTGACCACTCGAAGATTCGATCGATGAGACCACTCCAAGGAGACAAGATCTCGGACAACTAAGACCATTTGGAATGAAGAGGATTTTACCGTGTAGATGGAAACTACAACTGTTGAAGACTCCGAAGACTTGGAGAATTTGAAGGCTTTGAAGAATTTTCGGATTTGTATGACCTAGGAAGGTTACGCTTATGGAATTTGACGCACCATGGAAGTTATCAATACCCGAGATCAAGGTGTATTGGATCTGGAGTGTTACATCAAGGAGTTAAGATGGACCTACAAGAAGCAGTATTTGATAAGGAAGCAGTTCGTGAAGAACTCAGGACCCAGAAGCTGAAAGTAGACAAGCTGAAGGAGCAAAACATCGAGATACCGGAGGTTTGTCAAGAATTGAAGGACAGTAGGACCATGGATCATGTCAAGGATGTTGAAACCGGCAGTTGGAACGTAACTCCAGAAATATTGAAGGACGTCGCGAGAGACTTCGCGTCAACAGAGATGATCTGGCAAAAGAACTTGAGAAGGACAAGCATGATCAGAAGAAGCCATCGGAGACATGACCAAGACTTGAAGAGTTTGACGACATTGACCTTTAGAAGCCCAAACCCCTATTATATATCTGTGTTAGATGCGACGATTGTGAACTGTCATTTGTTTGATGTTTTTCCGACAGCCACAATAAAATCGGTCTTTTCAAAACTTTTGTTTGTATTGTGTGCATCCCTCTCGATCTCTCTTATCCCACCCCAAACCCATGGACCCAATAGAGGATGAATGGAGATGAGCTTGTATTGTATGGACCGATGAGTCAATTGGAGATGCACCAATGGATTCAGAACATGGAGGAATCACATGGAGAATAACCCTATACCCGGAAAGAATATGGCCCAGCATGCTCTTCAATGCTTTGAAAGAGGTGCTGCTATTTGGCGGAGGATGTACCAAACCATCAATGGATTGCAAGGAGTAACCACTTGGGAAGAATTTAAGTTGACTTTGCTAAAGTCTCGGTTTGTGACCCGTAAATTGAGGCCTTATGGAAAGGATATGAAGAAACCTTGTGCATACAAGCTTTATGGAGAAATAGGATACAATCATAAAGAAAACAAGTACGAATACCTCATAATCGGAGGATTACCAAAGGAGTTAGCCGAGGATTTTCAGGGAACCTCGATTGGAGATTGTTCCCAACAGGTTTTATTGTTGCGATAATGGAAGTCCGGTCTACATTGTTGGAAGAGATCGGTGAAGCTCGGAAGGATAACAAAGAGATTGCTGAGGTAAAATAGAGGATGAGCAAAGGAAAGGTCAAGGTTTTCGTAAGGATGAGCAAGACACCTTATGGTTTGAGGACAAAGGTGTACATATACCCAATAATGCGTAGATCAGGATGTTAATGCTTCAGGAGGCTCATGACTCACCATACTTGATTCGCCCTGGAAACACCAAGATGTTTTCAGATTTGAAGGAGTGTTTCTGGTGGACTGGTATGAAGAAGGATATTGCAGAGTATGTAGTCATAGGTGATGTATGCCAGAGAGAGTAAAAGCAGAGCATCAGAAGCCAGCAGGATTACTACAACCTATGCCGATACCCGAATGGAAGAGGGATAAGCTTGGCATGGATTTCATTACCAGATTTCCCAGAACTTAACGGGATATGATTCTATCTGGGTAGTAGTTTATTCGCTTGATCAAAGTGGCTCGCTTTATCCCAGAGAAAACCACCTATACAAGTGCGAAGTTGGCCAAGATATATATTTGAGAAAGGATCGTATGTCTGCATGGAGTTTCGAGGACCATCATAGAGGAACACAGTTTACCTCAAAGTTTTGGAAACAATTTGCACGGACTTTGGATACTAGGCTAGAGTTCAAGACAACCTTTCATCCGCAGACGGATGGATAAATCAAGAGAGTCAATCGAGATACCGGAGGACATGTTGAGAGCGTAGCGCTAAATTTTGGATCTAGTAGTGATGATAATCTACCTTACGCTGATTTCTCATACAACAAAGGTTACCAAGTCAGTTTGGAGATGGCCCTTTTGAAGCTTTGTATGGGAGAAGGAGCCAGACACCGTTGATGTGGTATGAAGTTGGAGACCGTCAGTTGTTTGGACCAAATGTGATCAAGGAGTGAGAAGAAAATGTTAAGTTGCCGAGATAGGTGAAGGTAGCTCTACCAGTGCAGAATAGTTATGCATACTAAATAACGCAAGGAGGTAGTCTATGAACCCGAGACAGAGCATATCTTTGTGTGCCACCTCTGCGAGGAGTTAAACGATTTGGAGTTAAGGTAAAGTTAGCCCCGAGATTTGTAGGACCATACCGAAGTTTTGGAGCGTATGGGAGACTAGGCTAACAAGTTGAAGTCACCGAAGGACTGCTGTGAGTTCATGATGTGTTTCACGTTTTCCAGTTGAAGAAGTGCCATGCAGAGATGGCCAATATTCCCCTGTAAGAACGCTTGACCTTGGAAAGGATAATGATGTTCCACGAAGTGGAGTATGGATTTCATAAGTATAAGTTTTATCACGGTATGTGGGACATCCCACGAGGATGAAGAGATGAAGTGTTATTGGATATAAAGGAGGTATGATGTTGGAAATATGGATCAATGGAAATTCCATGATGAGTCCGAGTAATCACGCCTTAGTTTGGTGCAAATATAAGGAAAAGAGACAGTACAATTGGATGGATTTAAGTATGCCAGGGAGTTGGATGTTGGGATAACGATCAGTTGCCCCGAGGATGTGTTCAAGGATTGCAAGTGATGAGATGGGCCATAACCCACAGGCCCCAGGACCTGCCAAGAAGCAAGCACACTCTTGCTGAAGGAGAAACCCTGGAAGAAGTTACGACTTGTATCAACCGACGATCTTATAGGAGTTTACGCATAAAACACGAGAGTTGTTAAGGAACGATAGATGTTTTGTTTGGCTTGCAGAATCAATGGATTTTCCGAACTTGGTTCGTCGACAAGAGAAGTTCTGCAATGCTTGTGAGGATGACCGAGTGTTAGAATGCGAGATTCGCTAAACCATGTACAAGGAAATGATTTGGGTGCGGGATGGATTGATCACCATACCGACTTACTCTTATTATTCGCTTTGCTATATGGGATGGTAAATCTGAGTGACTTACCTATAGTAGAGAGACGACGATCGAAACCTTGTTTGAACCTTAGAATGGTATAAGCATTTTTCCCTTGTACACGGCAGTTTCTTGCCAACCGTAGGTTATACGGTGAGGATCAACCAGACCCATTGCATGCAGGACACACCATATAGGGTTGACCACCAGGAGATATCGATAGTTGTTTAGAATTGGCGCCAGACCTGTCAGCTAAGAAGACCCAGCTTCGGGATAACCTTACCCAGAGTAAAGGACGAAGGAATTGAGGAAAAGGTTATGCCACTACCGGAAGAGGCCAGAGAAGGAATTTTTCCTTACGATCTGAGAAGACCGACACTGTCAGTAATAAGGATGGAGTATATGAGTTTTGTTGGAACCTTAACAATGCTTCTAAGGGTGGTAGCACCCGAGGCCCCGGAGATGATCGATGGACTTTGAGAAGACCCCAAACCCTAACCTAATTCTTGCTAGCCTCTCCGAATCTCGAGGACTAGATTCATTTTAAGGGTAGTTTGTAACATCCCAAAATTCTAAATTTTGGAATGTTATAAACAAATAGATAGTTTTGATTGATTGCTTGATTGATTGACTGAAAGTGAGTGAATTGAAACTTTTGAAAGTTAAATGAGAGGGAATAAAAGGACTTTCCCAAACTTTCATTTTTTTGCTTTTATGATCTTCGAATTCAAATTGCTTTCATCACAAAACCACGGAGAGAAGATGACATGACTTCTTCCATTTATTTAAATGACAAGGGTGTTGAAAATATTTGAATTTCATTTGGAAAATATTTCCAATTCTGAAACTTTATGCAACTCAATGATTTTCACGGCGAAGATAAAATGACTTCTTCAAAACATATGAAATATGAGTTGGGAGTTTCAAAGAATTAAATTCAAAGTTCTTTTGAATTTATTTTCAATTTGGAGTTAATTGAGTTTTATTCAAATTATTTTTCTCCAAAAACAAAATATACGGAAAATAGGGTAACATGATTCCCTACATCGTAAAAATTGGAGAGAAATTAATTTGAAGTCATTTTGGTATTTTAAAAATGATTTTGTTGGAATTTATTGGACTAGAAGCACTCTTTGCTTTATTTAAATTTGTGTGTATTTTATTTAATGCTAGAATAAAGTTCATCATATAGGAAATCTTTTTTCTGAAAATTTTGATATATTATATGCCTATATAATATATTTATTTATTTGGTTTTATCATTTTTCTTTCCTCTGGAAAAAAAATTTTAAGAAAAAAAAAGGGAGCGCAGCGCCTTGGGCCAAATGCCCAAGCCGCCACACAAGCCACCGGCCGGCCACAAGGCCATCGCACATAGCACGCACCTAGGGGAGCCAGGAGCCCCAAGTTTCCTATTCTTTTACGATTTCTAGTAGGATTTGATCCCGTTTTTGTTATTCCATTTTTTATTTCATGAATTCCTAATCCTAATCTATTTCTTGTCCCCTACCCCAAGCAAAACCGCCCCTCCCAATATAAATACCCAAGCACCCCCTCCAACACATCAAATCAACTCTCCTCTCCTCTCCTCTCCTCCACAAAGAAGAAGAAGAAGAAGAAGCCACCGCCGTGCCGCCCCACATAGCCGCCCCTCACGCCATCATCAGCGCCGCCGCCACTTGCCGCCATTGCCGCCCTATGCCGCCACCGCCGGAGCCCCTCGCCTCTTCGAGGTACTAGCCCCGCGCCGCGTCACCTTTTCTAGATCGGTTTTCTAGATCGGTTTCCGTTCTCTAGATCGGTTTTTCGTTTCGGTTTTCTTTCCGAAACCCTAGATCGGTTTTCTCGCCGGTTTTTCTTTCCGGTTTTGTTTAGCGAGCGTTCGCTCGATAGATTTGTCTTTTTATTTTTAATTTTCGTCATGGACCTATCCGTAGTCCCTAATCTTCAAACGTTCATAACTTTTTACTCGTAAGTCGGAATCCAACGAAACCAACGCCCACTTCTTCGTTCTGATCCCTCTATCCAAAGTAATCCAACTTAAACATGTTTTTGAAAGTTTTAAAAATTGATTTCAAACAGATTTGTATTTGAACTTCGTTTGATCATAACTTGAGTTTCAGAACTCCGATTTAGTTGATTCTTTTTGCAAATCGAAGCTCTTGACCTAAACTTTCTGATAAGGCCAAATACACATAGTTTTGGTACTGTTAGAAATTGTTTTATGCTGCAAGAGTTATTAGATTTGGTTTTGACGCTTTTCGAATTGTTTCTTCGATTTTTCCTATCTTTTGAGTGATTGCTTATGTGTGGTTACTATTGCTTGATTACGATAGATTGACCGGAGTGTGACGAGTAGAGCTATCACGAGTTTTGAGTGCGAATCATCTTCATCAACTTTGCAGGCAAGTAACACTTGATCATACCTTTTCTACTACCCAGTTTTATTGCATTAGATCAAGCCCTCAAACACTTGCATGTTTAGGATCTAATTAAATTGTGGGTTTGGGAAGTAGATTGAGGTAGTACCTATTACTGTTTTACTTATGAAACCTTGGGAGTTACTTCTACGTTTGCTTATTATGCCATGCTATGCTAGTAGACGTGGATTGGGTGAGTGATATCCATGATGATGTGAGATTGTTAATTTAATGGTTTATCTAAGGTGGCAACTTAAACACACATCTGGGTGGATTGAGGCACCTGGTTTCTATCAGGACTTGCCTGTTTTTCTTTGGACCGCCACCCAGGCTCAAAGGGATCATAAGATTATTCAAACTAGAGACTTCCGTGTGCAGCCACAAGCCATTATGGGCTCTGGCATAGTTGAGTAAGTCGTGCGAACTCTTATAGTGGTGGACTAGCAGATGTAGGGGATGTAGGTGTACCGGTCCACCCATCGTAAGGTGCTAGCGCTTACGAAGACTGTGTCTCGGTCATCCGTCTCTCAAACACCATGTAGTCACGAGAACCAAACGGAGGCGATCGAGTCTTGTGGGGAAAAGTGCAAACCTCTGCAGAGTGTATAAACTAATCATGATTAGCCGTGTCCCGGTTATGGACAATTATTGAGTATCTAGTACCGGATATCCTGTTGATCTCATCACGTTACTTAATATAATTTGTTTGGGTTTAATGAGTACTTTTAATTGGGATTGAGGATGCTGTCAACCATTCTCAATGTTCAACAACCACCATGATAGTTAAATAAATTTATTCCTTTGGAGTAGGGAAAAATTGGCTTTTCGCAAAACCTTATAATAATAGAGCTTTTCCACCAGCCGTATATGCATGTAGTATAGGCTTATTCTTTCATTACTCTCTATGTGTTACATTGCCAAAGATATTCCATGTCTGACCCGTTTCGGGCTGCAACTTTTCATGTTGCAGACTTTTCGCATTGACAGTAAGTGATACGTTAGGGTTACGATTTCCTATACTCAACTTTGCCGTTGGTGTTGATGGGAATCCACAACCTTGTTGCTTCCGCTATATTTTTGGATTGAGGTAATAGTATTTACGTTATTTTATACATGTGATTTACCTCTGTTATAAATCCTTCGAGTCTTGTGTGTGTCAAAGACATACCGATCCAGGGATGACACGAAAACACAGAGACTTGATCCATTCGGGTCGGGTCGCTACAAGATGGTATCAGAGCACATGTTGATTGTAGGACGTGACCCTAGAAAATGGCAAGCCCATAGGAAAGATTTTTCTCTACAACTTTCTTTTTCAAAAAGATCTTTTACCTCTCTTCTCTTCTGAGCTTATTCAAATATTCCTTTTTAGTGAGACCATACCCCTTTTCCCTTTTTGACCACTCGAAGATTCGACTGATGAGACCACTCCAAGGAGACAAGATCTCGGACAACTAAGACCATTTGGAATGAAGAGGATTTTACCGTGTAGATGGAAACTACAACTGTTGAAGACTCCGAAGACTTGGAGAATTTGAAGGCTTTGAAGAATTTTCGGATTTGTATGACCTAGGAAGGTTACGCTTATGGAATTTGACGCACCATGGAAGTTATCAATACCGAGATCAAGGTGTATTGGATCCGGAGTATTACATCAAGGAGTTAAGATGGACCTACAAGAAGCAGTATTTGATAAGGAAGCGGTCAGTGAAGAACTCGGGACCCGTGGTTGAAAGTAGACAAGTCAAGGAGCAAAACATCGAGATACCGGAGGTTTGTCAAGAATTGAAGGATGATGGGACCATGGATCATGTCAAGGATGTTGAAACCGGCAGTTGGAACGTAACTCCAGAAATATTGAAGGACGTCGCGAGAGACTTCGCGTCAACAGAGATGATCTGGCAAAAGAACTTGAGAAGGACAAGCATGATCAGAAGAAGCCATCGGAGACATGACCAAGACTTGAAGAGTTTGACGACATTGACCTTTAGAAGCCCAAACCCCTATTATATATCTGTGTTAGATGACGATTGTGAACTGTCATTTGTTTGATGTTTTTCCGATGACCACAATAAAATCGGTCTTTTCAAAACTTTTGTTTGTATTGTGTGCATCCCTCTCGATCTCTCTTATCCCACCCCAAACCCATGGACCCAATAGAGGATGAATGGAGATGAGCTTGTATTGTATGGACCGATGAGTCAATTGGAGACAGACCAATGGATTCAGAACATGGAGGAATCACATGGAGAATAACCCTATACCCGGAAAGAATATGGCCCAGCATGCTCTTCAATGCTTTGAAAGAGGTGCTGCTATTTGGCGGAGGATGTACCAAACCATCAATGGATTGCAAGGAGTAACCACTTGGGAAGAATTTAAGTTGACTTTGCTAAAGTCTCGGTTTGTGACCCAGAAATTGAGGCCTTATGGAAAGGATATGAAGAAACCTTGTGCATACAAGCTTTATGGAGAAATAGGATACAATCATAAAGAAAACAAGTACGAATACCTCATAATCGGAGGATTACCAAAGGAGTTAGCCGAGGATTTTCAGGGAACCTCGATTGGAGATTGTTCCCAACAGGTTTTGTTGCAGTAATGGAAGTCCAGTCTACATTGTTGGAAGAGATCAGTGAAGCTCAGAAGGATAACAAAGAGATTGCTGAGGTAAAATAGAGGATGAGCAAAGGAAAGGCCGAAGGTTTTCGTAAGGATGAGCAAGACACCTTATGGTTTGAGGACAGTGTACATATACCCAATAATGCAGAGATCAGGAAGTTAATGCTTCAGGAGGCTCATGACTCACCATACTTGATTCGCCCTGGAAACACCAAGATGTTTTCAGATTTGAAGGAGTGTTTCTGGTGGACTGGTATGAAGAAGGATATTGCAGAGTATGTAGTCGTAGGTGATGTATGCCAGAGAGAGTAAAAGCAGAGCATCAGAAGCCAGCAGGATTACTACAACCTATGCCGATACCCGAATGGAAGAGGGATAAGCTTGGCATGGATTTCATTACCAGATTTCCCAGAACCCGAACGGGATATGATTCTATCCGGGTAGTAGTTTATTCGCTTGATCAAAGTGGCTCGCTTTTTCCCAGAGAAAACCACCTATACAAGTGCGAAGTTGGCCAAGATATATATTTGAGAAAGGATCGTATGTCTGCATGGAGTTTCGAGGACCATCATAGAGGAACACAGTTTACCTCAAAGTTTTGGAAACAGCTGCACTGCAGGACTTTGGATACTAGGCTAGAGTTCAAGACAACCTTTCATCCGCAGCGGATGGATAAATCAAGAGAGTCAATCAGACACGGAGGACATGTTGAGAGCGTGTGCGCTAAATTTTGGATCTAGTAGTGATGATAATCTACCTTACGCTGAGTTCTCATACAACAAAGGTTACCAAGTCAGTTTGGAGATGGCCCTTTTGAAGCTTTGTATGGGAGAAGGAGCCAGACACCGTTGATGTGGTATGAAGTTGGAGACCGTCAGTTGTTTGGACCAAATGTGATCAAGGAGTGAGAAGAAAATGTTAAGTTGCTTCGAGATAGACTGAAGGTAGCTCAGTCCAGGCAGAATAGTTATGCATACTCAATAACGCAAGGAGGTAGTCTATGAAATCGGAGACAGAGCATATCTTTGTGTGCCACCTCTGCGAGGAGTTAAACGATTTGGAGTTAAGGGAAAGTTAGCCCCGAGATTTGTAGGACCATACCGAGTTTTGGAGCGTATGGGAGACTAGGCTAACAAGTTGAAGTCACCCGAAGGACTGTCAGGAGTTCATGATGTGTTTCACGTTTTCCGCTTGAAGAAGTGCCATGCGAGATGGCCAATATTCCCCTGTAAGAACGCTTGACCTTGGAAAGGATAATGATGTTCCACGAAGTGGAGTATGGATTTCATAAGTATAAGTTTTATCACGGTATGTGGGACATCCCACGAGGATGAAGAGATGAAGTGTTATTGGATATAAAGGAGGTATGATGTTGGAAATATGGATCAATGGAAATTCCATGATGAGTCTGAGTAATCACGTCTTAGTTTGGTGCAAATATAAGGACAAGAGACGGTACAATTGGATGGATTTAAGTATGCGGGGAGTTGGATGTTGGGATAACGATCAGTTGCCCGAGGATGTGTTCAAGGATTGCAAGTGATGAGATGGGCCATAACCCACATGCCCCAGGACCTGCCAAGAAGCAAGCACACTCTTCTTTGAAGGAGAAACCACGGAAGAAGTTACGACTTGTATCAACCGGCGATTCTATAGGAGTTTACAAAACACGAGAGTTGTTAAGGAGCGATAGATGTTTTGTTTGGCTTGCGTAATCAATGGATTTTCGAACTTGGTTAAATCGACAAGAGAAGTTCTGCAATGCTTGTGAGGATGACCGAGTGTTAGAATGCGAGATTCGCTAAACCATGTACAAGGAAATGATTTGGAGTGCGGGATGGATTGATCACCATACCGACTTACTCTTATTATTCGCTTTGCTATATGGGATGGTAAATCTGAGTGACTTACCTATAGTAGAGAGACGACGATCGAAACCTTGTTTGAACCTTAGAATGGTATAAGCATTTTTCCCTTGTACACGGCAGTTTCTTGCCAACCGTAGGTTATACGGTGAGGATCAACCAGACCCATTGCATGCAGGACAAACCATAAATGGTTGACCACCAGGAGATATCGATAGTTGTTTAGAATTGGCGCCAGACCTGTCAGCTAAGAAGACCCAGCTTCGGGATAACCTTACCCAGAGTAAAGGACGAAGGAATTGAGGAAAAGGTTATGCCACTACGGAAGAGGCCGGAGAAGGAATTTTTCCTTACGATGCGAGAAGACCGACACTGCCAAGAATAAGGATGGAGTATATGAGTTTTGTTGGAACCTTAACAATGCTTCTAAGGGTGGTAGCACCCGAGGCCCCGGAGATGATCGATGGACTTTGAGAAGACCCCAAACCCTAACCTAATTCTTGCTAGCCTCTCCGAATCTCGAGGACGAGATTCATTTTAAGGGTGGTAGTTTGTAACATCCCAAAATTCTAAATTTTGGAATGTTATAAACAAATAGATAGTTTTGATTGATTGCTTGATTGATTGACTGAAAGTGAGTGAATTCGAAACTTTTTGAAAGTTAAATGAGAGGGAATAAAAGGACTTTCCCAAACTTTCATTTTTTGCTTTTATGATCTTCGGGAATTCAAATTCTTTTCATCACAAAACCACGGAGAGAAGATGACATGACTTCTTCCATTTATTTAAATGACAAGGGGTGTTGAAAATATTTGAATTTCATTTGGAAAATATTTCCAATTCTGAAACTTTATGCAACTCAATGATTTTCACGAGCGAAGATAAAATGACTTCTTCAAAACATATGAAATATGAGTTGGGAGTTTCAAAGAATTAAATTCAAAGTTCTTTTGAATTTATTTTCAATTTGGAGTTAATTGAGTTTTATTCAAATTATTTTCTCCAAAAACAAAATATACGGAAAATAGGGTAACATGATTCCCTACATCGAGAAAATTGGAGAGAAATTAATTTGAAGTCATTTTGGTATTTTAAAAATGATTTTGTTGGAATTTATTGGACTAGAAGCACTCTTTGCTTTATTTAAATTTGTGTGTATTTTATTTAATGCTAGAATAAAGTTCATCATATAGGAAATCTTTTTCTGAAAATTTTGATATATTATATGCCTATATAATATATTTATTTATTTGGTTTTATCATTTTTCTTTCCTCTGGAAAAAAAATTTTAAGAAAAAAAAAGGGAGCGCAGCGCCTTGGGCCAAATGCCCAAGCCGCCACACAAGCCACCGGCCGGCCACAAGGCCATCGCACATATCACGCACCAAGGGGAGCCAGGAGCCCCAAGTTTCCTATTCTTTTACGATTTCTAGTAGGATTTGATCCTGTTTTTGTTATTCCATTTTTTATTTCATGAATTCCTAATCCTAATCTATTTCTTGTCCCCTACCCCAAGCAAAACCGCTCCCCTCCCAATATAAATACCCAAGCACCCCCCCCTCCAACACATCAAATCAACTCTCCTCTCCTCTCCTCTCCTCCTCCACAAAGAAGCCAGAAGAAGTGCCACCGCCGCCGCCCACATAGCCGCCCTACGCCGCCCCTCATCACGCCGCCGCCACTTGCCGCCTTGCCGCCGCCCTATGCCGCTACACGCGAGCCCTCGCCTCTTGAGGTACTAGCCTCAGCGCGTCACGTTTTCTAGATCGGTTTCTAGATCGATTTCCGTTCCGTTTTCTAGATCGGTTTTCGTTTGGTTTTCTTTCCGAAACCCTAGATCGATTTTCTCGCGGTTTTTCTTTCCGGTTTTGTTTAGCGAGCATTCGCTCGATAGATTTGTCTTTTATTTTTAATTTTCGTCATGGACCTATCCGTAGTCCCTAATCTTCAAACGTTCATAACTTTTTACTCGTGAAGTCGGAATCCAACGAAACCAACGCCCACTTCTTCGTTACGATCCCCTCTATCCAGTAATCCAACTTAAACATGTTTTTGAAAGTTTTAAAAATTGATTTCAAACAGATTTGTATTTGAACTTCGTTTGATCATAACTTGAGTTTCGTAACTCCGATTTAGTTGATTCTTTTTGCAAATCGAAGCTCTTGACCTAAACTTTCTGATAAGGCCAAATACACATAGTTTTGGTACTGTTAGAAATTGTTTTATGCTGCAAGAGTTATTAGATTTGGTTTTGACGTTTTCCGAATTGTTTCTTCGATTTTTCCTATCTTTTGAGTGATTGCTTATGTGTGGTTACTATTGCTTGATTACGATAGATTGACCGGAGTGTGACGAGTAGAGCTATCACGAGTTTTGAGTGCGAATCATCTTCATCAACTTTGCGGTGCAAGTAACACTTGATCATACCTTTTCTACTACCCAGTTTTATTGCATTAGATCAAGCCCTCAAACACTTGCATGTTTAGGATCTAATTAAATTGTGGGTTTGGGAAGTAGATTGAGGTAGTACCTATTACCTGTTTTACTTATGAAACCTTGGGAGTTACTTCTACGTTTGCTTATTATGCCATGCTATGCTAGTAGACGTGGATTGGGTGAGTGATATCCATGACGGATGTGAGATTGTTAATTTAATGGTTTATCTAAGGTGGCAACTTAAACACACATCCGGGTGGATTGAGGCACCTGGTTTCTATCAGGACTTGCCTGTTTTTTCTTTGGACCGCCACCTGTGCTCAAAGGGATCATAAGATTATTCAAACTAGAGACTTCCGTGTGCAGCCACAAGCCATTATGGGCTCTGGCATAGTTGAGTAAGTCGTGCGAACTCTTATAGTGGTGGACTAGCAGATGTAGGGGATGTAGGTGTACCGGTCCACCCATCGTAAGGTGCTAGCGCTTCTGAAAGACTGTGTCTCGGTCATCCGTCTCTCAAACACCCTGTAGTGCGAGAACCAAGCGGAGGCGATCGAGTCTTGTGGGGAAAAGTGCGCAAACCTCTGCAGAGTGTATAAACTAATCATGATTAGCCGTGTCCCCGGTTATGGACATCTTGAGTATCTAGTACCGGATATCCTGTTGATCTCATCACGTTACTTAATATAATTTGTTTGGGTTTAATGAGTACTTTTAATTGGGATTGAGGATGCTTTGTCAAACCATTCTCAATGTTCAACAACCACCATGATAGTTAAATAAATTTATTCCTTTGGAGTAGGGAAAAATTGGCTTTTCGCAAAACCTTATAATAATAGAGCTTTTCCACCAGTCGTATATGCATGTAGTATAGGCTTATTCTTTCATTACTCTCTATGTGTTACATTGCCAGCATATTCCATGTGCTGACCCGTTTTCGGGCTGCAACTTTTCATGTTGCAGACTTTTCAGACGACGAGTAAGTGATACGTTAGGGTTACGATTTCCTATACTCAACTTTGCCGTTGGTGTTGATGGGAATCCACAACCTTGTTAAGCTTCCGCTATATTTTTGGATTGAGGTAATAGTATTTACGTTATTTTATACATGTGATTTACCTCTGTTATAAATCCTTCGAGTACTGTGTGTGTCAGCATACCGATCCAGGGATGACACGAAAGCACAGAGACTTGATCCATTCGGGTCGGGTCGCTACACTAGTTATTCTCATAACTATGCGCTTTTCTATCAATTGCTCGGCAGTAATTTGTTCACTCACCGTAGATATGCTATCTTGAGAGAAGCCACTAGTGAAACCTATGGCCCCCGGGTCTATTTTCCATCGTCTAAGTTTCCGATCTATTTTATTTTGCAATCTTTACTTTCCAATCTATACCACAAAAATACCAAAATATTTATCTTATTATCTCTATCAGATCTCACTTTTGCAAGTGGCCGTGAAGGGATTGACAACCCCTTATCGCGTTGGTTGCTAGGTTCATATTTGTTTGTGCAGGTACTAGGCGACTTGTGTGTAGTCTCCTACTGGATTGATACCTTGGTTCTCAAAAACTGAGGGAAATACTTATGCTACTTTGCTGCATCACCCTTTCCTCTTCAAGGGAAAACCGACGCATGCTCAAGAGGTAGCAAGAAGAATTTCTGGCGCCGTTGTCGGGGAGGTCTACGCACAAGTCAAGACATACCAAGTACCCATCACAAACTGTCGGTGTACAAAAGAAGGGGCGCACCTTTGTACCCCTTTACCTATGCACGGACAGTCGGAGCCGCGCCCACGGCCACACCAAGCAGAGCAGGGGAGGTGAACCGAGGTAAAACCGAAGCCCGAGGCAGCCAGAGCAACACCAAGGCCAAGACCACAAAGAGCAGAGGGACGAAGCAGGTTCCCCCGGCAAAACCCTTGCCGGGGCAGCCTCAGCGGCCCCGGCAACCGTAAAAATACCAACAGAGCGAGCCATCCTTGAGCAGCGGCCTGGTCGCGGACAGAACCCGAGCCGTGGTCCGCGAGCACCAGCATCGCCCTAGCAGTCAGAGCCTGGCGAGCGGCGTCGCGCGCGCGCCAGGCGACGGGCCGCACATCACCAAGTCTAAAGATTGGTCTGGGCCCCCCACAGGCGGCGCGGGGCCCTCCAGGAGTGTCGTTGTGCCACCCACGGGCAGCGCAGCAACCTCCAAGACCCCCACGTCGGCAACGACTGCGCGCTGTTCCCATGGTGTGCGCGACGAGCAGCGTTACCATGCCGGTGACCCTGGGCACCGCTGTGGGAAGAGCCTTGTGCGTCGTCCGTAGGACAAAGGAGTTCAGCATGCCCGCCGAAGTGCTGGCGGAAATGGCGCGCAGCCGCTGGGTCGTGATGGAGCTCCTTCTAATGTGGTTAGAAGTCGAAGCGCGCCACGGTCCACGCAGCTTTCGCCACCACCCACGCCAGTAGAAGCTTTGGCGCGCACGCAGCTACTCCTCGACTTCCCTCCTGTTGCGGAGAAGCTTGACGAGTGGAGAGCCACCATCCGGAACCTCGTCGCCGCCGCCAACAAAGACGATCCGCGACCGGCGGGACCCTCGGGTCGACGCTCCACCGAGCCACGACATGCCAGCACTGGGAGGACCGGGGGTGTTGCGGTCACGGTGCACTCTCCTCCTCCTCGCCAGCCACCGCGGGCGTTGGCCCGTCGAGACAACGCTTGTGATAACATCTCTATAGCGTCGTCCGACCCGCGGACCCACCACGACCAGCGCCAAGTTCTTCGAGAACGAGCTCACGAAGATGCTCGAACCACTATCGAGCGCCGGCGCGATACACGCCACCAGTCGGACAAGTGGGCGGGACCCGCTATGGACCACCCAACACCGGGGGGTTCCGGCGGCCTACCTTACGAGGTGGGCTGCTCGGCCTTTACCCGCGAGTTTTGGCAGTTCCATTGGCCGTCCCACCGCACGTTCAAGCCTGACGTCGGCGAGAAGTACACTGGCAAGACCCATCCGTCCGACTTCCTCAGCTTCTACACCATTGCGATGCAGGCGACCGGAGCTCGTGACGACAAGGTTCTTGCCAATTATTTCCCGCTGGCACTGAAGCCCAATGTTATGTCTTGGTTGATGCACTTGCCGGCGGATTCCATTTCTTCTTGGTCGGATCTATGCCATTAGTTCGTTGGCGCCTTCACAGGAGGCCACCAAGCTCATGGCCAGGCCAGTGATCTGCATATCATTCCCCAGAAGGAAGGGGAACCCCTACGGAAGTACGTCCAGAGATTCAGCCGGGTGCAGTACAACATCCCTGACGTTCATCTCACCGCTGTGATCAGCGCGTTCCATCAAAACGTGCGCAACCGCAAGATGTGCGAAGAGCTGGAGATGACCAAGGTTAAGGATGTGGCCGAGCTCTACGTTCTGGCCGATAGATGCGCCCGAGCTGAAGAGGGAAGGAAGTACCCCCGGCGAAGATGCCGGTGTGGAAACCGACTCTACCGACGAAGAAGCCGCCACCCCGACGAAAAAGGGCCCGCGTTGCAATAGGAAACGCAAGGGCAAGGCCATACTTGCCGTCGAGGGGTCTGACAACACCGGCGCTGCCAAGAAGGTCAAGGCAGACGACCCTGGCAAGGAGATCGCCGGGTGCGCCGCCTGCCGGGCCTAAGCAGCTACCGACAAGCCAGGGGGCTCTGGCATGCAGTACTGCAAGATCCACCGCACCAAGGGCCACGACCTCCTGAACTGCCGACAAGTCGAGCTGCTTGCTGAAAAGAAAAAGGCCGAGTATGAAAGGGGGGACAAGGAGAAGGGTCAGGACGGTGCCGAGGGATCCGGCAAGAAGCGTGGCGGCCAAGGAAGCCGCCCCGGCAAGGACAGCCAGCAAGAGAGGCCCGTCCGGGGCCGTGACAAGAAATAATAAGATGATGATCACGACGAGGACGACGAGTCTGGTGAGCAAGAGTTCCAGAAGGCTACGGAGGCCATGTGCTTCGATGGTGGCGCCTCGCTGCAAACTTCTCACCGCCAGCTCAAGCAGTGGGCATGCGAGATTACAGCAGCGGAGCCGTCGTTCGACGCTCGGAAGCCGCTGAAGTGGTCCAGCACGCCCCTCATCTTTGATGCCGAGGACCACCCTGACTGCACACCCGCGGTCGGGTGTTTGCCATTGTTGGTCTCATCAACGATACGCAACCTCAAGGTGAACAAGATGTTGGTTGACGGCGGGGCCGACCTGAACTTGATCTCGCCCGTCGTGATCAAAAGGCTGCAAATTCCTGATGGAGACCTTAATGAAACGGGCACGTTTCAAGGGGTCAATCCGGGGAGGAGCCAGCCGAAGGGGAAGGTCACACTGCCCATGACGTTTGGAGGAGAGTTGAACTCCAGGACGGAGAGGATCATCTTCGACGTGGCTGAGATCCCCTTGCCCTACAACGGGATCCTCGGCCGCCAGGCACTAGCCAAGTTCATGGCGGCATCACACTACGCCTACAACATGCTAAAGATGCCCGGGCCGTTGACCATCATCTCCGTCCCCTCCGACAAGAAGGACGCGCTGATTTGCGCCGACCAACTCTACCGGGAAGCAGTTGCAGCAGCTGCCGTCAAGGCACCTGCTCCTGCCGCTGAAGGCCCGGGAGGGAAGAAGAAGCCCGGCAAGACCTCTCGCACCCACTTCGGCAAGCACACCTCTTCGGAGTGCTGTGATACCATCGAGGACGTGCCAGAGATCTCTACCGGCAAGAGCAAGAAATCCAGAGCCGAGCCACCGCAGACCAAGAAGGTGTCCGCCAGGGGGGATGGCACGGGAGGGGCCTTCACCATAGGCTCCACCCTCGACAGCAAATAGGAAGGCGCGCTCGTCACCTTCCTGCGGGAAAATGTCGACGTGTTTGCGTGGCAAGCATCCGACATCCCCGGTGTTCTCAAGGAGGTGATTGAGCACCACCTAGCTGTGTGCCCTCATGCACGGCCCGTCAAGCAGAAGGTCAGAAACCAGGCTCTGGAGAGGCAGGAGTTCATCACAGAGGAGATCAGGAAGTTGGAAGCGGCGGGTTTGGTGAGAGGAGTGCTCCACCCGACGTGGTTGGCCAATCCGGTAGTGGTGTGCAAGGCGAATGGGAAGTGGAGGCTGTGTATTGATTACGAGATATCAATAAGGCTTGTCCTAAGGACCCCTTCCCGTTGTTGCGCATCGACCAGATTGTTGACTCCACGGCCGGGTGTGATCTGTTATCATTCCTCGACGCCTACTCGGGCTACCACCAAATCTTCATGACAAGAGAGGATGAAGAGAAGACAACATTCATCACCCCATGTGGTATGTATTGCTTTTTTACGGATGCCTTTCAGGTTGAAGAGTGCTGGCTCAACATTTGCAAGAGCAGTCCAGATTGGTTTTGAACCCCAGCTCCATAGAAATATGGAGGCATACATGGATGACATAGTGGTCAAGACCAAGGACGGGGCAACTCTTGTGCAAGATCTGGAAGAGACATTTGCCAACCTACGCAAGATCAACCTTAAGCTGAACCCTGAGAAGTGTGTCTTCGGCGTTCCGTCCGGCAAGCTTCTCGGATTCTTCATGTCGCAGCGCGGGATCGAGGCAAACCCAGACAAAATCAAAGCTATTGAGCAGATTGAGGCGCCCAAGCGAATCAAAGATGTGCGTCGTCTCACTGGCTGCATCACCGCCATGAGTCGATTCATCTCCAAATCCGCCGAGCGTGCCCTTCCCTTCTTCAAAATCTTGAAGAAGGCGGGCCCAATGGAGTGGACCCCAGAAGCCGAGGCGGCGCTGCAGGATCTGAAAAAATACCTTTCCTCCATGCCAATACTGGCTGTGCCTAAACCACGAGAGCCGTTGATGTTGTATCTAGCAGCGACGAATCAAGTGGTCAGCGCCGCACTGGTGGCGTAGAGGGAGGTCGACGAGGAGGCAATAGCGATGACAGAACCAGCGGATGGCAAACCAAAAATCCCCCCGGCAGGGCCTGGTGCCGGCAAGGCAGGGCCCCCGGCAGGGTCTGACGCCACCAAGGTAGTGCCTGCGCAGCCGGGTGAGGTGGTGCAGAAGAAGAAGATGATGCAGCATCCGGTTTACTTTGTCAGCTCCCTCTTGCAGGGGGGTAGGTCAAGGTACTCCGGTGTGCAGAAATTGCTCTTCGGCCTCCTTATGGCCTCGAGGAAGCTGCGTCATTACTTCCAAGCCCACGAGATCACTGTCGTCACCCGCCTCCCGTTGCAACGGATACTGCATAACCCAGATGCAACCGGAAGGATTGTGGAATGGGCCTTGGAGTTGTCAAGTTTTGGTTTGAGGTTTGAAAGTACCCCGACAATCCAGAGCAAAGTCTTGGCGGAGTTCATTGTAGAATGGACCTCAACGCCCGACGAAGAAATCCAGGAGACCGCTTTCCCCGGCAAGGAAGCAGACCGCGACTGGATCATATACTTTGATGGGGCTTTCTCGCTGCAAGGCGCCGGTGCCGGCGTGTTGCTCGTCGCATCCACCGGAGAGCACCTCAAGTACGTGGTCCAGATGCACTTTCCCAGGGAGATGTCCACCAACAACACTGCAGAGTACGAGGGGCTTCTTGCTGGTCTCAGGATCGCGGCAGACCTCGGGGTTAAGAAGCTCATCGTCAGGGGTGACTTGCAGCTTGTTGTCAGACAGGTCAACAAGGATTACAGAGCCCATTGATGGAGGCCTACGTAGATGAAGTGAGGAAGTTGGAGGAACGCTTTGAAGGTATCCAAGCGGAGCCCGTTCCCCGAGCGGAGAACGACATCGCCGATTACCTATCGAAGGGTGCTGCATTCAAGCTACTTGTGGAACCAGGTACCTTTTTGCTCCGGTTAACTCAGCCTTCCGTCGAACCATCAATGGGGCAGAACAAGCGGAGGAAATCAGGTCCCGGCAAGTACTTTCCCGCCGAGCCCCCTGGGACGGCCAGCAAGGATGTTGGCGAGCACACTGAGCCTGCCCAAGAGCAACTGACTTCGGCAGGGCGTCAAGCCCTGGCCGTAGAGACAGCCGCTCCCATGGCAGAAGAGATGCCTTTGTTCCTTGCCGTCAAGCCCCAGGCTCCGGCATGGGCACAACATACCGTCCGATTCCTCCAAAAAGGGGAGCTTCCTGAGGAGCAGGAAGAAGCAGAAAAAATAGCCTGTCGGTCTGCCCTGTACCAGTTCGTCGATAGCGTTGATAATCCCCAAGTGCAAGGAATCATCGTAGCACTCTCCAAAGGTGGAAGTGATAAGTATGGAGTGTCGAACCCACGAGGAGCTAAAGGTAAGACCAATATTCTCTCAAGCCCTATCTGCCACTGATACGACTCTATGTGCACCAAACGTTTGCTTCCAACTAGCAACTAGAAATAAAACTATGTTGTGGGTATGAAGAGGATAACTTTGCATGGTAACGCAGAGCTAAAACATAAAAGTAGGTGCTGTTGTCGTAAGGTTAAAATATATTACTAAATAATATAAATAGCGAGTGTGGAATAATGGTGGATCGGTGTGCGGAATTGTCCTAGGCAATTGTTAACAAGACTGGTAATCACTGTTGCAGTTTCATATGAGGGGGAGGCATAAGCTAACATACTTTCTCTACTTGGATCATATGCACTTATGATTGGAACTCTAGCAAGCATCCGCAACTACTAAAGATCATTAAGGTAAAAACCCAACCATAGCATTAAAGCATCAAGTCTTCTTTATTCCCATCGCAACAATCCCTCTTACTCGGGTTTGTGTTTCAGTCACTCACACAACCCACTATAAGCGAATCATGAACGTATTGCAACACCCTACAGCGGGAATCCCTCACGCTTGCGCGACACGGAGGGCACCATAGGACAGCACCAAAGTAAAACATACAACTCATACCAATCTAGATCATCAATCAACCCAAAGACAAAAGATATCTACTCAAAACATCATAGGATGGCAACACATCATTGGATCATAATATGTGGCATAAAGCACCATGTTCAAGTAGGGATTACAGCGGGGTGCGGGAGAGTGGACCGCGTAAAAGAGATGAGGATGGTGATGTTGATGAAGACGATCACCGTGGCGATGATTCCCCTCCCGATGGCACCCCGGCGCCACCAAGAGAGAGGAGGAGAGGTTCTCCCCCTTGTGCTTCCTCCTCCATGGCCTCCATCCTCTGGTCCTTGGCCTTCATGATGATGAAGACCCCTCCGGGATACTCCTCCATGGCCATCGGTGATGATGGCCCTTTCCGGCAGGGTGCCGCAGAGGGCCTAGATTGATTTCTCGTGGCTACAGAGGCTTGCGGTGGCGGAACTTCTGGTCTAATCTCCGTTCTGGAAGTTTTAGGGTACGAGAGTATATATGGGTGCAGGGAGGACGTCGGTGGACTTCCGGGCTGGCCACGAGGTAGGGGGGCGCGCCCCCACCCTCGTGGGCAGCCCGGGACTCCCCTGGTGAGCTTCTTGTACTCTATGGGCTTATTTTGGTCCAAAAACAGGTTCCGTGGAGTTTCAGGTCTATTTGACTCCGTTTGATATTCTTTTTCTTTGAAACACTGAAATAGGCAAAAAGCAGCAATTCTGGGCTGGGCCTCCGGTTAATAGGTTAGTCCCAAAAGTAATATAAAAGTGGAAAATAAAGCCCAAAATAGTCCAAAACAGTAGATAATCTAGCATGGAGCAATCAAAAATTATAGATACGTTGGAGACGTATCAGGCATCCCCAAGCTTAATTCCTGCTCGTCCTCGAGTAGGTAAATGATAAAATGATAATTTTTGATGTGGAATGCTAGTAAGTGCTTAAGTTTGATCAATGATAATTCCAATCACTTTTTCTAGCATCATTACATATCATAACTAGAGCTCATCTCATAAAACTTTTCATGATCAAGTAACAATCTATTCACAATGTCAAGTATGGTTCAGAAACTTCATTGAGAACTAACAAACTATAATCTCATTCATTGAAGCAATTGCAATTTATCATAACATCTGAAAGAGTCATCAATAGAGCTTTTCAGCAAGTTCACATACTCAACTATCTTGTAGTCTTCTATAATTGCTAACACTCATGAAATACTTGTGGTTATGTAGCTTCAAATAGGACCTTTGAGAAAGATAGGGGCTTAATGTATTGCCTCCCAACGTATTCACCTTTAGGTGATGTCAACAATAATAGCCCATGCTAACTTACATCCAATTGGATATATATATCATGATCTTTCAAACACGGAGAGCTTGCCAAAGGATAAAATGAAAAAGGGAAAGGTGAAGATCACCTTGACTCAAGCATAAAGTAAAACATAAAGTAAAAGATAGGCTCTTCGCAGAGGGAAACAGAGGTTGCCATGCGCTTTTATGGTTGGATGCATAAAATCTCAATGTGAAAGAACGTCACTTTATATTGCCCCTTGTGATATGAACCTTTATTATGCAGTCCGTCGCTTTTATTACTTCCACATCACAAGATCGTATAAAGCTTATTTCTCCCACACCAATCAATCATACATATTTAGAGCAATTTTTATTGCTTTGCACCGATGACAACTTACTTGAAGGATCTTACTCAATCCATAGGTAGATATGGTGGACTCTCATGGCAAGACCGGTTTAAGGATTTTGGAAGCACAAGTAGTATCTCTACTTGGTGCTGAGAATTTTGGCTAGCATGAGGGGGAAAGGCAAGCTCAACATGTTCAGAAGGTCAATGACAATATACTTTAACTGAGATGTGAGAAAACATAAACCATTACGTTGTCTTCCTTGTCCAACGTCAACTCTTTTAGCATGCCATACTTAATGAGTGCTCCCAATCATAAAAGGTGTCCAAGATAATATATTTATATGTGAACCTCTCTTTCCTTATTACTTCCTATTAATTGCAACGATGACCAAAACTATGTTTGTCAACTCTCAACAACTTTTATGCCTCATACTCTTTATATGTGAAGTCATTACTATCCAAGTTATAAGCATATTAAACATATATAAATTCAGATTTATGACATTCAATTCATTCAACCATTTACTCATAGGATAGACATGAAGCATGTGAGCAAATTACAAACTACTCCAAAAGATATGAGTGAAGAACACTAAGTAGTAAAATTATTAACTAGCCATGGGGGGGATTCTTTTTCATTCAATATTTCAGATCCAATTATTTTATTCAAACAGTAGGCAAAACAAAATAAAATGATATTGCAAGGGTAGCACAACTCATGTTAAGAAGCAAAAAACTTAGGTTCAACCGATACTAACCGGTAGTTGTTGAAGAGAAAAGGTGGGATGCCTACCGGGGCATCCCCAAGCTTAGATGCTTGAGACTTCTTAAAATAATGTCTTGGGGTGCCTTGGGCATCCCCAAGCTTGAGTTTTTGTGTCTCCTTAATTCCTTTTATACGTCGGTCTCCTAAATCTCAAAAGCTGCATACACACCAAGCTCAACAAGAACTCGTGACATAGGTTAGTATAAACCAATGCAAAACCTTATCATTTTCTACTGTAACAAATTACTAAAATTATTATTCAACATTGCATACTAAATGTCTCTTCATATCTAATGCTCCTATCCTAAAATAGAATCATTAAACAAGCAAACATATGCAAACAATGCAGCTATAACAGCAATCTGCCAAAACAATATAGTCTGTAAAGAATGCAAGATTCATCATACTTCCCTAACTCCAAAAATTATGCGAAAAATACTAAGCTGTAGAAGATTTATCAGAGCTCAACATGCAAAAAAATTCAACCTTATATCATTCTCTGACCTTTCTAGGGAATTTTTGCAACATCGGTAAACTTTCTGTTTTCAAACAGCAACAAGTATACTAGCAAAATAAGCATGGCAAAGTCTATCCTTGACATTTTTATTGGAACTAAAGATGCAAAACATTATTATAAATAACATTTAGCTAATACTAACAAAATAAAATGATGCTCCAAGTAAAACACATATCATGTGACGAATAAAAAATATAGCTCCGAGTAAGGTGTACCGATAGTTTTGAAGACGAAAGAGGGGATGCCTTCCGGGGCATCCCCAAGCTTAGGCGTTTGAGTCTTCCTTGAATATTACCTTGGGGTGCCTTTGGCATCCCCAAGCTTAGGGTCTTTCCACTCCTTATTCTCCTTATATCAATATCTCACCCAAAACTTGAAAACTTCAATTACACAAATCTTAGCCAAACTTCGTGAGATAGGTTAGTATGATAAAGAGCAAACCATTCACTTTGGTACTGACAAAGACAAGGTTAATAATTATTTTCACACAATTACTACTGTACCATATCATTTCATTTCTACAAATTATATTGAGAAATATAAGCCATAAGAACTAGAAAACAAGCAGACTATGCAATGAAAACAGAATCTGTCAGAAACAGAACAGTCTGTAATGATCTGAACAATAACCATACTTCTACTACTCCAAAAATTATGAAATAAATTGGTGGACGTGATTAATTTGTATATTAATCTTCTTAAAAAAGAATCAACTCAAAAGCACTCTTATGTAAAAGATGACATCTATTCTCGTGAGCGCAAAGTTTCTGTTTTTTATAGCAAGATCACATTAACTTTCACCCGAGTCTTCCCAAAGGTCTTACTTGGCACTTTATTGAAACAAAAGATATAAAACATGATTACTACAGTAGCTTAATCATGTAAACACACAAAAACAGTAAGGGTAAATATTGGGTTGTCTCCCAACAAGCGCTTTTCTTTAATGCCTTTTAGCTAGGCATGATGATTTCAATGATGCTCACTTTAAAGATAGGAATTGAAACACAAAGAGAGCATCTTGAAGAATATGACTAGCATATTTAAATCTAACACACTTCCTATGCCTAGGGATTTCGTGAGCACACAACTTATGGGAACAAGAATCAACTAGCATAGGAAGGCAAAACAAGTATAACTTCAAAACTTTAAGCACATAGAGAGGAAACTTAATATTATTGCAACTCCTACAAGCATGTATTCCTCCTCATAATATTTTTCAGTAGTATCATGGATAGAAACTTTGTTCTCATACTCAATTGGAACCTCTTCCGAAATAGTGGAATCATTACTAGCTAAAGTTGACACTCTTCCGAATCCACTTTCATAAATATCACACTAAGATTCAACATCCTCCAAAATAGTGGGATCACTAATTCCTAAAGTTGACACTCTTCCAAACCCACTTTAAATGATAGTATTATTCATACTCCAAAAGGTATAAGTGAAGTTCATGGATCATTCTACAATTAACATAGACTAACCAATATCCATGCTCAAAATATATAAGTGAAGCACACGAAGCATTCTATAAAACCATACTCAAAAGATTTAAGTGAAGCACAAAGAGCAATTCTATAAGATCATACTTAAAAGATTTAAGTGAAGCACATGAAGTATTCTATAAATTGATTAAGGGCTATCTCATGCTAGCATGGTTCTTGAAGAAAATGAAAAACACAAAGGACACAAATCATGTGAACAAAACAAAAACTGAGGTATACCGATATTTGTTGAACAAGAAAGATGGGATGCCAACCGGGGCATCCCCAAGCTTAGATTCTTGAGTATACTTTGAAATATCTACTTGGTGTGCCTTGGGCATCCCCAAGCTTGAACTCTTGCCTCTCTCTATTCTTCTCATATTGATAGCTCCTCGACCTTCGGACACTTCATCCACACAAAACTTTAACAAAAACTTGTGAGATCTGTTAGTGTAATAAAGCAAATCACTACCTTTAGGTACTGTAATGAACTCATTCTTTATTTGTATTGATGTTAAATCTACTGTATTCCAACTTATCTATGGTTCATACCCTCCGATACTACTCATATATTCATCGAAATAAGCAAACAACACACGCAAAACAGAATCTGTTAAAAACAGAACAGTCTGTAGTAATCTGGATGTTTGGCAAACTTATGTAACTCATAAAATTATAAACTAAATTTGAAAATTTGAACAATTTGTACAGAAGTAATGTGCAAAAGTTTCAGACCCATTTGACTTTCCAGTAAAAAATGAAAATTCACGCACTATAGCCAAAGTTTCTGTTTTTGTTCTGCACATAGTAAACAAGCAATCTAATCATCCTAAAACCAAGGCTTGGCACATTATTTTTATAATACAATGAATATATATACAAGGGGATAATTATTTACAGAGAAACTTCCATGAAAAATTCTACATTGTTTCGGTGAGCATGAGCACAAGTGCTCAAGGTCGACCCTCACTTCTTCAATGCAAAACCTTCCAATCACTTCTCTTTTTGAAAAACTTTTTAGGCATGGGAGGCAAGTAATAATTTTTTTTTGTATTTTCATTTTTAATTTTTTTTGTATGTTTCATCCACAACAAAACAGAAACAAAAAGTAAAAAAATCTACTTAGTGAAGGAAGCAAACAAGCACACACGAGAATATCAACCCCACGCTATTGCTCCCGGGCAACGGCGCCAGAAAAGAGCTTGATAATCCCCAAGTGCAAGGAATCATCGTAGCACTCTCCAAAGGTGGAAGTGATAAGTATGGAGTGTCGAACCCACGAGGAGCTAAAGGTAAGATCAATATTCTCTCAAACCCTATCTGCCACTGATATGACTCTACGTGCACCGAACGTTTGCTTCCAACTAGCAACTAGAAATAAAACTACGTTGTGGGTATGAAGAGGATAACTTTGCATGGTAACGGAGAGCTAAAACATAAAAGTAGGTGCTGGTATCGTAAGGTTAGAATATATTACTAAATAATATAAATAGCGAGTGTGGAATAATGGTGGATCGGTGTGCGGAATTGTCCTAGGCAATTGTTAACAAGACCGGTAATCACTATTGCAGTTTCATATGAGGGAGAGGCATAAGCTAACATACTTTCTCTACTTGGATCATATGCACTTATGATTGGAACTCTAGTAAGCATCCGCAACTACTAAAGATCATTAAGGTAAAAACCCAACCATAGCATTAAAGCATCAAGTCCTCTTTATTCCCATACGCAACAATCCCTCTTACTCGGGTTTGTGTTTCACCACTCACGCAACCCACTATAAGCGAATCATGAACGTGTTGCAACACCCTACAGCGGGAATCCCTCACGCTATGCCGACACGTGGGGCATCATAGGACAGCACCAAAGTAAAACATACAACTCATACCAATCTAGATCATCAATCAACCCAAAGACAAAAGATATCTACTCAAAACATCATAGGATGGCAACACATCATTGGATCATAATATGTGGCATAAAGCACCATGTTCAAGTAGGGATTACAGCGGGGTGCGGGAGAGTGGAACGCATAAAAGAGATGAGGATGGTGATGATGATGGTGATGTTGATGAAGACGATCACCGTGGCGATGATTCCCCTCCCGATGGCACTCCGGCGCCACCAAGAGAGAGGAGGAGAGGTTCTCCCCCTTGTGCTTCCTCCTCCATGGCCTCCACCCTCTGGTCCTTGGCCTTCATGATGATGAAGACCCCTCCAGGATACTCCTCCATGGCCACTGGTGATGATGGCCCCCTCCGTCAGGGCGCCGGAGAGAGCCTAGATTGATTTCTCATGGCTACAGAGGCTTGCGGCGGCGAAACTTCTGGTCTAATCTCCGTTCTGGAAGTTTTAGGGTACGAGAGTATATATGGGTGCAGGGAGGATGTCGGTGGACTTCCGGGCTGGCCACGAGGTAGGGGGCGCGCCCCAGGGGGGTGGGCGCGCCCCCCACCCTCGTGGGCAGCCCGGGACTCCCCTGGTGAGCTTCATGTACTCTATGGGCTTCTTTTGGTCCAAAAACAGGTTCCGTGGAGTTTCAGGTCTTTTGGACTCCGTTTGATATTATATTTCTTCGAAACACTGAAATAGGCAAAAAAACAACAATTCTGGGCTGGGCCTCCGGTTAATAGGTTAGTCCCAAAAGTAATATAAAAGTGGAAAATAAAGCCCAAAATAGTCCAAAACAGTAGATAATCTAGCATGGAGCAATAAAAAATTATAGATACGTTGGAGACGTATCAGACGTCCTGTACAGGAGGAGGCCGAACGGTGTGATATTGAAGTGCATCCCCCGGGAGGAAGGACTGGAGCTGTTGGCAGAGATACATGGAGGCATATGTGGCTCCCACATAGGGTAGAGGGCCCTTGCCGGCAAGGTGTTCCGGCAAGCTTTCTTCTGGCCCACCGCCCTCCAGGATGCGATGACACTAGTAACCTAGTGTGAAGCATGTCAGTTCCATTCAAAGAAGCTTCATCAACCAGCTCAAGCCCTTCAAAAAATCCCTCTCTCCTGGCCATTCTCGGTCTGGGGGCTCGATATACTGGGCCCCTTCCCCCGTGCAGTCGAGGGCTTTGAGTACTTGTACGTTGCAATCGACAAGTTCACAAAGTGGCCAGAAGTGGAAGCAGTGAGAAAGGTGACAGCACAGTCAGCCGTCATGTTCTTCAAGGGACTGATGCGCCGCTTTGGTGTGCCAAGCAGAATTATCACTGACAATGGCACGCAGTTCACAAGCCACACCTTCATGCAGTACATTCAAGACCTCGGCAGCAAGGTCTATTTTGCTTCCGTGGCACACCTACAGAGCAACGGCCAAGCGGAGAGGGCGAATGCTGAAGTGTTGCGAGGCCTGAGAACGAAGACCTTTGACAGGCTGCACAAGAGCGGAAGGCGCTGGATTGATGAGTTGCCGACGGTTCTTTGGTCGATCAGGACGACGGCAAATCGAGGCATCGGTCAGACACCCTTTGCCCTAGTATATGGGGCAGAGGCAGTTCTCCCCACGGAACTCATATACGGGTCACCTCGAGTGCTCGCTTATGATGAGCTTGAGCAAGAGCCGCTGCGGCAAGATTACGCAATGCTCCTTGAGGAAGATCGTCTTGGGCGGCTGTGAGAGCAAAGACGCTACCAAAGAAGCCTTGCGCCGCTACCATAGCTTCAAGGTTCATGCCCGAAGCTTTGAGCAAGGTGACCTTGTTCTTCGGCGCGTTCAGTCGGCCAAGAATACCAACAAGTTGACACCAAAGTGGGAAGGCCCTTATCGGGTGTCTGAGTCACTGTGCCCGGGCCAGTCCGCTCGAGATCAAGATGCCGCCCCAAAGATGTAATTCCTGGAACATCGAGCATCTGCGCAAGTTTTACCCATAAGGCGCGGCTTGCCGGGCCCCCCGGCAAGCCACCTTTTGTACAAGCTTTGCCGGCAAGGCATGTAACCCTCTGTACAAAGCCAGGCGCAGACCCTGAGCATAAATAAACGAAGTGCTGGCGCCCTATGTTATAGCATGCATGCTAGGTCGAGTCTCTTCCTTGGTTAGGGTTGATAGTTCTTAGCGGCGGCTAACCCCTAGCCTAGAGGTCGAGTGTGCGTCTCTCTGTCTCTTTTCCTCCTCTTTTTAGTTCGCAGGCACATGAGCACTTCTGCTGAGCTACTTGGAAGAAAGGCCACGGACCGGCGTCCCAACCCCGGCAAACCAAAGTTGTCGGGGGCTGCAAGTACAAGGATCCAACCGCGGCAAGATGAGATTGCCGGGGGGCTGCAAATCCAGACAAGTCTTTTATCCTCTGTCATGCATTTCGTTATGAAACTGGGATATGTGAAACCTCGTTTTATTTCTAGGCCTCACACGCCTATCTGATTGATGACGCTTCTCCTGCCGTCGCTCGATGGTAGTTCGAGCGTCTTCCTGAGCTCGCTCTCGAAGAACTCGACGTTGGTCGCAGCGGGTTCACGGGTCGGACGACACCGTGGAAAAGTTGTCACACGCATCGACCCGACGGGCCGGTGGCTGCTGTCGCGGCCGCGGGGGAGGAGAGTGCACCGTGGTCGCAGCATCTCTGGTCCCCCCACCGCCGGCACGCACCGGTTCGATAGAACGCCGGCGTGAGGGTCCCATTGGGAGCGGCTCATCTTTGTTGGCGAAGCTGACAAGGCTTCGGATGGTGGCCGTCCACTCGTCGAGCTTCTCCGCAGCAGGGGGAAGTTGAGGAGTAGTTGCACGCGCGCCGGCGCTTCTGCTGGCGTGGGCGGCGGCGAAAGCTGCGTAGACCGTGACACGCTCCAGCTTCTAACTAGGTTAGAAGGGGCTCTGTCACGGTCTCGCGGTCGCACGCCGCTTCCGGCGGCATCCGAGTGCGCACGCCGGCCTGGTGTGTCCTGCGAGTGGCGCACAGGGATCTTTTCGCGGCGGTGCCCAGGGGCTCTGACATCGCGGTGTCGCTCATCGCGCGCGGCCTGGGAAGGCCGCGGCGCGGGTGCCAGCTGAGGTGCCGTAGAGGTTTCCTCGCCGCCCGTGGGTGGCACGGCCCCGCCCCCGGACCCAGTGGCGCGTGGCTCGTCGTCTCAGATTCGAATGACGACGCTCGCCTGGCTCCGATCGCCAGAGTGTCGTGGATGCTCGCGGGCCCCGTCTCCAGCCCCATCTGTGGCCACCCGGTCACCTGCGAGCGCTGGCGCGGATGGGCCGGCTCCGGGCGACCCGATCACTGTGATCCCCTTTCTCTTGGGGGCCATGGTGATGGTGAAGTCGATGCGCTGACCTTCAAACCGGATTTTCACAGCTTGCTCCCCCTACCTGGCACGCCAAAGCTGTTGGTGGAAACGACACCTATGGGATCACGTGGAATCCCTTCTATGGTTGGTGGGCGCGCGGCTGTGGAAAGAGTAGGTTTAAGAGACCAACACGGGAAATTTTATCCAGGTTCGGGCCGCAAGTGATGCGTAATACCCTACTCCTGCTGGCTTGTGTTTATCTGGTGTTCTTGGACTAGCTACAGTAGCCTCCCAAAAGTTCGAATCCTCTCTCAGTACGCCACGGGCCTCCTTTTATAGTCGAAGGGGCTGCCAGAGTGGCACACAGGAGGTGTAAAGTTGTACATTGTACAAGCTTATCGCCTGACATTACAGGATGAAACGCATTAAATGCGCTACTTAGGTGTCCTCTTGCTTTATCGGGGACGACAGTGAAGCCCGTCCCATCCGTCGCCGCTTCGCCTTGCTCCGACACGCGTCCAGGCCTATGAGGCATGCAGCGCCATGTAGGCTGGCAGGCTGCTGGGCTGGTGCAATGGTGGGGTTTTCACGAAGATCTGCATGCCACCACGTAGGTGCTCAACTAGTTGGATTAGGAGCCACGTACTGCCACGTGGGTACCTGCTTAGTTGGTGGGTCGGCCGCTGAGCTGGGGCGGCGACGGGGCGGCAAGGCCTTGCCGCGGTCCTGCTGATATTCTCGGCAAGGGTCTTGCGGGTGCCCTCAGCAAGAGTCTTGCCAGGGCCTTGCGGGCGCCCTCGGCAAGAGTCTTGTCGAGGCCTTGCGGGCGCCCTCGGCGCAAGAGTCTTGTCGGGGCCTTGCGGGCGCCCTCGGCAAGAGTCTTGCCGTGGCCTCGTGGGTATCTTTGGCAGGAGCCTTGCAGGGGCCTCGTGGGCATCCTCGGCAAGGAGCCATGCTATCGTCCTGTCTTCTGGTTCTCATCTAGGCCTTGTAGGCCCTTTGTCTTCACAAAGATCTGCATGCCACCATGGAGGCGCCTCCCGAGCCTTGGTTCCAATGTGGTTGATGGCGTCGGAACCCTCAGGCTCAAGGGTGGCAGCCTTGTTGGTGTTTGGGCAAGTTGCCCTGGCAAGCCTCTTGCTGGGGCCGTGAAGGCCGCCCCGGCAAGGGCCTTGTCAGGGGATTCTCACCTCGCCCCTATGCTCTCCATGCTTCTGGTCTTGAGTGCTGCTCTGGTAGTCTTGCGACTTTGCTTCCTTCCTCTACCCCGCTGAGTGTGGCCGTAGGTGCGGCTCTAACTGCCCATGCACAAGTAAAGGGGTACAAAAATAGGACCCCTACTTTTGTACACCGACAAGGATAGCTTTGCATGATATCGCAGAACTAAAATATGAAAATAGGTGTTGTTAACATAAAGTTAGAACATATTACAATATATTATAAATAGTGAGTGTGGAATAATGATGGATTGGTGTGTGGAATTATCCTAGGCAATTGTTAACAAGATTGGTAATCACTATGGCAATTTTATATGAGGGAGAGGTATAAGCTAACATACTTTATCTACTTGGATCATATACACTTATGATCGGAACTCTAGCAAGCATCCGGAACTACTAAATATCATTAAGGTAAAACCCAACCATAGCATTAAAGTATCAAGTCCTCTTTACTCCCATATGCAAACAATCCCCTTACCCGGGTTTAAGCTTCTGTCACTCTATCAACCCACTATAAGCGAATCATGAACATATTGCAAACCCTACAGCGGGAATCCCTCACATGTGCGCATCATCATTGGATCATAATATGTGGCATAAAGCACCACGTTCAAGTAGGGGATAACAACTGGGTGCGGGAGAGTGGACCGCTTAAAAGAGATGAGGAAGGTGATGTTGATGAAGACGATCACCACGGTGATGGTTCCCCCAGCGGCACTCCGGCGCCACCGAGAGAGGGGGGGAGAGAGTCTCCCCCTTGTGCTCCCTCCTCCATGGCCACCCCCTAGATGGGGAGAGGTTCTCCCTCTGGTCCTTGGCCTCCATGGTGATGATGCCCCCCTCTGGCTTCCTCCTCCATGGCCTATGGTGATGATGGCCCCCTCATGTAGGGTGCCGGAGAGGGCCTAGATTGATTTTTCATGGGTACAGAGGCTTGCAGCGGCGGAACTTCTCGTCTAGGGTTCTTTCTAGAGATTACAGAATATATAGGAGTTTTTGGCATCAGTCTCACGTCAAGGGGGTGCCCGAGGGGCCCACAAGCGGAAGGGTGGTGCCCTACCCCCCCCCCCCCCCCCACCCAGGGCGCACCCTTGCATCTTGTGGCCACCTTGTCCACTTCCTGGCCAAGTTCCAGTGCTTCGGGGGTCTCTTTTCGTCCATAAAAAATCACCATAAATTTTCAGCCCATTTCGAGAACTTTTATTTCTGCACAAAAAATGATACCACAGTAGTTCTGCTGAAAACATTGTCAATCCGGGTTAGTTCTAATCAAATCATACCAAAACCATATAAAATTGTTGTAAACATGGAATGAATACTTCATAGATTATAGATACATTGGAGACGTATCAAGCGCGTCCGCATCTGCCAAGAGGGTGTCTGCTGTGACGGCCGGCAGAACTGCGGCCGAGATAACTTGCATTCTTGTGTTACCAACGCCGAGAGTGCTCGAGCAGCCGTCCGTGCCGCCGATGTTGCCCTGGTCCGGGTTGAGGCCATCCACGCGAAGATCGAGGATGCCCACGCCAAGATATTCTAGGCCTCACTACAAAAAAAATACACTTCCGTGATGATACGTGTTTGTCACAGTAGGTCACATTTTCTGTCATGCATGTACATCCATGACGATTTTATAACAGAATCAAGATAGTCATACCAGTGTTGTCATAGAAGTGTTCCATGACATTACCAAAATTATCATCATGGAAGTGTCCACTTCCATGACGATAAATCGCGCGTCACAAAAGTGCTTTCATCAAGGGTGACCGACATGTGGCATCCACCGTAACAGGTCGCCGTTAAGCTATCGGGTCCGGTTTTGGATCCGATAACCCGTTAACAGCACTGACCAATGGGTATTTTCCACGTGTAAAATTCTCATTGGCCAGAGGAAACAAGTGTTGGCTCACCGTTGGGACAGATGTCATCCACTCATTGGACAGGAGGTGCCTATGATACGTCGACATGTGGCAAGGCCCAACAGAGGCCCATTCCGGTGAAAAGGCCAGCTTGTTTGACTTGGTCAAAAGGTAACGGGCCGGCACACGAAAGCCTGTTAACGACCTGTTTGTATATATCCCATTTACGGCCCGTTAACTACCGACCAGTTACGGCCTATCGGAATTAAGCCCAGTAGCTTCATCTGGGCCGTCCAATATGATTCCAGCCCGTTGCTACGTCTTGAGCTTGCGTTGGTTTTCCCCGAAGAGGAGAGGATGATGCAGCACAATAGCATAAGTATTTCCCTCAGTTTTTGAGAACCAAGGTATCAGTCCAGTAGGAGGCCACGCACAAGTCCCTTGTACCTGCACAAAACGATAGCTACTCGCAACCAACGCGATTAGGGGTTGTCAATCCCTTCACGGTCACTTACGAGAGGAGATCTGATAGAGTTAATATTTTTGGTATTTTTGGTATATAGATGCAAAGTGAAAAGTTAAAAGCAAAGTAAAAACAAAGCAAGTATAAAAGTGATGGAGATTATATGATGAGAATAGACCCGGGGGCCACAGGTTTCACTAGTGGCTTCTCTCAAGAGCATAAATATTCTACGGTGGGTGAACAAATTACTGTTCAGCAATTGACAGAATTGAGCATACTTATGAGTATATCTAGGTATGATCATGTATATAAGCATCACGTCCGAGACAAGTAGACCCTGCATCTACTACTATTACTCCACTCATCGACCGCTATCCAGCATGCATCTAGAGTATTAAGTTAAAAACAGAGTAACACCTTAAGCAAGATGACATGATGTAGAGGAATAAATTCATGCAATATGATAAATACCCCATCTTGTTATCCTCGATGGCAACAATACAATACGTGCCTTGCAACCCTTTACATCCTTTGGGTTAGGACACCGCAAGATTGAACCCAAAGCCATGCACTTCTCCCATTGCAAGAACTACCAATCTAGTTGGCCAAACCAAACGGATAATTCGAAGAGACTTGTAAAGATAACTCAATCATACATAAAAGAATTCAGAGAAGATTCAAATATTATTCATAGATAAGCTGGATCATAAACCCACAATTCATCGGTCTCAACAAACACACCGCAAAAAGAAGATTACATCGAATAGATCTCCACGAGAGAGGGGGAGAACATTGTATTGAGATCCAAAAAGAGAGAAGAAGCCATCTAGCTACAAGCTATGGACCCGAAGGTCTGAAGTGAACTACTCACACTTCATCGGAGAAGCTATGGTGTTGATGTAGAAGCCCTCCGTGGTGGATGCCCTCGTGAGCTCCTAACAGGCCCCAAGATGGGATCTCTTGGATCTGAGGAAGTTGCGGCGGTGGAATTAGGTTTTGGCTCCTCTTACGATCGCTTGGAATGCGAGGGTATATATAGGAGGAAGGAGTATGTCGGTGGAGCGACAGGGGGCCCACGAGGCGGGGCGCCCTAGAGGGGCGCCCCCACCCTCGTGACCGCCTCTTCGTTCCTTGGAGTAGGGTCCAAGTCCTCGGATCACGTTCGGTGAGAAAATCACGTTTCGAAGGTTTCATTCCGTTTGGACTCCGTTTGATATTATGTTTCTTGAAACCTTGAAAAAGGCAAAAACAAAGAATTTGGGCTGGGCCTCCGGTTAATAGGTTAGTCCCAAAAATAATATAAAAGTGGAAAATAAAGCCCAATATAGTCCAAAACAGTAAATAAAGTAGCATGGAGCAATCAAAATTATAGATACGTTGGAGACGTATCGGGCATCTAAGCTTAATTCCTACTCGTCCTCGAGTAGGTAAATGATAAAAAGAGAATTTTTGATGCGGAGTGATACTTTGGCATTATTTCAATGTAAATCTTCTTAATTGTGATATGAATATTCAGACCCGGAAGATTCAAGACAAAAGTTCATATTGACATAAAAATAATAATACTTCAAGCATACTAATCAAAGTAATCATGTCTTCTCAAAATAGCATGGCAAAAGAAAGTTCGTCCCTACAAAATCATATAGTTAGGAAATGCTTCATTTTCGTCACACAAAGATGTTCCCAACTTCTATACCCCCGATGACAAGCCAAGCTATTGTTTCATACTTAAATAATCTCAAACTTTTTCAACCTTCACGCAATACATGAGCGTGAGCCATGGATATAGCATTATGGGTGGAATAGAATATGATGATGGGGATTGTGTGGAGAAGACAAAAAAGGAAGAAATCTCACATTGACGAGGATAATCAACGGGCTATGGAGATGCCCATCAATTGATGTCAACATGAGGAGTAGGGATTGCCATGCAACGATGCACTAGAGCTATGAATGCTCAACAAAAGAAAACTAGTGGGTGTGCATCCAACTTGCTTGCTCATGAAGACCTAGGGAATTTGAGGAAGCCCATCGTAGGAATATACAAGCCAAGTTCTATAATGAAAAATTCCCACTAGTATGAAAAAGACAACTTATGAGACTCATTATATGAAGAACAAGGTGCTACTTTGAAGCACAAGTGTGGAAAAAGAGATAGTAACATTGCCCTTTTTATTTATTTTCTTTTTTTGGGCCTTTCTTTTTTTTGGCCTTTCTCTTTTTTTGGGCAATGCTCTAATAATGATGATCATCACACTTCTATTGATTACAACATAAGGATTACAACTCGAAACTAGAACAAGATATGACTCTATATGAATGCCTCCGGCGGTGTACCGGGATGGTGCAATGAATCAAGAGTGACATGTATGAAAAATAATGCATGGTGGCTTTGCCACAAATATGCTGTCAACTACATGATCATGCAATGGCAATATGACAAAAGTAAAGTATGTCATGATGATGATGATGAATGGAACGGTGGAAAGTTGCATGGCAATATATCTCAGAATGGCTATGGAAATGCCATAATAGGTAGGTACGGTGGCTGTTTTGAGGAAGATATAAAGAGGTTTATGTGTGATAGAGCGTATCATATCACGGGGTTTGGATGCACCGTGAAGTTTGCACCAACTCTCAAGGTGAGAAAGGGCAATGCAGTGCATCAAGAGGCTAGCAAAGGTGGAAAGGTAAAAGTGCGTATAATCCATGGACTCAACATTAGTCAAAAGAACTCATATAATTATTGCAAAAATTTAGAAGTCATAAAAAATCAAGTACTACGCGCATGCTCCTAGGGGGATAGATTGGTAGGAAAAGACCATCGCTCGTCCCCGACGGCCACTCATAAGGATGCACAAGCCAGGTACACTTCATGTTTCAAATTTGTTACACAACTTTAACCATACGTGCATTCTACGGGATTTGCTAACTTCAACACAAGCATTTCTCAAATTCACAACTACTCAACTAGCACGACTTTGATATTATCACCTCCATATCTCAAAACAATTATCAAGCATCAAACTTATCTTAGTATTCAACGCACTCAAAAGAAAGTTTCACATATCTTGAATACCAAGTATATTAACATTAAGCAAATTACCATGCTATTAACGACTCTAAAAATAATCTAAGTGAAGCATGAGAGATCAATAGTTTCTTTAAAACAAATCCACCACCGTGCTCTAAAAGATCTAAGTGAAGTACTAGAGCAAAAATTATCACGCTCAAAAGATATATGTGAAGCACATAGAGTATTCTAGCAAATTCCAATTTAATTGGCTTTTCTCAGAAGGTGTGTACAGCAAGGATGATTGTGGTAAACTAACAAGCAAAGACACAAATAATACAAGACGCTCCAAGCAAAACACATATCATGTGGTGAATAAAAATATAGCTCCAAGTAAATTACCGATGGAAGTGGATCGAAAGAGGAGATGCCTTCCGGGGCATCCCCAAGCTTTGACTTTTTGGTGTCCTTGGATTATCTTGGGGGTGCCATGGGCATCCCCAAGATTAGGCTCTTGCCACTCCTTGTTCCATAATCCATCAAAAGAATTCACCCAAAACTTGAAAACTTCACAACACAAAACTCAATAGAAATCTCGTGAGCTCCGTTAGAGAAATAAAACAAAAGACTACTTTAAGGTACTGTAATGAACTCATTCTTATTTATATTGGTGTTAAACCTACTGTATTCCAACTTCTCTATGGATCATAAACTATTTTACTAGCCATAGATTCATCAAAATAAGCAAACAACACACGCAAAACAGAATCTGTCAAAAACAGAACAGTCTGTAGTAATCTGTAAATAACGCAAACTTCTGGAACTCAAAAACTTCTACCATAATTAGAAGACCTGGAAAATTTGTTTATTGATCATCATAAACTGGAATCATTATTTTATCACGTTTTGGTGATTTTTAACAATTCGGGCACTGAGCACAAAGTTTCTGGAAATTACAGCAAGATCAAATAAACTATCATCCAAGAAGATCCAATAGGTTTAACTTGGCACAAACACTAATTAAAAGATAAAACCACATCTAAACAGAGGCTAGATGGATTATTTATTCCTAAACAGAAGCAAAAACTAAAAACTAAAAATAAAATCAAATTGGGTTGCCTCCCAACAAGCGCTATCGTTTAACGCCCCTAGCTAGGCATAAAAGCGATGATAGATCTAAGTATTGCCATCTTTGGTAGGCAATCCATAAGTGGCTCTCATGATAGATTCATATGGTAATTTAATTTTCTTTCTAGGAAAGTGTTCCATGCCTTTCTTTAATGGAAATTGGAATCTAATATTTCCTTCCTTCATATCAATAATTGCACCAATCGTTCTAAGGAAAGGTCTACCAAGAATAATAGGACATGAAGGATTGCAATCTATACCAAGAACGATAAAATCTATGGGCACATAGTTCCTATTTGCAACAATAAGAACATCATTAATTCTTCCCATAGGCTTTTTAATTGTGGAATCCGCAAGATGCAAGTTTAGAGAGCAATCATCAAAGTCATCGAAATCTAGCAAATCACACAAAGTTTTGGGAATAGTAGAGACACTAGCACCCAAGTCACACAAAGCATTAAACTCATGATATTTAATTTTAATTTTGATAGTAGGTTCCCACTCATCATAGAGTTTCCTAGGGATAGAAACTTTCAACTCAAGTTTTTCTTCATAAGATTGCATCAAGGCATCAACAATGTGTTCGGTAAAGGCCTTATTTTGGCTATAAGCATGAGGAGAATTTAGCACGGGTTGAAACAAGGAAATACAATCAATTAAAGAGCAATTTTCATAATTAAATTCCTTTAGATCCAATATAGTGGGTTTAGCAACATCTAGGTTTTTGTTTCTTTCAATCCCACTTTTATCAATTTCATCATCAAGATCTAAAAACTCCGAATTCTTAGAACGCCTTCTAGGTAAAGGAAGATCATATTCAGTTTCATCAAGATTCATATTGCAAAACAAAGATTTAATAGGTGACACATCAATAACTTTTAGATCTTCATCTTGATTTTCATAGGAATTAGAAGAACACGCTTTAATCAAGGCATCTTTGGAAGCACGCATCCTAGCGGTTCTTTCTTTGCACTCATCAATGGAAATTCTCATAGCTTTGAGAGACTCATTGATATCATGCTTAGGAGGAATAGATCTAAGCTTTAAAGAATCAACCTCAAGAGAAATTCTATCAACGTTCCTAGCCAAATCATCAACTTTAAGCAATTTCTCTTCAAGCAAAGCATTAAAATTCTTTTGTGAATTCATAAACTCTTTAACACTATTCTCAAATTCAGAGGGCATCTTATTAAAATTTCCATAAGAGTTGTTGTAGGAATTTCCATAATTATTAGAAGGATTACTAGGATAAGGCCTAGGATTAAAATTCCCTCTATACGCGTTGTTACCAAAATTATTCCTACCAACAAAATTCACATCCATAGATTCATTATTATTCTCAATAAAAGTAGACAAAGGCATATCATTAGGATCAGAAGAAACATTCTTAGTAGCAAATAATTTCATAAGTTCATCCATCTTTCCACTCAAAACATTGATTTCTTCTATCGCATGCACTTTTTATTGGTAGATCTTTCAAGATGCCATTGAGAATAATTAACCATAATATTATCTAGGAGTTTAGTAGCATCTCCTAAAGTGATTTCCATAAAAGTGTGCTTCCTGGGCGAATCTAAAAGATTTCTAGAAGCAAAATTCAATCCGGCATAATTTTTTTGTATAATCATCCACAAGTTCAAACCATCAGTAGGACAATTACGTATCATTAATTACATTCTCTCCCAAGCTTGAGCAACATGTTCATGATCAAGTTGCTTAAAATTCATAATATCGTTCCTAAGAGAGATAATCTTAGTGGGAGGAAAATACTTAGAGATAAAAGCATCTTTGCACTTGTTCCAAGAATCAATGCTATTTTTAGGCAAAGATGAAAACCACGCTTTAGCACGATCTCTAAGCGAAAAAGGAAATAGCTTCAATTTAACGACATCATTATCGACATCTTTTTCTTTTGTATATCACATTAATATAAGAAGCTATTTAGATGATTAGCGGGATCTTCACTAGGAAGGCGGTGAATTGATCTTTCATAACAAGATTCAACAAAGCAGTATTGATTTCACAAGATTCAAAGATTGGCAAGAGGAGCAATCGGAGTGCTAAGGAAATCATTATTATTGGTATTGGTGAAGTCACACAATTTGGTAGCATCTTGAGCCATCGTGACAAACAAGCAAACTAACACACGAGCAAACAAAAGGCAACGGGAAAAAGAGGAGGAGATTGGGAAAGAGAGGGCGAATAAAACGGCAAGGGTGAAGTGGGGGAGAGGAAAACGAGAGGCAAATGGAAAATAATGTAATGCGAGAGATAGGGATTGTGATGGGTACTTGGTCTGGTTGACTTTGCGTAGACTCCTAAGAACGGCGCCAGAAATCCTTCTTGCTACGTCTTGAGCTTGCGTTGGTTTTCCCTCAAGAGGAGAGGATGATGCAGCACAAGAGCGTAAGTATTTCCCTCAGTTTTGAGAACCAAGGTATCAATCCAAAGAGGAGGCCACGCACAAGTCCCTCGTACACGCACAAAAGCGATAGCTACTCGCAACCAACGCGATCAGGGGTTGTCAATCCCTTCACGGTCACTTACGAGAGTGAGATCTGATAGAGATAATATTTTTGGTATTTTTGGTATATATATGCAAAGTGAAAAGTAAAAAGCAAAGTAAAAACAAAGCAAGTATAAAAGTGATGGAGATTGATATGATGCGAATAGACCCGGGGGCCATAGGTTTCACTAGTGGCTTCTCTCAAGAGCATAAATATTATACGGTGGGTGAACAAATTACTATTGAGCAATTGACAGAATTGAGCATAGTTATGAGTATATCTAGGTATGATCATGTATATAGGCATCACGTCCGAGACAATCAGACCGAAACGATTCTGCATCTACTACTATTACTCCACTCATCGACCGCTATCCAGCATGCATCTAGAGTATTAAGTTAAAAACAGAGTAACGCCTTAAGCAAGATGACATGATGTAGAGGAATAAATTCATGCAATATGATAAATACCCCATCTTGTTATCCTCGATGGCAACAATACAATACGTGCCTTGCAACCCTTTATGTCACTGGGTAAGGACACCGCAAGATTGAACCCAAAGCCATGCACTTCTCCCATTGCAAGAACTACCAATCTAGTTGGCCAAGCCAAACGGATAATTCGAAGAGACTTGCAAAGATAACTCAATCATACATAAAAGAATTCAGAGAAGATTCAAATATTATTCATAGATAAGCTGGATCATAAACCCACATATCATCAGTCTCAACAAACACACCGCAAAAAGAAGATTGCATCGAATAGATCTCCACGAGAGAGGGGGAGAACATTGCATTGAGATCCAAAAAGAGAGAAGAAGCCATCTAGCTACTAGCTATGGACCCGAAGGTCTGAAGTAAACTACTCACACTTCATCGGAGAGGCTATGGTGTTGATGTAGAAGCCCTCCATGGTGGATGCCCCCTCCGGCGGAGCTCCGGAATAGGCCCCAAGATGGGATCTCATGGATACAGGAAGTTGCGGCGGTGGAATTATGTTTTTGGCTCCTCTTATAATCGTTTGGGGGTACGTGGATATATATAGGAGGAAGGAGTACGTCGGTGGACCGACAGGGGGCCCACGAGGCAGGGGGCGCACCCTGGGGGGGGGGCGCCCCCCACCCTCGTGACCGCCTTTTTCGTTCCTTGGAGTAGGGTCCAAGTCCCCTGGATCACGTTCGGTGAGAAAATCACGTTTCCGAAGGTTTCATTCCGTTTGGACTCCGTTTGATGTTCTGTTTCTTCGAAACACGGAAAAAGGCAAAAAACAGCAATTCTAGGTTGGGCCTCCGGTTAATAGGTTAGTCCCAAAAATAATATAGAAGTGGAAAATAAAGCCCAATATAATCCAAAACAGTAAATAAAGTAGCATGGAGCAATCAAAAATTATAGATACATTGGAGACGTATCACCCGTTGTAACTTCCGACCCATGTATGGCCCATGATGTCTTTTGGCCCATATGAGGCCCTTTGTAACTCTCGGCCCATTAAAGGCCCGAGATGAAACTGGCCCATAATGAACAGTGTATCGCTTTATACCCATTAACGACCCATTATTCCGTCGGCCGTTTCCAGCCCGTGTTAACTTTCGGCCTTCTAAGGGCCCATTTATTCTTGGGCTCATTTCTAGAATTCGGTTAGATACAGTTCGTTACTTGCATGTTCTGTTTGTGGGCCAAATACAGCCCGTGGTTACATTCAGCCCGTTTGTGGCCCGTTAACCCATTGGGCTGTTTTCATAGCGTTATCAAATACGGCCTATTAACGGCCCGTTATGGTCCACGAATAGTAGGGCCCATGTTTGGCGAAATGATTATACGCCCCGTAGAAGGCCCATGGATCCTACGGCCCGTAGAAGGCCAATGGATCCTACGGCCCGTAGAAGGCCCATGGATCATACGGCCCGTAGAAAGTCCGTGGATCCTATGGCCCATAGAAGGCCCATGGATCCTACGGCCCGTAGAAGGCCCATGGATCCTACGGCCCGTAGGAGGCCCATGGTTACAACAGTCCGTGTCTTGCCATGATTATTGTGGCCTAGTTACCAAAAATAGGTTATTGTGGCCACTAGAAAAATGCAGAAAAAGAACTGCAGTGACTACAAGCAAACAACTAAACAAGACAATAAGGAAATAAATAAGCATGCAACTAGCGCTAGCCTATTAGAGCTATTACACATATTACAACCACTGGGCATCAAAGTTTGCCACCAGTGCAAATATAGGAAACAAAGCAGCATATTACATGCACTGGCCGTCAAAATTGGCCACCAGTGCAAATAAACACGGCAGCGAAACAAGTCCATAACTGAAACAACTTCAAAAGAGCTCAAGAAACGTTATCCTGGGTATCCACCATGCTGGCAATAAGCTTAGCAAGCTTATTAGCTTTGTCCTGTTTGGCACTAAAATCCTCCACCGCTTGCTATTGCACGGAAAGTATGCATCCGAATGCTCCGGGGACTTCCGCATGATCATACGCTTCTTGTCGCAAAGATAGCTGATCGATGTCTTTCAACTTGTAGTTGAGACTCAAGAAACTGAACTGATTTAGACAGTGAATTTGAATAGCTTGTGCAAGCGATAGTGGCTAGTAACTCGAACAGTAAACCAAGACAGAACTTTGGGGTTGCCTCACTGTCTTCGAGATAGTTTTCCTTAGCTATTTTATCAGCTTTGTTGGACACCAACAAGGATGTCTCACGATCCTGAACCTTATCTGCATTACTTCCTTTCTCATTGCTTAATAAGGCACTCTTCCACAATATTCTGTCAGCATTCTAAAAGAAGAAACAAGAAGACACATAACAGGTTTAGCATGTACTAGTATATGATACTCATTTCGGTGAACCAGTTCATTAGTAAGGTGGACAAGATTAAACTACCAAGTCTTCTATTGCCAAGTAGTACATTATAAAAGCATAAAACAAACATATATATATCTCCTATGGTCACTGCATTGTCTTGCCAAATCAAAATAGAGACACTGTTCAAATCATATCAGTTCAAGAGAAAGCAACACTGAAAGAATACAAAGCGTGGGAAACTAAACGACACAACAAGATTTCAGATGGGTACCACGGGTCTACATGTACAACAACACTATTCGCCCTGTTATGATGCTAGTAATGTGCATGATATGAGAAGTCAATTGTATACACAATTCAAATTGAAATCAATAGAGCTATTTATAAGAGCAACCCTGTTAAAGAAACATGCGTAAACATACCTGTGGTGCCATTGGAGTTTCCATTGGATCGTTCAATTTAAAAATAAGTTTGTATAAGTAAATACAGTGATACAAGAGCAAAGCAGTATGCACGATAGCAATGAAATATTAAATGAGAACAGTTGTTCTTCAGGTTTAAGCACTTGTTCTAGATGAACAGAGTACAGTAAGACGCAAGCATATAGTACTTAGAATAAAATGAGCTCATATACCTTACCACATTCTTGGTTCGGGACTAGTAAAGAACAAGGCGTTCCCAGTCATCGTCCAGTAAATGTGTCTCAGGAGAACGTAAGGGAATTTGATGAGCTTCTTTGCCAGTGAAGTACGTTTTATTTAGGTAATTCTGATACTTCCACCAAGCATTCTTGAAGATAGCAGAGGTATTAGCACAGGTTACCTCATCCTGAGTTTCCAAACCGTTCCTTCTCTATAGAGAAAAATGGGAAAATTTGTTGTATTATAACCATCATGGAGGTAGAATGTATGGGACAAAGCAAATTAATTGCCATGAATAACATTACTAACACATAACTCCTGGACAAACACCTGCAAGTGGCATTTTCCTTCATCTTCAGTATAATATTTCCATGATGGGAAGATACGCACATAGGATTTAACAACATCAAATGTGATAGATGCTAAACTATGCATGGCTGGTTGTGCTTCCTCCACAGGAATAGGTGTACTAACTGGTGGAGTTGGGGTTCGCAGTGGTAGTACTGGCGCTTTGGGCACTGGAGTCGCCTTACTAACTGCTCTTGTTTGGGAGCTCTGTGGTGGAGATGGTGCTGTGTCAACAGGAACTGGGTTGCTATCTGCTAGAGTTGGGGTTAGATTGGGTGAAGCTGGTTCTCTGTCCATCGCAGTGAGGGTAAAATCTGCGAGAGTCTGGGTTATGTGTGGTAGGGTTGGTTCTCGTGCATGTACAACCGGGGTGCTATCTCCATCATGAGGTAGCACTATTTTATTTGAAGACTTTTTATTTGAAGACTGTGTTTTTACTCCGCTAGATGCTGCAATCACCCGCTCCAATTCAAATGGCTGATAAACAGGAAACATAGTTGAATGTACAAACATTGTATGAGAGACAGATGCAATAGATAGTGTGGAAAAAAGAGGGCATTAAATAGTTGACATGTATATTGTTTAACTAAAATGGATAGCCTGACATAATTTCACATATATGATGTCTATCTAAACTGGATAGCATAGCATAACATAATTCAAAGATATGATGACTAACTAAACAGGATGGCATGACATAATTCACATACATGTTATCTAAGTAACCAGGAACACATGATTTAATTCACATATGTGATTTATATGCTAAGCAGAGGGCATTCGCATATATGATGTCTGGACTAAGAACATGGTGTTGAATATTGTGTATATGATGTCTAAACTATGCAATTCAAGACACCATATGCATGATATGAGTAGTAGAACCGCGCCAAGTTAGAGCATACACCTCGGTGGGGGAATAGGACTGGTCATCTATCTCTGAATCCATCTCTGAGGAGCTATCGGGACCCAAAGAAGAGATCTCGCTTGACTGTGTAGCATGCCTCGCTTTGAAGGCCTTGTTTTCACTCCAGATTTTTCCATCACCCACTCAAATGGCTGATTCACAGGAAGAGTAGTTTAATGCACAAACATTGTCGACAAATGGAAATTTAATGAAGAAAAGGATGGGCTAGATATCATTAAAATATATGATGCCTGGTTAAACAGGATGGCATTGCACATTTCATATATATTATGGCTGGCTAAAAGACATGAGCCTGCATAATTCCCATATATGATATTGAAACTAAATAGGTGGCATTACAGAACATGTCTAAACTAAGCAGATGACATATATGATGTCGAAAGTAGGCACTTCAAGGCAACATATGCATGATATGACTAACATCATCATGCCAAGTAAGAGCAAACACCTTGGGGGTAAATAGGAGTGGTCAGCTGCGTCTGGATCCGCCTTAGAACAGATATCTTCCTCTGGATTACAATCTGGAGAGGGGGGGGGGGAGGGTTTACACATTGAACCCACCATGGAGCGATGTCTGCATGACATTGTATTGCCGCGTAAAACTCTTCTCTTTTTCTCTAATATTCAGCATGACTGTGTACAATATCTGACATGCATACAAAAAAATATAGTGAGATTATGTAAGGGGAGCATGCAGAAATCTAGAGTAATGGTAACAACTAGTGGATGGATTCAAAAATAATGATAGCAGGCTGATGGTTGCTTTAATTTAATAAAAAAACAGATGATGATTTCTTTACTATTTGTGTCCCACCCAAGATGAACAGCATAGGCATACCCTAGGTGAACCAGATATTAGACATAGATACTATTCATTGCTGCCTCGATATGTGCCCCACAACTAATTTAGAACTCACGTTTGGACCTGACTTGGAGTCTAAGAGGTGAACAGGACAATAAAGTAGCACGTAATATTAAGCAATGCATAACATAAGCAGAAACAAAAGAGTGTGACCTCTCTTGTGGACCCGTGTACTCCTGATACGTCTCCAACGTATCTATAATTTTTTATTGTTCCATGCTATTATATTATCTATTTTGGATGTTTAACGGGCTTTAATATACACTTTTATATTATTTTTGGGACTAACCTACTAACCGGAGGCCCCGTGCAAATTGCTTTTTTTTGCCTATTTCAGTGTTTCGCAGAAAAGGAATATCAAACGGAATCCAAACGGAATGATGAAGGAAATATGCCCTAGAGGCAATAATAAAGTTATTATTTATTTCCTTATTTCATGATAAATGTTTATTATTCATGCTAGAATTGTATTAACCGGAAACATAATACATGTGTGAATATATAGACAAACACAGTGTCACTAGTATGCCTCTACTTGACTAGCTCGTTAATCAAAGATGGTTATGTTTCCTAACCATAGACATGAGTTGTCATTTGATTAACGGGATCACATCATTAGGAGAATGATCTGATTGACATGACCCATTCCGTTAGCCTAGCACTTGATCGTTTAGTATGTTGCTATTGCTTTCTTCATGACTTATACATGTTCTGTAACTATGAGATTATGCAACTCCGTTTACGGAGGAACACTTTGGGTGCTACCAAAGCGTCACAACGTAATCGGGTGATTATAAAGGAGTACTACAGGTGTCTCCAAAGGTACATGTTGGGTTGGCGATTTCGAGATTAGGTTTTGTCACTCCGATTGTGGAGAGGTATCTCTGGGCCTTCTCGGTAATACTCATCACCTAAGCCTTGCAAGCATTGTAACTAATGAGTTAGTTATGAGATGATGTATTACGGAACGAGTAAAGAGACTTGCGGTAACGAGATTGAACTAGGTATTGGATACCGACGATCGAATCTCGGGTAAGTAACATACCGATGACAAAGGGAACAACGTATGTCGTTATGCGGTTTGACCGATAAAAGATCTTCGTAGAATATGTAGGAACCAATATGGGCATCCAGGTTCCGCTATTGGTTATTGACCGAGAATAGTTCTAGGTCATGTCTACATAGTTCTCGAACCCGTAGGGTCCGCACGCTTAACGCTTCGATGACAGTTCATAATGAGTTTATAAGTATTGATGCAATCAAGGTTGTTCGGAGTCCCGGATGTGATCACGGACATGACGAGGAGTCTCGAAATGGTCGAGACATAAAGATTCATATATTGGAAGTCTATGTTTGGACATCGGAAGTGTTCCGGGTGAAATTGGGAATTTTACCAAGTACCGGGAGGTTACCGAACCCCGAATGCTAATGGGCCAACATGGGCCTTAGTGGAAAGGAGAAAAGGGGCCCAAGTGCTGGCCGCACCTTTCCCCTTCCCTAGTCCTATTAGGACTAGGAGAGAAGGCGCCTCTCTCTCCCTTCCCACTTGGGGAAACCTAGTTGGACTAGGATTGGGGGAATCCTACTCCTAGTAGGAGTAGGAAACCCTGGTGCGCCTCCTCTCTATGGCGGCCGGCCCTCCCCTTCCCTCCTTTATATACAGGTGGGGCGCCCCATGACACACAAGTTGATCTACGGATCTTTCCTTAGCCGTGTGCGGTGCCCCCTTCCACCATATTCCACCTCGGTCATATCGTCGCGGAGCTTAGGCGAAGCCCTGCGCCGGAGAAGTCATATCGTCGCGGAGCTTAGGCGAAGCCCTGCGTCGGTGGAGCATCATCATCGTCACCACGCCGTCGTCTTGTGGAACTCATCCCGACACTTTCTGGATCGGAGTCGGGGATCGTCATCGAGCTGAGCGTGTGCGAGAACTCGGAGGTGCCGTGACGTTCGGTGCTTGGATCGGTCGGATCGTGAAGACGTACGACTACATCAACAGCGTTGATATAACGCTTCCGCTTACGGTCTCACGAGTGCGTGGGCGGACACTCTTCCCTCTCGTTGCTATGCCATCACCATGGTCTTGCGTGATCGTAGGAAATTTTTGAAATTACTACGCTTTCCCAACAAAGATGGCATCCGAGCCTAGGTTTTTATGGTTTGATGTTATTTGCACGAGTAGAACACAAGTGAGTTGTGGACGATACAAGTCATACGCCTACCAGCATGTCATACTTTGGTTCAGCGGTATTGTTGGACGAGACGATCCGGACCAACCTTACGCGTACACTTACGCGAGACCGGTTCCCTCGGCGTGCTTTGCACATAGATGGCTTGCGGAAGACTGTCTCTCCAACTTTAGTTGAACTGAGTGTGGCTACGCCCGGTCCTTGAGAAGGTTAAACGGAGTCTATTTGACAAACTATCGTTGTGGTTTTGATGCGTAGGTAAGATGAGTTCTTGCTTAAGCCCGTAGCAGCCACGTAAAACTTGCAACAACAAAGTAGAGGACGTCTAACTTGTTTTGCAGGGCATGTTGTGATGTGATATGGTCAAGACATGATGCTAAATTTTATTGTATGAGATGATCATGTTTTGTAACCGAAGTTATCGACAAGCTGGCAGAGCCATATGGTTGTCGCTTTATTGTATGCAATGCAATCGCGATGTAATGCTTTACTTTATTACTAAGCGGTAGTGATAGTCGTGGAAGCATAAGATTGGCGAGACGACAACGATGCTACGATGGAGATCAAGGTGTCGCGCCCGGTGGCGATGGTGATCATGACGGTGCTTGAAGATGGAGATCACAAGCACGAGATGATGATGGCCATATCATATCACTTATATTGATTGCATGTGATGTTTATCCTTTATGCATCTTATCTTGCTTTGATTGACGGTAGCATTATAAGATGATCTCTCACTAAAAATTATCAAGAAGTGTTCTCCCGAGTATGCACCGTTGCGAAAGTTCTTCGTCTTTGAGACACCACGTGATGATCGGGTGTGATAGGCTCTACGTTCAAATACAACGGGTGCAAAACAGTTGCACTGCGGAATACTCAGGTTATACTTGACGAGCTATGCATATAAGATATGACCTCGGAACACGGAGACCGAAAGGTCGAACGTGAATCATATAGTAGATATGATCAACATAGTGATGTTCACCATTGAAACTACTCCGTCTCACGTGATGATCGGACACGGTTTAGTTGATTTGGATCACGTAATCATTTAGATGACTAGAGAGATGTCTGTCTAAGTGGGAGGTTTTTAATATGATTAATTAAACTTAAAATTATCATGAACTTAGTCCTGGTAGTATTTTGCAAATTATGTTGTAGATCAATAGCTCGCGTTGTTGCTTCCCTATGTTTTTATATGTGTTCCTAGAGAAAATTGTATTGAAAAATGTTAGTAGCAATGATGCGGATTGGATCCGTGATCCGAGGTTTATCCTCATTGCTGCCTGGAAGAATTATGTCCTTGATGCACCGCTAGGTAGCGGACCTATTACTGACGGCGGAATCACGGGCGTTATGAACGTTTGACTAGCTCAATATGATGACTACTTGATAGTTTTAGTGCACCATGCTTAACAGCTTAGAATCGGGACTTCAAAGACGTTTTGAACGTCATGGACCATATGAGATGTTCCAAGAATTGAAGTTAATATTTCAAGCAAATACCCGAGTTGAGAGATATGAAGTCTCCAACAAGTTCTATAGCTAAAAGATGAAGGAGAATCGCTCAACTAGTGAGCATGTGCTCAGATTGTGCAGGTACTTCAATTGCTTGAATCAAGTGGGAGTTAATCTTCCGGATAAGGCGGTGATTGACAGAATTCTCTAGTCACCATCACTAAGTTACTAGAACTTCGTGATGAACTATAGTATGCAAGGGATGACGAAACGATTCCCGAGCTCTTCGTGATGTTGAAATCGACGAAGGTAGAAATCAAGAAAGAGCATCAAGTGTTGATGATTGACAAGACCACTAGTCTCAAGGAAAAGGGCAAAGGGAAGAAGGGAACTTCAAGAAGAGCGGCAAGCAAGTTGCTGCTCGAGTGAAGAAGCCCAAGTCTGGACCTAAGCACGAGACTAAGTGCTTTTTGCTGCAATGGAACTGGTCACTAGAAGCGGAACTACCCCAAGTATTTGGCGGATAAGAAGGATGGCAAAGTGAACAAAGGTATATTTGATATACTGATTATTGATGTGTATTTTACTAGTGTTCGTAGCAGCCCTCGGTATTTGATCTTGGTTCAGTTGCTAAGAGTAGTAACTTGAAACGGAGTTGCCGAATGAACGAAACTAGTTGAAGGGAAGTGACGATGAGTGTTGGAAGTAGTTCCAAGATTGATATGATCATCATCGCACACTCCCTATACTTTCGGGATTAGTGTGGAACCTAAATAAGTGTTATTTGGTGTTGAGCATAAATATGATTTGATCATGTTTATTGCAATACGGTTATTCATTTAAGTAAGAGAATAAATTGTTGTTACATTTACATGAATAAAACCTTATATGGTTACACACCCAATGAAAATGGTTTATTGGATCTCGATCATAGTGATACACATATTCATAATATTGAAACCAAAAGATGCAAAGTTAATAATGATAGTGCAACTTATTTGTGGCACTGCCGTTTGGGGTCATATCGGTGTAAAGCACATGAAAAAACTCCATAAAGATGGATTTTCGAAATCACTTGGTTATGAACCGTTTGATGCTTGCGAACCGTGCCTTTTGGGCAAGATGACTGAAACTCCGTTGTTCGGAACAATGGAACGAGCAACAAACTTGTTGGAAATAATACATACCGATGTATGCGATCCAATGAGTGTTGATGCTCGTGGCAAGTATCGTTATTTTCTGACCTTCACAAAATGATTTGAGCAGATATGGGTATATCTTCTTGATGAAACATAAAGTCTGAAATAGTTGAAAAGTTCAAAGAATTTCAGAGTGAAGTAGAAAATCATCGTAACAAGAAAAATAAAGTTTCTGCGATCTGATCGTGGAGATGAATATTTGAGTTACGAGTTTGGTCTTCAATTAAAAAAAAGTGGAATAGTTTCACAGCTCACGCCACCTGGAACACCACAACGTTATGGTGTGTCCGAACGTCGTAACCGTACTTTATTTTGATATGGTGCGATCAATGATGTGTCTTACCGATTTACCAATATTGTTTTGGGGTTATGCATTAGAGACAATTTGCATTCACGTTTAATAGGGCACCATCTAAATCCGTTGAGATGACACCGTATGAACTATGGTTTAGCAGTAAACCTAAGCTGTCATTTCTTAAAGTTTGGAGTTGTGATGCTTATGTGAAAAAGTATTTCACCTGATAAGCTCGAACCCAAATCGGAGAAATGCGTCTTCATAGAATACCCAAAGGTAACTATTGGGTACACCTTCTATCACAGATCCAAAAGCAAGATATTTGTTGCTAAGATGGATCCTTTCTAGAGAAGAAGTTTCTCTCGAAAGAAGTGAGTGGGAGGAAAGTAGAAACTTGATGAGGTAATTGTACCTTCTCCCTTATTGGAAAGTAGTTCATCACAAAAATCAGTTCTAGTGATTCCTACACCAATTAGTGAGGAAGTTAATGATGATGATCATGAAACTTCAGATCAAGTTGCTACCAAACCTCGTAGGTCTTCCAGAGTAAGATCCGCACTTGAGTGGTACGGTAATCATGTTCCGGAAGTCATGTTACTAGACCATGATGAACCTACGAACTATGAGGAAGCGATAATGAGCCCAGATTCCATGAAATGGCTTGAGGCCATAAAATCTGAGAAAGGATCCATATATGAGAACAAAGTGTGGACTTTGGTTGACTTGCTCGATGATCGACAAGTCAAGTTAAATAAATGGATCTTCAAGAGGAAGACAGAATCTTGATAGTAGTGTTACTATCTACAAAGCTCGACTTGTCGCAAAAAGGTTTTCGACAAAATTTCAAAGTGTTGACTACAATGAGATTTTCTCAACTGTAGCGATGCTTAAAGTCTGTCCGAATCATGTTAGCAATTGCCACATTTTATGAAATCTGGCAAATGGATGTCAAGACTACATTCTTTAATGGATTTATTAAAGAAGAGTTGTATATGATACAACCAGAAGGTTTTATCAATCCTAAAGGAGCTAACAAAATGTGCAAGCTCCAAATGATCCATCTATGGACTGGTGCAAGCATCTCGGAGTTGGAATAAACGCTTTGATAGTGTGATCAAAGCATATGGTTTTATCTGAGACTTTTGGAGAAGCACGTATTTACAAGAAAGTGAGTGGGAGCACTACAACATTTCGATAAGTATATGTGAATGACATATTGTTGATCGGAAATAATGTAGAATTATTACGCAAAGCATAAAGGAGTATTTGAAAGGAGTTTTTCAAAGAAAGACCTCGGTGAAGCTGCTTACATATTGAGCATCAAGATCTATAGAGATAGATCAAGGCGCTTGATAAGTTTTTCAATGAAGTACATACCTTGTCAAGATTTTGAAGTAGTTCAAAATGGAACAGCCAAAGAAAGAGTTCTTGCACGTGTTACAAAGTGTGAGATTGAGTAAGACTCAAAACCCGACCACGGCAGAAGATAGAAAAAGAATGAAAGTCATTCCCTATGCATCAGCCATAGGTTCTATAAAGTATGTCATCTTTGTGTACCAAGATCTATTGCATACCCTACCACTATGCTTGGCAAGGAGTGCAATAGTGATCTAGGAGTAGATCAATGGACAGCGGTCAAAATTATCCTTAGTAGAATAAGGATATGTTTCTCGATTATGGAAGTGACAAAAGGTTAGGTAAGTAAAGGATTACGTCAATGCAAGTTTTGACACCGATCTGGATGACTCTAAGTCACGATCTAGATACATATTGAAAGTGGGAGCAATTAGCTAGAGTAGCTCAAATGCGAGCATTGTAGACATAGAGATTTGCAAAATACTTACGGCTCTGAATGTATGCAGACCCGTTGACTAAAATCATCTCACAAGCAAAACATGATCACACCTTAGTACTCTTTGGGTGTTAATCACATAGCGATGTGAACTAGATTCTCGACTCTAGTAAACCCTTTGGGTGTTGGTCACATATCGATGTGAACTATGGGTGTTAACCACATATAGATGTGAACTATTGATGTTAAATCACATGGCGATGTGAACTAGATTATTGACTCTAGTGCAAGTGGGAGACTGAAGGAAATATGCCCTAGAGGCAATAATAAAGTTATTATTTATTTCCTTATTTCATGATAAATGTTTATTATTCATGCTAGAATTGTATTAACCGGAAACATAATACATGTGTGAATATATAGACAAGCAGAGTGTCACTAGTATGCCTCTACTTGACTAGCTCGTTAATCAAAGATGGTTATGTTTCCTAACCATAGACATGAGTTGTCATTTGATTAACGGGATCACATCATTAGGAGAATGATCTGATTGACATGACCCATTCCGTTAGCCTAGCACTTGATCGTTTAGTATGTTGCTATTGCTTTCTTCATGACTTATACATGTTCACGTAACTATGAGATTATGCAACTCCGTTTACCGGAGGAACACTTTGGTGCTACCAAACGTCACAACGTAATCTGGGTGATTATAAAGGAGTACTACAGTGTCTCCAAAGGTACATGTTGGGTTGGCGTATTTGAGATTAGGTTTTGTCACTCCGATTGTCGGAGAGGTATCTCTGGGCCTTCTCGGTAATACTCATCACCTAAGCCTTGCAAGCATTGTAACTAATGAGTTAGTTATGAGATGATGTATTACGGAGCGAGTAAAGAGACTTGCGATAGCGAGATTGAACTAGGTATTGGATACCGACGATCGAATCTCGGGTAAGTAACATACCGATGACAAAGGGAACAACGATGTCGTTATGCGGTTTGACCGATAAAAGATCTTCGTAGAATATGTAGGAACCAATATGGGCATCCAGGTTCCGCTATTGGTTATTGACCGAGAATAGTTCTAGGTCATGTCTACATAGTTCTCGAACCCGTAGGGTCCGCACGCTAACGCTTCGATGACAGTTCATAATGAGTTTATAAGTATTGATGCACCGAAGGTTGTTCGAGTCCGGATGTGATCACGGACATGACGAGGAGTCTCGAAATGGTCGAGACATAAAGATTCATATATTGGAAGTCTATGTTTGGACATCGGAAGTGTTCCGGTGAAATTGGGAATTTTACCAAATGCAAGGGAGGTTACGGAACCCCGGAATGCTAATGGGCCAACATGGGCCTTAGTGGAAAGGAGAAAAGGGGCCCAAGTGCTGGCGCACCTTTCCCCTTCCCTAGTCCTATTAGGACTAGGAGAAGGCGCCCCCTCTCTCTCCCTTCCCACTTGGGGAAACCTAGTTGGACTAGGATTGGGGGAATCCTACTCCTAGTAGGAGTAGGAAACCCTGGTGCGCCTCCTCTCTATGGCCGTCCAGCCCCTCCCTTCCCTCCTTTATATCTGAGGGCAGGCGCCCATGACACACAAGTTGATCTACGGATCTTTCCTTAGCCGTGTGGTGCCCCTTCCACCATATTCCACCTCGGTCATATCGTCGCGGAGCTTAGGCGAAGCCTGCGCCGGAGAAGTCATATCGTCAGCGGAGCTTAGGCGAAGCCCTGCGTCGGTGGAGCATCATCATCGTCACCACGTCGTCGTCTTGTGGAACTCATCCCGACACTTTGCCGGATCGGAGTCCGGGGATCGTCATCGAAATTTGAACGATGCAGAACTCGGAGGTGCCGTGACGTTCGGTGCTTGGATCGGTCGGATCGTGAAGACGTCTGACTACATCAACAGCGTTGATATAACGCTTCGCCACGGTCTACGAGGGTACGTGGACGGACACTCTTCCCTCTCGTTGCTATGCCATCACCATGGTCTTGCGTGATCGTAGGAAAATTTTTGAAATTACTATGTTTCCCAACAAATGAAACCTTCGGGAGAGTTATTTTTGGAACAAACGCAATCCAGGAGACTTGGAGTGGACGTCAAGGAAGCAACGAGGCGGCCACGAGGCAGGGAGGCAAGCCCAGGGGGGTAGGCGCGCCCCCACCCTCATGGGCCCCTCGTGGCTCCCCCGACCGACTTCTTTCACCTATATATACTCATATACCCTGAAAACATCTGAGAGCACCACGAACCCCTATTTCCACTGCCGCAACCTTCTGTACCCCTGAGATCCCATCTTGGGGCCTTTCCGGCCCTCCATGGGGGGAATCGATCACGGAGGGCTTGTACATCAACACCATAGCCTCTCTGATGATGTGTGAGTAGTTTAGCTCAGACCTTCGGGTCCATAGTTATTATCTAGATGGCTTCTTCTCTCTCTTTGGATCTCAATACAAAGTTCTCCTCAATATTCTTGGAGATCTATTCGATGTAATTCTTTTTGCGGTGTGTTTGTCGAGATCCGATGAATTGTGGGTTTATGATCAAGATTATCTATGAAAAATATTTGAATCTCCTCTGAATTCTTTTACGTATGATTTGATACTTGCAATGGGAGAAGTGCTTAGCTTTGGGTTCAATCTTGTGGTGTCCTTTCCCAGTGGCAGCAGGGGCAGCAAGGCACGTCTTGTATTGTTGCCATCGAGGATAAAAAGATGGGGTTTATATCATATTGCTTGAGTTTATCCCTCTACATCATGTCATCTTGCTTAATGCGTTACTCCGCTCTTATGAACTTAATACTCTAGATGCATGCTGGATAGCGGTCGATGTGTGGAGTAATAGTAGTAGATGCAGATCGTTTCGATCTACTTGACAAGGACGTGATGCCTATATACATGATCATTCCTAGATATTCTCATAACTATGCGCTTTTCTATCAATTGCTCAACAGTAATTTGTTCACCCACCGTAGATATGCTATCTTGAGAGAAGCCACTAGTGAAACCTATGGCCCCCGGGTCTATTTTCCATCATATAAGTTTCCGATCTATTTAATTTTGCAATCTTTACTTTTCAATCTACACCATAAAAATACCAAAAATATTTATCTTACTATCATTATCAGATCTCACTTTTGCAAGTGGCCGTGAAAGGACTGACAATCCCTTTATCGCATTGGTTGCAAGGTTCTTATTTGTTTGTGTAGGTACAAGGCGACTTCAGTGTAACCTCCTACTGGATTGATACCTTGGTTCTCAAAAACTGAGGGAAATACTTATGCTACTTTGCTGCATCACCCTTTCCTCTTCAAGGGAAAACCAACGCATGCTCAAGAGGTAGCAAGAAGGATTTCTGGCGCCGTTGCCTGGGAGGTGTACACCAAGTCAAGTCAAGATTTGATCTCCCGACAATGAGCCATTTCTGGCGCCGTTGCCGGGGAGACTTACGCCAAGTCAAATCAAGACATACCAAGTACCCATCACAAACACTTATCCCTCGCATTACATTATTTGCCATTTGCCTCTTGTTTTCCTCTCCCCCACTTCACCCTTGCCGTTTTATTCGCCTCCTCTTTTCCGTTCGCCTCTTTTCGCTTGCTTCTCGTTTGCTTGTGTGTTGGATTGCTTGCTTGTCGCAATGGCTCAAGACAATACTAAATTGTGTGATTGTTCCAATACCAACAACAATGATTTTCCTAGCACTCCGATTGCTCCTATTACCGATGCTGAATCTTGTGAAATTAATGCTGCCTTGTTGAATCTTGTCATGAAAGATCAATTCTCTGGCCTTCCTAGTGAAGATGCCGCTACACATCTAAACCACTTTGTTGATTTGTGCGATATGCAAAAGAAGAAAGACGTGGATAATGCTATTGTTAAATTCAAGTTATTTCCGTTTTCGCTTAGAGATCGTGGTAAAACTTGGTTCTCTTCTTTGCCTAAAAATAGTATTGATTCGTGGAATAAGTGCAAAGATGCTTTTATCTCTAAGTATTGTCCTCCCGCTAAGATCATCTCTCTTAGAAACGATATTATGAATTTTAAGCAACTTGATCATGAGCATGTTCACAAGCTTGGGAGAGGATGAAATTAATGATACGTAATTGCCCTACACATGGTTTGAATTTGTGGATGATTATACAAAAAAATTATGCCGGATTGAATTTTGCTTCTAGAAATCTTTTAGATTCGGCCACGGGAGGCACTTTTATGGAAATCACTTTAGGAGACTCTACTAAAATCCTAGATAATATTATGGTTAATTATTCTCAATGGTACACCGAAAGATCCACTAGTAAAATGGTTCATGCGATTGAAGAGATAAATGTTTTGAGTGGAAAGATGGATGAACTTATGAAATTGTTTGCTAATAAGAGTGTTTCTTCCGATCCTAATGATATGCCTTTGTCCACTTTGATTGAGAATAATAATGAATCTATGGATGTGAATTTTTTTGGTAGGAACAATTTTGGTAACAACGCGTATAGAGGAAACTTTAATTCTAGGTCATTCCCTAGTAATTCCTCTAATAATTTTGGTAATTCCTACAACAACTCCTATGGAATTTTAATAAGATGCCCTCTGATTTTGAGACTAGTGTTAAAGAATTTATGAATTCACAAAAGAATTTCAATACTTTGCTTGAAGAAAAATTGCTTAAGGTTGATGAATTGGCTAGGAAAGTGGATAGAATTTCTCTTGATGTTGATTCTTTGAAACTTAGATCTATCCCACCTAAGCATGATATCAATGAGTCTCTCAAAGCCATGAGAATTTCCATTGATGTGTGCAAAGAAAGAACCGCTAGGATGCGTGCTAAAAACGATTGCTTTATAGCGTGTTCTTCTAGTTTTCATGATAAAATAATGATGATGATCTAAAAGTAATTGATGTATCTCATATTAAATCTTTGTTTTCCAATATGAATCTTGATAATGATGGGACTGGAGATGAGTCAACTTTAGTTAAAAGACGTCCCAATGATTCAGAGTTTTTAGATCTAGATGCAAAAATTGGTAAAAGTGGGATTGAAGAGGTCAAAACTTTACATAGCAATGAACCCACTATTTTGGATTTCAAGGAATTTAATTATGATAATTGCTCTTTGATAGATTGTATGTCCTTGTTGCAATCCGTGTTAAATTCTCCTCATGTTTATAGTCAAAATAAAGCTTTTACCAAACATATCGTTGATGCTTTAATGCAATCTTATGAATAAAAACTTGAATTAGAAGTTTCTATACCTAGGAAACTTTATGATGAGTGGTAACCTACTATTAAAATTAAGATTAAAGATCATGAATGCTATGCTTTGTGTGATTTGGGTGCTAGTGTTTCCACGATTCCTAAAACTTTGTCTGATATGCTAGGTTTCCATGAATTTGATGATTGTTCTTTAAACTTGCATCTTGCGGATTCCACCATTAAGAAACCTATGGGAAGGATTAATGATGTTCTTATTTTTGCAAATAGGAATTATGTGCCCGTAGGTTTTATTGTTCTTGATATAGATTGCAATCCTTCATGTCCTATTATTCTTGGTAGACCTTTCCTTAGAACGACTGGTGCAATTATTGATATGAAAGAAGGAAATATTAGGTTCCAATTTCCATTAAGGAAAGGCATGGAACACTTTCCCAGGAAGAAAACTAAATTACCTTATGAATCTATTATGAGAGCCACCTATGAATTGCATACCAAAGATGGTAATACCTAGATCTATTCTTGTTTTTATGCCTAGCTAGGGGTGTTAAACGATAGCGCTTGTTGGGAGGCAACCCAATTTTATTTTTGTTCCTTGCTTTTTGTTCATGTTTAGTAATAAATATTTCATCTAGCCTCTTGTTAGATGTGGTTTTATGTTAAGTTAGTGTTTGTGCCAAGTAAAACCTATAGGATCTTCTTGGGTGATAATTATTTGATCTTGCTGAAAAAGTCAGAAACTTTCTGCTCACGAAAACAATTGTTAAAAATCACCAGAAAGTGATAAAATACTGATTCCAATTGAAGTAGACCAATAATAAAATTATCTAGGTCTTCCTATTTTCGTAGATTTTTCTGAGTTATAAAAGTTTGCGTTTGATAGAGATTACTACAGATTGTTCTGTTTTTGATAGATTCAGTTTTTCGTGTGTTGTTTGCTTATTTTGATGAATCTATGGCTAGTATCGGGAGGTATGAACCATAGAGAAGTTGTAATACAGTAGGTGTAACACCAATATAAATAAATAATGAGTTCATTACAGTACCTTGAAGTGGTGGTTTGTTTTATTTCGCTAACGGAGCTCATGAGATTTTCTGTTGAGTTTTGTGTTGTGAAGTTTTCATGTTTTTGGGTAAAGATTTGATGGATTTTGGAACAAGGAGTGGCAATTGCCTAAGCTTGGAGATTCCCAAGGCACCCAAGGTAAAATTCAAGGACAACCAAAATCCTAAGCTTGGGGATGCCCCGGAAGGCATCCCCTCTTTCGTCTTCGTCTATCGGTAACTTTACTTGGAGCTATATTTTTATTCACCACATGATATGTGTTTTGCTTGGAGCGTCTTGTATGATTTGAGTCTTTGCTTTTTATTTTAACACAATCATCCTTGTTGTACACACCTTGTGGGAGAGACATACATGAATCGGAATTTATTAGAATACTCTATGTGCTTCACTTATATCTTTTGAGCTAGATAATTTTGCTCTAGTGCTTCACTTATATCTTTTTAGAGCACGGTGGTGGTTTTATTTTATAGAAATTATTGACCTCTCATGATTCACTCATATTATTTGAGAGTCTTTTAGAATATAATGGTAGTTTTCTTTGGTAGAAATCTTAGTCCTAAAGTAATGAGCATCCAAGATAGGTATAATAAAAACTATCATATAGAGTGCATTGAATACTATGAGAATTTTGATTCTTGATGATTGTTTTGAGATATGAAGATGGTAATATTAGAGTCATGCTATTTGAGTAGTTATGAATTTGAGAAATACTTGTGTTGAAGTTTGTGATTCTCGTAGCATGCACGTATGGTGAACCGTTATGTGATGAAGTTGGAGCATGATTTATTTCGTGATTGTCTTCCTTATGTGTGGAGGTCAGGATCGCGCGATGGTTAATTCCTACCAACCCTTCCCCTAGGAGCATGCGTGTAGTACTTTGTTTTGATGACTTGTAGATTTTTGCGATAAGTATGTGAGTTCTTTATGACTAATGTTGAGTCCATGGATTATATGCACTCTCGCCCTTCCACCATTGCTAGCCTCTCTATTACCGCGCAACTTTCGCCGGTATCATACACCCACCATATACCTTCCTCAAAACAGCCATCATACCTACCTATTATGGCATTTCCATAGCCATTCCGAGATATGTTGCCATGCAACTTTCCACCGTTCCGTTTACTATGACACGCTCCATCATTGTCATATTGCTTTGCATGATCATGTAGTTGACATCGTATTCGTGGCAAAGCCACCATTCATAATATTTTCGTACATGTCACTCTTTATTCATTGCATATCCCGGTACACCGCTGGAGGCATACACATAGAGTCATATTTTGTTCTAAGTATCGAGTTTTAATTCTTGAGTTGTAAGTAAATTAAAGTGTGATGATCATCATTATTAGAGCATTGTCCCAAGTGAGGAAATGATGATGGAGACTATGATTCCCCCACAAGTCATGATGAGACTCCGGACGAAAAATAAAAAAAGGGGGAAAATAGGCCATAAAAAGAGAAAATGCCCAAACAAATAAAAAAATGAGAGAAAAAGAGAGAAGGGACAATGTTACTATCCTTTTACCACACTTGTGCTTCAAAGTAGCACCACGATCTTCATGATAGAGAGTCTCTTATTTTGTCACTTTCATATACTAGTGTGAATTTTTCATTATAGAACTTGGCTTGTATATTCCAATGATGGGCTTCCTCAAAGTGCCCTAGGTCTTCGTGAGCAAGCAAGTTGGATGCACACCCACTTAGTTTCCTTTTGAGTTTTCATACACTTATAGCTCTAGTGCATCCGTTGCATGGCAATCCCTACTCACTCACAATGATATCTATTGATGGGCATCTCCATAGCCCGTTGATGCGCCTAGTTGATGTGAGACTATCTTCTCCTTTTGTCTTCTCCACAACCACCATATTCTATTCCACCTATAGTGCTATGTCCATGGCTCACGCTCATGTATTGCGTGAAGATTGAAAAAGTTTGAGAACACTAAAGTATGAAACAATTGCTTGGCTGAAACCGGGGTTGTGCATGATTTAAATATTTTGTGTGATGAAGATAGAGCATAGCTAGACTATATGATTTTCTAGGGATAACTTTCTTTAGCCATGTTATTTTGAGAAGACATGATTGCTTTGTTAGTATGCTTGAAGTATTTTACTTTTATGTCAATATTAAACTTTTGTTTTGAATCTTTCGGATCAGAACATTCATGCCACAATAAAGAAAATTACATTGAGAATTATGCTAGGTAGCATTCCACATCAAAAATTCCGTTATTATCATTTACCTACTCGAGGACGAGCAGGAATTAAGCTTGGGGATGCTTCATACGTCTCCAACGTATCTATAATTTTTTATTGTTCCATGCTATTATATTATCTGTTTTGGATGTTTAATGGCCTTTAATATACACCTTTATATTATTTTTGGGACTAACCTACTAACCGGAGGCCCAGTGCAAATTGTTGTTTTTTTGCCTATTTCAGTATTTCGCAGAAAAGGAATATCAAATGGAATCCAAACGGAATGGAACCTTCAGGAGAGTTATTTTTGGAACAAACGCAATCCAGGAGACTTGGAGTGGACGTCAAGGATGCAACGAGGCGACCACGAGGCAGGGAGGCGCGCCCCACCCTCATGGGCCCCTCTTGGCTCCCCCGTCCGACTTCTTTCGCCTATATATACTCATCTGAGAGCACCACGAAACCCTATTTCCACCGCCGAAACCTTCTGTACGCGTGAGATCTCATCTTGGGGCCTTTTCCGGCGCTCCGGCGGAGGAGGAATCGATCACGGAGGGCTTCTACATCAACACCATAGCCTCTCCGATGATGTGTGAGTAGTTTACCTCAGACCTTCGGGTCCATAGTTATTAGCTAGATGGATTATTCTCTCTCTTTGGATATCAATACAAAGTTCTCCTCGATCTTCTTGGAGATCTATTCGATGTAATTCTTTTTGCGGTGTGTTTGTCGAGATCCGATGAATTGTGGGTTTATGATCAATATTATCTATGAACAATATTTGAATCTCCTCTGAATTCTTTTATGTATGATTTGATATCTTTGCAAGTCTCTACGAATTATCAGTTTGGTTTGGCCTACTAGATTGATCTTTCTTGCAATGGGAGAAGTGCTTAGCTTTGGGTTCAATCTTGCGGTGTCCTTTCCCAAAGGATGTGAGGGGCAGCAAGGCACGTGTTGTATTGTTGCCATCGAGGATAAAAAGATGGGGTTTATATCATATTGCTTGAGTTTATCCCTCTACATCATGTCATCTTGCTTAATGCGTTACTCCGTTCTTATGAACTTAATACTCTAGATGCATGTTGGATAGCGGTCGATGTGTGGAGTAATAGTAGTAGATGCAGAATCATTTCGATCTACTTGACACGGACATGATGCCTATATACATGATCATGCCTAGATATTCTCATAACTATGCACTTTTCTATCAATTGCTCGACAGTAATTTGTTCACCCACCGTAGATATGCTATCTTGAGAGAAGCCACTAGTGAAACCTATGACCCCCGGGTCTATTTTCCATCATATAAGTTTCCGATCTATTTTATTTTGCAATCTTTACTTTTCAATCTATATCATAAAAATACAAAAAATATTTATCTTACTATCTTTATCAGATCTCACTTTTGCAAGTGGTCGTGAAAGGATTGACAACCCCTTATTGCATTGGTTGCAAGGTTCTTATTTGTTTGTGTAGGTACAAGGCGACTTGTGTGTAACCTCCTACTGGATTGATAACTTGGTTCTCAAAATCTGAGGGAAATACTTACGCTGCTTTGCTGCATCACCCTTTCCTGTTCAAGGGAAAACCAATGCATGCTCAAGAGGTAGCAACTCCTCAGGTTCATCTGCTGAGTCGATGATGGTGATGTCGTTGCGGTGGGTGCCGGCGGCAGGGAAGGGGGTCTGAGGCGGCGAAAGATGGTCAGGAGTCGTGATGTCTGGTTTGGTGGATGCTTCTGTCGATGGAGCAGCTCAGGTTAGGTGGACGATGTCGCGGCAGGAGCAGGACAAACCACACAAAGTTTTCTTCGACACCTACCTGTAACTGAAGTAATTATGTAAGGGCTCATTTGGCTTGCTTCATTCTAAAAACGCAGGGATAGGAGGAAAAACACCGGAATAGGATAGGAATGCACATGGGAAACAGAGCATTTGTGAACACAGGATTTACATCAACTTGGGTGTTTGGTTCACGAGTGAATTGGAGGAGCAGAGGAATGCAAAGAAACATGGCCAAAATAAAGTGAAACCATATGAAAGCGTGTACAGTTAGAATGTTATTACGCCACTAATGCACTTGGTCTTGTTTTCATGCATAGGATTTTGAAAAGTAGGTCGAGGTGGATGTTTTGCTCCATTCCTTTCAACAAAATGCATGAATAATTGAATAGTAGAGTGCCATAGGAAAATTTCCTATTGCTATGTTTTTCCGTTGAAGCAAAATAGCCCTAATGGATCGACATGAATGTAGAGTAATAAGTGATGCGACAAGTGTACAACCTCTTTGCCGTAGCCGTGTCGACCTCAGCATCATTGGGTTGGTCGCCGAAGAAGTTGAGGCAGAGGTGGCTGTCGGAGGTGTGGAGGAAGATTTGAGGCATCTGTAGACGGCGTACATGGCACTGCTCTGTTGAGATGGATCGTTCTGTCATTGGAGTCCCTCCGGTGAGCCGTAAGACGTCAATGCTGAAGCAGCACAAGACAGACATCGTTAATCTCAAGTGGAATTCTAATAGCATCTCCAATAGATGATGTAAAATGCATTACCAAAAAGTGATAGATGTAAAATTTACATCACCAAAAACCACCTGACTACAACAGATGAGGTAAAAACTGTTGACTCTGAACTTAACTGTCGAAACTGCACATGGGATAGTCTAGGGAAGGCCTGCAATTCATCTTCAACCTGCACCCCCCTGAGCCGCCAGCCACCACCGGCCGAACCACGCGCCGCCTCGCCGCCCCGAAACAACTCCCCAGCCCCGGTCCGCCTCCCCGAAACAACTCCCCACCGTCGGTCCGCCGCCGCCCCGGCCAACCCTCTAGCCCCCTCGCCAAGCTTTTTCTCCGGCGATCCCCACACCACTGGCCCACCAACACGCCCCTCCCCCACCACCAGCGAGCAGCACCCCACCCAGAACCCTAAGATAGATAGTGGGGTACCTCTCATGAGCCCCCCCTCCCATGGGTGGTTCTTCCTTAACTCCGGCGAGACCCCCCACCCCCTGAAAAATCGACTGACCCAAAATTCGATTCATTCCACTGAAGTGTAGCTAAATTGGAGCAGAGCAGCAACACGAGCAAGGGGGAGAGCAGCAGCGCGAGCGAGCGAGCGAGAGCCGGAGCAGCAGCAGCTGGGCGAGCGAGCGAGAGCCGGAGCAGCAGCAGCAGCGCGAGCGAGCGAGCGAGAGCCGGAGCAGCAGCAGCAGATCCGGCTGGTATGGACGCCGCCGCCGAAGGGGCCTCGCACTGGGGGAGAGCCGCCGTGGAGATGTCGCCCGCGGTGCCGGCTTCGAGGTAGCCGCTCCATGGGGGTGTGGATGGAGCACCGTCGGCGCCGGGAGGTCAAGTTAAGGAGAAGGTGTGATGCGATGAGTGTACAACCTCTTTGGTGGCAAAGCCGAGTAGGCCTCGGCTTTGTCCGAGGAGTCGATGAGGATGCAGCGGTTTCGGTGGAGCAGGGTAAGGCGGCGCTGTGGGGATGGAGCAGCCGCGATAGACGAGGCGATCATTGGAGCAGCTCCTTGGAGGTGGAGGACGGGGCGGCTGGACCGGCAGGACGACGGGATGGACGACGGATCCTCATCCGGGGAGGTGGATGAGGGACGTCGAGCTGTTGCGGTGGATGACGTCGTCGGGGAAGAGGCTCCGGCTGGGCAGCGGTGAGGTGGCGGACGGAGGAGGGTGGGGTTTCGCGGCTGGAGCGGAGAGGTTATGGCAGCCAGATTTTGAATGGCGAAAAGGAAGAGATGGGAGGGGGGAACCATGACTTAGAGACGCGCTTGTCCAAAATGTAGGGTGTGTTACAAAAGTGCCCCCACCAATTTGAACTAGCATCCCTTTCGGCTCAGGGTTAGAAGGGGGATTTCGCGTGTCGGGATTTGGCGGCTGGAGGGAGCTTTCGCGCGCGTTGTAATTTCGGGATAGCAAGGCGCGGGTTGTGAAGGCGACAGTTTTGGGAGCACGATATCTGAATTTCCGGGATATAACAAGGCGCGGGTTGAATTTTAGGAACAAGCCTAACATGTAATATTGTATTTGTACGTACAAAATCAATTCGCACTTTCCTCAGTGAAAAAAAAATGAAAAAATAAAAACTATTCACACCACACAAAGAGAGAGTCTTGTCCCGTTTTAATATACAAATGATATTCAAAGCTACTCCCTCCTTCCATCTATATAGGGCCTAATACGTTTTTCGAGGCTAACTTTGACCAAATATTAGAGCAATAATATATGACATGCAACTTACACAAAGCACATGCTTAAATTCGTGTGAAAGGAGCTTTCATTGATATAATTTTCACATTGTGCATGTCATGTACTATTAATCTTGTCAATAGTCAAAGGCGGTCTTAAAAAATGCATTAGGCCCTATATAGATGGAAGGAGGGAGTATGGATCCATGTTATGTCTGTATAATGCATGTAACCTACTCATGCCAACATTTTAGTGCATTCCAAATGTCTATACTACCGCTGCAATTCGAACTGAATTTGAATTTGTTTCTCTATTCAATAATAATCGACAATCATGATTGTTGCCAACTTCAACCATCATTTGTGTATTACCTTAACAACACACCACATGATTACTATAGAGGCAGATATGAACTATGCGTACTATATGAACTCGAATTCAGTTTTTTGAATACACTTGATGTTGATTCCAAATAATAGTACATTTGATGTACTAACTAGATATTCATAATATAAACCATGTTCCATACGTACACCGTGTTTATCACACAAAGTATAGTGCCCCGCCCCTACATTATGACAAGCATTTAGCCCTGAGCTGCAAAAGCCACACATTAGCCCAAATTATAATCAATGTTCTACATTATGATATCTTCTTCACGTATCCGTATCCACTTTTTTATAAAGAATTATGATCCATGTTCGTCTTTAACACCTTCACGATCCTCTTCTCTTTGTAGCTAGCTAGCGCTAATTTTCTATCGTACATGCACACGCCCGCCCCCCTCTCACCCTCCCTCATCGTCCCCTCCATCACGCACGTTCGTTATTTCTCTTTAGGTCGTTCACCCGCGGTGTGTGTAGGCCCCCCGGCTCCTTCTTTCCGCCACACACCGGTCGATATACCTCTCTAGCCAAGTGTTCGTACCACAAACACATACTTCCCCTCTTCTCTTCTCACCGTCCTCGCCCCCTATGTCCAATACGGTTCCACGCAGGTGCACACTCCCGCCCCTCTTTTCATCGATCTCATACTCGTATACTCCTCCCCCCTCGGCATGGTAGGCCTCTCGCACCACCTCCTAGCCGCACTCTCTCCCCCTGTCTGTCTCTCTGGACCTTATTTTCTTCCAACACATGCATGCATGTATACGTACCAATCTCCCTACATATAGCCAGGTCGACTATAATTCGTTTTCCCCACGCATCGATAGACTTACCTCACTAGTTATGTCTCTCCCTTTCTCGGACACACGACAGTTAATCTTCCTATGTAGTTACGTATGCTTACCTCAACCATATCGTCTCCCCTCATCATCCTTTCATACCTCCCGACCCGTCTCTCACACGCACGTGCATTGACAGACAGGCATCCCTGGCCCTCTCTTATTGATATTGCACTCGTACCCTCCGTTTGTCTAGCAGGCCTCTCCCACCATTTGTGAGATGCCACTTGATACGTCTCCGTCGTATCTATAATTTTTGATTGTTCCATGCCAATATTATTCACTTTCATATACTTTTTGGCAACTTTTTATATTATTTTTGGGACTAACATATTGATCCAGTGCCTAGTGCAGTTCACATGCATTGCATGTTTTATGTTTCGCAGAATATCCATATCAAACGGAGTCCAAACGGGATAAAAACGGACGGAGCTTATTTTTGGAAAATATGGAAAATTCCAGAAGGAAAATCCATGCGAGACGGTGATCGAGGTGGTCACGAGGCAGGGGGCGCGCTTCCCCCTGGGCGCGCCGCCTACCCTCGTGAGCCCATCGTAAGGCGGTTGATGCTCTTCTTTTGCCGCAAGAAAGATAATATTCGGAAAAAAAATCACGGAAAAGGTTTCAGGCCAATCGGAGTTACGGATCTCCATATATACGCGAAATGGTGAAACAGAGCTGTAATGTAACGCAGAAGCAGAGATAGATCCAATCTCGAGGGGCTCTCGCCCTCCCAAGCCATGGGAGCCAAGGAACAGAGAAACCCTCCTCCCATCTAGGGAGGAGGTCAAGGAAGAAGAAGAAGAAGAAGAAGGGGGGCTCTCTCCCCCTCGCTTCCGGTGGCGCCGGAACGCCGCCGAGGCCATCATCATCACCGCGATCTACACCAACACCTCCGTCATCTTCACAAACATCTCCATCACCTTCCCCCATCTATCTACGGTGGTCCACTCTCCGCAACCCGTTGTACCCTCTACTTGAACATGGTGCTTTATGCTTCATATTATTATCCAATGATGTGTTGCCATCCTATGATGTCTGAGTAGATTTTCGTTGTCCTATCGGTGATTGATGAATTGCTATGATTGATTTGAGTTGCATGTTTTATTATTGGTGCTGCCTATGGTGCCCTCCGTGTCGCGCAAGCGTGAGGGATTCCCGTTGTATGGTGTTGCAATGCGTTCATGATTCGCTTATAGTGGGTTGCGTGAGTGACTGAAACACAAACCCGAGTAAGTAGGTTGTTTACGTATGGGATAAAGGGGACTTGATGCTTTAATGCTATGGTTGGGTTTTACCTTAATGAATCTTTAGTAGTTGCGGATGCTTGCTAGAATTCCAATCATAAGTGCATATGATCCAAGTAGAGAAAGTATGTTAGCTTATGCCTCTCCCTCAAATAGAATTGCAATAACGATTATCGGTCTAGTAACATAGTCAGTTGCCTAGGGACAATTTCGCCACACCTACCATCACTTTTCCACACTCGCTATATTTACTTTAGTTGTGTTTTTACCTTAGCAGCCCCTAGTTTTATTTTCGTGCTCTTTACTTTCTTGCTAGCTTACCCAAAAACACATACAAAGTACTTCTAGTTTTATACTTGTTCTAGGTAAAGCGAACGCCAAGCGTGCGTAGAGTTGTATCGGTAGTCGATAGAACTTGAGGGAATATTTGTTCTACCTTTAGCTCCTCGTTGGGTTCGACACTCTTACTTATCGAAAACTGCTATGCGATCCCCTATACTTGTGGGTTATCAAGACCTTTTCCGGCACCGCTGTCGGGAGTCATAGCGTGGGGTGAATATTCTCGTGTGTGCTTGTTTGCTTTATCACTAAGTAATTTTTATTTGCTGTTCTTAGTTGTTCTCTATCTTTAGTTAGGGTTATGGAACACGGAATACCAAAAAAATTAGGTGTACTTGCCACTCATGGAGATGGGGAACCTTCTAAAACCCTCGATGCTAGTTATGTGAAAGATATTATGTACTACTTTAATAATCCTGAGAAAACCCCATTCAATTATGTAATGGGAGTAACGTTGGATCAACGTGAATACTTTAGGGATTATCGCTTGACACAAAAGGGAAACTATTATGGGATCAAATTCATATATTGAAGTGGTATGCTTGGCAACTATGTGTGGAATATGATTATACTTGTTGCTCTAGGATGAATTCTCCACACCTTCCCTTTTCATGCAAATTTAATGATAATGAAACCTTAGCTTCTTATGCTAGAGGTATATATGATTACTATGATGTGGAACAAATAGAAGAATTTGTTGCTTTTATGGGTGCTTATGAAATTTAAGCTATGTGTAAAGAGTTTGAGGATTTTGATAATGCTGTTTATAGATCTGAAAATTTAGCTATCCTCAAATATTGCTATGAGGATTATAAATACAATTATGAAATTAATGCACTTATTAAGAAAGTCTCCGCTGTCCAAGAAGAGACTAATATTTTGCAGGAAGCTATGGAAGAAGAAATTGATGAAACTGTGAGCTCATTGGATGAAAAAGATGATGAGGAGAGCGAAGAACAAAAGGAGGAAGAGCAGATTAGCTACCCGTGCCCACCTTCTAATGAGAGTAACTCTTCAACTCATACATTGTTTAATTCCCCTTCGTGCTTACCGAAGGATGATTGCTATGATGATTGCTATGATGACTGTTATGATCCCTATGATTCTTTTGAAATATCCCTTTTTGATGATGCTTGCTATGCTTGTGGCCAAGATTCCAATATGAATTATGCTTATGGAGATGAACTTGCTATAGTTCCTTATGTTAAACATGAAATTGTTGCTATTGCACCCACGCATGATAGTCCTATTATCTTTTTGAATTCTCCCGACTACACTATATCGGAGAAGTTTGCACTTATTAAGGATTATATTGATGGGTTGCCTTTAATCGTTGCACATGATGATTTTGATCGCTATAATATGCATGTGCTTGCTGCTCCTACTTGCAATTATTATGAGAGAGGAACTATATCTCCACCTCTCTATGTTTCCCACACGATAAAATTGCAAGAAACTGTTTATACTATGCATTGGCCTTTACTATGTGTGCATGAATTGTTCTTTTATGACATGCCGATGCATAGGAAGAGAGTTAGACTTCGTCATTACATGATATATGTTACTTTGTGCTCACTACTAAATTACAAATCATTGTTAATTAAAATTGGCTTTGATATACCTTAGGATCCGGGTGGATTCACTACTTGAGCACCATATGCCTAGCTTAATGGCTTTAAAGAAAGCGCTGCCAGGGAGACAACCCGAAAGTTTTAGAGAGTCGTTTATTTCTGTTGAGTGCTTTCATATAGTTTAAAAGAAACAAAAATAAATAGGGGAACCCAAAACTTTTTCAAAAAGAAAAGTGAAAGTAAGAGAGACAAGCATTGTTGAAGTGGGAGAGCTCCTTGAACTTTGTTCATGCTCACGGCAACTTTGTGAATCTTGATTACAGAAACTTTTCAACAAAAATAATTATCCCCTTGTACAATTCCATTGTATTATAAAAATAATGTGCCAAGGTTTGCCTTTAGGATGTTTACAATTGTTGTTAGTTTGTGCGGTGCAGGACAGAAACTTTGGCTGTAGTGCGTGAATTTAATTTTTTACTGGAACGTCAAATGGTTCTGATTCTTTTTGCACTGTATTTCTGTACAACTTGTTTATTTTTCCTAATTTTGGCAGAATTTTTCAATTATTAGAAGTATGGTGAATGTTCAGATTTCTACAGACTGTTCTGTTTTAGACAGATTCTGTTTTTGATGCATAGTTTGCTTGTTTTGATGAAACTATCAATTTATATCAGTGGATTAAGCCATGATAAAGCTATATTACAGTAGACACAATGCAAAAACAAAATATGAATTGGTTTGCAACAGTACTTAGAGTGGTGATTTGCTTTATTATACTAACGGATCTTACCGAGTTTTTTGTTGAAGTTTTGTGTGGATGAAGTGTTTGATTGAGAAGGTTTCGATGTGAGAAGAAGGAAGAGAGGCAAGAGCTCAAGCTTGGGGATGCTCGAGGCACCCCAAGTAAATATTCAAGGAGACTCAAGCGTCTAAGCTTGGGGATGCTGGTGAGGCAACCCCTCTTTCTTCAACAAGTATCGGCATGTTTCGGATTTGTTTCGTTCATGCATTATGTGCAAGTCTTGGAGCGTCTTTTGCAATTAGGTTTTTATTTTTGTTTTATGAACCATGCTGGTATGAGATAGTACTTGGTTGATTTATAGAATGCTCATTGTACTTCACTTAAATCTTTTGAGTGTGGCTTTATAGAATGCTTCATGTGCTTCACTTATATCATTTGTAGTTTGGATTGCCTGTTTCCCTTTACATAGACAACCGCCATTTGTAGAATGCTCTTTTGCTTCACTTATATTTGTTAGAGTGTGGGCATATCTTTTGTAGAAAGAATTAAACTCTCTTGCTTCACTTATATCTATTTAGAGAGATGACAGGAATTGGTCATTCACATGGTTAGTCATAAAATCCTACATAAACTTGTAGATCGCTGAATATGATATGTTTGATTCCTTGCAATAGTTTTGCGATATAAAGATGGTGATATTAGAGTTATGCTAGTGGGTGGTTGTGGATTGTAGATACACTCGTGTTGATGTTTGCAAGTCCCATAGCATGCACGTATGGTAACCGTTGTATGACAAATTTGAAGCATGGGGTCTTTCTTTGATTGTCTTCCTTATGAGTGGTGGTCGGGGACGAGCGATGGTCTTTTCCTACCAATCTATCCCCCTAGGGGCATGTGTTGTAGTACTTTTCTTCGAGGGCTAATAAACTTTTGCAATAAGTATATGAGTTCTTTATGACTAATGTGAGTCCATGGATTATACGCACTTTTACCTTTCCATCATTGCTAGCCTCTTGATGCACTGCATTGCCCTTTCTCACCTCGAGAGTTGGTGCAAACTTCGCGGTGCATCCAAACCCCGTGATACGATACGCTCATCACACATAAGCCTAATTATATCTTCCTCAAAACAGCCACCATACCTACCTATTATGGCATTTCCATAGCCATTCCGAGATATATTTCCATGCAACTTCCATCATCATCATATACATGACTTGAGCATTCATTATCATATTGCTTTGCATGATCGTAAGATAGCTAGCATGATGTTTTCATGGCTTGTCCGTTTTTTGATGTCATTGCTACGCTAGATCATTGCACATCCCGGTACACCGCCGGAGGCATTCATATAGAGTCATATCTTTGTTCTAGATATCGAGTTGTAATATTGAGTTGCAAGTAAATAAAAGTGTCATGATCATCATTATTAGAGCATTGCCCCAGTGAGGAAAGGATAATGGAGACTATGATTCCCCCACAAGTCGAGATGAGACTCCGGACGGAAAAAATAAAAAAATAAAAAAATAAAAAAAGAGAAATGCCAAAAAAAGAGAAGGCCCAAAAAAAAAGAAAACAAAAAAATGAGAGAAAAAGAGAGAAGGGGCAATGTTACTATCCTTTTACCACACTTGTGCTTCAAAGTATCACCATGTTCTTCATAGAGAGAGTATCATATGGTTTCACTTTATATACTAGTGGGAATTTTCATTATAGAACTTGGCTTGTATATTCCAACGATGGGCTTCCTCAAATGCCCTAGGTCTTCATGTGCAAGCAAGTTGGATGCACACCCACTTAGTTTCTTTTGTTGAGATTTCATACACTTATAGCTCTTAGTGCCTCCGTTGCATGGCAATCCCTACTCCTCGCATTGACATCAATTGATGGGCATCTCCATAGCCCGTCGATTAGCCGCGTCGATGTGAGACTTTCTCCTTTTTTGTCTTCTCCACATAATCTCCATCATTATATTCTATTCCACCTATAGTGCTATATCCATGGCTTGCGCTCATGTATTGCGTGAGGGTTGAAAAAGCTGAAGCACGTTAAAAAGTATGAACCAATTGCTCGGCTTGTCATCGGGTTGTGCATGATGGGGGCATTTTGTGTGACGAAAATGAAGCATGGCCAAACTGTATGATTTTGTAGGGATAAGCTTGCTTTGGCCTTGTTGTTTTGAAAAGACATGATTGCTTTATTGGTAATGCATACAGTATTATTATTTTTATGTCAAATGATAGACTATTGCTTTGAATCACTCGTGTCTTAATATTCATGCCATGATTAGACATATGTCGGTGTACTAGAGTAGGGGTACCCTAGTATCCCGAACTTGTGTGCAGGCGATTCTTGATTCTCAGCGGCAAGGCTTACGGGTGACCGCCAAGGTCCTCCGTGGTTCCTTTGGAGCCATTCAAGAACAAAGTATTCAAGCCAAGGAGACAAGGCCCCGGCAAGAGGAGCTTGCCGGAAGGCCACCCAAGGCACCTAAGAGACAAGGCCCGGCAAGAGGAGCTTCTTTGGGAAGGCCACCCAAGGCACCTAGGAGATAAGGCCCGGCAAGAGGACCTTGCCGGAAGGCCCGATGAGCGACAAGCTTCGGACGCAACAAGACAACAACCGCGGCAAAGGCGCTTGCCGCAGACCACCACCACAGTACCTGCGCTCCAAAGCACATCCACTAACGTGTCGCGCAGGACCTTTCCACGCAGCGTGGCAAGAGGCCGTCTTGACCGAAAGCGTGGTAGCAAGCGGCGCCGACAAGATTGCCATCGTGTAGCGGTGGCGCCTCGACGGTCCCTTTACGTGACTGTTAGGGCGACGTAGACGGGCATTTAATGCGTTTGTCCCCTGCCGTCAGAGTTAGGTATGATACACTGTACAAGTAGTTGTACCAACCACTCCTTTTCCATTTTTATCCTTGTCTACGTTGCCACCTTAGCATATAAAAGGAGGCCCATGCGCAACGTGGGAAGGGGTTGGAGAGGTAGGAAGCCAGAGAACACTCACGCTCGGTCTCGTTAGCAGCTTGTGTGCACTGTAGCACTCAGCACTCCTGAGCAAGAACTCAATACACTCAGACATGCAGCAGTAGGAGTGTTATCTCTCCGGAGAGCTCCGAAGCTGGGTAAACCGCTCGTGTGCTTCGCCTCGATCTGCTCTTCGTGCGACCTCCGCCCCGCCGAACCGAAGGGGCTCGGTCCGCCGGTCCCATAGGTGTTCGTGGGCGATCAGCCCTCCCGACATCTTTGGCGTGCTGTAGAAGCGTCGAGATTGTGTGAACCTGATCTGGCGTCCACACAAGCTAGATCTTCATCATCTTCATCGACATGCCACCGAAGAAGAAGGCTTCGGCGGCAGATGTTCCGTCCGCGTCGAACCCACCACCACCGGGGCAAACGGGTGGTGGGGTAGATGCCGGCGGAAGAATGGACGTCGACGGGGAAGCCCACGGTGCTGCCAAGTCCAAGGACAAGGCTGCGCAGACCTCGGCGTCCGAACATGCACCGCGCCTGTCTCAGGAGGCGCGGGACCGACAGCGTCATGGTATTCACAACGCCATACGCTCGTTGGACCAAGATCGAGCTGGTGGATCTCGGGATGCTCAAGACCAGCATGCACGCCAACATCTTTGGCGCTGAAGCGAGGCACGGTCGCTCGACGGGATATCGATCCTTCTAACATAGTTAGAAGTCCGAGCATATCCGCTCCTCGCGCCGTTCGCCATCGCCACCCACCACTCCAGCGAAGCTTTGGCGAGAGCTCAACTGCTCTGGATTACCCTCCAACAGCCGACAAGTTCGATGAATGGAGGCCACCATTCGTAGTCTCGTCGGCTTTGCCAGCAGCGGCGACGCACCGGCAGCCGAGTGCATCGCTGCCGCGGCAGGACTGCCAAACACGAGCCGGTGGCGGCGAAACCGTGGGGTGCAACCACCATGCACTCTCCGCCGAAGGCCAAGATCGCCGACTTCGCCGGATCCACCTCGGCAATGACTCCACTGCATCATCGGATCCACGAGCTCGTCGCGATCAGCGCCAAGTTCTTCACGAACGACAACAAGAAGACGCTCGAACTCGCATCGAGCGTCGAAGAGAAGCGCGGCGTCAATCCGACCAGCGCTGGGCCCTCTGTCGACATGCATGCGCCAGGGGAACCAGGCGACTTGCCGTACGTGGTAGGTTGCCCTGCGTTCACTCGTGAGCTGCGGCAAGTCCAGTGGCCCAGCAAGAAGAATTTCAAGCCAGACGTACCAGAGAAGTACGACGGCGAGACGCATCCGTCGGAGTTCCTCAACATCTACACCATCGCGGTGCAAGCTGCCGGGGGGCGAGACGACAAGATCCTGGCCAACTACTTCCCAGTGGTGCTCAAGCCCAATGTCGATCTGGCTCATGCACTTGCCGGACAACTCCATATCCTCTTGGGCAGATCTATGCCATCAGTTTGTCGGCGCCTTTACAGTGACCAAAAGCCCCATGGCCAAGAAAGCGACCTTCATCTGCCGCCCGAAGGAAGGAGAGCCCCTGCGCAAGTACATTCAGAGATTCAGCCGCGTACAGCACAACATCCCAGATGTCCACCCTGCCGCGGTAATCAGCGCGTTCCATCAGAACGTGCGAAACCGCAGGATGCGGGAGGAGATGGTGATGTGCAAGATCAGAGACGTCAGTGAGCTATATGCCCTGGCCGACAAGTGTGCACGTGCTGAGGAAGGGAGGAGACTCCCCGGAGAGAATACTGAAGCAGGAGGATCTGATAGTGAGGAGATCGCCGCAAAAGAAAAACCGGCGACGGAACAACATGAAGAAGAAAGGCAAAGATGTGCTAGTTGTTGAGCAGTCCGCAAGCGGAGGTGGCGCCAAGAAAGCCAAAGCTGGTAGCTCCGGCAAGGAGGTTGCCGCGGCACCAACTGCCGGTATGGCGCGGTCGCCGACAAGCGTAACGGCTCCAACAAAGCGATCGCAAGATCCACCGCACCAAGGGCCATGACCTCGAGCTGCAAAAGGTCGAGCAGCTTGTCGAGCAGCGAAGGCTGAATACGAACGACGCGACAAGGAGAAGGCCAGGAAGGTGCCGAGGAGCTAGCAAGAAACGTCGGCCGAGGAGGACGCCTTGGCAGCAAGGCCAAGCAGCGGCAAGGAGACAGACCTCCCAGCGGCGCGACAAGGATGAAGACGGCACGGCGATGATGAAGACATGGATGATGACGAGACCAATGAGCAGGAGTTCGAGAAAGCCACGAGAGGTCACCGTGCGTTGGCGGCGGTGCTTCTGCAGATACTTCACACCGCCAGCTCAAGCGGTGGATGCGGGAAGTCAATGCCGCAGAACCATCCATCGAGTCACGCAAGCCTACGAAATGGTCCAAGACGCCTATCATCTTTGATATTGAGGACCACCACGATCGCGTAAGCTGCGGTCGGTGCTTGCCGATGTTGGTTTCACCAACTATCCGCAACCTCAAGGCCACTAAGATGCTAGTTGACGGCGGGCCGGCTTGAACCTGATCTCCTCCGCGGTGCTCCGAAACTCCGGATCCACGATGGCAAGCTCGAAGAGACCGGCACATTCAAGGAATCAATCCGGGAAGGAGCAAGCGAAGGAAAGATCACGTTGCCGGTGACATTTGGCAGCGAAGTTGAACTGTGGATCGAGAGGGTCACTTTTGACGTTGCTAACTTTCCATTGCCTTACAATGGGATACTTGGCCGTCCAAAGACTCGCCAAATTCATGGCAGCCTCTCACTATGCATACAACATGCTTAAGATGCGGGCCGATAAGTGTCATCTCATCCCCTGGTGACAAGAAGGATGCTCTTATCTGCACCGACAAGATCTATCGGGAAGCAGCGGCAGCAGATTGCAAGCCACTTGTCATTTGAAGCTCCGGGCGAAGAAGAAGACCAAGTCCGGCAAGAGCTCGATGCCCACTCCGGCAAGCGCACCTCTTGAGTGCTGCGCTACCGTCGAGGACACACCATCGAGCTCCACCGGCAAGTGTAAGAAGGCGATGGCAGCTCCACCAGAGACCAAGAAGGTGTCCGCCAAGGAGGCGGCAATCGGTGGTACCTTCACCATCGATGCCACACTCGACCCTAAATAGGAAGGCGCTCGTTGCTTTCCTGCGGGCGAATGTCGGCGTGTTTGCGTGGCAACCGTCGACATCCCGGTGTTCCTGTGAAAGTAATTGAGCACCATCTTGCCGCTTGTCCTCATGCGCGGCCCGTCAAGCGAGAAGTCGAAGCGGCGGTGGGCGCCAAGAATTCATCGCAGAAGAAATCAAGAAATTGGAAGCGGCATGCCTTGTCGAGGAGTGCTCCATCCTCCGTGGTTGGCGATTCATGTAGTTGTACGCAAGGCAAACGGGAAATTGAGGCTTTGTATCGACTTTACCGATGTCAATAAAGCTTGTCCCAAAGACCCATTTCCCTTGCCGCGCATCGACCAGATTGTTGACTCCACGGCCGGATGTGATTTGCTTTCATTTCTGGATGCATACTCAGGATATCATCAGATCTTCATGGCGAAGAAGATGATGAGAAGACCGCATTCATCACCGCATGTGGCACATACTCGCTTCGTACGGATGCCTTTCGGATTAAAGAGTGCTGGTTCAACATTTGCAAGAGTAGTCCATGACGCTTTTGAGCCGCAAATGCACAGAAATGTGGAAGCCTACATGGATGACATAGTGGTCAAAAGCAAGGACAAGGCGACTCTGATTCAAGATTTAGACGAAACCTTTGCAAATCTGCAAGATCAACCTCAAGCTCAACCACGAGAAGTGTGTGTTGAGTCCCTTCCGGCAAGCTTCTCGGGTTCTTTCTCGGTCTCGGGGAATTGAAGCCAATCCCGACAAGATCAAGGCCATTGAGCAGATTGAAGCACCAAAGCACGTCAAGGATGTACGAAGAATTGCGGTTGCGTAGCTGCTCTCAAAGAGTTTATCTCTAGGTTCTGTTGAAGGCCTCGCCATTTTTCAAAATTTTGAAAAAGGCAGGTCCGATGAAATGGACTCGAAGCGGAGGCTGCACCGCAGGACTTGAAGAGATACCTGTCCTCCACTCCAACACTTGTCGCACCTAAGCCACAAGAGAAGTTGCTGCTATATATAGCGGCAACCAATCAAGTGGTTAGTGCTGCGTTAGTAGCGGAGAGGGAGGCGGATGATGAGCTAGCAACCATGGCGAGATGCATCCTGACGAGCGTGGGGCTTCACCGGCAAGCTCTGGTCCCGACAAGGATGGATCTACGCAGACGCATGAGAAGATGCAGAAAAGAAAGGTGCAGCGCCTTGATTTACTTGTCGGTTCCCATACGCACGGGCTAGGTCAAGGTACTACGGTGTGCGAAATTACTTTTCGGCCTCCTCATGGCCTCGAGAAAGCTGCGCCATTACTTCTGTGCACATGAGATCACGATCGTCACTCGTTTTTCGGCTGAAGAGGATCTTGCAAAATCCAGAGGCAACAGGCAGGATTGTCGAGTGGGCACTAGAACTGTCAAGCTTTGGCCTCAAGTTTGAGAGCACTTCAACTATCCAAAGCGAGCATTGGCGGAGTTCATAGCATCGGACGCCAACACAAGATGAAGAAATTCGAAACGAGCATCCCGTCAAGGAAGCAAGCAAAGAGTGGCTGATGTACTTTGATGGTGCCTTCTCGCTGCAAAGGCGCCCGGTGCCGGCGTGCTACTTGTCGCACCCACCGGAGAGCACCTCAAGTACGTAGTCCAGATGCACTTTCCCAAGGAGCAAGCAACAAACAATACAGCAGAGTATGAAGGTTTGCTTGCCAGTCTCAGGATCGCAGTAGACCTTGGGATCAAGAAGCTCATTGTCAGGGGTGACTCACAACTTGTCATCCGCCAAGTGAACAAGAGTTATCAGAGTCCGTTGATGGAAGCTTATGTTGATGAAGTAAGAAAGCTAGAAGAGCACTTTGACGGCTTACAAATGGAACATGTTCCAAGAGCTCAGAACGACATTGCCGATGGCCTGTCGAAGTGCGCTGCACTTAAGTTACCTGTGGAACCAGGGATTTTTGTGCTCAAGCTGACTCAACCGTCTGTAACGCCATCAACCAGACAGAGCAAGAAGAGGAAGTTGATCTCTGGTGACTATTTTCCGGCAGAGCTTCCCGAAGTCGCCGTCAAGAAGGTCCTCAAGATCAACACCAAGGGTCTTTGAGGAAGCGATCTGCTCCGGCAAGCCCTAGGGTTTGTTCTGTTGAAGCGCACGCTCCCGACAAGTTTTGCTCCGGCAAGCTTGTCGGGGAACGATCAAGCTCCGGCTGAGCCGCGAGTTCTCGCCGTGGAAGCAGATGTTCCCGCAGCAGCAGATGTGCCTTTAGTCCTTGTTGTCGAGCCGCAAGCTCCAAAGATGGGCACACGCAGATTGTCCGCTTTCCTTGAGACGGAGAACTTCCGAAGAGCAAGAAGAAGCGGAAAGAGTAGCCCGGCAGTCAAGTATGTACCAGTTTGTCGACAACACACTGCATGTAAGAAGACTCAACGGTGTGAAATTGAAGTGTATTCACCGGGAAGGCGGACAAAAGCTGTTGGCGAGATACATGGAGGCATATGTGGTCACCACATTGGCGCAGAGCACTTGCTTAAACAAAGCGTTAAGGCAAGGTTACTTTTGGCCGACAGCGCTCCAGGATGCAACTGCACAAGTAACCACGTGTGAAGCGTGCCAGTTTTATTCCATGCAGATACACCAGCCAGCTCAAGCTCTCCAGACGATCCCTTTATCCTGGCCATTTTTGGTCTGGGGGCTCGACATCCTCGGCCCCTTTCCCCGAGCTGTCGGGGGCTTTGAGTACTTGTACGTTGCAATTGACAAGTTCACAAAGTGGCCGGAAGTGGAAGCGATGAGGAAGGTGACATAGGTCGTGATCAAGTTCTTTAGGTCGATTGTTTGCCGTTTGGAATCCCTAACAGGATCATCACCGACAACGGCACGCCAATTCCACGAGCCGCACCTTCATGCAAGACGTCCCAAGATCTTGGCGCCAAGGTCTGGTTCGCTTACATTGCTCATCCGAGAAGTAACGGTCAAGCGGAGAGGGCGAATCTTTGAAGTGCTTCTTGTGAGCTCAAGACCAGAACTTTCGACAAGCTGCACAAGTGCGGAAAGAACTGGATTGAGGAGTTGCCGGTGGTTCTTTGGTCGATAAGGACGACGCCAAATCGAGCCGCTGGCCAGACACCTTTCGCTCTAGTCTATGGAGCAGAGGAAGTTCTCCCCACGGAACTCGTATACGGATCACCTCGAGTGCTCGCTTATGATGAGCTTGAGCAAGAGCAGTTGCGACAACATGACGCGCTGCTCCTTGAGGAGGATCGTCTTCAGGCTTTGTCAGACGAGCTGCTCGATACCCGACAAGCTTTGCGCCGCTACCATAGCCGCAAAGTTAATGCCAGAAGTCTCGAGGAAGGCGACCTTGTTCTTGGCGCGTTCAGTCCGCCAAGAATTCCAACAAGTTGGCGCTTGAAGTGGGAAGGCCCTTACCGGGTGAAACGAGTCACTAGGCACTGGCGCTGTCCTCCTTGAGACCGAAGATGGCATTCCGGTGAGCAACTCTGGAACATTGAGCATCTTCGTAAGTTTTACTCAGAAGCGCGGTTCTTGGAACCTGTTCGGCAACCACCTTTTGTACAAGTCTTGCCGATGTTGCATGTAATCCTTTCAGACAAAGCCGGGCGCAGACCCCGTGCATAATCAAAGCTAATGTGCTTCGCACATCTTGTCAATTTCATGCTTTCTACTTCTATTTTGCATGCGCTATCTGACACTTTGTGCAGCACCTACCCCCGGTAAGCAATAACGAGCCATAAGGCTCCATATCTTTATTTTCTCTTCTTTCTCTTTCTCAAAGAAAGGAAGGTTCCCTCGCCCACAAGTTTGCCGGGGGAAAGGAGAAGATAATGGTGTGGACCAAGCGTCGCTCAAGGAAGTCTAGCCTTACCAGGAAGCAAGCGACAGAAAAAGCTAAGTTGCTAAAGTTTGAGCAATCAGTTTTAAATTTTTAAGTTATCTTCCTCGAGCGAATCGTATTTTGTATGGAAAACCTGTGCGGAGGAACCAACTCGTAGCTAGTTGCGCCCTTACTTTGTTTCGAGTCCGCTCAACAACTTAAGTGAGCTGCGACTAGTTGCGACAAGGTTTCTTGTCGGTAGCAGCACCGCTTGACAGTGCTTGGCGTCCACTTTTCGGCACTTCATGACCCAGTGCTGTCGACAAGTTCCCTAAAAGCGTGAGGGCAAAACATACAAAGGAAGGAACCAAGTAAAGGAAATAACATAGCAATTGCTACCGAAATAGAGTTATATTACAAGATAGCTTGTCGCAGCTCTAATAGATTGTTCTCATAACATGACCAGTAGCGGCAAGAAAAAAGAGAAAGCAAGCGGCCTAATCTACGCGATCGCCCTCAACCCTCTTGATCCCGCTCACCCTGTCCCACGATGGGTGCGACAAAGGGTCTTGAGCGCTTCCACATCGACATCCGGCGGCAAGGACTTGAGGGCGTTGGTGAGGTTGAGGCCTGGGTTACGGAAGGCCACCTTCATCAAGACCTTTTGAAGAGCTCCAGCGCAGATCTGGCGCGCGACTCCTCGGCCAGCTGCTTTGGGGTTTCTTCCTGAGTCATTGGAGGGCCGTCACCACGCCCTTGAAGAACAAGCTGAGCTTGGCGCTGGGTCGGAGGTGCTCATCGGAGGAATATCCAAGATCCTCCATCCCCAACAAGGCCACTCCTCGTCGATGGCTGCGGCAACATCCACGAGACCCTCGGTCCGGTGCTCCACATTCTCCCTAAAGGTATTACAGGCGGCGGCCGGCCTCGCATGCCGGCGCCTCGTCGGCCTTGATCTTCTCCTTCAAGGCCACCTCCTGCTCCACAGGCGTCGTCCGGCGCTTTGAGTCAAGGTGGTCGGCTTCAACTCAAGATCTGCGTTGGAGTCCTTGGCGTGAGCTCCTTGCTCCTCTCGGCGAGGCAGCCTGCAGCTCGCCAAGAGTGCAGGCGTCCTTCTCGCGCTCATGCTTGAGTGCAGCAAGCTCCTCGCCGCTCTCCTTGAGATTGGCCTCCAGCTGCATCACCTTCGTCTCCAGCTCCTTCTTGGCGGCCTCGGCAGCTGCGGCAACATCCTTTGCCTCCTTGAGAGCCCCGCCAAATGTTTGCTCGTGCGTGGCTAGATCCTCCTCATGGCTGTCAAGATTAACCTTCCTCTGCGCCAACTCGCCTTCCCACGCAGATAGCTTCTCGGTGGCAAGCCGCTGTTGCTCCTCAGCTTCAGCCTTCTCGAGGAGGAAGGCTTTGCGCTCCTCGGCGAGCAGCTTTGGCGGCCTCTTCGTCGGCGGGCTCGTCAGCGCCAGCTTCTTCTCCGATGGCAGCGGCGTCGTCGATATTACAGCGTCCACCTCGCCATGACCTCGGTCTCCATTGGCTCTGTGGCGGATGGATCGGACGACCGGAAAATGAAGAAAAATCAAGCAAATATTCAAAAGAAAATCAGAAGAAGAAGAACACAAGGAAAGTTTTCAAGCAAGAGGATTACTGCGCTTAGGGTCTGCAGTCATGGTCTCCGTCACGAGGGATCGCTGGTGCTGTCCCTTGTCGGAGAGCTGTCCCTTGCGGAGAATTGCCCTTGTCGGAGAAGTCTCCTTGCGGAGAATGCTCCTTGCCGGGGAATCCTCCCTTGGCGGTGTAGTCGAAGCAGAAGGCATGTCAGGAGCGGCTTCAGGGCACTCCTGGTAAGGATGCTCTGCTCCTACACAAATCAGCAGTCAGATATCAGCAAAGAAAGGGCACCTATGCACGCCTAACAGCAGGAAGTAAACCATATACTTACGCTGGGGCTGCTTTGAGGAAGAGTTGCCGCGTCCGGTAAGGTGGTATCGGACGCGCCTCCTGCTGTCGCGGTGGGTTCGTCCTCGATGACAATCACCGGGGCCTTGGCTCTCTTCGACGCTCTACGGGCGGCGTCACGAAAAGGAATGGGTTCAGAGTGAAGCAAATCAGATACAAGACAAAGCAAGAAGTCAAGAACTACAAATGCTGCAAAGAATCTTACTCTTCTTCTTCTGGTCGGAGCTGAGCGGAGAGATCAAATTCAGCCCGCTGCGGTCTGACGAGGCGGAAGAGTAGGTTCCTTGGCCGCTTGGCGGGAAGCGAAGCGGTGGTCTGCGAGGCCCGCTCCGATTGCCTTGATGGCGTGAGGTGCTCCCGTGTGATGCTTGCCGTGGTGGAAGCGCGTCGCGCGGCAGCTGTTGACCCGTCTGCCGCCCGCTTCGTCTCCGCCTTGCGGAGACGCCTTCTTGATGGAGCTGGGGCTCCGCTCGCGGCAAGCTATGCGAAGGAGGAGGAGGAGGCGCCCTCGTGGCTCGCTCGACTCAGCTTGAGCCCGACAAGCTCTTCCTCGCTGGCAAACTCCCTCCCTCGACAAGGCTTGCCGCCTCTGCGCCTCTGCCTCCTCCACGGTGAATCCGAACTTCGCCCAGCGGTAGCGCTCTGCCGCCTCTTCCAGCTGGTGGCGTCGCTGCATCTCATCATCGGTGGTGTCGCGGGTGAGGCTCTTACATTCATCGGGCGGATCGGCACTTCTACCAGCTGTCAAAGAACACTTTCGCACGGCGTCATCTGCGAGGCTCTTGCGAGTTGGAACAATTCCATGCGAGTCGCACAACAGCATCATTACGCGGATGCGCTCGGCGAGGAATTGTTGCAATGAGACGACATTCTTTGGCAACCTGAACGCTCCGTGATGCTCAGGATCGTGCTTGAACAGCTCCAAGAGCATCACATCCAGTTCCAGGACAGTGAAATTGAAGTTGAGGCCCGGGCGCAGCCTCATGATATCCGGCGCGTTCCGGAACTCCCAGGCGGGTCTCCTCCTCTCCTGCAGGGGCGAAGCGTCGGCGACGAAGGAAATCTGCGCCAACAGCACCTGATGGAGTCCGGCAAGCCTCAGCGCAGGATCCGGATGACGGCAATCTTCAGCCTAAGCGTCTTCCGGGCCAGACTGCTCCAATCGTTGCCGCAAGACTCATCGAGGTTTAAGCTGGGCGGTAAACGGCTGCGGGTTCTCCTCGACAATCCAGCACCGATCGCTCTCCACTCATCCCATTTGCTGCGGAACTCTCCCTCGGATAAGCTTCCTTCTTGCGGTCCTCGAGATCCAGGCGATCCCACGGAAAGAGGCTCCCTCTCTCAACTCGGGGCATAAAGAAGTGGCGGAAAAGGGCTACGTTTGGATGGACTCCGACAAAGTTTTCGCAGAGATGTGCGAAAACTGCCATGGTCGAACAACATTGGGGTGAAGTCAAGGAGGCGGAACCGTGAGGTGTTCATGATATCGCATGAAAAATTCAGAGAAAGGCGGGCGAGCCCGCAGAGAAGAACAATGTGAAGAAAGGGTACCCATTCGGAGCCGGTTCAGCGGCAGCGGTAGGAGTACCTTCGCAGCGGATGCATCGCGTCTCCATCGACCAGAAGAGGTAGTAGTACTCACTCAGATCCCTCGCGGCGAGATGGGGGGGAAAGATTGCCCGCTCCTTCCGCAGCGCCGCAAGCCGCTGCGCCTCGGCCGACTTCACGACCTTCCCCTTGTCGGCTTTCGGAGCCATGGTGGAGGTGGTGAGGGAGATCGATGGCGATGGTGATGCTAGTGGCGATGGGGGGCGGAGCGCTGCTCTCTCTCTTCAGCCTTGGGAAGAAGGGGGAAGCAGCGGGGGTTTTTCGAGATTGGACAGCAACTGGCGAGATGGGCGGACTGCCCCTGTTTCCCCTGCTTATAAAGAGGGAGGGGCGGATGTTCCGTTTTTCCGAATAAAGAAACCACCCATGATCTCACCCACGATCTCTCACACGACGCCGCATTCGACGTGTGCCATTCGTGGAGGGCGTGGTGGGTCCGGGATGAGTTACGGCGTAACCCAGGCCGCGCGTGCCCGTGCCCTGTTTTGGGCCTGGCCCAACAGCGCTCGGCACCGTGTGTGGCCCAGGCCCGGGGGCTCCTGTCGGTGTACTAGAGTAGGGGTACCCTAGTATCCCGAACTTGTGCATGGGCAGTTGCAGCCCTCCGCGGCAAGGCTTACCGGGTGACCGCCAAGGTCCTCCGTGGTTCCTTTGGAGCCATTCAAGAACAAAGTATTCAAGCCAAGGAGACAAGGCCCCGACAAGAGGAGCTTGCGGGAAGGCCACCCAAGGCACCTAAGAGACAAGGCCCGGCAAGAGGAGCTTGCGGAAGGCCACCCAAGGCACCTAGGAGATAAGGCCCGGCAAGAGGAGCTTGCCGGGAAGGCCCGATGAGCGACAAGCTTCCGGACGTGACAAGACAACAACCGCGGCAAAGGCGCTTGCCGTGGCAGACCACCACCACAGTACCTGCGCTCCAAAGGCACATCCACTAACGTGTCGCCACAGGACCTTTCGGTAGCGCGCATGGCAAGAGGCCGTGTGGCCGGAGCGCCGGTGATATGGCGCTGACAAGATTGCCATCGTGTAAGCGGTGGCGCCCGACGGTCCCTTTCTGCCTTTGTTAGAGGCGGCGTGAAGCGGGCATTTAATGCCTTTGTCCCCTGCCGTCAGAGTTAGGTATGATACACTGTACAAGTAGCTGTACCAACCACTCCTTTTCCATTTTTATCCTTGTCTACGTTGCCACCTGTCGGAGACCCCTTTAGCATATAAAAGGAGGCCCATGCGCAACGTGGGAAGGGGTTGGAGAGGTAGGAAGCCAGAGAACACTCACGCTCGGTCTTGTTAGCAGCTTGTGTGCACTGTAGCACTCAGCGCTCCTGAGCAAGAACTCAATACACTCAGACATGCAGCAGTAGGAGTGTTATCTCTCCGGAGAGCTCGAAGCTGGGTAAACTGCTTCGTGTATTAGCCGCCTCGATCTACTCTTCGTGCGACCTCCGCCCCCCGCCGAACCGAAAGGGGCTCGGTCCGCCGGTCCCATAGGTGTTCGTGGGCCAGATCAGCCCTCCCCGACAACATAGGATCAAGATTATGCTAGGTAGCATTCCACATCAAAAATTATTCTTTTTTTATCATTTACCTACTCGAGGACGAGCAGGAATTAAGCTTGGGGATGCTGATACGTCTCCGTCGTATCTATAATTTTTGATTGTTCCATGCCAATATTATTCACTTTCATATACTTTTGGCAACTTTTTATATTATTTTTGGGACTAACATATTGATCTAGTGCCCGATGCAGTTCTGTCATTTGCATGTTTTAGGTTTCGCAGAATATCCATATCAAACGGAGTCCAAACGGGATAAAAACGGACGGAGCTTATTTTTGGAAAATATGAAAAATTCCAGAAGGAAAATCCACGCGAGAAGGTGCCCGAGGTGGTCACGGGGCAGGGGGGCACGCCGCCTACCCTCGTGAGCCCACAGTAAGGCGGTCGATGCTCTTCTTTTGCCGCAAGAAAGATAATATTCGGAAAAAAATCACGGAAAAGGTTTGAGGCCAATCGGAGTTACGGATCTCCATATATACGCGAAACGGTGAAAGCAGAGCGAGCAGTAACGCAAAAGCAGAGATAGATCCAATCTCGGAGGGCTCTCGCCCCTCCCAAGCCATGGGAGCCAAGGAACAGAGGGGAAACCCTCCTCCCATCTAGGGAGGAGGTCAAGGAAGAAGAAGAAGAAGGGGGGCTCTCTCCCCCTTGCTTCCGGTGGCGTCGGAACGCCGCCGGGGGCCATCATCATCACCGCAATCTACACCAACACCGCCGTCATCTTCACCAACATCTCCATCACCTTCCCCCCTCTATCTACAGCGGTCCACTCTCCCGCAACCTGTTGTACCCTCTACTTGAACATGGTGCTTTATGCTTCATATTATTATCCAATGATGTGTTGCCATCCTATGATGTCTGAGTAGATTTTCGTTGTCCTATCGGTGATTGATGAATGCTATGATTGATTTGAGTTGCATGTTTTATTATTGGTGCTGTCCTATGGCGCCCTCCGTGTCACGCAAGCGTGAGGGATTCCCGCTGTAGGGTGTTGCAATGCGTTCATGATTCGCTTATAGTGGGTTGCGTGAGTGGTGAAACACAAACCCGAGTAAGTAGGTTGTTTACGTATGGGATAAAGGGGACTTGATGCTTTAATACTATGGTTGGGTTTTACCTTAATGAATCTTTAGTAGTTGTGGATGCTTGCTAGAGTTCCAATCATAAGTGCATATGATCCAAGTAGAGAAAGTATGTTAGCTTATGCCTCTCCCTCAAATAGAATTGCAATAACGATTATCGGTCTAGTAACATAGTCAGTTGCCTAGGGACAATTTCGCCACACCTACCATCACTTTTCCACACTCGCTATATTTACTTTAGTTGTGTTTTTACCTTAGCAACCCCTAGTTTTATTTTCGTGCTCTTTACTTTCTTGCTAGCTTACCCAAAAACACCTACAAAGTACTTCTAGTTTTATACTTGTTCTAGGTAAAGCGAACGTCAAGCGTGCGTAGAGTTGTATCGGTGGTCGATAGAACTTGAGGGAATATTTGTTCTACCTTTAGCTCCTCGTTGGGTTTGACACTCTTACTTATCGAAAACTGTTGTGATCCCCTATACTTGTGGGTTATCACCACTCCACCACCAACCCTCCGACACTCTACCTTTGTCTTTCTCCCAACCTTATTCCTCTGCTACACATATCCATGGATGTCGATCGATCTCCCTGTATACATGGCTAGGTCTCACTCCTCCAAACATATACTAGTCGATCTACCTCTTTATAGTTAGGTCTCTGCCCCCCTCCCCCCCCCCCACACACACACCGATAGTCGAACGTTGTAGGTAGGTATCCATGCCACAGAGAAAAACTGCACCTCTGCCCTCTTAAATTCTAGTAGGCCAGCCGCCCTGTATCTTTGACGTGGGTAAACACAAATTCGATGGCACTCTTTATAGATCACGCAGCCACACACTTCATCCCTGTTTTCGATTCTATTGATATCTCACGCCGATGATCCCTCCACTCTCTTCTCATGGATCGCTCCGTCTATATATGATATATCCATGGCTCTGTTTCACACACATTGCATATGTTACATTTTTTTGTTTGAGATATCATCTACACATTGCCTCGGTTTCACACAAACCATCTCTCTCACACTCACCCACGTACGTACCTGCACCTAAAGAAGAGGTGCACGCAGGACGCACGTACTCACGTCTCGTTCTCGGCCACACCCGCGCGGGTACACGGTGGAGTTCGTTTCTGTACAAAAAGGCAGCCCGTGTGATAATTTAACGTGTGTAGCGGTTGTTTACTCGAAGGAGGGTCGGGTACCATGCCTAGACGGAACAAAGTTCGACTTGACGTGTTAGTATTAAATAAAGTTATATATTCCTCCTCAATGGCACGTAGTACAGAATATAAAACAATTGCCGTGGAGAAAATGGAAAAATCCGCTCCACTATATACAACGGAGCCTGCCTGTCGGGGTTTGTCTCTCGTCACACCATCTCACACAAGGCGACGGTGGCCTCTCTCTCACTGTTGGTCAGTGATCCGGCCGCATCCCGTCCGCCGGCGGACAGGGAGGATGTGCATCGTTGCTCCGTTCGACGGTGTTGAGGCAACACATCCCGATCTGCGGTACCCGCAGTTCTCTCTGACCAAGCTCCGCCGCGGTAGGGCCTTCGCCACTTGCTCGCTGCCGCAGTATAGGCAGATCCCGGCCGCCGACGCCCTCCTAGTAACATCCCAACGACCCTCAGGTACAGCTTCCTCCGGCCTTGCTCCACTGCCCATCTTCCCACGTTACTGTATGTGGATCTTCTTTAGTTGTTTGCTTAAAACGTATCTCGGCCGGCGTACTTTCCATCTTGCAATCTCGTCCTCAAACCATTTTTGATAAACCACCATGCAGCTATCTTTCCCTTATTACATGGAATATGCTTCTTTTTGTCGGCGTATGTGTCTTCAACTCGTGTTATTGGCCAGTAATTGTTTCCTTTCTACCTCTTTTTTGCAAACAGGGCTATCCATTTCACCTTGTTGCTATTGCGACCTTTTGGTGAACTGCACAAATCACTTTTTTTCTTAAGAGTGTTTTGTGCAGTTCCGCCAAAATGTCACACGGGCAACGTTTTTACATTTCTGTGGGACTGCAGAAAGGGAGATTGGTTTTGCTATCATCCTCATCCAACTCCGTGCCTAATCTTCTCCAACAAGTAGTTAGTCCTAAAGACAGATCGCAGAGGTGATCGGCTTCTATTTGTGTGTGTTATGTTTCATCATCTAGTTCCACTATTATTCTAATCACACTGACTGGATATCTTTGCAAACAGGGATGGTCAACTCGATTTTAGTGGAGCTGCACAAAATGGTCGGATTGTGGTGTCCTCCGTACACCCCTTTTTCGGCTACAGCGCTGGGTGAAACTAGCTGCCAAGCAATGAACAGTGTGCTCAGGAAATGGACCCGTGCCTATGAACAACATCGATCAATTATATATTTTTCTTTATTTGTACACCTTCTCACAACTTTGTCTTCAGTTGTGATGTGAATATTGGCGCTGATCTGCGAACCATTGAGATGCATTAGCAGCCATGGTAGTTTCATTTGTATTTGATGGAATGTTGTAACGAGATAATCTTGAGGCAAGAGGACACATGAATCACGAGTTGAAACCTTTTTTTCCTCAAGGGAACCAAAGTTGAAACCTTCATATCATCACAGTACAATTTCATTAAAATTATGCATACATATAAATAAATCCTGAAGGATTGATAGCAATGCCAGAAACAATTCAACTTTGTTTTGCCAACATGTGGGACATCCTTCATCCGTCTCCACCTGTCGTGCAGCAATACTGAGTGCACAACTGCAGGGAAAGATTCACCCTGGTCATTGCGCCGCATTAGTAATGACTAGTGAGCAGTCAAATCACAGAGCCCCACCTTCGCCACAGTAAGTTGCTCGGACGAAGCAACCATCATTTCTCTGTTCCTTGAATCCACTGGTAATCCCATATTCCCAGAGTAATAGGTTGCTCGAGCGAAGCAACCATCACTTCACCTTTCCCACAGTAAGTACATCCTTGGGCCCACTGAAAAATCACTTTTCTCTCTCCATCAAGTGCATCTATTGTCAATCTAACCCTGTCACCGAAACACCTCTTTGGCTACAGTTAGTTCAGGGTTAGTCATGAGTTAGTCTAACCTCTAGCTAAGTCGAGTATCCAAACAGAGCGATATAGGACATGCAAGTTTCTCAAAGCATACTGATCAAATTAAATGCGTGAAAGGATCTTTTTATTTTGAAAAGCGAAACCTGAAAGGATCTTCGAATGATATAATTTTCAAATTATATAAAATCTTATCAATAGTCAAAGGCATCCTCAAAGAATACATTAGGCCCTACTCCCTCCGTCTAGGTGTATAAGTCACCTTACAAAAACCAAATAATCCCAAAATACTTAGGCGCGGTACATTATTTTTTTTAGAATGCTCTTGGCATGTCGCTAACATGTGATAAGTTAACCGACCTCAATAGACGGCAAACACGCCAGCCCGCCGCACTTTGAGAGAGACGAGGAGCAAGAAGCAATACGAGCTGGTGGATTACTAGAGCTAGGTGTCGCACAGAGGCCAAGAAATATGGTGATAGCATGGGTTAGCCATGTACAGTATGATGTAACTACACTGGGCTGCCGTGTTTCGTACTCTTCCGGTCTACTGTGGAGATGATTGGTTGATTTTATATCGCTAAATAATATAAAATATTATGAGTGCAGACGCTCCACCACGAGGTTCCTTGCTCCTTCTCGGTCGTCAGGAATCTATGTTCGTCCACTCTTTTTTTGACTTATTCACTAGACGGATGCCTTAATTACTCAGCCGTTTCTGATTCTTTTGGATAGTGGGGATATTATTGACTTGGACGTGGGGTTTGGGCCAAAGGCCTAGTATTATACTTGGTGTTATTCACACGACCGACCTGACAGGCTCTACCCTAGCTGGCGCTGTATCATATGGTTTCGCACCATTCCAGATCTTAACGCCACCACACAATTCTTCTCCATCCCTCCTTCCGGCGTGCACCGCGAGAAGGGATAGCAGTCCTCCGAACCCCGCCTTTCATGATCCTGTACGGGAGAGGGGCGATCAGGTTTTTGGGGAGCACACTCCTGTGACTGCTGCCAGCGACGACTTCCTCAACGACAGCCTTCTTCCCCGACCTCGGTAACCTCTTCATCAATGACATGAGTGACAACATCAACCACAGCGGTTCTGCTCCCGCTGTACAGTATGTGATTATGTCCTCTTGGTTTAGTCCGCATCATTACTTTGATCTTTGCAATTGTCGTCATGATCTATTTACTATTGATTCGGATTACATCTCATAGTAAATTTCCCATAAATTCAACAATCCAATCCAAAAACCTAATTATAGGCAATTTACTCCGAGTGGTTTTGCTGCGCTTTTGAAGCCGCCTACTTTTAAGGGGGTGCAATATAAAAGGTGGCGCACAAGAGCAGTATATTGGTTTCAGATCATGTACTGCTATGACGCCACTAAGGGTAAGTCCGAGGCGATCTTAATCCTACACGGCAGAAGCTTTTGAGAACATGGATACCCTCTTCAAAGCTGCCTGATGAGTGTTCTTGACGATTCCATTGTGGATTCATATATGTCGTTTGACGGTAGCAAAGACATGTGGGCTGCGCTTCGAGGCCACGTTTGGGGCCTCGGCACGCGCAACAGTTGTACGTCATGGATCAATTCTGTGACTACAAGATGGTGATGAGCGCTTTGTTGTTCAGCAGACTCATGAGATCTGATCACTCGCTAAGGAACTTGAGTACTTCACGTGTGTGTTGCGGACAAATTTGTTCTTTGGGACCATCATTGCCAAGCTTCCACCTTCGTGGAACGATTTTGCTACTTCTTTGAAAAACAAGAGACATGAGTTTTCCGTTTCGGATCTCATTAGCACTCTTCATTTTGAAGAGAAGGCGAGAGCAAAAGGCACACGTGATCATGTCGCTGAGGGAGCTTCTAGTGCCCACATGGTACACGAGAAGAACATCTAGCCCAACCAGCCCCAAAACAGCAAGAACAAATCTCAGGGGAAAGGCAAGTTTGATGCAAAGAACAAGCCGTCACATTGCACCAACTTCAAGAAGAATTCTCATAACGGGAAGGGATACAAACCTCAATTTTGGTAGCACCGCACAAAACTTATATGGCTGCATCTAGATGTTGTCAGCTGCTACGTCTTGAGCTTGCGTCCGTTTTCCTCGAAGAGGAGAGGGTGATGCAGCAAGTGTAGCGTAAGTATTTCCCTCGGTTTTGAGAACCAAGGTATCAATCCGAGGAGGCTCCTCAAAAGTCCCACGCACCTACACAAACAACCGAGAACTCGCAACCAACGCAATAAAGGGGTTGTCAATCCCTTCACGGCCACTTGCGAAAGTGAGATATAATAAAGATAGTATGATAAGATAAATATATTTTTGGTATTTTATAATATAGATGCAAAAAATTAAAGATGCAAATAAAAGTAGATTGAAAGCAAATATGATAAGAGATAGACCCGGGGGCCATAGGTTTCACTAGTGGCTTCTCTCAAGACAGCATAAGTATTACGGTGGGTGAACAAATTACTGTCGAGCAATTGATAGAAAAGCGCATAGTTATGAGATTATCTAGGCATGATCATGTATATAGGCATCACGTCCATAACAACTAGACCGACTCACCTTTTGCATCTACTATCATTACTCCACACATCGATCGCTATCCAGCATGCATCTAGAGTATTAAGTTCATAAGAACAGAGTAACGCATTAAGCAAGATGACATGATGTAGAGGATAAACTCATGCAATATGATATAAACCCCATCTTGTTATCCTCGATGGCAACAATACTATACGTGCCTTGCAACCCTTTCTGTCACTGGGTAAGGACACTGCAAGATTGAACCCAAAGCTAAGCACTTTTCCCATGGCAAGAAAGACCAATCTAGTAGGCCAAACTAAACTGATAATTCGAAGAGACTTGCAAAGATAACTTAATCATACATAAAATAATTCAGAGAAGATTCAAATATTATTCATAGATAAACTTGATCATAAACCCACAATTCATCGGATCTCGACAAACACACCGCAAAAAGAGTTTACATCGAATAGATCTCCACAAGAGAGGGGGAGAACATTGTATTGAGATCCAAAAAGAGAGAAGAAGCCATCTAGCTAATAACTATGGACCATAGGTCTGTGGTAAACTACTCACAAGTCATCGGAGGGGCAAGGATGTTGATGTAGAGGCCCTCCGTGCTTCATTCCCCCTCCGACAGAGTGCCGACGAAGCCTCCAAGATGGGATCTCATGGATCTGAGAAGGTTACGGCGGTGGAAATTGTGTTTCATGGTGCCCCTGGATGTTTTCGGGGTACGTAGGTATATATAGGAGGAAGAAGTACGTCGGTGGCCGCCCGAGGGGCCCACGAGACAGGGGGGCGCGCCCTATGGGGGGGGGCCCTCCTATCTCGTGGAGTCCTCGGCTGCTTCTTGACTTGCACTCCAAGTCCTCTGGATCACGTTTGTTCCAAAAATCACGCTCCCGAAGGTTTCATTCTGTTTGGACTCCGTTTGATATTCCTTTTCTTCGAAATACTGAAATAGGCAAAAAAACAACAATATGGGCTGAGCCTCCGGTTAGTAGGTTAGTCCCAAAAATGATATAAATGTGTAAAATAAAGCCCATAAACATCCAAAAGGGGTAATATAATAGCATGGAACAATCAAAAATTATAGATACGTTGGAGACGTATCAAGCATCCCCAAGCTTAATTCCTGCTCGTCCTCGAGTAGGTAAATGATAAAAAGAGAATTTTTGATGTGGAATGCTACCTAGCATAATTCATAATGTAATTTTCTTTATTGTGGCATGAATGTTCAGATCCAAATGAATACAAAATAAAATTTCATATTGATAAAAGAAATAGTAATACTTCAAGCATACAAATCAAAGTAATCATGTCTTCTCAAAATAGCATGGCAGAAGAAAGTTCATCCCTACAAAATCATATAGTTAGGCTATGATTCATTTTCGTCACACAAAGATGTTCCCAACTTCTATACCCCCGATGACAAGCCAAGCAATTGTTTCATGCTTAAATAATCTCAAACTTTTTCAACCTTCACGCAATACATGAGCGTGAACCATGGATATAACACTATGGGTGGAATAGAATATGATGATGGGGATTGTGTGGAGAAGACAAAAAAAAGATAAAGTCTCACATTGACGAGGATAATCAACGGGCAATGGAGATGCCCATCAATTGATGTCAACATGAGGAGTAGGGATTGCCATGTAACGGATGCACTAGAGCTATAAATAAATGCTCAGCAAAAGAAAACTAGTGGGTGTGCATCCAACTTGCTTGCTCACGAAGACCTAGGGCATTTGAGGAAGCCCATCGTAGGAATATACAAGCCAAGTTCTATAACGAAAATTCCCACTAGTATAAAAAGACAACTTATGAGACTCACTATATGAAAAACATGGTGCTACTTTGAAGCACAATATATGAGACTCACTACATGAAGAACAAGGTGCTACTTTGAAGCACAAGTGTGGAAAAAGAGTTAGTAACATTGCCCTTTTTGTTTATTTTCTTTTTTTGGGCCTTTTTTTTGATTGGGCAATGCTCTAATAATGATGATCATCACACTTCTATTGATTACAACATAAGAATTACAACTCGAAACTAGAACAAAATATGACTCTATATGAATGCCTCGTGATGTGTAGGATGGTGCAATGAATCAAGAGTGACATGTATGAAAAATAATGCATGGTGGCTTTGCCACAAATACGATGTCAACTACATGATCATGCAATGGCAATATGACAAAAGTAAAGTATGTCATGATGATAAACGGAACGGTGGAAAGTTGCATGGCAATATATCTCGGAATGGCTATGGAAATTCCATAATAGGTAGGTATGGTGGCTGTTTTGAGGAAGATATAGGGAGGTTTATGTGTGATAGAGCATATCGTATCACGGGGTTTGGATGCACCGTGAAGTTTGCACCAACTCTCAAGGTGAGAAAGGGCAATGCAGTGCAAGAAGAGGCTAGCAAAGGCGGAAAGGTAAAAGTGCGTATAATCCATGGACTCAACATTAGTCAAATGAACTCATATACTTATTGCAAAAATTTAGATGTCATCAAAAATCAAGTACTACGCGCATGCTCCTAGGGGGATAGATTGGTAGGAAAAGACCATCGCTCGTCCCCGACCGCCACTCATAAGGATGCACAAGCGGGTATACTTCATGTTTCAAATTTGTTACACAACTTTAACCATACGTGCATGCTACGGGACTTGCTAACTTCAACACAAGCATTCTTTAAATTCATAATCACCCAACTAGCATGACTTTAATATCACTACCTCCATATCTCACAACAATTATCAAGTATCAAGTTGATCATAGCATCCAATTCACTTCCTATGATAGTTTTTATTATACCCAACTTGGATGCGTACCATTCTAGGACCAATTTTATGACCATAGAAAATAACATGTTGTTCTAAAAGACTCTCAAAATAATATAAGTTAAGCATGAGAGACTAGCAATTTCTTCAAAATTAAGACACCACCGTGCTCTAAAAAATATAAGTGAAGCACTAGAGCAAAAACTATCAAGCTCAAAAGATATAAGTGAAGCACATAGAGTATTCTAGCAAATTCTAATCAAATAGGCTTCTCCTAAAAGGTGTGTACAGAAAGTATGATTGTGGTAAACTAAAAAGCAAAGACTAATATAATACACGACGCTCCAAGCAAAACACTTATCATGTGGTGAATAAAAATATAGCTCCAAGTAAAGTTACCAATGAACAAAAGATTTAAAGAGGGATGCCTTCCCGGGGCATCCCCAAGCTTAGGCTTTTGGATATTATTGAATATCTTGGGGTGCCTTGGGCATCCCCAAGCTTAGGCTCTTGCCACCCTTTATTCCATAGTCCATAAAAGCTTTACCTAAAACTTGAAAACTTCACAACACAAAACTCAACAGGAAATCTTATAAGCTCCGTTAGTGAAAAAAAACAAAATCACCACATAAGGTACTGCAATGAACTCATTATTTATTTAGTTTGGTGTTAAACCTACTGTATTCCAACTTCTCTATGGATTATAAACTATTTTATTGGCCATAGATTCATCAAAATAAGCAAACAACACATGAAAAACAGAATCTGTCAAAAACAGAACAGTCTGTAGTAATCTGTAACTAACGCAAACTTCTGGAACTCAAAAAATTTAGCAAAAATAGGACGACCTAGGCAATTTGTTTATTGACCAGAAGCAATTGGAATCACTATTTTATCACGTTCTGGTGATTTTTAACAATTGTTTTTGTGAACCAAAAGTTTCTGGAAATTACAGCAAGATCAAATAACTATCATCCAAGAAGATCCTATAGGTTTAACTTGGCACAAACACTAACTAAAAGATAAAAACACATCTAAACAGAAAGGAAGATGGATTATTTATTCCTAAACAGAAACAAAAACAAAAAACATAAAGAAAATTGGGTTGCCTCCCAACTAGCGCTATCGTTTAACGCCCCTAGCTAGGCATAAAAGAGAAGATAGATCTAAGTGGTGCCGTCTTTAATTTTCAGTTTTTTAGCGGAGTCATGCTCGAATCCGGGAGGTTCTTTCCGCTTCCCTTCATACTCGGAAATTTTTAGATCTAAAGAATCCAACCGCTTATTGCAAAGAGTGATCAACATATTCATGCGGTGAAGATTTCCGCTAACACTTTTAAGAGGCTCAAGAGACTTTTGTAAAAAAATTGTTACTTCGCAAATCTTTCCGAACACTTGGGTTTCTTCTTGGGTAGGATGTGATCCTCCCTTTTGAGGTAGTGTTCCCACTATTCCCTCTACAATTTAAATGCATAATACTGGGATCAATCTCAATGAAATTTCCCTTGGCAATGCAATCCAAGAGTTGTCTATGTGTCATATTTAACCCAACATAAAAATTACGAAGAAGAATTCTGAAGTTCACCTCTAGGGTGCACTTGCGATAAGATTCCATCATCCTATACCGGGCATCTTTTAAGTTTTCTCCTTGCCTTTGTTTGAAGTGAAGAACTTCAAACTCGGGAGACATAGGAGCGGATAAGGAACTAGACATAATGACAAGGCAAACGAGCTAACACATGACAAATGGAAAAAGGCAAGCCAAAAGAGAGGAGGAGACTGGGAAAGAGAGGGCGAATAAAACGGCAAGGGTGAAGTGGGGGAGAGGAAAACGAGAGGCAAATGGAAAATAATGTAAATGCGAGGAAGATGGGTTTGTGATGGGTACTTGGTATGTCTTGACTTGAGCTAAGACCTCCCCGGCAACCGCGCCAGAAATCCTTCTTGCTACGTCTTGAGCTTGCGTTGGTTTTCCTCGAAGAGGAGAGGGTGATGCAGCAAGTGTAGCGTAAGTATTTCCCTCAATTTTGAGAACCAAGGTATCAATCCAAAGAGGAGGCTCCTCAAAAGTCCCATGCACCTACACAAACAAACCGAGAACTCGCAACCAACGCAATAAAGGGGTTGTCAATCCCTTCACGACCACTTGCGAAAGTGAGATCTAATAAAGATAGTATGATAAGATAAATATATTTTTGGTATTTTATAATATAGATGCAAAAAAGTAAAGATGCAAATAAAAGTAGATTGAAAGCAAATATGATAAGAGATAGACCCGGGGGCCATAGGTTTCACTAGTGGCTTCTCCGAAGATAGCATAAGTATTACGGTGGGTGAACAAATTCTTGTCGAGCAATTGATAGAAAAGCGCATAGTTATGAGATTATCTAGGCATGATCATATATATAGGCATCACGTCCATAACAAGTAGACCGACTCACCGCATCTACTACTATTACTCCACACATCGACCGCTATCCAACATGCATCTAGAGTATTAAGTTCATAAGAGCGAGTAACGCATTAAGCAAGATGACATGATGTAGAGGGATAAACTCATGCAATATGATATAAACCCCATCTTGTTATCCTCGATGGCAACAATACAATACGTGCCTTGCAACCCTTTACATCACTAGGTAAGGACGCCGCAAGATTGAACCCAAAGCTAAGCACTTCTCCCATGGCAAGAAAGACCAATCTAGTAGGCCAAACTAAACTGATAATTTGAAGAGACTTGCAAAGATAACTTAATCATACATAAAAGAATTCAGAGAAGATTCAAATATTATTCATAGATAAACTTGATCATAAACCCACAATTCATCGGATCTCGACAAACAAATCGCAAAAAGAGTTTACATCGAATAGACCTCCACAAGAGAGGGGGAGAACATTGTATTGAGATCCAAAAAGAGAGAAGAAGCCATCTAGCTAATAACTATGTACCCGTAGGTCTGTGGTAAACTACTCACAACTCATCGGAGGGGCAAGGATGTTGATGTAGAGGCCCTCCGTGCTTGATTCCCTCCCACAGAGTGTCTTGGCGAAGGCTCCAAGATGGGATCTCATGGATCTGTAATTCTGGCGGTGGAAATTGTGTTTCGTGGTGCCCCTGGATGTTTTCGGGGTACGTAGGTATATATAGGAGGAAGAAGTACGTCGGTGGCCGCCCGAGGGGCCCATGAGACAGGAAGGCGCGCCCTATAGGGGGGGGGTGCCCTCCTATCTCGTGGAGGCCTCGGCTGCTTCTTGACTTGCACTCCAAGTCCTCTGGATCACGTTTGTTCCAAAAATCACGCTCCCGAAGGTTTCATTCCGTTTGGACTCCGTTTGATATTCCTTTTCTTCGAAATACTGAAATAGGCAAAAAAACAGCAATATGGGCTTGGCCTTCGGTTAGTAGGTTAGTCCCAAAAATGATATAAATGTGTAAAATAAAGCCCATAAACATCAAAAAGGGGTAATATAATAGCATGGAACAATAAAAAATTATAGATACGTCGGAGACGTATCATCAGCTAACCTCATGGTGCTCTAGGTATTCCTACATTCGTAACTAGGTACAATGACCACCGCAAGATGAAATAAGCTTATTCGTACGTTGACTTGCGCATTGCAGTGCGGAACGATCCTGTCATTTGTGGAGGGCAACTAAGCAGTGCAGCCGAAGGTGGAAATCAACCAAGGACTTATGAAATTAAATATAATCTTCGGCAGGTTAGTATCCCTTTCGTCCATATGATTATGTTTTGGCATGCCGAGCTATTGATATGTGCTACTATTTTGCAACACCGTTTAAGTATAGCTATTGTTTTCCTATCTTTTCAGATTCAGGACAATGAAGATGATTTCAGGGGAACTGCACAATATGGACTCATGTTGAGTCATCTCTATTGCCTCATGTTTGCTGCAAATGTGTCAGCATCAATTGCAAGATGAGGCAGCTAGCTAGCTATGGAGTTGCCAACATGCCCAAAGTGCTTGCAATATTGAGAAGAAACAAGCATGCCCAGGAAATTAATGCGTGCGCGGGGAGGCCCTTTGCTCAGAGAAGCATCGACCGATTTTCTTTATTTCCACACCTTCTCACAGCTTTGTATTGGTTATAGTATGGTGAATCATTGAGATGCATAAACATGCTGAAATTTTGTTGTTATGAATGTTAGTATGCATACCGTATCTTCTGAAGGTTAGTTTAATGTAAATGTTGACTAGCCTGTGAACCTTCACAATCTAGTAAGTATATTGTAGGCCTGTTATTTGACACCTCACTTTGCAACGCTGCCACGACCAGTGTGAGTGTCTGCATCCAGTACCGCATCCTCTAATTTGGTGGATGCCAAGTTGAAAAAGGTTACCGATGAGTAGCCATAAGTTGGAGGCGTCTCTTTTTTTCTTTCGAATGGGCAATAAGCTGGAGAGCGTCTCGGTCTGCCTCTAGCACAAGGCCCTCTAGAGTATGAAACACGGGCAGCCGACTGGGCCGATACAAAAGCCTATCCATCTTAAAGCCCATTTTTTTGCGACGAGAAGCCCATATTTCTTGAAGAAGGGGCCATCCCAGGAAAACCCTCCTTCCTCCTCGCTTCCACTCACGCTTCCGTCTCGCCCCAATTCCCCCTGCTCCCCATCTTCCTCACTCTTCCAGAAAACCCCGCTCACCTTCTTCCTCACTGCATGTAAAACGCTTTGCTCCTCTTATTCCACTCCTACAGAAAACCCCAGCCCTCCTTCTTCCCCACTCGCACTGCAACTAGGCTCATCTCTAGCTACTCTGCTCAAACCCGTGAGCTCGGCGCGGTGCCCACAAGGAAATGGAGTCTGCTGGCCCCAGTGCCAAGAAGATGAGGCTCCCACCAGCGGCGACGCCGGTTGTAGATCCCGCACCCGGCATCACGGGGAGAAGCGGCGAGCCCCCCCCCCCCACCCGGATCTGAGGAACCGGTAGAATCTCCGGTGGACCGCATCAGTGATCTCCCGGACGTCATCCTTGAGGAGATCATCTCGCTTCTCCCCACCAAGGATTGCTGCCGCACACAAGTCCTCTCAACTCGGTGGCGCCCTCTATGGCGCATCGCGCCCCTCAATCTCGACTGTCGTCAGATATCTGTCCTTCCTGAGTTGATCTCCTCAGAGCCATCGTCTCCTCTCACCAGCAGGGCCCCGTTCAACGCCTCTGCATCCCGACACGCTACCTGCTGTCCATACCCGGCACGGTGGATGCTTGGCTAACATCCCCTGAATTTGGAAAACTCCAGCAGTTTGAGTTCTACCATTACCACGAAAGTTTCATACCATGAACACACCAAGAATTCGTGCCCACACCACCATTTTCCATCTCACGGTTTTCGTCCTCTCTCCACACTGCCACCTTCGCCCGGTGCCATCTACCAGACGATCTGGTACAAATGCTTCGACTCCCACTGCTAAAAAAAACTTTCGCTTGTGGTGGTTTATCTGTCGGAGGCCTCATCAAGACAAAGATCATCCACTCCAGTTGCTGCCTCGAGCGCAAGCTAATTTTTTTGGGAATAGAATTCCCTATTTGTTGTCTCCAAATAAAGTCGCCTCACCTTAAAAGCATTGGAATTTGTTTTGAAGGACACCGGCTCATCATCGAGGATGCCCCTTCACCTCAAAGGTTGCTCCTTGATAATTGTTATAAACCTTCGCAAATAATTGTCGTCTCTGCGCCCAAACTAGAGACCTTGGGTGTAATTCCCCGTTTAATGATCATAGGAAGTTGGTGTTTGGCTCCTCACTTTTTCAGGTATCGTATATTATCATCTACACATTTCTAACCATAAGCTGCATTTTCCATTTGTGCGCATAAGTATTATCTCATCTTCGAGTACACTTTGGGTACTAATACTATGTTATATGCTCAATGAAGAGTTCGTCCATGGATAGCCTATCAATGCTACTGGATTCTGTCAAGATCTTATATATCGGAATGTCTAGTTTTGATCTGAACATAATTATTGGCTTGCTACGATGCTTTCGATCTCTGGAGAATTTATATATAGAGGTGATGATTTCATGCACATTGAAAGACCGTATATATTGTACTAGAATTAACTGCTCAAATTGTCGCTCTTTCGACATACTCTTTTTTCATACCTTAACTGTTTTCAATCTTCATGTCTACTTAGGTACTGCGACCACATGGAGAAAAATGTATAACCAATCGGTGGCGTAATAAGCACCAGGATTTTCTCAGTTCTCATGACATTCGTTTGAGGACAATAACGATGGAAAGATATGCATCCAACCAGGCAAACAGAAGCTTTGTCACATTCTTCCTGTTGAATGCGAGGTTACTATTGTCCATGAGGCTTAAGTTTTACCGCAAAAGATTTCTCACGGACAGACACGTTGAGCAGCAAAAAAAGAAGTTGCAAGTGGAAAAATGGGCTTCTAAACATACTCGACTTCTATTTACAACAAGTTGTAGTCATCCTGAAATAATTTTTTTTGCACAGGATGTTGATTTTATGGATCAGACTGATGCATTTGTTTGTGACTGCGAAAAAGAGTGATTGGGTTAGATGTTACTGCCATGTTCAATCTGGGTTTTGTCTAAAAATTTGATGAACAATTAATCCTTGGGCTTTTTGTACCATTTGTAAGCTTGAGTTGCATGTTGTTGCCCTCGCACTCCCCTCCACCTGCCACTACACTGCCGCATCTTCCACCTGCCACTACACTGCCGCATCTTCCCTTTGCGATGAAAATATCTGGTCTATTTAAGTCTCCCTCCTTAAGCTTCGCCGACTCATCTGCTCTAGTGCCGGCAACCCCCGAATCCATGAATCCCAACCCCCATTCCCGCACCCCCTTCTTGCAAAGATGACACCGTGGAAACGCTTCGTGAAGGCCTGTACGATGGCCGCGTCCCCCCCCCCCGAGCGCCGCCACGTGCGCCGAGAGCGTGGCCGCCTACGCCGAGAGTGCCGCCGCATCCGCATTGAATGCAAGGTTACTATTGTCTGTGCCGCTGATGTCGCCCTAGCCCGGGTCGAGGCCATCCACGCCAAGATCGAGGATGCACACGCCAAGATATACCAGGCCACCTCGGACTCCAGCATGCAACCCGCGTCTGAAAAGGCAGCAGTGGCCATGGAGCACCTGCTTCCTCATGAGGTCACCGAGCGGGAGCTGGAAATGCAGGAGGCGGCGGAGATCGAGGAGCGCCGGGAGGAGGAGTTGCGCATGGCCGAGGTAGAGAAGAGTCTATCCGTCGAGGAATCGGCGGTGGAGTACCAACGTGAGCTTTGGCGCAGCCACTACTACGAGTACTACAACCTTGAGGGCGGCGCCGAGGACGAGGACGAGGACAATGACGCGGTCGACTTCAGCAAGGGGGACACAGAGTCCACCAACAGCGACATGTCGCCAGGACAAGTCATCGACGTCTCATCTCACACCGGTGATGCATAGGCCGGCGCGGCGGCGGATTTGTTAAAATTACACAACGAGCGGATAACACCAGGGACCCAGCAGCTTGCCCAGTTGTTTTTGTGGTTTCACAGACGGAGCTCAACTGCGCGCTATGCGGGGGCTATGTCCCGTCTAGCCCATGCTTATGCTTTTATTTAAGCACATGACGAGCCCAGTTGATATTTTTTTTCTTTCTGAAAATGGCTAGCCCAGTTCTTTTTTTTGGAGAATACCAAAACCGAGGCCTACTTGCTTTTCTCAGCCCTGCTGGGCAGCAAGTCTTTCAAGATGAGGAGGGAGGGATGTAAGTAAGTAGTAAGAAACGGGCTTCCCCAGAAAATGGGCTATAAGTTGTAAGAAATGGGCTGTAAATTTTTAAACCAAAGCCAATCGGCAAGTACATTAAAATATCATTTTTTCTAGATTTCTCTACTCTCTACTCTTATAAAAACCAAAGCCAACTGGCAATTACATTAAAATATCATATTTTCTCCCACAAAATAAACTACTCATACAAATGCATCTTCATGTTCCGTGCAACGTACGAGCATCTTGCTAGTTAAGATTTTAAATTTCATTCTTTTTTTTGCGGAGAATTGTTTTTGAATTTTATTTTGATATAATTTTTAAAAAATTATTTTTAACGCGATTCGAAATTTCGTCATTAAAAAAGTTCGGACCCCACCGAAATATGCAAAATTTCATTGAATTTTTTAGCAGTGCCCATAATATATGGTCTGTAATGCTAATAAAAAGAATATGGGCTTCAAATATCCTTAAGAATTAGCAAATGGGCCGTAAATTATTGAAAATAATGGCTAATGGGTTGTATGTTGTTTTCAACAGATTTGGAGGCTGACTTCTGGGCCTACTAGGTTGACGATGACGCTGTCCTAATTTTGTTTGACGCGTACGCAAGGCTTTGTCAACTTAGTCAACGTAGCGTTGATCGTTGGATGTCCATCCAACGGCCACCGTCTTCTTCAATCTCGATCTTCCTGCTCCGGCCGCCCAAACTAAGCGCCAGTGGACCTACTCCCTCCTCTCGTGGCTGGCTGTGCTACCGCCAGGCCATCCCTCTACCCACCCGCACATCCTGTTATTTTCCGGCGACGTCAGCCTCACCCCACAGCTGACCAGTCAGTGCTCGTACACCCCTCGGCGTGGGCATCCGCTGTGATGGCTTCACCGGCTCCGGGTTGTTCCCTTCCTGGGCCTCGCCCTCGTCCACCGCGTTTGTGCTTTCGGCGCGGCGAGGTCAACATAGTCAACAAACAACAGCCATCAGAAGAGGCTAACAGTAGGGGTCCACACAAGGAAATGCCTCCTTATTACGTGCAAAATATTGATTCCTCCACCTGACAGCTGGGACCCATCGGAAGGGCCTCTGTATTTCTTTAAATAAACATTCCCCCTGCTGTCAGCTCGGACCCGCCAGCTATATCTTCACACACAAGGAAGTGCCTCCTTATTATGCACACAAAAATGAATAGTCCCCGTGCTAGCTGGGACCCACCATTGTGGGAGGCTGACTTGTGGGCCTACTAAGATGACGGGGACGGAGGGCTTTCTCAACTTAGTTAATATGAACGATTCTAGCTCCAGTGACCGTACGATGTCCATCCAACGGTCGTAGTGCTTCTTCAACCTCTGGTCTTCTTGCTCCAGCCGCTCAAACAAGCGTCGGCCGTACTGCCTACTCCTGCCTCCCGTGTCTGGCTGTGCTGCCACCACTGGCCATGCCATCCCTCTATACTCACCCACACCTCCTGTTATTCTCCGGCGACGACAGCCTCACACTGCAGCCGAAGCAGTCAACCCACGTACCCCCTCCACGTGGGCATCCACTGCCGCGTCTTCCCCGGCTCCGCGTCGTCCCCTTCCAAGGCCTCGACGTCGTCCACCGCCCTGTTGCTCTCGGCGCGGCGTGGTCAACATGGTCAACGAATGATTTCGATCGGAAGAGTCTCAGATGTCGTGGAGAGGTCGACAATTGGGTCCATGGCCGCAACAAGGAAGTGCCTCCTTATTACGCGCAAAATAATGATTCCTCCACCTGACAGCGGGGACCCACCGGACGGGCCACCATATTTCACAAAAAAAAAACATTCCCCCCTGACTGTTGGGACCCACCAGCTACATCTTCGCACGGAAAGAAGTGCTTGACAGTCGGGACCCACCCGGTCGAAGTGTACGTAGCATTGTCATTCTGGTCGCGAACGTGTACGTACATACTGGTCGATTGGTCTGTCTACAGACTGCAGCAATGAACCGTGGATAAGTAAGGAAGGGCACGTGGTGTAGTAGAGGTGCGCACGTAGCATGTACACGTACGTACATCGGCCAGGGTGCAAGGAAGTAAATACGGCCACGTACATACATAGGGGCGGGGTCTCGAACGCCTACTCGCGCATACGTACGGCCAGGGCTCGTGCACATGGCAGGGTCAGAACGGAGAAACTGCGTCGTCGTCGTGTTCATGGGGAGGCAACGGAACACGTCGTGTTCATTGGGAGGCAACGGAACGCGTGATGTTCATCAGGAGCCAACCGGCTTGGACGGAACAGCCGATGGAAACGAGGCCTGGCGTACCGCAGAATGGAGGAAACGGCCTTGTGTTCGACCGGCCACGGTGGAAACGGGATCCTATTCATCGGAAGGGGTCTGGCGTACCGCAAAACAGAGGAAACGGACCTCCTACGGTCGAAACAGGGTCTTGTTGATCGGGAGGGGTGTGGTGTACCGCAAAACAGAGGAAATAGACTTGTGTTGGAGCGCTACGGTCGAAACGGGTGTCCTGTTCATCGGGAGGGGTGTGGCATACCGCAAAAAGGGACTCCACGGGATATTGTTCATCTCCACCGTCGACTGCCTCCACGGGCTACTATTCATCCACCGTCGACTGCCTCCACGGGGTCCTGTTCATCCACCGTCGACCTCCTCCAGCCTCCACCTGCGACTGTTCATCCACGGGCTCCTGTTCATCCAGCCTCCACCGCTCCTCCATCGGCTACTGTTCAACCAGCCCTCTCCACGGGGACCTGTTCAACCACCCCTCCATGGGCTACTGTTCATCCAGCCCTCCACCGGGCACTGTTCATCCAGCCCTCCACCGGGTACTGTTCAACCAGCCCTCCACCGGCTATTGTTCAACCAGCCATCCAGGGGGTCCTGTTCATCCAGCGGCAACGGCCTCTACTACCATGGGGTCCTGTTCATCCAACCCCCATCAGGAACTGTTCATACAACCCCCCCCCCCCAACAACGCTCACTGTTCATCCAGAGGGAGCATCGATCGGCTTCAGTTAGCAGCAGTAGCGAAGGAATCACTCGGGTTCGATTAACGACGGATCGATCGGGTTCGAACGTAGCTAGTGCAATCGCTCGGATTCAGTTAGAGCCCAACGCCTCGCTCGGGTTTAGTTAGAGCGCAACGCGTCGCACACACACGCGTACGTATGAGAGAAACACGCATCGCTCGGCCCCCGACCAGCCACCGTAACCGGGAACTCCCCAATATTTTCCTTGCCCTCGCTTCTACCATGTTTTTTTCCGTCATGGACAACCCAAAGAATGTCATGCAGCTGCGTCTTTGGCCCACCCAGGACGAAAAGCCCATTTTCTGTCATGATTTTTTGTCATAGAAGTAGGACCCCACCACATATATGATGATACCGGGTTTTGTCACAATTATCGTCATAGAAGTGTCATAAGCATGACAGAAAGTTTTTTCGTTCGGCCCAAAATGTCACGGATGTGTCTTTTTTTAGTGCCTCCTCGGAATCCAGCATGCAACCCACGTCTGAAAAGATGGCGGAGGCCATGGATCACCTGCTTCCTCATGAGATCACTAAGCGGGAGCTGGAGATGCAGGAGGCAGCGGAGATCGAGGAGCACCGGGAGAAGCAGTTGTGCGTGGCTGGGGAGGAGGTAGAGAAGAGCCTGTTCATCGAGGAACCGGCGGTGGAGTGACAACGCGAGCTCTGGTGCAGCCACTACTATGAGTACTACAACCTTGAGGGTGGCACCGAGGAGGAGGACAAGGGCAACGACATGGTCGACTTCAGCCTAGGGGATGCGGAGTCCAGCAACGGTGGCATGTCACCAGGACAAGTTATCAACATCTCATCTTACACCGGCAAGGCATAGGGCGGCGCGCCGATGGCTTTGTTAAAATTATGCGTACTTAGACTTTGTCTATAATGATGGTCTTTTGTTGGAGCAATGTTTAGGTCAACTGACTCTGTTTAATTACTAAAATTGCTTGATTCAGTAAGTGCGGTCTGTGAGGGCTCTTTTGTGTACCCAAATTAGCAAGTGATGTTAAATTATGCAATGACGTGGATGAGCACAATACCTAGGGAAATTTCTACCAAAATTTCAATGATCAAACTCATCGCATGCGTGTAAAGTAGAAGAATTGTTTGCAATGCACACGTTCGTTCAAAGTGAATGGTGTCTGGCGACACCGCACAGAAAGTTTCCCTCCACCTTTCAAAATTTTTGGCCTACCGCCGAAATATCTAACTCTTCCCCTCCCCCTCCCCACCCCCTTTTCTCCCCGACCACAAGTCACATTTCCCTTGTTTTCTCCTCCTTTCCTTCCCAACCTATAGCCCCTTCCTCGCTTGCTTCCTCGCATCTGACCGCTGTTGTTGCCATGGTCTATGGACAGTGGGAGGAAGTTGTTGGCATGTGCAGAGGAGGTTAGCCTCACTTTCGTTTTTACATATCATTTGTTAGATGTGATTCATGCACTGTCATTGTGCTATGTTATTCTGGATGTGATTAAGAAAGTGTCACAGTTTCTTCCTAGTATCTAAAAGTGTTTCCATCTCATTAGCGGTGCCATTAGAAATTATTTGGCACCGCTTCAGCAGTTTGTGCAGCCAACTTTGCTCCACACATCTGAGCAGCTAAGAAGTTAAATACTAGAACTTTATGGCACGAAGGAACCGGTCATCGGAGCAACTAGGTGCTCCGGAGTCTGGTTCCCTAAATTTTTCCTCTGGCATCGGCTCGGTAGTGCAGGGCACCGGTGCCAAATGTAGAAACACTTGTCTTGACACCGGTTTTGGTATACATAGTGGACGGCCTTAGTGCTATTAGTTCTATGTTACTAAATTTATGCATGTACACACCTGTTAGTATCAATTTGATGTCATCCAAACACTGTCGCTATGTTGTTGCAGTTATATTTAGCTTCCTCATAAAATGTTCAATTTGTTATTTATAGTACTTTCTCCATCCCAAAATAAGTGACTTAAATTTTTATACTAATTTTAGTACAAAATTAGTACAAAGTTGAGTCACTTATTTTTGGATGGAGGGAGTACATGACTAAGAACTTGTAGCGTTGTTGAAGTTAACTATAGCTTGTGATGTTTCTGAATTTGGTTGTTGTCCTAGTAGCTATTGATTCATTTGCACATTGATCTTTTTGAGAAGATATGTCATAATTAACGTGTTTCTTCAGTTTTACACATAGTCAGTTACATCGAAGGAACAAGAATGCCGAATCTTCCACCTTGACTTGGGGTACACGCCAAGGCACAAAAAGGTCTTCGGTTCGGATATAGTGCGGCCCAATCTGTCCGGCCCATGAGAGATAGGTCAACCACCCGAGGACCCCCTAGTCCTGGACTCCCTCAGTAGCCCCCGAACTAGCCTCCAACGTTGGAACTTGTAGTCGTCAATAGCTCGGTACACCCAAAAGTCTTCGGCTTGTGAGGTGAGTTCTCCATCTTCTTTCTGTCCGGCCGGTATAATAGTTCGGCCGCCGATGACTCCCGTAAAATAATTGCGGGTCCCTCGTCATTAATTCTGTCAAGGGTGACCCTCGATTCCTGTGCCTCTTGTCAGGAGGTGAACGGTTTCGTCGGGACCAGTGCATACACCCATTAAATAGGCCAAAGGTGCATCAAACGGCTTATTCATCCCCGAGCAAGAGATCCAATCTTGTGCAGAGAAACCTCAAGGCGCATGGCCGGCGCCCCTGGCTCATCCTCGCGGCCTCATGACCAACTCCCAGGCGACTATCCTAGATACTCTGTTTCGTGACTCCAACTATGCGATCTCGAATGGCAAGGGTACCTTCCAGCTGCGGATCTCGTACCTGTCCAGGCTGGATTGATCTCGGCCAATGGCGAAGCCTTTGCAGAAAAATTTCCTACTCCAAGCAAGGGCGAGAGGGTATGTTTTGTATCCTTCCTTCTAAGAGGCCTAGGATTCCCCATTCATCCTTTCCTAAGGGGGATACTAGATTTTTACGGGATCCACCTCCACTACCTCACCCCTGGGTCAATTCTGCATATCTCGGGCTTTATTGCACTTTGCGAGATGTTTCTGGGATGCGAGGCCCACTTTGAGTTATGGAGGAAGTTTTTTTGCCTCGTCCCTCGTACCCACGGGGGGTCAATTCTTGAAGTAGGCGAAGCCGAAGTGTGTCGTATAGCCGGCACGGGATATCCCTTTGGGACTCCAAAGAAAGACCCCGACGAATGGACTTCGGAGTGGTTTTACATAAAAGACGTCCCTTGTTCGAACCAGTTCGAAGAGGTCCGCCCGAGTATTCGGACGCCCCGCTAAAGAAGCGACTTAACTGGTGGCCCAAAAGCCCCTCCCAAGGGGAATCCCACCGAGGTCAAGTGCTTAGCCGCAAAGGTAAGGGTGCTGGCCCATAGTAGACTGACCATGGTTGACGTAATGGCCACCGCAGTCGACTGATGCATGCAAGCCCTTCAACAATGGATGCACCCCCTGTGGTGCTACAATGGGACAAGTGACACATCTCGTTACAAGCGGCAAGGACCGGACAACCAAGCAACAATGGCCGCCATATTGGCGGATCTATTCAAAGGTGAGGAAGAAGAGTTCGCCCACCCAAGAAACTGGAAAGGCTACTCGAGCTATAACCCATCGAATGGGTAAGTTCAAACTTGTGTACATAGTCCAGACGTTCCATCCAAATATTGATCGGCTCAACCATTTTTCTGAATAGAGATGGAGACGCTAGGTTGAAGGCATCAGTTGCCCTTCCCCTCAACCAGAAGACCATTCTCGTGAAGACGACCCGGGATTTCACGAGGACCCGGAGATATCCATCGATTTTGAGGATGGGGTTTCCTTTTAGGAAAGCCTTGATGTTTCCAAGGTGGCTATTATGGCCGATCACCCTGGGCTTCTCCCCTCCTCCGCCGTAAGTAACAAAAAGGCCTCCTCTCAAACAGGGCGTTCACCTCGCGCTTCTCCAATTATGCTAACTTCTACTCCCAAGGGTCGTCGTACCTCACGCCGAACACCGACGGGGGTGGCATTTATCCCAGCTAACAACGGAGCCTCGAAACAAAGGGCGACCATGGGAGCTACACCAATCATGTCTTCGAAAAAAAGGTAGTGCAGATTAAAATTGCCATCAGTTTGCTATTGGCGTTGTCACTAAGGAGCTCTATTGACGTTCAATCTGGTTCCGCATGAAAAAGGTACCACCTCGACCATCCAAAGACATAGAGGAAGTGTCAGGGCACGGTCGAAGATCCTCAGCACGGGCAGAAGTCAATGCGGGGAATTCCACTGCAGACAAGCCTTTAGAAGATCGTGAGGATGTCTCAGTCACCAAATTTGAAGCTGAAAGTGTGATGAATCATCGGCGACTGAAGGAATCCCTGCATCATGTCGCGTTTTCCAATCAAGTGTTTAATGCCTTTACGTCGGTTGATGCGTACCTCAGAGCGGCCCGAACAGGCCTTGAGGGGATTGCCAACCTTTTTTCGACCAATATGCAGGTAAGAGATGGGTTTTGACAACCGAATATAAATGCTAACCCAGTAGCCCCCATGCCTTGATTCGGGCGGGATGGCCGAGTTAAGGGTTTGTGAATATAATTATTTATGGTTTGCTGCAGGCTTCAAAGGACCAGAACAAAAAATTGTCCGAGGACCTTAATTCGAGCCGAACACAGCTGGCTGATGCAAAAGCCGAATTAGAGGTGGTGAAGAAGTTCACTAGTGAAGCTCATGGTGAGGAAAATATACTTTGTGCTTGAAGAATGTGTATGAATTATGCGCAGTACCCTGTTTGAGACCGGATATTCCTATACACCTAAATCCATAGGGCAACTACAAAAGGACCTGAATGCTGCCAAAGAGTCTCAACGATATCCTGAGTCACAGCACGAAGCCAGTCTTCCGATGCTGAAACGGAGCCATGAGGAGAACAACAAACTGAAGGTAGAGAACCAACAGCAGGCCGAAGAGGTGGAGAGTTTGAAAACCCAATTGGCGTAGGCGCTCAAGGAGAACCAGAGACTAAACGGTGGCATGTTCAGCAAGTGCTTTATAAGCTTTCAATGTTTTATAGACACGCTTAGTGCGCAAGCTTAAAACATGTCGTCTTTATGCTAGGTCTCCTGACTGGTCGGCTTGGAGAAGAGGTCAATATCTTTGGCGGGGATCTTTTAAAGGAGTTGTTTGTGGTTCATGAGAGAGCTCGAAAAGCGATGAAAAACATGGTCAAGGCGTTGTGGCCGACCGAAGTGGCGTCGGACGATATGGACGAACTGGCGAATCTCTTTAAGGGAGCTCGACAACGCTTTGAATTATGGAAGATATCATCCTATCGGGAGGGGACACGAGAAGCATGAGCCATGGTGAAGACCCGGTTCAGGAAACTCGAGCCAGAGCAGATGGCATGTGTTGGACCAGTAGGGCCGAATGGGTAGGAAATACCTCTTCATTTGGTCTATGACCAAGTGATGTCTGCAGCTCGACTCTCCCAATAGGATTGTGCTTTAAATAGCTTACTAGACAATGTGGACAAAGAGTGATGTGTTTGATTCTATGTATCTATATACTTTATATCAAATGATCTCGATCTGCACTGTAAAACATTGTCTTAACCGGCCATCGGCTTCTACCTTCCTGACCAATGATCAGGAAGTGTTCCGTACTATGTGGCCTGTGGTAAGCAGGAAATCACTTCTGGTAACCAGGCAATACGGCCTTTTGGTACAAACAGAAAAAACGCATGAGGAGAGTAATGTTTTTTTTCTGGGAACTGTGCTGTAAAACCCCCACAACAGATCAAAACCTTTATTCATCAAAAGTAACAAGGTACAAAGAAATGATTACAAGGGGTAATCTAACATACAAGGACTAAGCTAAAAGGAGGGGGAGGGAGGCAGGGATGCCTTACTACACTAAGCCTTAAGGGGGAAGGAAGGAGATCCACTTCAGAAGGTCATCCTTGTAGGAAGATTTAATCATGTATTGCAACAAGGAGATATCATGTTTAAAGGCAGCACGCCAATTATAAAAACTGGCCCTCTCACTTCTGAAAACCTTGGCATTTCGAATGATCCATATGTTCCAACATGCAGTGGACACAACTTCAGAGAAAAAAGGCTTGTGAAAATCACTCCTGGCCTGGATAACCACATCAGACATAGAGGTCCCAGCCGGCCAGTCAATTTGTAGATAATTCCAAACCCTCACACTGAAATTACTATTGAAAAACAGATGATCCCTGGTTTCCCTAACCTGCAGAGGGCATAGCTTGCATTGCACTCCATCCGCCATGTGCCAATGTCTTCGATCAACCATATCTTTAGTATTCAGTCTGTCCATTATGAGCATCCAAGCAAAGACTTTTATCTTGAGAGTACAGGAAGATTTCCATATCCAAGACAACATAGGGTTGAAAGTCTCAAGATGGAATGTGTGGGAATAAAACATCTTGGGTTTAAACTGCTTTGAGGAGTTCTGCCAAAACCACACATCCTTAGAGCCACATACTCTGCTATGAGAGTCCACCATGGATTGAATCAGACCCAACTCTCCAAAAGCCTGAGCAGACAGGGGCAGGTGAAAGTGCTGGACAAAATCCTGAGAATTGAGGAATTCCCTTACTGTAATCCAAGGGCCATTAACATAGGAAAATAGTCAAGGAAATCTTGATTGGAGAGGAGAGACCTCATCACCAAGATTCCAGCTATCAGACCAAAACAGAGCAGTATGACCATCATTGATCTGAACCCAAGATAGATCTATGAAACTGACCATAACCTTGCAGACATCCTTCCACCAGAAAGAACCACATGCAGATGTTCCTTGAGGCACTCTATCATGATAGTAAGAATTACAAATGAGAGAAACCCAGGGAATGTCTTTTTTATTTAGGAAGTTACTAGCATGCTTCAGAAGCAAAACAACATTTTGTACCCCTAGATTGAGGATGCTAAGACCACCCGTGTTTTTGGGCCTACAAATGAGCTCCCAAGCTGCAAGTGAGGGGGCAGGTTCATCTCTATTCTTTCTCCACAAACACTGCCTTTGAATTCTCTCCAACTGTTTGAGAATGCCAATTTGGAACAGCCAAGCTACCCATGAAGAAGATGGGCAATGAGGATAGAGCAGAGTTGAGGAATTGAAGTCTCTCTCCTTGATTAAGAAAGGAAGAACTAGCAGTCATTCTTCGCTCCATGCACTCCACCAGAGGCATAAAGTCCACCATTTTAGGCCTTGTGGTCGGTGAATGGCATCTTTCCTATTTGGCAACCAAAAGCAGCAGCAAGATCATTCATCACAACATGATCCACATTAATGGGGATGAGGAAGGATTTGTGGTAATTGACATCAAGGCCAGTGGACAGAGCAAACACTTGGAGCATATCCTTCAAGGCCAAAAGCTGAATCCTGTCAGCCGGTAAGATGATAAGAGTATCATCAGCATATTGGATCACAGGGTAATCCTGGTCATGACAAGGGATAGGCAGATGGATGATTCCTCTTTTGAACATGTCATTGATGACTGATTGCAAAAGGTCAGCAGCAATAACAAAGAGAAGAGGGGAAACAGGGTCACCCTGCCTGACCCCTTTTTTACAAATAAATTTTCTGCGTGGAACTCCATTAAGAAGAACTGAAGAGGTACCAGTGCCCAGAAGCTGCTTCATCCAGAGAATCCATTTATCATTAAAACCTTTGTGCCTAAGCTTCATGTTCCAAAGAGTCAAATGCCTTTTCAAAATCCAACTTAAGAATTACAATTGGCCTCTTAGATTGATGGCACTGGTGCAAATATTCAAAAGTCCATCCAATACAGTTCCTCATAGAATTCCTGAGCTAGCTCATATGAGGAGAGTAATGTTATATTACTTTTTAACGTAAGAAACATCTTCCGAAGAAAATAGTTCCTCCATAGGTTCCTTTCTTCAGGTTCGTCATGCTATACAGAGACGTCGAATTAGGATATCGGAAGTATGTGAATACAAATCGGTGTGGGGGCTAAATTCCCCAGTATTGGTGATGAGCACCTACATTATTATGGTCTCCCTCATTGCCGACCCATTATGTTCTTAAGAACGCTAGCTTTCGGCTTCACCCATCTGAGGTACGTACATGGCTGACCCGGTCAGAACAATCGAGGTGCTCCCTTTACACCCTAGCCGAACAATTGGGAACATAGGGGGTAAGAATAGGAGCCAGGTAATCCAGCTTGGCAAAAACTTAAGTCAAATCGGTGCATATGATGGCTGAAAAGTATTCGGGAGAGTGCAAACACGACAAAGATGATTTTGTGCACAAAAAATATATTAATTGGTTGCTTTAAAGGAGCCCCCAGGTAAAACCTGGGTATTACATTTGAAAATGTGCGATAAAAAGGGGCCTAGACACAGTCCGGTTTATCCGAACAGGGCCCGGGGACGCTAACTCCCCAGGAATAAAGAGAAGAAATTTACAATGAGCAAAGGGATAGTGAACTGACGTGCCGCACTAGCCGTAGAAACGTTGGAGTCGGGCTGCATTTTAGTGGTTTGGTTTGTGGCGGTCGTCGGCCGGGTTGCGAATACGATATGCTCCTCCTACTAGTACTTCACCGATTATGAAAGGGCCTTCCCATTTAGGCGAGAGTTTGTTATTTTGCTTCTCAGGGAGACGGAGGATGAGTTCACCTATGTTGTATGCCTTCGCCCAAACTTCCCTGCTCTAGTAGCGTTGAGCCTGCTGCTGATAAAACGTACAACAAGCCCGAGCTACACCCCGTTCTTCTTCCAAGACGTCCAAGTCATCCTGTCGATCTAACTCAGCTTCCTTTTCCTCATACATGCGTACTCGAGGTGCATCGTGAATGTTGTCACATGGGAGAACTGCTTCTGCGCCGTACACCATGGAGAAGGGTGTGTATCCCGTTGATCGGTTGGGGGTAGTGCATAGTCCCCATAGTACAGAGTCAAGCTCCTCCATCTAGTGACAATCGGATTGTTTCAAGGAACGGACCAGGCGGGAAAGAATTTTGTATTGCCCCAACTTGTGTGTTCGGGACTCTAGCGGCGGTAACCATGATGCCTGAAGCACTCGGCATATTGAATCCGGCGTACGCATTGTTAACAGATGGCAACGGGGACTCAATGTCGTGTTTTAGGTCGGAGTCCGGCTCCGGACTCTCTTCGGGGCGATCGCTGGGTTTCAGACTTGAAGCCTGATCGTTGATCCGAACATAACTTGTTTTCAGCTTTGGTGATTGTGAACCCTCGTCCAATTCTTCGATGGTGGCGACGAGGTGCATGATGGGTGGGGTGTAAATCTCTCCATTGTCGGGCTTGAGCCCAATCCGGTCGTAGACCGAAGATTGGCCATTGGAGACGCCCATGGCCTGAATCTGACCTAGCAGATCGTTTACGGACGAGAGGTCCACCGGGTCCATGCTACCGAAGTGTGCGAGGCTGTCCCGCAGTGTGGCCACTCCGGGGTTGTTTGGGGTTGTATCCGGGTGGTGTTTGCCCGGCGTTTTCCCGATTATTCTGATGGAATCCGGACCTTGGGCCAGGTTCCGCATGTCATCAGTCTTTGTTCCCGAAGTCAAAGCGTCGGGATTAGCAGATTTCCTGAGGGGAACAGATGGCTTAGCTAGAGTAAGATCTCCCCAATAATTGGCAGTGAACTCTAGGCTCCCAAACCTGATTTTCTGATAGGGGGTGAACCCTCCATCCTGTCCTAGGAGGCTGGACGAATCGGTAGGCAGTTTGATGCTGTCGGGCGCAAGGGCCCGACCAGGGGCTGAGATATCCCTGGCATAAGTAGCCGTTGATCCTTCCGGTGATCCAACAGCGGAACCCTCAATGAAAGCACCAATGTCGGTGTCAAAACCAGCGGATCTCGGGTACGAACTGTGGATCTTGGATCGATGGGAAACAAGGGACGCGGGACACAGTATTTACCCAGGTTCGGGCCCTCTCTAGGAGATAAAACCCTACGCCCTACTTGATTATATTGCTTGTGTATACGAGGATTACCGAGTGGATCTACCACGAGATCATATGAACTAAACCCTAGGCTAGTAGGAGTATGGATGTTCTCTTAGCCTCTACGGACTAAACCCAATGGTTTATATAGACACCAGGGGTACTGATAGCTCGTATCCGCGTTAGTATTTCCCCAAAGAGGAAGGGATGATGCAGCACAACTTCGATAGGTATTTACCTCAGTTATGAAACCAAGGATATCGAACCAGTAGGAGAACCAAGCAACACTATGTAAATGGTACCTGCACACAAAAAACAAATACTTGAAACCCGACGTGTAAGAGGGATTGCCAATCCCTCTCGGGTAAAAGATTCCTAAATAGATAGATTGGTAGATGCAAATAGAATAACAACAAATCAAATTCAGCGAGGTATTTTTGGGGTTTTGATAATATATATCTGAAAATAAAAGATACAAATAAAGAAAAAGGCAAGTAGCAATATAGATCTGAAAATATATGATGGGAAAATCGACTCGGGGGCCGTAGATTTCACTAGTGGCTTCTCTCGATAAAATAGCATAAGGTGGGTAACAAATTATTGTTGGGCAATTGATAGAACATCAAATAATTATGACAATATCAAGGCAATGATGACTGAATCCTGCCTGCATCTACTACTATTACTCCACACATCGACCGCCATCCAGCATGCATCTAGTATATTAAGTTCATGGAGAAATAGAGTAATGCAATAAGAACAACGACATGATGTAGACGAGATCTATTCATGTAGGAATAGCCTCCATCTTGTTATCCTTAATAGCAACGATACATGCGTGTCTTGCTGCCCCTTCTGTCACTGGGAAAGAACATCGCATGATCGAACCCATCACAAAGCACCTCTTCCCATGGCAAGGCAAATCTATCTAGTCGGCCTAACTAAACCAACGATTCGAAGAAGAAATACGAGGCTATAAGTAATCATGCATATAAGAGATCAAAGAAAAATCAAATAACTTTCACGGATATATAATTGATCATAAACTCAAATTTCATCGGATCCCAACAAACACACCGCAAAAAGAGTTACATCAAATAGATCTCCAAGATACCATTGTATTGAGAATCAAAGAAGAGAGAGGAAGCCATCTAGCTACTGCCTATGGACCCCTAGGTCTACAATGAACTACTCACGCATCATCGGAGAGGCACCAATAAGGATGATGAACCTCTCCGTGATGGTGTCTAGATTGGATCTCGTGGTTCTGGAACTTGCGGCGGCTGGAATTGTGTTTCCTTGACTCCCCTAGGGTTTTTGGAATATTGGGGTATTTATAGAGAAAAGAGGCGGTGTGCGAGGCCACCGAGGTGGGCACAACCCACAAGGGCGTGCCTGGGCCCCCATGCACGCCCAAGTGGGTTGTGACCCCCTCCAGGCACCCCTCTGGTACTTCTTTCGCCCAAGTTGTGTCTTGTCCATAAAAGTTCTCCAAAAAGTTTCGCTGCGTTTGGACTCGGTTTGGTACTGGTATTCTCTGAAGTAAAAAACAAGCAAAAAACAGCAACTGGCACTGGGCACTATGTCAATAGGCTAGTCCCAAAAACTGATATAGAGTTGCTATAATATTATTGTAAAACATCCAAGAATGATAATATAACAACATGGAACAATCAAAAATTATAGATACACTGGAGATGTATTAGCATCCCCAAGCTTAATTCCTGCTCGTCCTCAAGTAGGTAAATGATGAAACTGAATTTTTGATGTGGAATGCTGCCTAACATGTTCATCACATATTCTTTTCTTTTGTAGCATGGACATATGGACTTTTATATGGTTCAAAGCAATAGTATAGTTTTGACATGAAGATTTCAATACTCAAGCATATCAAGAAGCATCCATGTCTTTCAAAATATCAACACTAAAGCAAGTTATCCCTAGCCCATCATGCTCAATGATTGATCCATTCATGAAACACACTCGCATATTAGCTACATCCAATGCTGAAGTACGATCATAGTGCCCCTTAGTTGGTACTTTATAAGAGAAGATGGAGACTCAAATAAAAATAAAAATTGCACAAAGTAAATAGATAGGCCCTTCGCAGAGGGAAGTAGGGATTTGTAGAGGTGCCAGAGCTCAAAGCTTAAATTTAGAAACAAAATTTTTGGGAGGCATACTTTTCCCGTCAATGAAAATGACCAAGTAATTCCCAACACTTTTCATGCTAGATATATCATAGGCGGTTCCCAAACAGAAAATAAAGTTTATTCCTTTTTCCACCATTCTTTCACAATCCATGCCTAGTCGTATCCACTGGTGCCTTCTATACCAACACTTTCCAAGGAATTTATTATTTGACAACGTAAAGTAAATTTCTTTTTTCATTTCGGGACCGGGCATCCCTATTACCGTCGTACTCTCGTGCAGTGACAAGTGAATAAATGCTCATCTTGAGAATAACACATCTAGCATGGAAAATATTGGCCACCCCCTACCGCTTCATGAGAGGTACGATCACACAAAAAGGAAATTTATTTTGAAAATTAGAGATGGCACATAAAAATTTGCTTAGAATGGCACGAGAATACTGCTTATAGGTAGGTCTGGTGGACTCATATGGCAAAACTGGGTTTGAGGATGTTGGATGCATAAGTAGTATTTCTACCTAGTACAAGTGGAGGCTAGCAAAAAGATTGAGAAGTAACCAACCAAGAAACGAAGTTGTGTCTTCTGGTTAAAAATTCTCCAAAAAGTTTTGTTGCGTCTAAACTCCGTTTGGTACTGATATTCTGCAAAGTAAAAAACAAGCAAAAAACAACAACTAGCACTGGGCACTATTGTCGGTGTCAAAACCGGACGATCTCGGGTAGGGGGTCCCGAACTGTGCGTTTGAGGATCAAAGGTAACAGGATGCGGGGGACACAATGTTTACCCAGGTTCGGGCCCTCTTAATGGAGGTAATACCCTACTTCCTGCTTGATTTTCTTTGATGAGTATAGGGGTTACAAGAGTTGATCTACCTCGAGATCGTAATGGCTAAACCCTAGATGTCTAGCCTGTATGTTTGTTATTCCCCCTACGGACCAAACACTCCGGTTTATATAGACACCGGAGAGGCCTAGGGTTGTACAGAGTCGGTTTACAGAGAAAGGAATCTTCATATCCGAACGCCAAGCTTGCCATCCACGCAACGGAGAGTCCCATCCGGATACGGGGGAAAGCCTTCTATCTTGTATCTTCACGGCCCACCAGTCCATCCCACGTCACATAGCCCGGACGCTCGGGGACCCCCTAATCCAGGACTCCCTTAGCAGCCCCTGAACCAGGCTTCAATGACGATGTGTCCGACGCGCAGATTGCCTTCGGCATTGCAAGGAGGGTTCCTCCTCCAAACACTTCAAAGTAGTTGATCAAAAGTACTATATCCGGCTCTGTATAATAGTTACAACCCTGAACCACAGGGGCAAAATACTTAAACAAAACAAGCCACATCTACTGACAGCTTTTTCGACGAGACGTTATGTTCTGGCCTTATTATTATTTTGAACCTTTTTCAGCCTCTCGCTTCGCGTTTCGAGATGCGGTCTTCATTGGCACGTCTTGTCAAAGCAGAGATCATGTCCCCTTATTGCGGGATTCTGATCAATATGGGTTTGGGTAATCCAACCATGCCGTTCGCACGACCCCTTGGGAATAGGCGAGTTTTAAGGCTCGTGGGGGGGGGCGCTTGATATTCACTGCCTTTATAAGAAGATAAGGATCCACCTTTTTACCCCACGCCTTCTTCCTCCTCAGCCCCTCCATCCTCGAGCTCCAGCGCCCAAGTTTCAATCCTTTCCGTCCCCAGCAAACACTCCAGCCATGTCCGGATCTGGAGCGCAGGGCAAGTGGATGGCCTCCTCTGTCACGGAGGGGAACATCAAGGAACTCTGGGAAGCGGGGTACTTGGCCAAGGAAATCACCCACCGGCTTCCTACCAAAAAGCAGATCATCCCCACTCTGGAGTCCAATGAGAGGGTAGTATCCATCCCCCACTTTCTTCGTGGGCTAGGGTTTCCACTTCACCCTTTTGTCCGCAGGCTCATGTTCTATTACGGGCTAGATTTCCACGATATGGCCCGAATTCCTTCGTCAACATCTCGGCGTTCATCGTCGTGTGTGAGGTGTTCCTCCGCATCCCCCCCCCCCCCACTTCGGCCTGTGGATCAAAGTCTTCAACATGAAGCCGAAAGTGGTCGAGGGTTGACATGCGGAGTGTGGCGGCGCCATGGTGAGCAAGCTCCCCAACGTCACCTGGCCAAAGGGGACATAAGTAGAGACCGTGAAGGGATGGCAACAAGAGTGGTTCTACATCATGGAGCCCCATGACGCCACATAGGCCGCCGCTCCGGAGTTCAAATCCGATCCTCCGATGCGGCTCGCATCGTGGATTAACAAGGGCCTGGATTGGGCGCCATCCGACGAGTTGATGACGCTGCAGAAGCGCGTCAAGAGCATGATAGAGAAGAACATCAGTCATGCCAACGTGATCCAGGTGATGTTTTTTCACCGGATTCTCCCCTGCCAACGCCGGACTCTCCATTTGTGGGAGTTTGATCCGACCAGCCCCCGGACCCTGCAACGGTTCTTCGGCACAACACACGAAGACATATGGAAGCTGCTTTTCAAGGCCGAGAAGTCGTGGCCGGAAACGATCGAAGACCTCGGCCTCGACTGCGCTCATCCGGCTACTCCAGTAAGATTTTCAGATTTCCAAACATATCCTCAACTTGTAGATCCAAGGAGTATGCTAAGCCTTCCCTTTATCCTTCAGGGTTGGAAGAAGAAGCGGAGCAGATCCAGTGTCCGGCTACACTGCCCGAAGACCTAGCTATTCCACTTCTGACAAAGATGCTGGTTCCGGCGCCATACCAGGCGCCGGAGAAGAAGGCCAAGAAGAAGGGCAAGGAGGCCCGAAGTGGCCTTCGTCGTAAAGGTACTTCGGACATAGCGTCCGAAGATACCGAAGTTCTCTCCTCCCATGAGGGAGATGAAGACGAAGAGGTAGTGGAGGAGAGAAATTCTCCCCTTAAGGGGGGAATAAGAAAAGGGGGGCTTCCACGGACCTGGAGGCGGAGGCGTCCAACAAGGGGAAGCTCTCCCTTCGTGACGATTCGAGTCGACGCCGGGTTGCCCCTCGAGTGGCACCCTGTGAAGCCTGGTCAATCATAAGTATTCAAAGATACTGTATATATCCGCCTTTTTATAAATTGTAGGATGACATATCATCTGTGTGTTTCAGTCTGGCCCGTGATATCCCCCAACAATCATCGTCTTCGGGGAATTCTCTGGTGCCGGAGATGATGGAGAGTGAAACGCCTCTGCGAGCCTCTCCTCCTCGTGCCACGGATGACACTGAGGTGTTGTCCCAGAGGACCTCTCCGGGCCAGGGAGAGGTGCGGAAGGCCGCAGAAATGGCGCCAGAGGGTAATGCCTCGGCTGCCGGAAACATGGGGGACGAAATCCCCATGGAGACTGACGGCGGGGGCCCTGACCAGTCCGCCCCCCAGCCGAATACTGCTCCGGAGACCCACACAGCTCCGGACCTGAGCGAGCAACCCCCTTCCAAAGAGGGGGGAGTGCCGACTCTACCGGCGACCTCCATTAATCCGGAGGCGCCGGACACCTTAAGGGAAGCAGTTCGTCGTGCTTTCGTTGTAGATGAACACCGTGCCCTGATGGGTACGGTGATTGAAAAGGTTCAGTCTGCCAAAAGCGGACTGAATGAAGCATTCACTAGCCTGCTAACGGGCTTTGAGGTATGTGATGTAATATCTTTAGTCGCTTTTCATATAAAAAAGATGCCTGTATATAAATAGTAGCCCCTGAGACTCTGTTCGTCTCTTTGGAAGAAGGGGGCGGACAGAGGATAAAATATTCACCGGATATAACTTACCTATCTATTTTGATGAACATGCTTCCCTGTTAGCGGCTTCAGCCAAGGACGCTGAAGTTTCCGAACTCCAGCGGAAACTGAAGCTGGCTGATGATGAGATCGACCGTATTAATAAATGGTTCGATGAGGCCCAAGGTATGCTTTTAGAAGTCCCCTGACAAGCCGAAATTGCAATGCAAAATCAGAGTTTGAGCGCATGTTGCTGCTGTGTTTATGATTGTAGGCAGCGCGGCTGAGGTCGAAACCCTCAAGAGTGCCCTTGCCGAAGCCAAGAAGGAGGCGGAGGCAAGCAAAGCGGCCGCTGACAAAGCGGCTGCGGATTTAGAGGCCGAGCAGGTAACCCGTCGCAAGTATGAGGAGCGGGTGACCGAAGTGCAACAGACGCTTCAAGACACCGCCAACAAGTGTGAGGCTCTAGAGGAGGGTAATAAAGCCCAAGCGACCGAACTCAACAAGGCTCTTCAAGAGGCAAAGGATGCGTGGGGCGAGTCCCGAGCGGCTTGCGAGGAGATCAAGCAGGTCGGACAGATAGCGGCTAGTAAGCCTTTTCTTTTATAGAGTATATTTTGCGGTCGAAGATATACTTTGCTAAATCGACTGTGGAGTTCTCCAGACGCCTTTGCGGATCTCCCAAGGAGTGCAGCCGACGCCGCACAGTATTTCCAGGCCCAACAAGGGAATGCGACGGAGAAGCTCTTCTGGTCGCAGTTCTTGGAGATGATGCAGCTGGTGGAGCTGCATAGGATGTCTGGTTTGGCCATGAAGGACATCATAGTCCGGCTATGGCCAGCCGGACCCATTCCGAGCAGCTACTTCGGCCCGGTCAAGCGACTCGGTGACGCCTTGCCCCGAATAGAGGCAGTGAAGCGCTCAGCATGCATTGAGGGTGCGCGGATGGCCTTTGCCCGTGTCAAGATGCACTGGGCGAAGATGAAGGCCGCCGACGTGGCGGTTGAGGGTCCGCCCGGAGGCAAGGTCCACCGCACGCCGGAGCGCTACTTCGACGATGTTCTTGAGGGTGCCCGTTTGATAGAGGGCCAATGCTCAAAGGATATTATGTTCGAGTAACTGTATCCGAGCTACCCAGACATTGTATTATAACCGAGGTCTTTGTAATATATTTGTGCCTGTTATCTTTAAATTGCTTTTCCTCCTATGCGGCCATTTTTTTTGTCTTGGAGAGTTTGCCATTCGTCGGCTTCAGCCCCCACGTAGATACTATAGGGGTGGTCGGGGTAGCACATAGCCACACTTGACCCAACGTCTTGGTCCATAAAGGAGGTGTCAGTGCAGCGAACCAGGCAATCAAACTATGCAGCTTTATCGCTCTCACTTAGCCATAGGAGCTTGACAATGGGACTGTAAGATAGCCCCTGGTGCGCATGAGGCTATCTGAACTAGGATGCCTTAAGCACGTGACTGGGAAAAGCTAGTCCTTCGTGAAATACGGAAGAAATCGCTAGAGATTTAATAGGTCGCCGAATTGCTGACCAGCTCCGCCGCATCACGACAGTCAGTTTTCAGCTTTCTCTACTGAGGTGCTTGACCGGGCCAGCCGGAAACACAATCGCATTAGTTATCCCTTGACTACCTTAGCCGAAAACGTAACATAAGGTAGCAAGCACAGGAGTCGGGAAACCCAACTATTGACCAAATACGTGATTCGGAGCCGATGCATATAATGCAGTATTCGGGACGCCGAAGTGTACCCTGAGAGTGTTCGGACTTTCTATTGTTGAAGATATATATATGGCTTGAATAGAGCCCCTGGCGTTTGAAGTCGTACCAAGGTGTATACTCCGATTTGGATGTGAAATGGAAAACAGATTAAAAAATAAGCCAGTACCGAACAGGGTTGGTCGAAACTGTTTCCATTATAGTCTGATTGGTACATCAAAACGTATTTTTACAGAAGAAGCGATAAGCATCAAGGCTATTTTACATGCTGAGGGCAAGGGAAAGTTGTATACAGGTCCTAACATTAAATATATGATCTTGAAGATCCTTTGGACACTCTGTCGCGCATCTGCGCCGCTTTTCGCCTTCGTGTATGATCCTTTGAGAGGATCAACAATCGAGGATGCATAAGGGGCCTAAAGGGGGCCCTCGTTACCACCGTAAATTCATGTGGGTTGTAAAGAACCTGAAAAATAAAAACAGGAAGAAAAAGGTGGAGCAATATGAAGGTCCGGATAGGGTCGACCCGTACCGTGGACCTTATGTTTAGCATGCCTCCATCCTTGTCCATGGTATTTTTAACGCGTAGTTATGTACGCGCAGTACGTATGCCGCTATCAGTCTGGGGCATTGACGGAGGCCGAATTGCTATTCTAGCTCTGGATGAGCCGGACAGTCGTTCTGCAGGGTAGACATGACTCGTTCAACAGTGTCCGGGGCTTGACTACCAGTGTAGTATTCGGCTTAGCGAGGCCCCCTGCACCTCGGTTGCGAGGGCCGCAGTAAGCTCCTCTGTACAAAGGGAGCGTTCCATGTTTCCATTGACTGTTATAACGCCACATGGTCGGGGCATCTTGAGCTTTAGATAAGCATAGTGCAGGACTGCATTAAAACGGGTTCGCGTGATAGCCACTGCGGGACGGGACGATGTTGAAGATCAGGTCTTCGCTCCGGAAGTTATCTGGTGAGCCGAAGACGACTTCTAGCATTATAGATCCTGTGCAACAGGCCTCTACGCCGGGTATTACCCCTTTAAAGGTGGTTTTAGTGGGCTTGATTCTTGATGGATCAATGCCCATTTTACAGATGGTGTCCTGATAAAGAAGATTGAGACTGTTGCCGCCGTCCATAAGGACTCACGTGAGGTGGAATCCATCAATTATTGGATTGAGGACCAATGCAGCTGAACCTCCATGACGGATACTGGTCGGATGGTCTCTGCGATCAAAGGTGATCGGACAAGCTGACCACGGATTAAATTTTGGGGCGACTAGCTCTATGGCGTAGACGTCCCTTAGCACGCGCTTGCGCTCCCGCTTAGGGATATGAGTAACATAGATCATGTTCACCATTTTGACCTCGGGGGGAAATTTCTTCTGTCCCCCTCTATTCGGTGGGTGAGGCTCTTCATCGTCGTCCTCGCTGGGCGGCCCTTTCCCCTTGTGTTCGGCGTTGAGCTTGCTGGCCTGTTTAAAGACCCAACAGTTTCTGCTGGTATGATTGGCAGGCTTATCAGGGGTGCCATGAATCTGGCAAGGCCGATCGAGTATTTTGTCCAAACTAGATGGACCATCTCTGTTTCCTTTGAATGGCTTCTTCCGTTGACCGGACTTAGAGCCACTGAATCCAGCGTTGACCGTCGTGTCTTCGGTACCTTCGTCATTGCTTCGACACTTGTGCTTGTTGCGTCGTGGCTTGCCATTGTCGTCCCTGGCTTCGGAGGTGCCAAGGTCGCTGGTGCTGTTGCTTCTACGAGCTTGCCAGCTATCTTCTCCCGTGCAAAAGCGGGTCATAAGTGCGGTAAGGGTTGCCGTGGATTTCGGCTTTTCTTGGCCGAGGTGTCGGGCGAGCCACTCATCTCGGACGCTGTGTTTAAAGGCCGCGAGGGCTTCGGCGTCCGGACAATCCACAATTTGGTTCTTTTTAATTAAGAACCTGGTCCAGAGCTTCTGGGCTGATTCTCCGAGTTGCTGGACTATGTGATTAAGGTCATCGGCATCTGGGGGCCGAACATAGGTACCTTGGAAGTTGTCTCTAAAGGCATCCTCCAAGTCTTCCCAGCTGCCAATAGAATTCTCTGGGAGGTTGTTTAACCAGTGCCAAGTTGGTCCCTTTAATTTGAGCGGGAGGTATTTGATGGCATGGAGATCATCACCGCGTGCCATGTGGATATGGAGAAGAAAATCTTCGATCCATACTATGGGATCTGTCGTACCATCGTATGATTCAATGCTGACAGTTTTAATCCCTTCTGGAAACTGATGTTCCATCACTTCGTCGGTGAAGCATAGGGGGTGTGCGGCGCCTCTGTACCAGGCGATGTCGTGGCGCAGTTAGGATGAAGTCCGTATGCGGTTTTCGGCCCGGGTGAGGTTGTGCCTGTCACGCCAGGCCTGATGGCCATCTTCTCGCGTTGGAGCACGCCCCCTCGATCCATAGATTGATCTTGTCTGACCGGCTCTATTGTCCAGGTCCTTGCGTAGGTCGTAGGTATAGCCCGGGGCCGTGGCCTCCCTACCTCGACAACAGGGTGGCACGGGTTGGTGTTCGGCATGACGGTCTGTCCCGTCCATGTGGTGGGCGGTCGGGTTCGTCAGCAGCTTTATTCTTTGGCGGTATTGGCTCAAGGGCCTCGTCGTTGAATTATGGTAGTAGCTTGCGCTTCGGGTAACTCTTAGTTGGGCATTCGAGGCCGTATTCCTCGGCTGCCAGGACATTAATCCATCTATCATTGAGTAAATCCTGTTCAGCTTGAAGCTGCCACTGCTTCTTTTTTAGGCTTCTTGCAGTGGCGAGTAGCCGGCGCTTAAAGCGCTCTTGTTCGAGGGGTTCCTCTGGCACGATGAAGTCTTAGTCGCCGAGGCTCACATCCTCTTCAGAGATCGGTAGGTAGTTATTGTCCTCTGAGTCCTCATTGTCGACAGAATCGTCGGGGTTAATTTGCCCGTCCTCCCAATCATCCTGTTCGGATGTTGGCTCGACAGGGGCTTCGGGGTCTTCGGCGTTCTCCGGAGTGTTATTGTCTCCGGTGCCGGTATTGATGTCTTTGTTGCGACCCGATTTTGAGCGGTGCCGCTGACGTCGATGCTTCGGAGGTGCTTCGGCAGGCTTGTCCTCAACCGGGCCCTTCTTGCCGTCGTCGTCATCCTCTTTGGGTGTGTCCACCATGTACACGTCGTATGTGGAGGTGGCCGTCCAACATCCGGTAAACGGGATTTTGGCCTTGTTCGTCTCCGGCATCGTCGTCCATGACATCGATGTCTTCGAAGGCGTAGTCCATCATGTCGGTTAGATCTTCGACAGTGGCTACGAAGTGGGTGGTGGTGGGACGTAAAATTCCCCGCTCTCAGCCCCTAGTCTGGGTTGGGCGTAATTCGGAAGCGATTCCTCTGTAATGGCGAGGGATCGCATTAAGTCCAAAGCCTCGTTTAAGAGCGAGGTTCGCACAGAGGAACGCGAGTCCGCAGGGCCAACCAGGGTGAGAGCCTCCTGGCTGCGCCCGCTCGACATGGACCTCGAGAGTTCGGATTCAGAGTCCCAGGGAGAGTCTGGCACTTTAGCGACAAGGGGAACTCGGTTCATCTTTGGGTTTACCGATGACGCCGTCCCCTCCAAATCTCTGGTAGCAAGTTCCATAATTGCAGGGAGTCCGGTGGGCTCTAAACTCCCATCTTCGGACCTGGTAGTCTGCTCTGGATCTAAGGCCAGAGCGGCGGTCGGGGCCGTGAACCCTTTGAAGATCAAGTCTCCTCAGATATGGCGACATAATTTAGGTTCCCAAAACTGATCTGATGACCAGGGGCGTAGCTGTCCATCTGCTCAAGGTGGCCAATCGAGTTGGCATGCAGTGCGAAGCCGCCGAATACAAAAATTTGGCCGGGGGAGAAAGTTTCCACCAAAACAACATCATTGTAGATGATCGAATGAGCCATCGAACCTTCTGTCAACGGCACAGAGGAACTCTCGATGAAAGCACCAATGTCAGTGTTAAAACCGGCCGATCTCAGGTAGGGGGTCCCGAACTGTGTGTCTGAGGATTGAAGGTAACAGGAGGCAGGGGACACGATGTTTACCCAGGTTCGGGCCCTCTAAATGGAGGTAATACCCTACTTCCTGCTTGATTGACTTTGATGAGTATAGGGGTTGCAAGAGTTGATCTACCTCAAGATCGTAATGGCTAACCCCTAGATGTCTAGCTTGTATGTTTGTTATTCCCCCTACGGACTAAACCCTCCGGTTTACATAGACACCGGAGAGGCATAGGGTTGTACAGAGTCGGTTTACAGAGAAAGGAATCTTCATATCCGAACACCAAGCTTGCCATCCACGCAAAGGAGAGTCCCATCCGGATATGGGGGAAAGCCTTCTATCTTATATCTTCACGGCCCACCAGTCCGGCCCACGTCACATAGCCCAGACGCTCGGGGACCCCCTAATCCAGGACTCCCTCAACTATGTCAATAGGTTAGTCCCAAAAAATGATATAAAGTTGCTATAAAATGATTGTAAAACATCCAAGAATGATAATATAACAACATGGAACAATAAAAAATTATAGATACGTTGGAGACGTATGAGATACTAGGCACATAGTCGGTTACACCGAAGGAACAAGAACGTCGAATCTTCCATCTTGACTTGGGGTACACGCCAAGGCACAAAAAGGTCTTCGGTCCGGATATAGTGCTGCCCAATCTGTCCGGCCCACGAGAGATAGGTCGGCCACCCGAGGATCCCCTAGTATAGGACTCCCTCACCTAGCAAAGCTCTGGAGCTTGTATGAGGAAGAGAACATAGATAGGCTTAGAGAAAGTGTTGTCAACGCTGAAGAATATTTCAAGATGCGGAAAAAAAGAGAAAGATGGAGAATGAGCTTAGACTTTTTAGATTAGACTTTGCTAAGATGTGTTGGCGAAGGAGGAGGCACTTTCCCAGTTGGTCAGTAGAAAACAGTTTCTTACTGAACTGAAAACAGAGGTGAAGAAGACGAACCTGGTTGATCATGCATCAGTCGATTAAGGAAATGAATATATTGTTCTAATATTGTGCTTATGAAGGTGAACTAGATATATGTTGTACTGTGTTGTTTTCATGTAGCTATCGTACTGTCATGTTAAAATATATTTATGTGCCTGATATGAAATTGGCAAACAGTTGGCTCGATATGAAATGTGAATTGCTTACTACTGGAATTATTAATAGTAAACTAATACACCTGCTAAATGGGTCATGGAACTTTACAAACGGTTCTAGTTGTAAAAGCGTCTGTGATGGATAACCCAATGCCATATAGTTTTCTTCATCAAATCATGTGTGATATAGTTGAATAAAGCAAACGGTTAACGGAGGCAGAGCGTGTGTGATCGTTACACCTATCACACACGAGGCTATACATAAAACTGTGTGGGATGTACATACGAACAGAAACGTTTGTCTGGGATTCACTGTGTGTGATGTACGTGCGAACGGAAACGTTTGTCTGGGATTCATCGTGTGGGATGTACATACGAACGAAAACGTACTTCTTGGATTGACTGTGTAGGATGTACATACGAACGGAAACATTTTCCTTGGATTGACTGTGTGGGATGTACATATGAACGAAAATATTTGTGTGGGATTCACTGTGTGGGATGTACTTACGAATGAAAACGACTGGGCCGGTATAATTGTATGCGACAGCTAGCCCGATCGCACACGAGCTCATTTTGCCCAGCGTGCGTGACCGGAGGGCCTATCCCTGATGGTTTCTGGGTAGTGCGGGAAGGACCCCCCTATCGCTCACACTGGCCTGGCGATGGTTTAAAATGTCGTCGCGGAAAGAGCTTAAAAACCGTTTGTGTAGCATTTCATTGTACCAGTGATATCCCCCACAACACAAGTATGACTATCTTCATTCTGTCATAAAACTGTCATGGATGTGGATGGGTGACAGAAAATGCGACCTATTGTAACAAATTCGTATCATCATGGACATGTATTTTTTTTAGTGAAAGTAGGCCTGTCAACATCCCGAGTCCATGTGTGGAACTCAGGTCTAGGGACACAAAACACATGTCATACTAGAGACTAACAGATGGCCATATCTCATTGCGTCTCATGTTGGGTCCGTCCGACTCAAAACTTGTGTGTACCCGGATCCTATCTGACAGCAGAACCTTCTCGAGTCCATATTATCCCGCTAGAATCCCAATGTTACATGACTAGTGAGATCGAGGCATCAACCTTGTCTTATGCTAGTCTAGTCGACTGCGAGTCCACACAACCCTTTCAACAAGGGACAATTTAAGACATTCACCATACAATGTATAGTCTCACAAGAAAGTCGCATACTTGTTAATATACATCATTGGTAATGACCAAGGACTATTCTTATCCATAAACATATCGCAAAATATCATCATCATACATGATTGCCTCTAGGACATATTTCCAACACTCGGGATATGGAGGAACCCTAGTATGTTTAGGTGTTGAACGCCGATAGGATATGAAATCCCCATTACATGTTTGAGTTAATAACCTTCATGAATGTTGTTCGAGGGGCCCCACTCAACATTTTCACCTGATGGTCATGTAGGGTATTACTGTCATTGTCAAAGTACTGATGTGGAGGTAAAGAGGTGAAAATTATATCCTCTCATATTTCATATGCAATTGATAGGGGAGTAACGAAGAATCGATCATTGGTTGCGACCACAGGGTGACCCTTAATTATTGTTGTCAAAACCTAAATGTGGGGAGGGATTATAGTGACGTATGATATGGAGACTATGCATGAAGCTCATATGATGTGCGAGGCTCCGCTGATTATAAACATCAAAGAGAGGCTTGATTATCTGAACCTAGAACTATGCAGTAACATATGTTATATTGACACATACTAGTGGGGAATCCAGACACCCTGAGAACGCCTTAGCTCGATTGTTTTCTCATCTCCATACTCTCTGTTGCTCATTTATTTTCTTGCATACTTTATTCTCAGCCACCTTTCACCCTTACAACTTTAAACTTTCGCTTCCTCTTTGCTCTAGGCCTCAAGTAACTTGTGGGTAGCCAAACACTCGTTATAAATCCTTATGAGAGACAAAGTGCATTTTCTGTGCTCCTTGTGGGATCGATATTCTTACTTTAGAAAGATACAACTAAACCCTATGCACTTATAGGCTATCATCTCCCTTACTCAATTTCAAACTATTAGCTTGTGTAATGTAATCTTTAAGGTTATATGAAAAGTGATGTTAATCAGTTGTAAAAGGTTTTGCCTGAGTTTAGGTCACATGAGCAATCAACATTTCAACCTAGGAGGTTGATTACGGATAATACCATTCCTACTTATGACTTATGTTTTATGAAGAGACCGAGAAGCAAAATTAATTCCCATTGTGCCCTAAAACTTGATATGGTGAAGGCTTTAATCAAGTAGAATGGAGTTATCTAGCTGTTATGCTAAAGATGGGATTCAGTCATAACTAGGTTACAAAAATTATGCAACACATAACCATAGCCTTCTTTTCGGTTCATGATAATGGGATAAAGATGGATGATTTAATCCTACACGAGGCATAAGGCAGGGAGACCAAACCTCCCCTTATCATTTTTTGCTAGCAGCGGAAGTGTTATCATGTGTGTTGGTAGTGATTTGAATGTGTAGGGTGTGGTTGTGGCCTCAAAGACCCCTCCTATGAATCATCTTATTTTTATAGATGACTGCCTATTGATGATTAAAGCAAACTTAGGGGATGCAACAATTACCAGAGATGCTACTAGACATACTATAATGACTTGGGACAACTGGTAAATTTATCAAAGTTAAGATTTTTTGGGGGGGAAGAATTGCCCAAGTAATATGAGAACGGTGATGGAGCTTCTTGATGTACCAAATGAAATTGCTAGTTGAACGGTATCTCGGTTTACCATTGGATGTTGGATACAAAAAATGGGTCATTCAAGTATACTAAGGACATGATATGGCCAAGGTCCAATGATGGATGGAAAATGTACGTCATTAGCTAGGGAGGAAGTTGTGATCACGTCTATGGCACATGCAATACCAATGTTTTCGATGTCATGTTTTGTTTTGCCTCAGGGTCTCTGCCAATAAATTGATATCATGCCGAGGAAGGTTTTCTGGCAATGCTTATAGCGAGAGGAAAATGGCTTGGGTCTCTTGGGAGGTCTTGACAATGCCAAAATATTTGGGAGGTGTAAGTTTTCGAGATGCACATAAGTTCAATTTTGCCATGCTTGCAAAACTGTCATAGCGCCTCTTGGAAGACCTGGATTCTCTTAGTGCTAGGATCTTGAAGGCAGTCTATTAGCCGTCATGTGATTTATTGGAGGTGGAGATTGGCAACCACCTATGCTAGGTTTTGCTCGCCATTAGTGAAGGGAAACAAGGCCTTGCAAGAAGTATTGGGAGTGGGAATACTACCAACATCTAGAACCAGAATTAGATCCCTAGGGATGCTTTGTTGCAAGCTATGCACCCGCGTTCACATAACCCGCGTGAGCTTGTGGTCGAATTGATGAACACATGTGGAGAGAAGTTGGAACAAGGAGGTTGTTCCTGAGCACATGCAAGAAGCATATGTACACACGGTATTGAACATTCCTTTGAGCTCCTATCATACGGACGGTACATGGGCATGGCATTATGAGCTAACCGCAATTTTATGGTACATTGAGCTTATGGTCTCATAATGGACACTAAAAGCAGAATAGAGGATTGGTTGCAGCATATAATGGGAAATTATTACGCCGATAATAACAAGAAATAGTGGAGTCATTTGCGGAAATTAAAGGACCCTCGGAGCTTTCTTTTTTTTGCTTAGCATCTCACGAGAAAGTCTACTTTGAAAGGCACGCCATCGATGGATGCAGGAGGAAGAAGACTTCGGCACTCCCAATGATTTAAATGTATTTTTATCTCTCTGTAGATGTGTTTGTAAGGACCCGTGATACTTAATATTTGACCGTGGACCCTTTCTAAAAAAAGTCTGAAGAAAACAACTTTTATGGGATCAACGTGAGTAAAATCACAACATGAGTTAATTCGCCCATCAGGAACTCGAAAGAATAACTTCATGTGTAACACAATTTTTTTTGGTGTGGTGTGTAACACAAATTCAACTAGCACAAGGAAAGTTGGGCCGACAAAGCCACAACCTTTTGGCTTAGGCAACAAACTAATATGGAATAAGTTAATGACACTAGCAATTCACACAAGGGTCAATTACTACAATTTTCAGATGTTCCTTGTAAGTAGCACCTCTTATGTTTGGGGAAAATGTGAACACAAGTTGCTCAATTTCAACCACATTTTACTAGTACTACATTATGACCCCCGAGTCTCAAAGCATGGTTTAGTTTCCTGTCATGATGTCTCAATTTCCTTTGGGAGAAAGTAACAGCCGTACTTTAGATAAGAAGGCGTCCACATCGCTCGCCCCCGCAAAAGGTGGAAGCACTGTGCGACAGTAACTTGTCCCTAACATCAGAGGGACATTTTGCTTCTTCTGCGTTTTGTGCTGTACAGTACTGTGGAATCGGTATAATTAACCACTGGGGCTGCAGATTTGGAGTGATTAGTGGACAAGGTTCAATCTTTCAACCCAAGAGAGAGGGAGAATGCGTCGTGTGTCAGCATGCAGGAGCATCTTTGCGTTGCGAAACTTTGACAACATGCCGACATGGAAGAGTACTTAAATTTCCTTCCGAACACGGACACGTTGAAGGCGACGGATGACCTGTTTTATTGATCTGGATCGGCTGCCTTTCTTTTATCCCAACAAGCATCTTGACTTGCTAATAAACTAATGGATCCGGCCATGTTAGCTAGATGTTGCTAAAAAAATCGCATCAGCACTTCAGCAAAGGAAGTATCTCTTTCAGTTCTACTCCGTATTTTATATTGTTCTAAAAATATCTATTTACATCTTTTTTACATTAAAGAAACAGAAGCTTGAATGAATAACAGAAAACAGGCATGCTTAAGACTCGTATTGTAGATAGCTTCGTTCGCGGTGTGGTCGTTGGCCGGCAAAGGTACTTGAAAAGTTGGAATTAAATCTCATCAAGCTTTGGAATCCTGTTGATTGAGGGGTTTACTTTGCTTTCAAACGGAGACATATGTGGTGTGATGTGATGTGAGACACTCCTCCATTACTCCACAATCCAACTCAAGGGCCGATTAGGCACGCAATGTGACCTAAGTACACCTTAATTAATTGCCACTCGAGCTAATCAGTTATACCACGTATATAAGTTTTTGAGCAGTTGGCATATGGACGTCCCGTGCCCCATCTCCATCAGAGCCTGTATATAAGCTCCAATATGGCCCGCCAGCCATATGATGATAGGAGAAGGAAACGGCCACAACGGTGAACAGTGCATGAATTGTCCGGACTATGCATGCACAGCACAGGCCGAACTGGCACTTGCTAATGTGCTCCAGATCTGTTTTCTTTCTGCGGGCTTTGTTGCTTTTCCCGGCGACATGCCGGGCCACATCTACAGTTCAATTATGTCCCTAACACTAGGGATAGGGGTGTCCCTACAATGCATTTTGGCCTGCATCTACAGACTACAGTGGGAGTGGCCCTTTCTCCAGCTAGCTATTAGGGCTGTCCCTACGTGTACGTGCATGGATCCTCTAGCTGCCTTGATTGCATGAAGATGCAACTCTCCATCAGCGAAATCGGATCGGTGAACAACAACCGTGCGTTTTAAAGGGTTTTGTCACCATGAACTGTTCAACTTGTAGATACCAACAGCTCCGCCTCAGAATCGTAGGATCAGATGCAAATGCAACGGAAGCAACGGAGGCATGGCTGGATTGATTGATTGATTCTACAGTACCAGTAAAACATAGCAGCAGGAGGCCATGCATGCACGCATGGTTTGAACGGGCCGTGTTGATCGTTGAACGCATGGCCGGAACAACGGTGCCCGCCCGTTTGAACGGTCAGAGTGAACATTAGTCAACTGTTCTGGAGCAGCGGGGCTGATCCGGATAGAAAAGGCCGGGCGTGGTCACCGCTGCGCGCACAAACCACGGGGATCCGGCCATCGACATCTCGGGATCACACAGACACGCACGTAGAAAAAATAACACAATTAAAGGCCCATTGACTTGTTCATTCATGTTCGCCGCTGGTGCTCGATCCGGACACCGGCCGGGTTTGACTTGCGGGCATCGAGGGCGGGATCGATCGATCGGGCGCAGAGAGACAGGGTGATCCAAGGGGAAAAGGATAAGTAAACCCGCCGAACCATCGACGGATGCCATTTTTAATCTTTACCATCAGTCACACTTCCATGGCTGGGCAGTGCAATGAGTGCAGAAAGTATGCTACGTACGTACGTACAGAGCAGAACAGAAGCGCGTGATCGGAAGGGATTAATCGGGCTCGCGCGATCGGTGGCGGACACACATTCCGGGGGGCGTAGCGTAGACCGTGGAGACGTTGCATGTATGTGGCCACGTGACCGGCACGCCGCGCCACGAGGAGGAGCCTCCGGCGCCGGCTCGCCGGGCGCGCCCCGCATGTGGCCGGGCGCAAGCGCGCGCGTTAGGCGGCCGATCGATCGATCTCGTCGTCGTCGGCGCACCGTCGCATGCATGGAACGTCCTGTCGATTTGTTAATGGGAGTTCGTTGGTGAAGATGGGGTGTGATCGCGTGCACGCCTGCGCATGTTGATGTGTGCGTGTTGGTGTTGGCACAGCACAGCCAGACCCAGACAGCCGCATAGGTCAAAGCTCCCTCCCCATGTTGGGCAAGGGAGGCCATGACGAAGCGTGGTGCGGTTCCCGCATTCGGGCGGTGTCGGTGTGGCCGCGCGCGGACCTTGCGCTGGCATCGCCTGACTTTGGTGCGGAGGCCAGGCGCGGCGTGAGACAGGCACCGGCCGGTCGTGCAGCAAGCCCATGTGCATGCCCCTGCCGTGGATCATCATCTCTCGGGTCAATTTGGATGTCACTGTACTGAGCAACACTCTATTCACACGATCTTACTACTACAGCACACTTTGGCAGGCAGCTACAAGCCCACAACAGCCTTCCAGTTTTTGGCATCTTCAGAGAGAGAGAGGGGGGAAAGCTGAATTGTTTTTCTCTTTCTTTTTCATGACAAACAAAAAACTGGGTTGCAACGTTGGGCTGTGTTCATTGTATTTGATGGGACGATGAAAATATGGTGTACAAGTTTTTTTTAACACAATACAGACGCAAGCGCTCATACATACGCACATAGACTTACCCTACAAACACACACATGCACACCCTACCCCTATGAACACCTTCGAGAGACTGAACCGGCATATCATCTTGAGATTTACGAAGTCACCATAGGCGCCTTATCGTCGACGAGGACGCCTCCTCCCACTGAAAGTGTATCGCCGAAAATCCTGAAATAACCCTGGTGGGCTGGAAACATGGTGTACAAGTTGCAACCGTAAACATAGAACCTCTCCTATTTCGGGTGCGGGAGCTATAGCTCGCTTTTAAAGCAAGATGGTGGGAGCTCCTATTCGCCGCTCGATGCGGCAAACAGGCACGGTTTCGCACAGGCGCCTGTCCAACTGGGCCGGTCCATGAATATAGCAAACAACAGCGCGTTGTAGCTAAAAAAGAAATACAACCGTCGCAGGAATTCAAAACCAGGACCTCACGCTATACCTGACGTGGTACTACCACTTGCGCTAGCAGTCGTTACAGCTTATACAACAGCGCCAAGCTTAAAGAACCAACCCCGCAGCAAAGATCCAAATTAAATGTTGAATTTCAAAAGCATTTTTTATTGAAAAAAACAAAAGGATCTGAGAAACAGAAACAAATTGCTACTTTGCAAAAAAAAAACTGAGATAATTTTGAAAATCAGGAACATTTTTTGAAATTCCAAGATAAAATGTAAAAACGCGAACATATTTTGCAAAATGTGAAAACAGGAACTTTTTTTGAAATTTGTGAACAAAAAATTGAAACTGAACTAATTCAAAACTCCTGAAAAAACGAAACGTGCACATTTTCTAAAATTGCGAACATTTTTTTTTGAAAAGGGAACATGTTTTGAACCGGCCGAGCATTTTTTGAAATTAGTGAACAAAAATTTGAAACTGAACAATTCTGAAACTCCTGAAAAAATGAAAATGTGCACATTTTCTAATTTGGCGAACAACTTTTGAAAATGGGCACATGTGTTCAACCGCCCGAACATGTTTTGAAATTTGTGAATAAAAAAATGAAACTGAACAATTTCGAAACTTCTAAAAAATGAAAACATGCACATTTTTTAAAATTGAGAACAATTATGAAAATAGGAAAATGTTGGAACCGCACGAACATTTTTTTAAATTTGTGAACAAAAATTTGAAACTGAAAATTTTCGAAACTAAAAAATGACATTATGCACATTTTTTTGAAATTTTTTTGAACAATTTTCACAATAAAAACGTTTTTAAAAATTCCTGAGCATTTTCTAATTCGTGAACAAAACTTAAAAGCACGAATGCTTTTTGACTCTGCAAGCAAATTTTGAAACATGATTATGTTTTAGATTTTTGAACAAATTTGGAAACTGGAACTTATTTCTTAAATTGAACATTTTTTAGTTTGTGAAAAAAGAAGACGAACACTTTAAAAAAATAACAAACTATTTTTAAAATTCTAAACTTTAACGAAATTTCTGAATAAAAATTTGAAACAAAAACATTTTCTGAAAAAAGGAACAAAATCTGAAAGTTGTACTTTTTAGAAAAATTTCTGAAAACATTGATTGAAAAAAAAATCAAAAAAAAAAGAGCAAGAAGAAAGAAAGAGAAAAAACAAAAAAGGGACAAAAATAAATATAAAAAGAAATAACCGGTTGACAAACCATCTAAAAGGTTTCCAAAACCGGAAAAAACCCGGCTAGGAACGGTCATAGAAGGTTCCCAAAACCGGTATAGTTGGAACGCTTAAAACGCCATCCCACGCGCGGACCGCTCAGTCGATAGCCCTGGGCGGAACCCAGACTGTTTGCCGCAGAGAGCGGCAAATAGTGTTTTCCCATGCAATAGTAGTGAATCCTACTTACCTTGTACCACTGTAGGCGCTGACCTAACGCGCACTTCCAATTCCCTGGCGACATTGTAGGGGCTGGCCCATTTGTGGTTGTTCCCATTGGTTTATGAAAGTTTTTTTCCTTTGTTTTCTTTTCTAAAATAGTTCCCTTTTTGTTTTTTTATTCAAATTTGCTAATTTTTTGAATTTTAGAGTATTTAAAATATGTGACCATTTTTTGAATTCATGACTTTCATTTGAAATTCAATAACAATTTTTTGGATCTATGATTTTTCTGGATTCATTTTTTCAATTCATGAACATTTCATGAATTCACAAACAATTTTCAAATTCGTGAATATTTTTAGAAACTGGGACATTTTTTAACATATGGGTAAAACTTCCGAGTTCATGAACATTTTGTGAAATCAAGAAACATTTTTTAAATCAGTGTGAATTTTTTGGAAATTCAAAATATTTTTCCAAATCCATGAATAGTTTTCGAAATATAGTAACGTTTTGTGAAATTCGAAACAGCTATTTTAAATCTTGGAACATTTTTTCAAATTTGTGAACATCTTTTTGATTTTCATGGGCATTTTTCAAATTAATGAACCTTTTGTGTTGGGAACATGTTTTCAACTTCTTGAGCATTGTACTGAATTCTGTTAAAATAGATAAAATGGAAAAGAGGGAAAATAATAAAATCAGAAAAGAAAAAAAATCTTTGTAATAAAAAAGGAAATGAAAAAATAGACACCCCTCGCTCCCGCTTTTGACCGGGCTAGACCGCGCACCTATATGGGCCTACCACTTGTGACCCATTAATTACGTAGCCTTTTTATTTATACTAATAAGGTACACGTGCATTGCACGATCGAGATTCGGTGACCAAATGATGAATAAATACCATATTATAGGATGTAAACATATAAGTTTGGAGTCATATATGCATGATGTAGATGTTGATTTAATTCTCGTAATTCATCCCATTCAAAATTAAATTAATGCTACAAAATATCAAAGACTACATGGTAATAACACTACACGAAACTCATGGGAATATATCCAACACATTTGTCTTTAGGCATGTTGTATTGCAGTTCACCTAGTACTGCATCTTCAAAGTCAAATATATTTTATGAACGTGTTGTCATAGCCTTGAACAAAAGAGTTGTAAATTATAAAGTGTGAATTGAAACTCTTTTAAAAGAAAATTAGGGGAAATAAGTATGGAAGAGTCTAGAACAAATTAGAGGTGTCTGTGATGTGAGGTTTGTGTATATTGTCCATTGCAAATCGTAAAATAAAAAAGAAATTGCCATTCATATAGACGAAAAGAGTTTGGATAATTAAAGTATATAAGATTATGAAACAAAGAAGGAGTGTTTGTGTTTTGACGTGCATATTGTGAAGTGTAAATCATAAAGTAAAAAAATGATAAATCATCTAGGAGTAAAAAATTTGGATAACTCAAGTATAGAAGATACTAGAAAAAAAGTTAATGTATTTTAAGGTTCATGCATATTGGGCAATGTAAAGCATAAAGTGAAAATGAAGGGTATCAGTTTTATAAGAAAAATGTTGGGATAATTAAAAAATGGAAGATTCTAGAACAAAGGAGAATAACTTGTGCTTGGAGGTTTGTGCATTATGCTTGAGATCAACTATGGAGTGTTCTAAATTATACAGTGGCAGAATCTGGTGAGTGAAGATGTATCCAATGGTCAGTAGTGCTCAGATTTGCCATCTCTGTATCGTCGATTGGCTTAATCCAACGACCAACATTCTAAGTTTTTCGCCCAATATATAGGGTATAAAAATAGATATATATATCTCCAAATTACCCTTCAAAACCCATGTAAATTAGGTTGAAAAAAGAAAAACCAAATTATTTGTTTAAAATGATTTTAATAAACATTTTGAATATATATGTAGGGAAACATAGCATGCAATTTCAAAAAAAAATCTACGCTCACGCAAGATCTATCTAGGAGATGCATAGCAACGAGAGGGGGAGAGTGTGTCCACGTACCCTCGTAGGCCGAAAGCGGAAGCATTTGATTAACGTGGTTGATGTAGTCAAACGTCTTCTCATTCCGATCGATCGAGTACCGAACGTACGACACCTCCGAGTTCTGCATATGTTTAGCGCGATGACGTCCCTCGAGCTCTTGATCCAGCAGAGGGTCGAAGGAGTAGATGAGTTCCGTCAGCACGACGGTGTGATGACGGTGATGGTGATGCAATTCGCGCAGGGTTTCGCCTAATCACTGCGAGAATATGATCGGAGGCGTAAACTGTGGAGGGGGCGCCGCACACGGCTTGGAGCAATTGGTGTGTCCCCTAGGCGCGCCCAGGAGGGAGGGAGAGGAGGCCGGCCCTAGGCGCACCCCAAGTGGGAGGAGTCCCACTTGGGCTCCTAGTAGGATTCGCCCCCCCCCCCCCTTCCTTTTACCGGACAGGGAAAGGGTGATACGTCCATTTTCCATCATGCTTTTATATCAATATTTATTGCATTATGGGTTGTTACTACACATTATGTCAGAATACTTATGCCTTTTCTCTCTTATTTTATAAAGTTTACACGAAGAGGGAGAATGCCGGCAACTGGAATTCTGGGCTCGAACAGGAGCAAATATTAGAGACCTATTCTCCACAACTACAAAAGTCCTGAAACTCCGCGAAAGTCAGTTTTGGAATATATTAAAAATATTGGGCGAAGAAAGCACCAGAGGGGGGCCACCCACCAGCCACGACGGTGGAGGGCGTGCCCTACCCCCCTAGGCACGCCCCCTGCCTCGCGGTCCACCTGGCAGGCCCCCGATGCCCATCTTCTGCTATATGGTGTCTTTTGCCTTGAAAAAAATCATAAGGAAGCTGGAATGACGGTTACCGCCATCTCGAGGCGGAACTGGGCAGGACTAATCTAGGGCTCCCATGAGCTGCTCGCCGGGAAACATCCCTCCGGGAGGGGGAAATCATCGCCATCGTCATCACCATTGATCCTCTCATCGAGAGGGGGTCAATCTCCATCAACATCTTCACCGGAACCGTCTCCTCTCAAACCCTAGTTCATCTCTTGTATCCGATCTTTGTCTCAAAACCTCAGATTGGTACCCGTGGGTTGCTAGTAGTGTTGATTACTCCTTGTAGTTGATGCTAGTTGGTTTATTCGGTGGAAGATCATATGTTCATATCCTTAATACTATTCAATAACCCTCTGATTATGAACATGAATATGATTTGTGGGTAGTTACGTTTGTTCCTGAGGACATGGGAGAAGTCTTGTTATAAGTAATCATGTGAATTTGGTATTCGTTCGATATTTTGATGAGATATATGTTGTCTCTCCTCTAGTGGTGTTATGTGAACGTCGACTACATGAAACTTCACCATGATTTGGGCCTAGGGGAAGGCATTGGGAAGTAATAAGTAGATGATGGGTTGCTAGAGTGACAGAAGCTTAAACCCTAGTTTATGTGTTGCTTCATAAGGGGCTGATTTGGATCCATATGTTTCATGCTATGGTTAGGTTTACCTTAATTATTCCTTCGTAGTTGCGAATGCTTGAGAGAGGGGTTAATCATAAGTGGGATGCTTGTCCAAGGAAGGGCAGTACCCAAGCACCATTCCACACACATATCAAAGTAACGAACGCGAATCATATGAGCATGATGAAAACTAGCTTGACAGTAATTCCCATGTGTCCTCGGGAGCGCTTTGCTTTATATAAGAGTTTGTCCAGACTTGTCCTTTGCTACAAAAGGATTGGGTCACCTTGCTGCACCTTGTTTACTTTTGTTACTTGTTACCTGTTACAAATTACCTTATCACAAAACTATCGGTTACCGATAATTTCAGTGCTTGCAGAGAATACCTTACTGAAAACCGCTTGTCATTTCCTTCTGCTCCTCGTTGGGTTGGACACTCTTACTTATCGAAAGGACTAAGATAGATCCCCTATACTTGTGGGTCATCAAGACTCTTTCCTGGCATCGTTGCCGGGGGGTGAAGCGCCTTTGGTAGGTGGAATTTGGTAAGGAAACATTTATATAGTGTGCTGAAATTTACTGTCACTTGTTACTATGGAAAATAATCCTTTGAGGGGCTTGTTCGGGGTATCTTCACCCCAACCAGAAGAGCAAAGAGTTGCTCCTCAACCTACTGAACCCACTGAAAATATTTACTTTGAAATTTCTTCGGGTATGATAGATAAACTGCTAGCTAATCCCTACACAGGAGATGGAACATTACATCCTGATATGCACCTAATCTATGTGGATGGAGTTTGTGGATTATTTAAGCTTGCATGTATGCCCGAGGATGTTGTCAAGAAGAAGGTATTCCCTTTATATTTGAAGGGAAAGGCATTGACATGGTTTAGGCTATGTTATGATATTGGATCATGGAACTACAACCGATTGAAATTTGAATTTCATCAGAAGTTTTATCCTATGCATCTGGTTCATCGTGATCGTAATTACATATATAATTTTTGGCCTCGTGAAGGAGAAAGTATTGCTCAAGCTTGGGGGAGGCTTAAGTCAATGTTATATTCATGCCCCAATCATGAGCTCTCAAGAGAAATTATTATTCAAAAAATTTATGCTCGGCTTTCTCTTAATAATCGCTCCATGCTCGATACTTCTTGTACTGGTTCTTTTATGATGAAGACTATTGGATTCAGATGGGATTTATTGGAATAATTAAACGCAACTCTAAAGATTGGGAACTCGAGAAAGGTAAGGAGTCAGGTATAACATCTAAGTTTGATTGTGTTGTGTTAAATCTTTTATGGATACCAATGCTTTTCGTGAATTTAGCACTAAATATGGACTTGACTCTGAGATAGTAGCTTCTTTCTGTGAATCATTTGCTACTCATGTTGATCTCCCTAAGGAGAAGTGGTTTAAATATCATCCTCCCATTGAAGTGAAAGTAGCAGTAGAACCTATTAAAGTTGAAGAAAATACTATTACTTATAATGTTGATCCTATTGTTCCTACCGCTTATATAGAGAAACCCCCTTTCCTGTTAGAATGAAGGATCATGCTAAAGCTTCAACTGTGGTTTGTAAGAGTAATACTAGAACACCTAAACCCCCTGAGAAAATTAAATTTGAACCTAGTAGTGCTATGGTCAAAGATTTCTTGGTCGATAATATTGATGGGCATGTTATTTACTTCTGTGATGAAGCTGCTAGAATTGCTAAACCCGATACTAAGAATAAACATAGACCTGTTGTTGGCATGCATGTTGTTTCTGTTAAAATAGGAGATCATTGTTATCATGGCTTATGTGATATGGGTGCTAGTGTGAGTGCAATACCGCATTCCTTATACAAAGAAATTATGCATGATATTGCACCTGCTGACATAGAAGATATTGCTGTTACTATTAAGCTTGCCAATAGAGATACTATTTCACTAATTGGGATTGTTAGAGATGTTGAAGTCTTGTGTGGGAAAATTAAATACCCTACTGATTTTATTGTTCTTGGTTCCCCACAAGATGACTTTTGTCCCATTATATTTGGTAGACCCTTCTTGAATACTGTTAATGCTAGGATAGACTGCGAAAAAGACATTGTTACTGTTGGTTTAGGGGATATGTCCCATGATTTTAATTTTGCTAAATTTCATAGACAACCCCATGATAAATAATTGCCTAGTAAAGATGAAATTATTGGTCTTGCTTCTATTGTCATGCCTCCTAATGATCCTTTAGAACAACATTTGCTAGACCATGAAAATGATATGTTTATGAATGAAAGAAGGGAAATAGATGAAGTATTGTTTAAACAGGGACCTATTTTGAAACACAACTTGCCTGTTGAAATCCTAGGGGATCCTCCTCCACCCAAGGGTGATCCCGTGTTTGAGCTTAAACAATTACCTGATACTCTTAAATATGCTTATCTTGATGAAAAGAAGATATATCCTGTTATTATTAGTGCTAACCTTTCAGAGCATGAAGAAGAGAAATTATTGAAAACTCTGAAGAAGCACCGTGCTGCTATTGGATATACTCTTGATGATCTTAAGGGCATTAGTCCCACTCTATGCCAGCACAAAATAAAACTGGAGAAAGATGCTAAATCAGTTGTTGATCATCAATGACGGTTAAATCCTAAGATGAAAGAAGTGGTAAGAAATGAAATATTAAAGCTTCTGGAGGCAGGTATAATTTATCATGTTGCTGATAGTCAGTGGGTAAGTCCTGTCCATTGTGTCCCTAAGAAGAGAGGTATTATTGTTGTTCCTAATGATAAGGATGAATTGATCCCACAAAGAATTGTTACAGGTTATAGAATGGTAATTGATTTCCGCATATTAAATAAAGCTACTAGAAAAGATCATTACCTTCTACCTTTTATTGATCAAATGCTAGAAAGATTATCCAAACATACACATTTTTGCTTTCTAGATGGTTATTCTGGTTTCTCTAAAATACCTGTGTCAAAAGAGGATCAGGAAAATACCATTTTTACTTGCCCTTTCGGTACCTTTGCTTATAGATGTATGCCTTTTGGTTTATGTAATGCACCTGCTACCTTCCAAAGATGTATGACTGCTATATTCTCTGACTTTTGTGAAAAGAACATTGTTGAGGTTTCATGGATGATTTCTCCGTTTACAGAACTTCTTTTGATGATTGCTTAAGTAACCTTGATCGAGTTTTGCAAAGACGTGAAGAAACTAACCTTGTCTTGAATTGGGAGAAGTGCCACTTTATGGTTAATGAAGGTATTTTCTTGGGGCATAAAATCTCTGAAAGAGGTATTGAAGTTGATAAAGCTAAAGTTGATGCTATTGAAAAGATGCCATGTCCTAAGGACATCAAAGGTATAAGAAGTTTTGTTGGTCATGCCGGTTTCTATATGAGGTTTATTAAAGACTTCTCTAAAATTTCTAGGCCTCTGACTAATCTCTTGCAAAAAGATGTCCCTTTTGTATTTGATGATGATTGTGTAGAAGCATTTGAAATACTTAAGAAAGCCTTGATTTCTGCACCTATTGCTCAGCCACCTGATTGGAATTTACCCTTTGAAATTATGTGTGATGCTAGTGATTATGATGTACGTGTTGTTCTGGGACAAAGAGTTGATAAGAAATTAAATGTTATCCAATATGCTAGTAAAACTCTATATAGTGCCCAGAGAAATTATGCTACTACTGGAAAAAAATTAGCAGTTGTGTTTGCTTGTGATAAGTTCAGACCTTATATTCTTGATTCCAAAGTAACTGTTCACACTGATTATGCTGCTATTAAATACCTTATGGAAAATAAAGATGCTAAACTTAGACTTATTAGATGGGTTCTCTTGCTACAAGAATTTGATTTACATATTATTGATAGAAAGGGAGCTTAGAACCTGAAAGTGCAACTATCCCTGGGTGGTTTTGGTAATTCCTAACAACATATAGCTCATTGAGCTAATGCTATTTCAAGATAAATATTTCTGGAAAGCTCAATGTTTGGCATGGCATGGATGAGAAAAGTGGACCCCTCAAAATGCTAAGGACAAAAGGATTGGCTCAGGCCCAAAGCACAAGACTCTACATCTTTCATTTTAGTGATCCAAGATCACATTGAGTCTATAGGAAAAGCCAATACTATCAAGAGGGGGTGAGGTGTTGCTTAATGAGTTTCTTGCTCAAAGTGCTTAGTGATATGCTCCAAATCCCTCAACTACTTTCTCACATCCACATATGTCCCAAACCAAAAGTCAAACTCAGCCCTACCGAATCTTTCTATCCGGCGCCACCGAGTTCAGTTGACATAGCCACTACCATAAACCCTAGTCTTTTTGGTCTCCCCGATAGGGATCTCGGTCTCACCGAGATGGGATTGTAATCTCTCTGTTTCCCTTCGTAACGTTTCGGTCAAACCGAGATGAGCGACCGGTCCCACCGAGATTGCAATGCAAACTCTCTGTTTCCCTTTCGTAACGTTTCGGTCCAACCGAGATGAGCGAATAAGTCCCACCGAGTTTGCCTGACCAACTCTCTGTGTGTCTATTACCAAAATCGGTCTCACCGAGTTTGTGTAAAATCGGTCTCACCGAGATTACGCTATGCTCTAACCCTAACGATATCGGTCCCACCGAGTTGACATGTCGGTCCCACCGAAATTCCTAATGGTCACATTATTTACTAAATCGGTCTGACCGAGTTTCATGATTCGGTCCCACCGAGTTTGGTAAGTTGTGTGTAACGGTTAGATTTTGTGTGGAGGCTATATATACCCCTCCACCCACTCTTCATTCGTGGAGAGTGCCATCAGAACATGCCTACACTTCCAACATTCATTTTCTGAGAGAGAACCACCTACACTTGTGTTGAGGTCAAGATATTCCATTCCTACCATATGAATCTTGATCTCTAGCCTTCCCCAAGTTGCTTTCCACTCAAATCTTCTTTACACCAAATCCAAATCATGTGAGAGACAGTTGAGTGTTGGGGAGACTATCATTTGAAGCACAAGAGCAAGGAGTTCATCATCAACACACCATTTGTTACTTCTTGGAGAGTGGTGTCTCCTAGATTGGCTAGGTGTCACTTGGGAGCCTCGAGACAAGATTGTGGAGTTGAACCAAGGAGTTTGTAAGGGCAAGGAGATCGCCTACTTCGTGAAGATCTACCCGAGTGAGGCAAGTCCTTCAAGGGCGGCGGCCATGGTGGGATAGACAAGGTTGCTTATTCATGGACCCTTCGTGGGTGGAGCCCTCCGTGGACTCACAAGAACTGCTACTCCTTCGTGGGTTGAAGTCTTCATCAACGTGGATGTACGATAGCACCACCTATCGGAACCACGGCTAAAAAAATCTCCGTGTCAACATTGCGTTTGCTCCCTCAAACTCCTCTCTTTACCTTCATATGCAATTGTTTTAAATTCCGCTGCTATACTCTTAGAATTGCATGTGTAGGTTGATTGCTTGACTTGTGCTAAGTTGCTAAAATACCAAGAACTAAAATTGGGAAAAGGCTAGATTTTTATTTGGTCAAGTAGTCTAATCACCCCCCTCTAGACATACTTTCGATCCTACAAGTGGTATGAGAGCTTTGGTCTCCATTTGCTTTGATTTCCATATCTTTTGGTGGTCATAGCCTTGGTTTCACAACATAGGAGAGTATGGCGTCTAGCGAGGGAAATTACCACCGTAGCGGTCCTTACTTTGATGGTACTAATTTTGCTAGTTGGAAGCATAAGGTGAAAATGCATATTCTTGGACATAACCCCACCGTTTTGGCTATTGTGTGTATTGGCTTGCAAGGTGAATTCTTTGATGGGAGAGAACCGAACCGTGAAGCTACCGCGGAAGAGTTGAAGATGTTGCAATACAATGCTCAATCTTGTGATATTCTCTTCAACGGATTGTGCCCCGAAGAATTCAACAAAATCAACCGTCTTGAGAATGCAAAGGAAATTTGGGATACTTTGATTGATATGCACGAAGGTACCGACTCCATCAAGGAATCCAAATTGGATGTGCTTCAAAGTCAACTTGACAAGTTCAAAATGAAGGATGGTGAAGGCGTCACTGAGATGTACTCTAGGCTTGCTCTCATCACAAATGAGATTGCCGGCTTAGGAAGTGAAGAGAAGAGATGACCGACAAATTCATCGTCAAGAAGATCCTAAGAGCCTTGGATGGAAAATATGATATCGTGTGCACATTGATCCAAATGATGCCCAATTACAAAGATCTCAAGCCAACGGAAGTAATTGGAAGAATTGTTGCTCATGAGATGTCACTCAATGATAAGGAGGAGCTCCACAACAAGTCAAGTGGTGCTTAGAAAGCCTCATGTGAAGCTCCCACATCATCAAGTGAGAAAAAAAACCTTCAATGAAGAATTGAGCCTAATGGTGAAGAACTTCAACAAGTTCTACAAGAGTAGAAGCAAGGAAAGAAGTTCCAAGTCAAGGTCCTACAATGAAAAAAGATCTTCTAGTCGTGAGCGTAATTGCTACAATTGTGGAAGACCCGGACACTATTCCAATGAGTGTACGGCTCCCTACAAAAGAAGAGAAGATTCTCCAAAAAGAAGGAGTAGAAGAGAAGAATCACCATCAAGAGAAAGGAGGAGTAGAGATGATCGTTATGAACGAAGAACATCCCGGATAAGCAAGGATTCGGAAAGGAAGGACAAGTCATCAAGGAGCTACACAAAACGAAGACATCAAGCTCATGTTGGTGAATGGGTATCCGGCTCCGACTCCGACAATCACTCCGAGAGAAGCTATCACTCTGACTCCGAATATACTCAAGATGAAGGTGTTGCCGGTCTAGCACTTGTGTCAACCAACTCCTACGACATATTTGACTCACCAAATGAAGGAATTGGAAGATGCTTCATGGCTAAAGGCCCAAAGGTATCACACCTCGAGTATGTTGATTTCAATAGTGATGAAGATGACTTGTTAGGTGATGATGATTTACTTGTTGACAACTCTAGTGATGAATACTATGATGAAATGTCAATTAATCATGCTAATCAAGATAAAACAAATGACAATGATAAGGAGAAGATTGAGCACCTAACTAAGGAACTAAACACTCTTAAGTTAGCTCATGAAACTATCTTGGAAGATTATCGAGAACTTTTAAAGACTCATGAGAAGTTACGCTTTGAAAAGATCAACCTTGAGCAAGAGCATGAGTTTTTAAAGGCAATCAATGATGATCTTCGCAAGAAAAGTTCTTCTTACATTGCCAAGCGTTTACTCTTATCTACTTACATGCCACAAGTCAAGTCTAGTAACAAGAACAAGAAAGATTCTTCTTCTAGTAGTAACAATAATCATGCTAAATCCAATGTTGTTGCTTCTAGTATTTCTCTTGATTCCACTAATGATTCTCTTAGCCAAGTTACACTTGAGCAAGAAAATAGCTTATTGAAGGGAATTATAGAGAAAGGTGTTTACAAGAGCCTTGCTGGGAGTAAGCAATTCGAGGAAATTGTACACAAGCAAGGAAGGCACCGGAAGAATCAAGGTGTTGGTTTTGAACGAAAGTTCAATGCCAATGGAGTTGAGTGGGAAGAAGATCAATACCCCAAGACGAAATTTGTTCCTCAACAAGAGAAGTACGATCCTACTTTTTTCAAAGGAACACAAGATCAAGATGATCTTCCACCACAAGACCACAAGCAAAAAGGCAAGGACAAGCTTCAAGAGGCGATTGATGCATTTGAAGAAGCTCCTAAGGCCTTGGTCAAGTGGGTTCCCAAGACTACATCAAGTACGACTACAACTCCAAGGATTCCCATCAAGATGATGTGGATCCCAAAGAAGAAGAACTAGAGAGTTCTTGAGGGTGACTTCGCCAATATACTTCACTCATATCATTTTGGCAAGGACTAGTGCAATCAACTTCCACATCTTGCACTAGTTCAAGGAGTCACAAACCCTCATTTTGGTAAGACAAGGGACAAGGTAACCTAATGCTTTCATGGACATCATCTTGTGTGTGCATCACTCTATGTCTATGGATATCCTTGTTTGTTCCTTGTGGGACTAACCCGTGTAGGTATTGAAAGTGCAAATCACTCCAATGGATTGCTCCAAATGATCTACATCAACATTGAGCATCCACATCTTCAACATCTACATGAAGTCATCATCGACAAAACCCAAGGTTAGTTCATCTCTCTTAGGGGGGATCTCACATCTAGGGGGAGCTTTACTCTAAGAATTGAGCTAAAGCAACTCTAATGGTGTGAACACAACAATTCTTTATGTAAAAGTGGTAAACCCACTTGTGCTTAAACGATGAGTATGACCTATGATCAAATGTTCTCATTTGACTCCTAAGTTAATATACTCATATATAGATGACCTAGTCATCGCCAATTGTTTGATAGATGCTAGAATTGGTTGTGCATGCTTTGCCACATATTTCATTTGCCATTTTATTATGTGAGCATGTTGGTTGCATATTTTACTCATTCGAGGACATCCACTTGTTGTTTTGATTGTTTGGATTCTTTCCTTTTGCCAAGTGGATGGACAAGAATGCCTAAGAACCTTCTCTAGCTATCTATGCTTTTCTTGTCTCAAACTCTATTCATGCTACATCACAAAGTTTGGTCAAGTCAGATTCGAACCACTCTCTGTGAGGAGCACTCGGAGTCCCCGATTCGTCATAGACTTAAACTTCCAAAACCTCTTTGTGCATTTCATTCTGACCGATTCACCCTTTTCGGTCATACCGAGATCACTAAGTTGATCTAGGTTTTCATTCTCGGTGCCACCGATTAGAACCTTTCGGTCACACCGAGTTGCAGTAACTGCTCGCAGTTTTGCATCTCGGTGCCACCGAGTTGTTCCACTCGGTCACACCGACAGGGTCAGGCTATATATACTCATGGGTCAAATTTTGGAAAATTTTCCGAAACCATTCGCCCGTGCATAACCTGCTGTGCCTCTCGGGTCTCCGGATCGTCCTCTCGCCGCCAGTGACCTCCCGCCGCCGGTCTCCGCCGCCGTCAATGGCATTCTGCCCCGCCGTTCCCGCTGTAGCAAGTTCATCGCCGAGTTAGGGTATGAATTTGATACTTTGTGCTATTATTTAACTCCGATTCCTAGCACATTGCTTTGCCATGATTCTTCCCACGTATGTAATCTTCCTGTCCAGCGAAAGCATTCCGTAGATTAGATTTGATTTGAAAATTTAGGGTTAGGTTTCCGCCGAACTCATCTCGGACCAACCGAGTTGTAGAAATCAGTTTCATCGATTTGGCTTAAGCCATTACACATGTGATTTTTGGTCTGATCGAGAATTTCTAATCGGTGCGACCGAGATTGATTCTCTGTGAAACCCTAGCAGTCTCGGTGCCACCGAACTGTGACTCGGTCTGACCGAGTTCACTAGTTTTGGTTCCAAAAGCTGCTTCGGATCACCGAGTTTACAAATCGGTAGCTCTGAAATGCTTTCTGTGGAAAACTAAAACTAAGTTTTTGACTCAATTGTTTTGCAAAAACCTCTGTACTTTGTGATGCTCATCCACTCTACCTCATCTATATCTATTCACAGGGTATGCTATCAGTGAGTTTGCCTGAAGATGTCTGATCAAAGTGATAGTCAGAACAAGTCAGAGGAACAAGCTCAGTTGAGTGAGGGCACTAGTCCCTCAAGCAGCTATGATGAGGGTAGCAGGAGCACTCCTAGCAACTTGCCAAAGGCAGCTACCAGGACAAGGAAGAAGATAACCTCAGATTCAGAAGATGAGGATTATGTGGTTGTTGAAGATGAGGCCACCTCAAAGAAGAAGGTGTTGAAAAAGGAGTATGGCACAGCTGCTACCACAAATCCAGGCATGAACAAGAAGGCACCTGCCAGGAGAGTGCCTACATCCAAACCCAGGAAGGTTGCCATAGGTGAAACAAAGGAGTTTACTCTAGAACCCAAAGGAACTGGAGATGGCAAGAAAAGAAAGGAAAGGGTCAAGAAGACCATTGCCAGAGTTATTGGCAAGCCATCAATGGTGAGGTCAGATGATGAAGAGGAAGAGGATGCTGCACCAGCACCCAAAGCTCAGAAGCTCATGGGAGATGCAATTAAGTCAGGGGCTGCTCCATCTAAGCCCAAAGCTGCTCCCAAGGCCGCTTCCAGCTCAAAAGACTGCACCCAAGAGGAACACCAGAAGTATACCTGCTGCAGAGAAGAACAAGGCCCCAGTGCCTGAAGCTGCTGAAGAAGAAGATGAATCACTTGTTTTGAGGAAGTGGAAGCCCAAAATTCCTGACCATAATGATGCTCATCCAGTAGCTGAAGACATGCACATCAGAAAGGATGCTGGACTGAGATTGTGGAGACAGTCAGATCCATATGCTGTGAGGAGAAGGACAGCAGTTGACTATAGATTTCACACAAAGGAGCAACAAGACTTTTATGAGACAATTTTGCTTGACAAAAAGCCCATTGTGTGTGACATGAGATGGATCAACTGGGAGTACATCAAGAAAAATGAAGGTCATTATCCAGGAGTATATGACAGCTTCAAAGCATGTGGAGTTGATGAAGTTGTTGCCCGTGAAGCTCACCAAGTGGAATGATGAGCTCATTATGCGCTTTACTCCACGTACTCACTTCTACCCAGATGGGAAGATCATATGGATGTCTGAAGGTACTAGGTATCAATCCACTGTTGAAGAATGGGCTCAGTTGATCAATGCTCCAAAAGAAAATGAAGATGACTTGGATGTTTATGCTGAGAAGAATAAAAGCCACAACACTATGGCACACATGTATAGAGAAATCCCAAATAAAGCTTTGGAAACTCACAAGCTTGAATCTGTACACTTCTTGTTGTCTGGTCTGCCTACAATCAACTAGATCCTTAGGCACACATTGCTGCCCAATTCTAGAGATCACAAGATGATCAGAGGACATGCAATCAACTTGCTGCATTTGTTTGATGTGCCTCAAAAATTCAAAGTCATGAGTCTAATTGTGGAAACAATCAAGAGAACAACAGCTGATCAGAAGAGAAGTTGTGGGTATGCTCCACACATTCAGGAGCTCATCAACTCAAAGATGGGCACATGCACATATCTATTGGATAAGGAGCATCTACCCTTATATCCTGATTTTGAAGATAACACAGTTGATATGAATGAGGAGGAACCATCATCTGTGCAAGCACATGAGAAGAGAGAGAAGGCAAGGGCAGAGAAAGCTGCAAAGATGCCAACTGCTGAAGAGGCATCTCAAGTGTTCCTCAAGAGCAAGCAAGATCAGCTTGGCTATCTGATTGCCTCCACCTTGAGGATTGAGAAGGGCTTGGCCACCCTGACTCAAAACCAGGAGAGTTTGGAGAGGATCATTGAGCAGAAATTCTATGCTCTTGATGTCAAGGTAACTGAGATCCAAACTGCAGTTGAGCAACTTCAGGAGGATGTGGAGGAGAAGAAGGGAAAGTCTACTACAGATGCTTTTGCTAGAGTGCCCAGAGGATAGAGATCTGATGCAGTGCCTATTCCAGACACGAGAGCTACTTCATCTGCACCAGCAGCTACAACTTTGGTGCCACCAGCTCCAGCAGCCACTCCACCAGCTTCAACTACGTCAACAGATGCTTTCATCCTTGGAGTCATCTCTACACCACCTCATGAAGACCAAGCCTGAGAGTCGTTAAGCACTATGCATTTTTGAACTTTTTGGTAACTTATTGCCAAAGGGGGAGAAAAATGTATAAATCATAGGCTTGGAGAGAGAGTGTTGCTTTTTATCTCTCTTGTTTTTGGTTGAACTTCTTGTTTGTGTGCTTGATACATTATGTCCTTTTGTGAGCTACTTGTTTACTTGGATGATCATGTGTTTGATCATATGCTACCTTAATGCTTGTGGGTGATATTATCTCTTATATCCTTATATGATCATTCACCTTTGCTTGGTGATGAGTGCATATGTTCAATTATTATCATTTTGAGTGCTCCACCAAGATGTATGTGACATGAAAGAGTAACCCATGATCCTAACACATTGTGCATTTGCAGTCCAAAGCAAATTTTAAATAATGCACAAATTTAGGGGGAGCTCTTGCTTATCACATACTTCTCAAAGCGACGATGTTTTTCAATCTTATTATCATTTGTCGAAGCTTTGATCTATATGTTGTCATCAATCACCAAAAAGTGGGAGATTGAAAGTGCAACTATCCTCGGGTGGTTTTGGTAATTCCTAACAACATATAGCTCATTGAGCTAATGCTATTTCAAGATAAATATTTCAGGAAAGCTCAATGTTTGGCATGGCATGGATGAGAAAAGTGGACCCCTCAAAATGCTAAGGACAAAAGGATTGGCTCAAGCTCAAAGCACAAGACTCTACATCTTTCATTTTAGTGATCCAAGATCACATTGAGTCTATAGGAAAAGCCAATACTATCTAGAGGGGGTGATGTGTTGCTTAATGAGTTTCTTGCTCAAAGTGCTTAGTAATATGCTCCAAATCCCTCAACTACTTTCTCACATCCACATATGTCCCAAACCAAAAGTCAAACTCGGCCCTGCCGAATCTTTCTATCCGGCAGTACCGAGTTCAGTTGACATAGACACTGCCATAAACCCTAGTCTTTTCGTCTCACCGATAGGGATCTCGGTCTCACCGAGATGGGATTGTAATCTCTCTGTTTCCCTTCATAACATTTCGGTCAAACCGAGATGAGCGAACGGTCCCACCGAGATTGCAATGCAAACTCCATGTTTCCCTTTCGTAACGTTTTGGTCCAACCGAGATGAGTGAATTGGTCCCACCGAGTTTGCATGACCAACTCTCTATGTTTCTATTACCAAAATCGGTCTCACCCAGTTTGTGTAATCGGTCTCACCGAGATTACGTTATGCTCTAACCCTAACGATATTGGTCCCATCGAGTTGACATGTCGGTCCCACAGAAATTCCTAACGGTCACATTATTTACTAAATCGGTCTGACCGAGTTTCATGATTCGGTCCCACCGAGTTTGGTAAGTTGTGTGTAACGTTTAGATTTTGTGTGGAGGCTATATATACCCCTCCACCCACTCTTCATTCGTGGAGAGAGCCATCAGAACATTCCTACACTTCCAACATACATTTTCTGAGAGAGAACCATCTACACTTGTGTTGAGGTCAAGATATTCCATTCCTACCATATGAATCTTGATCTCTAGCCTTCCCCAAGTTGCTTTCCACTCAAATCTTCTTTCCACCAAATCCAAATCCTGAGAGAGAGAGAGAGAGAGAGAGAGTTGAGTGTTGGGAGACTATCATTTGAAGCACAAGAACAAGGAGTTCATCATCAACCCACCATTTGTTACTTCTTGGAGAGTGGTGCCTCCTAGATTGTCTAGGTGTCACTTGGGAGCCTTTGACAAGATTGTGGAGTTGAACCAAGGAGTTTGTAAGGGCAAGGAGATCGCCTACTTCGTGAAGATCTACCCGAGTGAGGCAAGTCCTTCGTAGGCGAATGCCATGGTGGGATAGAGAAGGTTGCTTCTTCGTGGAACCTTCAAGGGCCGGAGCCCTCCGTGGACTCACAAGAACTGCTACTCCTTCGTGGGTTGAAGTCTCCATCAACATGGATGTACGATAGCACCACCTATCGGAACCATGGCTAAAAAATCTCCGTGTCAACATTGCGTTTGCTCTCTCAAACTCCTCCCTTTACCTTCATATGCAATTGTTTTACATTCCGCTGCTATACTCTTAGAATTGCATGTGTAGGTTGATTGCTTGACTTGTGCTAAGTTGCTAAAATCTGCCAAGAACTAAAATTGGGGAAAGGCTAAATTTTTATTTGGTCAAGTAGTCTAATCACCCCCCTCTAGACATACTTTCGATCCTACAGAACCCCGTTGCAGACAACTTGTTTAGGTTAGAGAATGTTCTTGATGACCCACTACCGATTGATGATAGCTTTCCTGATGAACAATTAGCTGTCATAAACGCTTCTCATACTGCTCCATGGTATGTTGATTATGCTAATTACATTGTTGCTAAATTTATACCACCTAGTTTCACATGCCAGCAAAAGAAAAAGTTTTTCTATGATTTAAGACATTACTTTTGGGATGACCCACACCTTTATAAAGATGGAGTAGATGGTGTTATTAGACATTGTGTACCTCAGCATGAACAGGAACAGACCCTACGCAAGTGTCACTCCGAGGCTTATGGAGGACACCACGCTGGAGATAGAACTGCACATAAGGTATTGCAATCCGGTTTTTATTGGCCTACTCTCTTCAAAGATGCCCGTAAGTTTGTCTTGTCTTGTGATGAATGCCAAAGAATTGGTAATATTAGTAGACGTCAAGAAATGCCTATGAACTATTCACTTGTTATTGAACCATTTGATGTTTGGGGTTTGATTATATGGGACTTTTTCCTTCCTCTAATGGGTATACACATATTTTAGTTGTTGTTGATTACATTACTAAGTGGGTATAAGCTATTCCAACTAGAAGTGCGGATCATAACACCTCTATTAAGATGCTCAAAGAAGTAATTTTTCCGAGATTTGGAGTCCCTAGATATTTAATGACTGATGGTGGTTCACATTTTATTCATGGTGCTTTTCGTAAAATGCTTGCTAAGCATGATGTTAATCATAGAATTGCATCTCCATACCACCCTCAGTCTAGTGGTCAAGTAGAATTGAGTAATAGAGAGATTAAATTGATCTTGCAAAAGACTGTTAATAGATATCGAAAGAATTGGTCCAAGAAACTTGATGATGCATTATGGGCCTATAGAACTACATATAAAAATCCTATGGGTATGTCTCCGTATAAAATGGTTTATGGAAAAGCATGTCATTTACCTCTCGAACTAGAACATAAGGCATATTGGGCTATTAAAGAGCTCAATTATGATTTCAAACTTGCCGGTGAGAAGAGGCTATTTGACATTAGCTCACTTGATGAATGGAGAACCCAAGCCTATGAGAATGCCAAATTGTTTAAAGAAAAAGTTAAAAGATTGCATGACAAAAGGATACAAAAGCGTGAGTTTAATGTAGGTGATTATGTTTTGCTATACAACTCTCGTTTAAGATTTTTTGCAGCAAAACTTCTCTCTAAATGGTAAGGTCCTTACATTATCGAGGATGTCTATCGTTCCGGTGCCATCAAAATCAACAACGACGAAGGCACAAATCTGAAGGTGGTGAATGGTCAAAGAATCAAACATTATATCTCAAGTAATCCTATAAATGTTGAAACCAATGTTATTGACACCTTAACCCTGGAGGAGTACATAAGGGACACTTTCCAGAATATTTCAGACTCCGAAAAGGAATAGGTATGTTGTACGGTAAGTAAACCGACCCCAAAACTGTTCAAATAGCAACTTTTCTCCGTTTTGGAATATTTAAAAAATTAGGAAAATCAGGAGTAGTCCGAAAGAGACACGAGGCATCCACATATAAAGAGTATGATGAATAAAAGTTGTGGAGAGTTGGAAAACACAGTTTTGGTCAACGTTGCAATTAATAGGAAGTAATAAAAAAGAGAGGTTTTCACATATAAATATACTATCTTGGACATATTTTATGATTGTGAGCACTCATTAAAATATGACATGCTAAAAAGTTGATGTTGGACAAGGAAGACAACGTAATGAGTTATGTTTCCTTATATACGAATAAGTTATATTGTCATGGATCATCCAACATGTTGAGCTTGCCTTTCCCCTTCATGCTAGCCAAATTCTTTGCACCAAGTAGAGATACTACTTGTGCTTCCAAACATCCCTAAACCCAGTTTTGCCATGAGAGTCCACCATACCTACCTATGGATTGAGTAAGATCCTTCAAGTAAGTTGTCATTGGTGCAAGCAATAAAAATTGCTCTCTAAATATGTATGATCTATTAGTGTGGAGAAAATAAGCTTTATACGAGCTTGTGATATGGAAGAAATAAAAGCGATGGACTGCATAATAAAGGTCCCTATCACAAGTGGCAATATAAGTGACATTCTTTTGCATTAAGATTTTGTGCATCCAACCATAAAAGCGCATGACAACCTCTGCTTCCCTCTGCGAAGGGCCCATCTTTAATTTTTACCTTCTACCTTCATACAAGAGTCATGGTGATCTTCACCTTTGCTTTTTACACTTTATCCTTTGGCAAGCACTATGTGTTGGAAAGATCCTGATATATATATCCACTTGGATGTAGGTCTTCATAAATTATTATTGTTGACATTACCCTTGAGGTAAAAGGTTGGGAGGCGAAATTATAAGCCCCTATCTTTCTCTGTGTCCGATTGAAACTTCATACCCATAAGTATCGCGTGAGTGTTAGCAATTGTGAAAGACTAAACGATAGTTAAGTATGTGGACTTGCTGAAAAGCTCTTATATTGACTCTTTCCGATGTTATGATAAATTGCAATTGCTTCAATGACTGAGATTATAGTTTCCTAGCTTTCAATGAAGTTTCTGATTCATACTTTACATTGTGAATAGATTGTTACTTTAGCATAAGAAATCATATGACAATATATATGTTGTTGTCCTAGGAATGATCATGATGCCCTCATGTCCATATTTTATTTTATCGACACATGTATCTCTAAACTGTTGGGGAATGTAGTAATTTCAAAAAAATTCCTACGCACACGCAAGATCATGGTGATGCATAGCAACGAGAGGGGAGAGTGTTGTCCACGTACCCTCATAGACCGAAAGCGGAAGCGTTAGCACAACGCTGTTGATGTAGTCGTACGTCTTCACGATCCAACCGATCAAGTACCGAACGTACGAAACCTCCGAGTTCAGCACACGTTCAGCCCGATGACGTCCCTCGAACTCCGATCCAGCCGAGTGTTGAGGGAGAGTTTCGTCAGCAAGACGGCGTGGTGATGATGTTGATGTTATACCGACGCAGGGCTTCACCTAAGCACCGCTACAGTATTATCGAGGTGGACTATGGAGGAGGGGGCACCGCACACGGCTAAAAGATCAACTGATCAATGTTGTGTCTATGGGGTGCCCCCTGCCCCCGTATATAAAGGAGAAAGCGGGGTGTGGCCGGCCAAGGGGAGAGGCGCGCCGGATTATGGGAGTGTGTGACTTGAATTATTGATTTGGCCATGCAGATAAAGAATTGGATCTGCCACATTAGAATTCACAACCAAAGGTGTCTCCGCATCCAATCAACATGTAAGTCCCCTACCTAGGAAGGATAGGCTGGTTCCTCTCCTACAACTCTAGGCTATATATTCATACGCATTTCTAACTATTTTTTTGCAACCAAGCAGATTATCTGGAACCATGCATGAATTGAGCTAAGCTGCTCGTTTGGCCTAGGACTTCCAAACACGTCATAAGCTAAACCCGTACTGACAAATAACCAACCCGCAATGAATAGGGAAGGTATAGTAATGCTATGAATAACCCAAAGATCAATAATCGTAATAATATCAGCAAAAGAACATTCTCCTGTGCTTCCAGACATGCTGAACTCCCAAAATTTTTGTACATTCAAAAAAGGAATTGATTCCGTAAAAGATGGGATCGACCAGTAAATAGCCTTGGCAGAAGAACTTGACAAGTTTCCAACAATTAAAGATCCATATCACGAAATTGCATTTCAATTATTTGCGAAAGGATATCAATTGCTAGACAGATCCAAGAAGTGCTTCGGCAAGTAAAGGGGGTTCTAATATATATTGGTTGTGCTCGAAATGGTTGTGCTCGAAAGGCAGTTATGAATCGATTGACTAATCCAATTCCAATATCTTGATTTCGCACGGCAATGCATCATGAACCGATATATATATCATCTGCTAATACACGACCAATTAGTGTTTGGACCCCTTTCCCAGTTGGATTAGGACTTGGGAGGGGGGAAAGAGGAGGGAGAGAGGAAGGAAGGGGGGCGCCGCCCCCCTCTCCTTGTCCTATTCGGACTAGGTGGGAGGGGCGCGCGGCCCAGCCCTGGCCGCCTCTCCTCTTCTCCATAAAGGCCCACTAAGGCCCATTAGCCTCCGGGGTTCCGTAACCTCCTGCATCTCAGAAATCCCGATTTCACCCAAACACTTCCGATATCCAAACATAGGCTTCCAATATATCAATCTTCATGTCTCGACCATTTCGAGACTCCTCGTCATGTCCGTGATCACATCCGGACTCAACAACCTTTGGTATATCAAAACATATAAACTCATAATATAATCACATCGTAACGTTAAGCGTGACGGACCCTACAGGTGTTCGAGAACTATGTAGACATGACCGAGACACGCCTCCGTCAATAACCAATAGCGGAACCTGGATGCTCATATTGGCTCCTACATATTCTACGAAGATCTTTATCGGTCAGACCGCATAACAACATACGTTGTTCCCTTTGTCATCGGTATGTTACTTGCCCGAGATTCGATTGTCGATCTCAATACCTAGTTCAATCTCGCTACCGCAAGTCTCTTTACTCGCTCCATAATACATCATCCCGCAACTAACTCATTAGTTACAATGCTTGCAAGGCTTAAGTGATGTGTATTACCGAGAGGGCCCAGAGATACCTCTCGACAATCGGAGTGACAAATCCTAATCTCGAAATACGCCAACCCAACATGTACCTTCGGAGACACCTGTAGAGCACCTTTATAACCACCCAGTTACGTTGTGACGTTTGGTAGCACACAAAGTGTTCCTCCAGTAAACGGGAGTTACATAATCTCATAGTCATAGGAACATGTATAGGTCATGAAGAAAGCAATAGCAATATACTAAACGATCGGGTGCTATGCTAACGGAATGGGTCAAGTCAATCACATCATTCTCCTAATGATGTGATCCCGTTAATCAAATGACAACTCGTGTCTATGGTTAGGAAACATAACCATCTTCGATTAACGAGCTAGTCAAGTAGAGGCATACTAGTGACACTCTGTTTGTCTATGTATTCACACATGTATTATGTTTCCGGTAAATACAATTCTAGCACGAATAATAAACATTTATCATGATATAAGGAAATAAATAATAACTTTATTATTGCCTCTAGGGCATATTTCCTTCATAAACATGTGGACATATTTTTCGATATCGGCTTTCGCTTGAGGACAAGCGAGGTCTAAGCTTGGGGGAGTTGATACGTCCATTTTGCATCATGCTTTTATATCAATATTTATTGCATCATGGGATGTTACTACACATTATGTCACAATACTTATTCCTTTTCTCTCTTATATTATGGGACATATTGCAGCTGGAATTCTGGGCTGGAAAAGGAGCAAATATTAGAGACCTATTCTACACAACTCCAAAAGTCCTGAAACTCCACGAAAGTCAGTTTTGGAATATATTAAAAATATTGGGTGAAGAAAGCACTAAAGGGGGCCACCCACCAGCCACGAGGGTGGAGGGCGCGCCCCCTGCCTCGTGGGCCACCTGGCAGGCCCCCGATGCCCATCTTCTGCTATATGGTGTCTTTTGCCCTGGAAGAAATCATAAGTAAGCTTTCGAGACGAAGCGCCACCGTCTCGAGGCGGAACCTGGGCAGGACCAATCTAGGGCTCCGACGGAGGTGTTCTGCCGGGGAAACATCCCCCCGAGAGGGGGAAATCATCGCCATCGTCATCACCATCGATCCTCTCATCGAGAGGGGGTCAATCTCCATCAACATCTTCAGTAGCACCATCTCCTCTCAAACCCTAGTTTATCTCTTGTATCCGATCTTTGTCTCAAAACCTCAGGTTGGTACCTGTGGGTTGCTAATAATGTTGATTACTCCTTGTAGTTGATGCTAGTTGGTTTATTCGGTGGAAGATCATATGTTTAGATCCTTAATGCTATTCAATACCCCTCTGATTATGAACATGAATATGATTTGTGAGTATTTACGTTTGTTCCCGAGGACATGGGAGAAGTCTTGTTATAAGTAATCATGTGAATTTGGTATTCGTTCGAAATTTTGATGAGATGTATGTTGTTTCTCCTCTAGTGGTGTTATGTGAACGTTGACTACATGACACTTCACCATGATTTGGGCCAAGGGGAAGGCATTGGGAAGTAATAAGTAGATGATGGGTTGCTAGAGTGACAGAAGCTTAAACCCTAGTTTATGCATTGCTTCGTAAGGGGTTGATTTGGATCCATATGTTTCATGCTATGGTAAGGTTTACCTTAATTCTTCTTTCGTAGTTGCGGATGCTCATAGAGGGGTTAATCATAAGTTTGATGCTTGTCCAAGGAAGGGAAGTACCCAAGCACCGGTCCACCCACATATCAAATTATCAAAGTAACGAACGCGAATCACATGAGCATGATGAAAACTAGCTTGACAGTAATTCCCATGTGTCCTCGGGAGCGCTTTGCTTTATATAAGAGTTTGTCCAGGCTTGTCCTTTGCTACAAAAAGGATTGGCCACCTTGCTGCACCTTGTTACTCTTATTACTTGTTACCTGTTACGAATTACCTTATCACAAAACTATCTGTTACCGATAATGTCAGTGCTTGCAGAGAATAACTTACTGAAAACCGCTTGTCATTTCCTTGTGCTCCTCGTTGGGTTTGACACTCTTACTTATCGAAAGGACTACGATAGATCCCCTATACTTGTGGGTCATCAAAGGGGAAAGGAGTGGGAGTAGGAGAAAGAAAGGGGGCGCCGCCCCCTCCCCTAGTCCAATTTGGACTCCTCCCTTGGGGGGGGGGGGGGCAGCCCCTTGTGGGCTGGTTAGCCTCCCTCCTATGGCCCGTATGACCCATATCTTTCCCCGGGGGTTTCGGTAACCCCTCCGGTACTCCGGTATGTACCTGATACATTCCAGAACCCTTCCGGTGTCTGAATACCACCTTACAATATATCAATCTTTACTTCTCAACCATTTCGAGACTCCTCTTCATGTCTGTGATCTCACCCGGGACTCCGAACAACCTTCGGTCACCAAAACGCATAACTCATATAATACAAATCGTCATCGAACGTTAAGCGTGCGGACCCTACGGGTTCGAGAACTATGTAGACATGACCGAGACACCTCTCCAGTCAATAACCAATAGCGGAACCTGGATGCTCATATTGGTTCCCACATATTCTATGAAGATATTTATTGGTCGACATATATTATTCCCTTTGTCATCGGTATGTTACTTGCCCAAGATTCGATCGTCGGTATCTTCATACGTAGTTCAATCTCGTTACCGGCAAGTCTCTTTACTCATTCCGTAATGCATCATCCTACAACTAACTCATTAGTCACATTGCTTGCAAGGCTTCATATGATGTGCATTACCAAGAGGGCCCAGAGATACCTCTCCGATACTCGGAGTGACAAATCCTAATCTCGATCTATGTCAATCCAACAAACACCTTCGGAGATACCTGTACAACATCTTTATAATCACCCAGTTATGTTGTGACGTTTGATAGCACACAAGGCATTCCTCTGGTGTCCGGGAGTTGCATAATCTCATAGTCAGAGGAATATGTATTTGACATGAAGAAAGCAGTAGCAACAAAACTGAACGATCATTATGCTAAGCTAACGGGTGGTTCTTGTCCATCACATCATTGTCCTAACGATGTGATCCCATTCATCAAATGACAACACATGTCCATGGTTAGGAAACTTAACTATATTTGATCAACGAGCTAGTCAAGTAGAGGCATACTAGGGACATGGTGTTTTGTCTATGTATTCACACATGTATCAAGTTTCCGGTTAATACAATTCTAGCATGAATAATAAAAATTTATCATGATATAAGGAAATATAAAAGAACAACTTTATTATTTCCTCTAGGGCATATTTCCTTCAATATATTATTTTAGTTAGAAAATATAAATATATATAAATGATTAAAAAAATTTGTAAAAAGAAATGTACAAATTATTCTAAAATTTTATGGAAATAGAAGTAAAAAATTATATAAAAGACTTACATATTTAATAATGGTTTTTCATACATATACAAGAAATGTTCATGTAAATTTCTAAAAGTGTTTTATATTCCCAAAAATTAAAAGGAAATAAAAATACAAATACAAAAAGAAACGACAAAAAGAATTATATGAGAAACAAAATAAAAGTAAAAATAAATGAAAACTAGAAAAAAGATGCCAAAAACCAGAAAAGAAAAATTGAAGAAGAAAAATGAAGAGTTGAGTTAGAAACCAAAGGAATTTTTTAGATGGGCCTACCCTAGATTGTTGAGGGGCGTTGTCGGTGTCAAAACCGGCGGATCTCGGGTAGGGGGTCCCGAACTGTGCGTCTAGGCGGATGGTAACAGGAGACAAGGGACACGATGTTTTTACCCAGGTTCGGGCCCTCTCGATGGAGGTAATACCCTACTCCCGCTTGATTAATATTGATGATATGGGTAGTACAAGAGTAGATCTACCACGAGATCAGAGAGGCTAAACCCTAGAAGCTAGCCTATGGTATGATTGTTGTTTGTCCTATGGACTAAAACCCTCCGGATTATATAGACACCGGATAGGGTTAGGGTTACATAGAGTCGGTTACAATGGTAGGAGATCTACATATCAGTATCGCCAAGCTTGCCTTCCACGCCAAGGAAAGTCCCATCCGGACACGGGACGAAGTCTTCAATCTTGTATCTTCATAGTCCAGGAGTCCGGCCAACGGTGATAGTTCGCCTATCCGGACACCCCTAATCCAGGACTCCTCAAGAGCCCCGAACCAGGCTTCAATGGCGATGAGTCCGCGCGTTGATTGTCTTCGCATTGCGAGGCGGGTTCTTCTCCAAATTCCATATACTTGTCTAATAGTGTCCGCTTCGATAAATGCTGCGCTCCTTGGCTTCTATGCCCAATAATGGCCATCTTCCACGTGTTTGAATGAATGCGAAAAGCCGTGGTATTTTTACACTTATCCCCTAGCTGCGCAAATGAGCCGCCTATAAAAGGGACGAGGATCTAGATCTGAGTCACACCATCCCTCCTCATGAAGCTTTCATCGGAGCGCCTTCGACAAAAATCCATTCCACCATGGACAGTCGACGCGGCTCCTCCTTTCGCGCTCCCAGCCCTCAGCCTGGAGATTGGGAGAGATGCTCAGTCCCGCATAGCGAGGTAGTGACAATCCAAACCAAGGGATTTCTTCCCCCGGCCTTCATGGTTCCGGTTCGAGCCGGACTTGCCACCTACAAGGGCGGAAAGCAAGCGGAGAGTGTCCCCGATCCCTCTAAAGGAGAGCGAGTATGCTTTGTCTCTTATCTAGTAAGAGGACTCGGATTTCCAATTCATCCGCTTTCTCTGGGGCTCTTGGAGTTCTACGGCCTCCAGTTGCACCACCTTCCTTTGCCTCCATTTTGCACATCGCGGGCTTCGTGGCCCTTTGCGATATGTTCTTGGGCGTTGAGGCTCATTTTGCTGTGGAAGAGATTATTCTGCCGTGTACCCCGCTTTTCATGAGGGGTCAATATATCAAGTGGGCGGAGCCGAACTATGGCGCATCGCCGACCGGATATCTATCCGGAACCCGAAGAAGGCGTCCAAGACCGGCCTTCGGAATGGTTTTATATAGAAGACGCCCCGCCGCCGGATCCTCGCTCGGATTGGTCTCCGGAGTTCAGCAATGATCCTTTGAAGAAACGCCTGAGTTGGCGCCCACGGAGCTCCTGCAGAGGGAAGACGACAGGACGCCCTTTACCGATGAGCCGAATAAGATTGTTAGCTCATTCCGACTGACCATGATCGGTGTCATGGCCACATGTATTATGTGGGGGTGCAGCCCAAAGATAGGGGCCACCCCATGTGGGATTTCAACGGGGAGGACGATGCCACCCGTCATGGCCGTAAGGGGCCGGGATCGGTCACCGAACTGGTGAAGACCTTGTCCGCCATGTACAAAGGGGAAGAGGAGGATTTTCTCCGCGTTAGTCCACTGAACGGGTTTTCTTCGAATAATCCTCGAAGTTGGGTAAGCAAATATCTTTGTGGCCTGTCCGATCCATGTTCCCGTGGTTAAATATCTCATTTCATGGTTTCTACGCAGAATCGCGCCGGCCGTGGAGAAGATACACAGCCCGCCTCCACAACCCGAGGATCCGGAATGGTCCCTCGATCCGGCCTTCGAAGAGGACCCGGATATAAAGGTGGAGCTGATCGATGGGGTGTTCCACCAACTTAGCATCGACAATGCTTTGGTTGCCATTACGGCCGACTACCCCGGATTATTTCCGCCTCCTGTAACCGTGGATCAAGTCCGGATACCATGACCCACCCGTGCTTTACTTCTAATCACCACATATTTGATGGTGTTTCGCAGGGGTGCCTTCAACGGAAGCCGAGCCCGCCGCTGCCGCCCAACAAGGCGCGCCGCCCAGCAGTGGAAAAGAAGTGCGGTACGACTCGAGACGCCGCCACAACGGTATGATGTGCCATCGTGTTTTAAGGAGAGGTTCTCGGGAGGCACACCGACGCCGTGGTTTTTTCAGGAAAAGAGCGCCACGGATCGAGCCCGGAGAAGTTACCAATCGGACCTCCGCCAACCAGGCTCAAAAGCCGAGTCCGGAAGGGGTACAAACACGAGGCGCAAGGCCGGATGCTTCTCCAACGGAGGATGCCGGCTGCATCGTCCGCCACCAAGTCAGAGGTGGAGAGCGCCATGAATCATAGGCGCCACGGACTATTCTACGTGACGATGTTTCTCCCAAGAGGCGTTGGACGCCTTTTAGTTCGGGAGAAGCGCACTGCAAGCCGCTCAAGATGGCCTAGCCAGAGCCACGGGCAAGTATGTGAAAGACATACGGTAAGGAATTTTGACAGCTTATATATGCCAAGAGTCTCCCGAGACTTAAAATAGTTAGGATAACTGATTTAAGGATCATTTGGAATGCAGGTTCTTACCAAAAGAATACCCGCTTGTCCTGTGGAGCTTGAAGAGTGCAAGGCCCAACTTGAGGTCAAGATCGTCATGACCATAGAAGCCATGAAGACTCCTCCGTAATATATGCCTCAAAAGATAAATAGTTTATGAAGTGCGTGTGTGTAAATCGACAATGATATTGCAGATGGCGCCAGACTAGATCCGGACAAGCAACAGCTCTTGCGCGGTTGAAGGCGGCGAGAATGTGCTTACAAGGGTGAGGCAAGAGAAAAATAATCTCCAAGATGCCAACACCCACCGGGTGAGGAACTAAAGGATGTTCGTGCTCAACTGTCTGACCAGAAGGAGAATCGACGGCTTCGTCGCGGCATTTTCGAAGTGCTTGAACGAACTTTGAATGAGTTTGGCGAGGAAGGCGACTAACATAAACATGTATGTAGGTTTGCTCACTGTGTCGCCCCGAGGAGGAGATGCCCATTCTTCGGGTGATCTTCTTCCCGAATCAAGGCTACCGCACGTAATGAGTTCGGCAGTGATGAAAGTCGTCGCCTGTGCCTTGTGGCCATCTATCTCCCCGCCTCAAGGCATTGGGGAGCTGGCAGAGCGGCTTCAAGGAGCACGGCGGGCGCTTCCGACTATGGAAGATATCGCCCTGCCGTCATTAAGGCGCCAGGAGGCTCGGGCCATGGTAAAGACGCGGTACACATGGCCGAGGTCGGACCTGTGGGGCCCGATGGGAAGGCGATCCTCAGAAAGTTTAGTGTACGGCCAAGTAGAATTGGCCGCCAAGTATTCCCAGCAAGATTGTAAATTAGATAGCCTATTAGATGGCATTGAGGAGGAATACAATTAGTCGAGTTGACTATGTAATTGAATATGACATGAAAAAAATGTCTTCTAGCCGGATTGTAGATCGTTTTTCATAGCGGACCTTTTCGCTTCGACCTCGGGACCCAATAGTCCGGAGTGTGTCCGAATACCCTCGCGATTATGTAAGAACCGGGGCATGCATGGAGACAACGCGTAGGGGTCATTATTGTCAGACGCATAAGTGCCCAACTAGTTATGTTATATTACATGGATAGTAAGAAACATCTTCCGTAGAATAGTTCCGCTAAGGGTTCCTTTCTCGGGAGGCATGCCCTAAAGTGCATGTCCAAACTGCTAAGAAAGCGTAAAATCATCCGGGGCAGATGGATAAATAGTTAAAATCATCTTTCAGTTCACCGAATCGAATATTCCCTTAAGAACGCTTAGCTTTCGGCTTCACCTACCGAGGTACACATCCGCCGACCCGGCAAGAATAATCGCAGACGTGCTCCCTTTACCACCTAGCCAAACAATCGGGAACGAGGGGTAAGCACAGGAGCCGTGCAACCCAGCTTGGCCAAAACTTAAGTCATATCGATGCATATAATGGTGAGTAAAAGGTACATGCGTAAGTTTGACACATGTGTTGGGCATGAAGCCCGTATAAATAAGCTTCATTAAAGAAGCCCCTGTGTATAATGAGCGGACATCGCGTCAAGTATGTGCTTGAACAAAGTGCAAACGAGCCTCTAAAGGCTTCAAGAAGAAGGAGGAGGAAGGAGAGAAATAAAAGACAGCAAAAATAGAAAATGTGGACGGAGGAAGGAGACGAACTCGAGTCCGGGCGCTTAGGCGAGAATCTTCGTAGACGGGCTGCGTTCCATGGGTTCGGCTCAAGTCGGTTATCCGATGCGTTTCGCAGACGGTATGCTTCGCCGGTCAGGACCTGGTCGATGATGAAGGGACCTTCCCATTTGGGCTTGAGTTTGTCCTTTTTCTTGTCCGACAGGCGTAGAACTAGTTCGCCAATGTTGTAAGCTTTGGCCCGCATTTCCTCGCTTTGATATCTTCGAGTCCGCTGTTGATAAAATGCGAACGAGCTTTTGCCACGTCGCGCTCCTCCTCCAATGCGCCCAAACAGTCCCGCCGATCGAGCTCGGCTTCTCTTTCTTCATACATGCGCACGCGAGGTGAGTCATGCATTATGTCGCAGGCAAGATCGCCTTCGCCGCATACACCATAAAAATGGTGTGAATCCGTAGTACGATTCGGGCGTGGTCCGCAGCCCCCAGAGTACGGAGTCGAAGCTCCTCAACCCAAAGGCGTGTTAGATTCCTCGAGGGATCGCACTAGTCCGGGTTTAATGCCGCCATGATTAGACCATTTGCTCGCTTGACTTGACCGCTGGTTTGAGGGTGATAGACCGAGGCGAATCGAGCTTGATGCCCATGTTTTTGCACCATAATTTGACCTCATCGGCCGTGAAGTTGGTGCCGTTATCGGTGATGATACCGTGGGGACGCCGTAACGGTGCACTACCCCGATATGAAGTCTATCACCGCCCGGATTCGCCGCTTTAATGTGCTTGGCCTCTATCCATTTGGTGAATTTATCCACCATGACCAATAGGTATTTTTGCTTGTGGGTTCCTCCTTAAGGGGTCCAACCATATCAAGCCCCTGCATCATGAATCGACTGTGTGATGGGTATAGTTTTGAGGGCGAAGGGTGGCATGTGGCTTTGGTTAGCAAAAAGTCGGCAACCGACGCATCGTTGGACTAAATCCTCAAGATTCTGCCCGGGCCGTCGGCCAATAAAATCCTGCACGGAAGGCCTTGCCTACAAGGGCCGGGCTGCGGCGTGGTGCCCACCCAGTCCGGCATGAATTTCAGCTGGAGGTTTCGCCCTTCCTTCGGAGATACACCTTTGAAGGACTCTGTTGTGCTTTTCTTATAGAGCTCTCCTCATGGACTTTATAGGCTTTGGATCGCCGTACTATGCAGCAAGCCTCATTTTGGTCTTCGGGGAGTTCTCGCCTAGTTAGGTAGGCTAGGAATGGTTACGCCCACGGGCGATAACCGCCATTATTTCGTGGGCGGAGGGTGTTATCTCGCTGGCGTAGCCTCCGATTGTGTCGAGAGTGTTCGTGTCGCAAAGGCGGTTGGGTCCGGATTGTTATTTCCGGACTCCCCTTCCCATAGTACGGATGGCTTGAACAGCCGCTCCAGAAGATGTTGGGCGGACGGCATCGCTTTTGGCGCCGATGCATGCCAATACGCCCGCCGCCGGTTGTTGTCCCGGCTATATGATGAAATTCGAGCCCTTCAACTGCGGCCGACATTTTTAGGACCGCATTGCGGTACACTGCCATTTTCGGATCTTTGGCATCAAAGTCTCCGTTTATTTGAGATAACGCGAGGTTTGAATCCCCGCGCACCTCTAGGCGTTTAATCCCCATGGAGACTGCCATCCAGAGGCCGTGCAGAAGGGCCTCAGATTCGCCGCGTTGTTGGAGTCCGTGATACATTATCTGAAGGATGTATTGACTGTGTCCCCGGTTGGGGACATCAGACGACGCCAGCCCCGTGCCGCCAACATTTTGGAGCCGCCAAAGTGCATGATCCATTGGAGTATGCGCCAGACTCTTTAGGGAGTTCGCCGGTCCATTCGCCACGAAGTCGGCCAAAACCTGCGACTTAATAGCTCGTCGTGGCTTATAGGTTATGTCAAATGGAAGGAGCTCTATGGCCCATTTAGCAATCCGCCCGCCGTGGTCGCGTTGTTTATAATGTCATTAAGAGGTACTTCGGAGGCTACCGTTATCGAACACTCTTGAAAGTAGTGTCGCAGCTTCCGGATGCCATGAACACCGCGCATGCTATCTTTTAATAATGTGGGTACCGGACTTGCATGGAGTTAGGACGGTGGACACATAGTAAACCGGTTTTTGAAGAGGGAACTGTGGTCCGTCCGCTTTCGCTCGACGACGAAAGCACTACCGATGACAACTTGATGTGTTGCGGCGATATATAATAGCATTGGTTCGCCCATGTTGGGCGCGGCCAGACCGGATTTGTTGCCAATATGGCTTTTATTTCTTCGAGTCCGGCCGTGGCGACATCCGGCCCACTCGAAGTGTTCGGCACGGAGGAGGCGGTAAAGGGTAACGCCTTTTCTCCCAACGGGAAATAAAGCGGCTTAGAGCCGCCACGCATCCAAATAATTTTTGTATTTGTTTGAGGTCTTTTGGAATATCCAATTGTGACAGAGCTCGGATCTTGGCTGGGTTTGCTTCAATTCCTCTCTTGGACACAATGAAGCCTAAGAGCTTTCCTACCGAACGCCAAGACGCATTTTTCCGGATTGAGCTTAATGTCATATTTTCAAGATTGTCGAATGTGAGCCTCAAGTCATCTACTAGAGTTTCGACATGCTTGGATTTGACGACCACGTCATCTACATATGCTTCCACTGCTTTTGTCGATCCGGTTTGCTAGACATGTCCGAATCATGCGCGCCGATATGTTGCGCCGGCGTTTTTGAGCCCGAAGGGCATTGTGTTGAAGCAGAATGGGCCGTATGGAGTGACGAATACTGTTGCGGCTTGGTCTGGCTCCGCCATCTTGATTTGGTGGTAGCCGGAGTACGCATCGAGGAAGCACAATGAGTCGTGTCCCGCTGTAGCATCGATAATTTGATCAATGCGAGGGAGGGGGAAGGGATCCTTTGGGCAAGCCTTATTAAGATCTTTGAAATCAACACATAGGCGCCAGGATTTATCCTTCTTTGGTACCATCACCAGATTTGCTAGCCAGTCCGGGTGTTTTATATCTCTGATGAATTCGGCTTCCAGAAGTTTGGCTAGCTTCTCTCCCATGGCCTATCTCTTGGGTTCGGAAAAGCGCCGAAGAGCCTGTTTGACTGGCTTGAATCCCTTGTCCGTGCAATTATTGCAGAAAAGTGAGATTGCGTCCTTCTCTCGGCAGTCCTTTATCCTGTCCATAACCAGGAGGAATCTAGCCCAGTAATGATGTACTGTTTCAGCGGGCTCTTGCCGAATTCGGGATAGATCGCTAATGTTTGGGTGGGCGGGTGGAACTAGATCCAGAACCCCGTCCAATTTAAGACTCAGGGGCCGAGAAGTTTCCGAACTTGGAAGTTTGGATTTTTGAATGCTATCCAATGAATCCAACCCGCTACCGACTTTAAGTTCGTGGCTTGATCGACATCCGTCCCTCCGTGGGAATCCGCATGGAGGGATCGGGAATCCGGACGTAGCTAGTCCTTAAGATAGAAGAAGAATCGCCGTATTGCTCCTCTATCACGGCAACATGATGGGTAGCCCGGGAGAGTTGATCTCTCAGATCGGTTTTAGGCCCGATCTGGTCGTAGTCTGTGGCGACTCCTGTATGCGGCGATGCGATCCAAGAGCTCGTTTATGGAGGAGAGCTCGATCGGATCTAACTGCTCGGCAAGTTCCGAGTTAACGTGAAGATTGGTTTCAATGACCCGATAAGTCATCATCGGCGCGGTGGCCGAACTGACGGTCATAAGAAAACCACCTAACCGAAGAGTCTGACCAGTGGCCAAGGCTCCTTTGACGATAGTATCGTCTTTAAAGACGGGATGAGGCATCCTTCCTGACGGCAACGCATTGCAGGAACTCTCAATGAAAGCACCAATGTCGGTGTCAAAACCAGCGGATCTCCGGTAGGGGGTCCCGAACTGCGCGTCTAGGCGGATGGTAACAGGAGACAAGGGACACGATGTTTTTACCTGTGTTCGGGCCCTCTCGATGGAGGTAATACCCTACTCCTGCTTGATTAATAATGATGATATGAGTAGTACAAGAGTAGATCTACCACGAGATCAGAGAGGCTAAACCCTAGAAGCTAGCCTATGGTATGATTGTTGTTCATCCTACGGACTAAAACCCTCCGGTTTATATAGACACCGGATAGGGTTAGGGTTACACAGTAGTCGATTACAATGGTAGGAGATCTACATATCCGTATCGCCAAGCTTGCCTTCCACGCCAAGGAAAGTCCCATCCGGACACGGGACGAAGTCTTCAATCTTGTATCTTCATAGTCCAGCAGTCCGGCCAACGGTGATAGTTCGGCTATCCGGACACCCCCTAATCCAGGACTCCCTAAGGCGTGCACATATTTTCTGTATTTTCCCCAACGAGCGACAAATAAGAATTTTAGGCGTATACAATTTCTCCTTCTTTTGGAGGAGCTGATATGTCTCCAATGTATCTATAATTTTTGATTGTTTCATACTATTAAAGTACCAATCATCGATGTTTTATACTCATTTACTAGCAATTTTATATCATTTTTTTGGGACTAACCTATTGATGCAGTGCCCACTGTCAGTTGTTGTTTTTTACTTCACAGAAAAATCAATACCAAACGGAGTCCAAATGCAACGAAACTTTTTGGAGACTTTTTTCTGCCCAGAAGACACCCAGGAGGCCAAGCAAGTGTACCGGAGGAGGCCCGTGGGGCCCACTATGCACCAGGGCGAGCCAGAGGCCCTAGGCGTGCCCTGGTGGGTAGTGGGGTTCATGGGGAGCTTCTCCACCGACTTTCAGCTATATACATACTCTAAAATACCAAAAACCCTAGGGGAGTCTTGAAACACAATTCCAGCCGCCGCAAGTTCCAGAACCACAAGATCTAATCTAGAGGCCTTTTCCGACACTCTATCGGAAGGGGCAACAATCACGGAGGGGTTCTTCATCATCACCCTTGTCCCTCCGATGATGCGTGAGTAGTTTACTACAGACCTACGGGTCCATTGGTAGTAGCTAGATGCCTTCTTCTCTCTTTTTGATCTTTTCAATACAATGTTCTCCTCGATGTTCTTGGAGATCTATTCGATGTAATGACTTTTTGCGGTGTGTTTGTTGGGATCCAATGAATTGTGAGTTTATGATCAGATCTATCCATGAATATTATTTGAGTCTTTGCTGAATTCTTTTATGCATGATCTTTATAGCCTCGTATTTCATCTCCGAAACTTTGGTTTGGTTTGGCCAACTAGATTTTTCTTGCAATGGGAAGAGGTGCTTTGTGATGGGTTCGATCTTGCGATGCTCAATCTTAGTGACAGAAAGACACATGACACACATGTATCTTGCTATTAAGGATAAAAAGATGGGGCCTATTCCTGCATGAATATATCTTGTCTACATCATGTCATCATTCTTATTGTATTACTCCGTTTCTCCATGAACTTAATACACTAGATGCATACTGGATAGCGGTCCATTTGTGGAGTAATAGTAGTAGATGCAGACAGGAGTCGGTCTACTAATCTTAGACGTGATGCCTATATACATGATCATTGCCTTGAATATCGTCATAATTATTTGCTTTTCTGTCAATTGCCCAACAGTAATTTGTTTACCCAACATATGCTATTTTTTTGAGAGAAGCCTCTAGTGAAATCTACGTGCCCCGGGTCTATTTCCTATCATATTATTTTCAGATCTATTTATCCAAAAAACCAAAAATACCTTCCTGCACCTTTTTTGTGTGTGTCACTAGATCTATTTATCAAATCTCATACAATTTTATATATCTCAATACCGAGGAGGGATTGACAACCCCTCTTACATGCTGGGTTGCAAGTTTTTGTTGTTTGTGTGTAGGTGTTGTTTACATAGTGTTGCTTGGTTCTCCTACTGGATTTATAACCTTGGTTTTATAACTGAGGGATATACTTACCGTTGATGTGCTACATCATCCCCTCCTCTTCGGGGAATTACCAACGCAGATACAAGCAATCATGAGCCTACTTGAAATCTGCCCTTTTTCTTTGTTATGTTCCCATGGTTTTCAATTGAAAGATTGTTATGCTATTTTTCAAAAATGTTATCATTCAACACTGCGATATGATTTATTGTAACATATTTTTTTTACATGAACATAACCCATGTAATCTTGTCATGGTCGTCTATAGTTTTAGCGAGTTCAGTGGTTTTTCAAGATAAACAATGAACTTTTTGTATTGATGTAAAACTATGTTGTGCCTAGCCCCGTCGCTTCGGCGTAGTACGAATGATAGATCTCTCAGGCCAACCAACTGGTAACACACACCGACCACACTTTGACATGTAGCTAAAGTGGTTTTGGTTTTTGTTTTCCTTGTCTTCTAAATTTATGTTCGGACAACAACAAAAAAAAACTATTCATGGAAACAAGGAACATTGGAAGCAAATATGTATGAGAGAGCACACACATGACTCAACAACTACTTTATGACGGCTGGACATTGGTTGAAGAAGGCTAGTGGCAAATAGTGCAACTAACCACCGAAACATGTCTCCTTCATGCACATGTGGTCTATGTGGTGCTCCTGATTCATGGCGGCACTCATTGTTAGAGTGTACCATGTCGAGATGCATCTTAGCACTCGTCGAGGAGGAACTTGTGGATCATTTGATTGCAGCTATTGAACCAAACGCGATGCAATGGCTCTTCACTATGCTGAACTCCTTATCTCATGAGCGTTCGTCAAGCTAGCCATAACCTTTTGGGAAGCGTGGTGGGCTCAATGCTAGGAGATTCATGAGGGGATATTTCAAAGGCCACAAGCTACACTAGCATTCATCAAGGGGTTCATCTCGGATCTGGACATCCTTAAGGAAAAGAGCACTGGAGCAACCACAGTCAGTACAACCGCTGCAAGAGTAACTCGGCCAAAAGCACCCCCTCGGGGTTTTGCAAAAATTCATGTGGACGCGGCTATAGAAAGAAAGCAGAGGGGAGGAACGACGACCACAGTCTGTCGTGATGAACAAGGTGAATATATTGGCAGCTCGGCGCTGGTCATCTCAGGCGTGCATGACGTTGCAACTCTCGGGGCGATCGCTTGTCGTGAGGCTCTCTCACTAGCTGAAGATCTCCTACTTCACAACTTCGTTATTGCATGTGACTCAAAACATGTGGTTCAAGATATCAACAAAGGAATCAATGAAAGCTATGGATAAGTGATTAAAGAGATCAATCTTCGGGCAGAGAACTTCATTTCTAAGTTTCATTTTGAAGGCCGTGTGGCAAACAGTGACACTCATAATCTAGCTAGAATTTCGCTTTCTCTAGGTCAGGGGTGACATATGTGGCTAGGTCATCCTCACGACCCAAATTGTATCCCACAATTTGTGGTTTTTGATCAAGAAAGTCGGCCTTTACACCTAAAAAAACAAACTCTCAAAAAATTGAGAGAGGGTCCAAATGGAAACCAGAGTGGAAGGGTTCGAACATGTGAACAAATGAGAGAGTTAGGACTTGGAAGTATGACGATTTGAGGGCTTTTGGAGCTTCATATTTGTACTTAGAAAGAAAATGCTTCACCTCACAAAGGTGGACTTAGAGGGATCTCACTAAAAGCTATAAAAGTGTCCTTAATTTTGCAAAACTTGTTGCTTAGAAACTTAGGTGTAAATGACCATCTTTCAAGCAGAGCACATTTTGGGACATGCAATTGATTATCACTCCGAGAAAAAACTAGTCCCTTAAATCCATATGTCACGGATAATAAAAACCCACAGTGGAGGCTAGATGTACTTACATGCGTTAGTGCCTCAGTGACATGAAATTTGTGGCGCCGGGCAACGATGGAGGTGAGGATTGGTTGGGATGAGGTGCCGAGGAAGAAAAGCACTAGATGTCATGTGAAAGCAAGGTGCGTTCAAAACGATGCAAATAAATAACAATATTTAAACGACTTTTTTGTTTTCATGAAAACCAATTTTTACTAATCTTTATATGTTTTACGCTAAGTAAACATAGTTTTAGGGGGCTAGACCATTGATGGGTTTAGGGGAAATCAGAATATTTAGTTATATCCAAACACCCTCGTGAGTCTCACATAGCATTGCACTTCAAAATCTCTACAGTGGTTTTAAAGGGTTTTATAGAGTTTACCTCTAGAAGCTTTTAGAACATCTCTGACCCATTCTTAAATATTTTTCAATTCCAAAGAAACTCAAACTATTGGGAGCTAGAACTATCTAGCCCATCCCCTAACTCCAGTAACCCCTTTTAAGAAAATTAGGAGCTCCTAAATCTTTAAACCCCTATGATTCTTTTTGGCATGCAAGAGGGAGTTTTCTTTCAAAACCCCACCTCCCCGCCGCCAAAGTTATCGCCGGCCCCGAAGAGCTACGTTAATGATACATCATCTGTTGAAGCATCATTTTTGCGCATAAAATGCCTAGACGACAGTCTCTACATTGTGGCCATGTTTTTTCATCACCCGTTGAAGATGCTCTAGTGCGGTAGAGCTGAACTGAGAGCATCTCTAGCATATCCTATAAACCACGGTACCACAAATTTTGTTTCAAGAGATACTGTAAAATGATTCCACGGTACCGTGGAAGGCACGACATAACAGATCCTTCTTACAATATTGCATAATTTAAGGGGGGTGCTATGCGTCTGCAGGCTGATCTTTTTAAAAGATCGGCCGACTTGTGAGCCGTTAGATCTGGCGCATCAGCGTCCTCCATCATTGCAACATAGGTCTTGTTGCAGAATTTTTTGTAACAGAGGTTATGTTTTAGATTTTTTTACAACAAATTCTTCGTTGTAGATTTTTTTTGCAACAAAGTCCTTGTTGCGGATTTTTTTCGTCTTCACTTTTTTGTAACATAGTTGATATTGCGGGACAAACTTCTGCAACATTGGTGATGTTGCAGAAGTTGCAAAATAAATCGTTAGCAGCCAGGGTCATATCACGTGGGACACATGTTATGCGAGCAAGGCGGTGGACAAAGCCAAGAAATCAACCAGTTGAGGGGAATCGTTTCCTATAATTTAAACATAGAGTTCGCGCTATAGTTCGTCGGAAGTTCATCACACATTCGAACACACAAACTTAAGCATACTACATAAACCTAATCTAAACTACTCTAGTCCTTCTTGACATGGAGATAATACTCAGCTGCGGAGTTGGAGAGGGTGAAGGCGATTTGGTAGTCCTACTTGGCTGCCTCGAGCGGCACGGCGCCGCCTTCTTCTCCGGCCATGACCGCCCCATTCGCCTCGACGATCTCGAGCTCCGCCTGGCAGAAACACTTGGTGGTCGGCCAAAGGAGATCATCGATGCAGTCGAATTCCCTCCACACCCTCTGACTGCCGTTGCGGGAGAGGGCGCTGCACTCCTCGCCTGCACGCGGCGCCATTCCTCGGCCTGGGGCGGATGGAGCTCCTGATGTCTACTACACAACTTTCTTCTTGTAAATGTTGTTGGGCCTCCAAGTGCAGAGGTTTGTAGGACAGTAGCAAATTTCCCTCAAGTGGATGACCTAAGGTTTATCAATCCGTGGGAGGCGTAGGATGAAATGGTCTCTCTCAAACAACCCTGTAACCAAATAACAAAGAGTCTCTTGTGTCCCCAACACACCCAATACAATGGTAAATTGTATAGGTGCACTAGTTCGGCGAAGAGGTGGTGATACAAGTGCAACATGGATGGTAGATATGGGTATTTGTAATCTGAAAATATAAAAACAGCAAGGTAAAAAGTGGTAAAAGTGAGCGTAAACGGTATTGCAATGCTTCAAAACAAGGCCTAGGGTTCATACTTTCACTAGTGCAAGTTCTCTCAACAATAATAACATAACTGGATCATATAACTATCCCTTAACATGCAACAAAGAGTCACTCCAAAGTCACTAATAGCGGAGAACAAACGAAGAGATTATTGTAGGGTACGAAACCACCTCAAAGTTATCCTTTCTGATCGATCTATTCAAGAGTCCGTAATAAAATAATTCTTTCCGTCCGATCTATCATAAAGTTCGTACTAGAATAACATCTTAAGACACAAATCAACCAAAACCCTAATGTCACCTAGATACTCCAATGTCACCTCAAATATCCGTGGGCATGATTATACGATATGCATCACACAATCTCAGATTCATCTATTCAACCAACACAAAATACTTTAAAGAGTGCCCCAAAGTTTCTACCGGAGAGTCAAGACGAAAACATGTACCAACCCCTATGCATAAGTTCATTGAACCCGCAAGTTAATCACCAAAACATACATCAAGTAGATCACGTGAATATCCCATTGTCACCACAGATAAGCACGGCAAGACATACATCAAGTGTTCTCAAATCCTTAAAGACTCAATCCGACAAGACAACTTCAAGGGGAAAACTCAATTCATCACAAGAGAGTAGAGGGCGAGAAACATCATAAGATCCAACTATAATAGCAAAGGTCGCGATACATCAAGATCGTATCACCTCAAGAACACGAGAGAGAGAGAGAGAGAGAGAGAGAGAGAGAGAGAGAGAGAGAGAGAGAGAGAGAGAGAGAGATCAAACACAGAGCGACTGGTACATACCCTCGGCGAGGGTGAACTACTCCCTCCTCGTCATGAAGAGCGTCGGGATGATGAAGATGGCCACGGTGAGGGATCCCCCTGCGGCAGGGTGCCGGAATAGGGTCCCGATTGGTTTTTGGTGCCTACAGAGGCTTGAGGCGGCGGAACTCCCGATCTATTGTGCTCTCCGATGTTTTTAAGGTATATTGACATATATAGGTGAAAGAAGTCGGTTAGGGGAGCCACGAGGGGCCCACGAGGGTGGGGGGGGGGGGGGCGCACCCAGGGGGTAGGGCGCGCCTCCCTGCCTCGTGGCTTCCTCGTTGCTTCCCTTACGTGCACTCCAAGTCTTCTGGATTGCTTCCGTTCCAAAAATAACTCTCCCGAAGGTTTCATTCCGTTTGGACTCCGTTTGATATTTCTTTTCTTCGAAACACTGAAATAAGTAAGAAAACAACAATATGGGTTGGGCCTCCGGTTAGTAGGTTAGTCCCAAAAATGATATAAAAGTGTAAAGTAAAGCACGTAAACATCCAAAACGGGTAATATAATAATATAAAACAATAAAATATTATAGATACGTTGAAGACGTATCAGCTCCCGCCCTTGTCATCGTGCGGGCTCGCTTTTGTGTGGCAGGGAGCCGCGGCGCCCCCCTTGGCCACCATGCCCGCGACGTTCTTTCGACATTCCGGTGGCCGAAAAGGGGCTGTGCGCACGGAAAACAGCCGCCGGAGTGGGTGGATTTGGCTCCGTAGAGAGACAGGGGAATTGCAACGGAGGAAGCTGGGGACTTGGCGGATAGGAAACCCGAAAACGCGCCGGATCCGGTAAATATAGTGACGGAGCCGAGTTTTTTTTGGGCCGGGTCTCTTTTACATGATTTGTTCAGGCCAAAATTTTAATGTTCCATGTAAATCTATCGGAATTATAAGGACGGGCGAGGTCTGCCAGAGATGCTCTGATGATACCGGCACATGTGCATTCATGAGCTCGTGATCGTCACCGCGCCGGCCGTCGTCTCCAAACATTTTACCAATCTCTCCCGCCAGGGTGCCGGTCGTCGTCTGCAACTGCGAGTTCAAAACTGCCGCAGATGCAGAACCCCAACGGCACCATCCTCCAGCTCTACTACTCCGGCCGTCTCTCTGCCGCCCTCCACGCCTTCCAAGCGCTCCCCTCCTCGCCCGCCCCTGCTCCTCTCTCCGCCGCCACATACGCCGCCCTGGTCACCGCATGCTCCCGCCTCCGCTCCCTCTGCCAGGGCCGCCTCGTCCACCACCACTTGATTGCATCCCCTGATGCCGGACTTGCCGGAAATACTGTCCTCAACAACCACCTTATCACCATGTACGGCAGGTGCGCTGCCCCAGACTCTGCCCGCCTGGTGTTCGACGAAATGCCTGCCAAGAACCCTGTCTCTTGGGCATCTGTTATCGCGGCACACGCCCAGAACAGACGTTCCACTGATGCTCTCGTTCTGTTCTCTTCAATGCTACGGGCGGGGACTGCGCCTGACCAGTTTGCGCTCGGCAGTGCTGTGCGTGCGTGCGCAGAGCTTGGGGACATCGTTGTCGGGAGGCAGGTGCATGCACAGGCTATGAAGTCTGATACTGGAAGTGGCTTGATTGTGCAGAACGCGCTTGTCACCATGTACTCCAAGAGCGGCTTCGTTGGGGATGGGTTCTCGCTCTTCACGAGGATGAGGGAGAAAGACCTGATTTCCTGGGGGTCCATTATTGCAGGGTTTGCACAGCAAGGGTGCGAAATGGAGGCACTGCATATTTTCAGGGAGATGATTGCTGAGGGGCTGCATCATCCCAATCAGTTCCATTTTGGAAGCGTGTTTAGCGCTTGTGGGGTTCTGGGTAGTTTGGAGTATGGGAAGCAGATTCATAGCTTGTCTGTGAAGTATAATCTGGACTGTAACTCGTATGCAGGTTGTTCATTGAGCGACATGTATGCCCGGTGCAAGAAGTTGGAGTCTGCAAGGAAAGTGTTTTACGGTATTGATGCTCCAGATTTGGTTTCTTGGAATTCAATAATCAATGCTTGCTCTGTTGAGGGTCTTCTTAGTGAGGCTATGGTACTGTTCTCTGATATGAGAGACTCTGGCCTCAGGCCTGATGGCATTACCATTAGGGGCTTGTTATGTGCGTGTGCGGGCTGTGATGCTTTACAGCCTGGCAGATTGATCCACTCCTACTTGGTCAAACTGGGTTTGGATGGGGATGTTTCAGTATGCAATTCTTTACTCAGCATGTATGCGCGGTGTATGGATTTCTCCTCTGCGATGGATGTTTTTCACGAGACAAGAGATCGTGATGTTGTCACCTGGAACAGCATTCTTACTGCATGTGTACAGCACCAGCATCTGGAAGTAGTCTTTGAGTTGTTCAACCTTTTGCAGAGGTCGGTGCCGAGTCTGGATGGGATCAGTTTAAACAATGTTCTGAGTGCTTCTGCCGAGTTGGGTTACCTTGAAATGGTGAAACAGGTCCATGCATACACCTTCAAAGTAGGTCTGGTGAACGATACGATGCTGAGCAATGGTCTAATTGATACCTATGCTAAATGTGGAAGTTTAAATGATGCTGCAAAGCACTTTGAAATGATGGGCACCAACTGTGACGTGTTCTCTTGGAGCAGTTTGATTGTTGGCTATGCCCAATCTGGTTATGCAAGGAAAGCACTTGATTTATTTGCGAGGATGAGAAACTTGGGAATCAAGCCAAATCATGTAACATTTGTTGGGGTTCTCACAGCATGCAGCCGCGTCGGCTTTGTCGATGAAGGCTGCTATTACTACAGTATTATGGAGCCTGAACATGGCATTCTTCCAACAAGAGAGCATTGTTCATGTGTCATTGACTTGCTATCACGTGCTGGGAGACTAACTGAGGCAGCAAAATTTGTTGATCAAATGTCATTTGAGCCCGATATTGTGATGTGGAAGACCCTGCTTGCTGCTAGCAAAACACATAATGACCTGGAGATGGGAAAGAGGGCAGCAGAAGGCGTTTTGAATATTGATCCTTCCCATTCTGCTGCCTATGTCTTGTTGTGCAACATATATGCTGCTTCTGGTGATTGGAATGAGTTTGCAAGATTGAAGAAGGCAATGAGAAGCAGTGGTGTTAAGAAGTCACCAGGGAAGAGCTGGGTTAAGCTAAAGGGGGAGCTAAAAGTCTTTATAGTAGAGGACAGATCACATCCAGAGTCTGAGGAAATTTACACAATGCTTGATATAGTTGGAATGGAAATGATAAAAGCTGGTTATGTTCCAAAGCTACCATGTCAATTTACTAGTTTTGATCATACAAATAGTGATTTGTCAGATGAAGAAATGAGTATGGAATATGGTTGAGTCAGGCCTTCTTGGGGGTTTGTTAGAATTGGCCAACCTACCAAAGCTATATGACACTTGGTCTTTGTGACCATGTGCTGTATTTGATTAATTAATCCGCAGTCCAGCAGGCCATTGGTTTCTTCCATAAATAGATGGAAAGAAGAGGTAAGTTTGTGACCAGAAGCTGTTGCTTTTCCTTTGGCTTTGATATGTGAAGACAAATATGTCTTACCGGGTTGTTTGAACAGTCTACCTAGTAAGCCTGCTGAGGCCTGAAAGAGCTACTAAAGTGATCTTGTTATTTGATAGATAAAGGGCAAGCTAAATGTGTTTGAATGACCACATAGTTCTACTAAGTAGGATTTTAGTAGTGGAGCAAGATACTGGATTACGGTCAAGAGTCTGAGCTGTACAGAATGGTCAAAGACCAGTCTCTTTTAATCTACCACTGCACTGAGAAGCTCTTCCTTTTTAAGGGTATCAGCTTGTCAGCACGAGTTCTACCTGAAGGAAGTTCAGGGTAACATATCTCATGCAAGCTAGTTCTGCGGATATATGTATTTGGTGAAGACAACAATTACAGAATGAATTCACAAGGGAGTAACAGAGACACATGTAGTAGCAATATGGGGACGGTGGACTGTTAAAAAATTCAATAGACTCTCACCTCATTATTTTCCTCATAAGGTTTGATAGTCACCAGCAGTCTATCAGGTATTACTACAGATTTACAGTTGCAACATAAAGCTGATCTATGGAATGCGTGTTTACATCATAGGGTTAAGGATTCGGTTAGGCCAAAGCTATTGGCTTGGATCAAGGGTCTACCCTGATCATGTATTCAGTAGGTAAGTAGCCCTAGTTAGATTCTTCCTTTCTTTTGGGTTGTAAATATTTTGTACAGTTTTTTTTCCTGTTTGGATTTTAATAAAGGACTGTGGGGCTTTGCCCTGCAGTAAATACTAAAAAAAAAGCGTCTTTACCGATTCATTCTGTTATCAGATTTGATGTGAAAACAAGTATGCTAAAGGGTACTTTCTGATGTTAGTAGCTGTGCTACAATGCATGCTAATCCACAGGACGTGTAACAGTCTAACAAACATTTCTGACAGGTCATCGTTGTAGATATTGATTGTATGATTAATATCATGTTGGAGATAGCCATTGGATTAATCATTTTATAGCTCAAAGTAAATTTTAATAACGCAGTTAAACAGATGGGGCTATATCGCTTTCCATCTCGTCCCTAGTCTAATTCTCACCGTGCAATCCTGTTGACATTACAAATATGTGTTCAAAATGCTTATTGTAGCATATAAGAACTGGGTTTTGACAAACGGGGGTATGTCACAGGAAGGCGATCGTCACCAGTAAACCTTCAGATGGGACTGTTAAGTGCGAAAAAGGATAAGCAAATAATAATTGTTGTGTCAAAATATACACTCTACGATATGGAAATCTTTTCCTTCTCTACAAAAGAAATTTAAGAACGGAAAGAAATGGCTTTCCAGATCCTTGAAACTCGAAGGGCAGACATGCATACTATATCTACACTAAGCAAGTGAAGTCTTAGCAGCCGTGAGATACACCATTTGCCTTCTTGATATCACTGCCATCTTTGGTTGCCAAAAGTGGTTCAGTCTCCTTATCTGGCATCTACAAAGGCACAAAAATAATGAAATGAGTGAAACTGAAACTTGGGAGCAAATTGAACTGTATTTCTTGGAAGAGTTGCCAATTTTCTCAACACATTCATCATACAAACTATGCTTAAGAGAGCACATATTATTCATAAATATAATTAAGCTAAACTGATGAGCTCTAGTTTGCTTCCAGTATTCGGTAATGGATTGGCAGAAGCATGGTATTATCAATTGTCCCAGTTTACTTTTGTCAGCTAATGTGCATAAAAGTTTCTGTCCTGCATGCATAATAATCCTTATCACTTGCTTTTGCTGCCAGAAAAATACTAATTTTGTACATCAATATGCAAATTTTAATTGACGTATAGTCTCAACTTTTGAAATATGAATGTTTATTTCAGAAAATTCAACTGCTACTACATTTAGTTTGACGTGGAAATTTGACTCTTTACTGTTGCTGCTGAGATTAGGAGCATATAGGAATTGTTAGTATAACTGCCATTCGTCGATCTATCTTCTATTTTGTGCCATCAAGATTATAATCGTGATTTAGATATGATACCAGGTTGGAGGCAAAATCAAACCTGTGAAACTGGCAGAGCATCATTTGTTGACTTCTTCTTGCTCTCCCTGACTGAGAAGAAGGAATACAATGCCATACCAAATATGGCGACCAGAATGCCTAATATGTTCTTCATGGTGAAAGGATCGTGTAGTAGAGTGTAGCCAAAAGAGAGAACCAGGCATGTCTTAAGGTGGCCAAGCACCTGGTATGTGACTGGAGACGTCGTTCCAATCACAAGAAATGTACTGAAGTTCACAGACACCGCAATCAAGCAAGATAGGATGATGAAACCCTGCATATAATTCATGATAAAGAGCATCATGTTGCATGTATTGTCCATCAAAATTTGAGGTATATCTCTGAGAGCGTTAACTTGCAATATATATGTTTAATGGTCTCACCCAGGAGCATGACAATCAACTGCTACTGCGCTTAAAATGCTGATTCATTCTAGCAGTAACAGCTGGAGCAATTTCATATTTAATTTGTTGTTTACTTCTTTAGGACTGTAGGTATCAATGTGCCATTGAAATAAACTTGAACGTAAGGCACTTTACATTTTACATTTATGAAATCTAGCAGTAGTTACATATCTTATTTTTTCCCCTTCAAATCACTGGTTTGGTCTTCATTTTATACATTTCTTTCATGGAAAAGCACTAAAAGTGGTATGTATATTCAGGCTATAACAATTTTTCGTCGGGAGTCCCAACTTGATAGGTAGATCAGGAAATTATTTTATTGATGTCAGGTTTCAGAACTTTGGCTAGCTACTTAGAAAGAACAAATTGTGAGTGTCACTTCCTCACCGAAGATGCCATGCATTATGAATTTCCACAAAGTAGTTGGCTTGACGGGCATTTTAAAAAGAATGTTAAGTCTCACAGTGACATTATAAAATTGTTCTTTTCAGATATTTGTAACTGCATGAAATATTCAGAACATACCACAACTGGAGTGGTGTATTTGTGGGCGAAGACACTGCGGTTTGTAAGGAGTCGATCCACAAACGGGCCGGTCGCAAACAAAATTGCTGCTTGGTATGGCGCAGATTGGTACAGAAGCTGCGTTGAGGAGACCTTCAGTTTCTTCTGTATTGTGTTTGTGAGCTTCATTCAAAGTTGTCGGGTTAAGGATACCATGTGGCTACGGTAACAAGATAAAGATTCACCTATTTTTATATGAAAGTTCATGCAACCTAATTCAGAAAGAATCTAGCACTAAGAAATAAGAATTTTGATGCTTCACAAATAACATACATGGTTCTCCAGCCTTTTAAGAAAACTTGCTAAGACTACTGCAAGTTGCATTTAGAATATAAGGTTTCGAATAATAAGATTTCCTTATTCTTTTCTTTTAACCTGCAGTTTTTGGAATGTCAACGACGAGTAAAATATTAAATGTAGGATACAATTTGGCCAACACAAGTGGTGGCGATGGCGAGGCCAGAAAGGACGGACCCAAGTAGATTTAGCTCGAGATCTGTAACTGATGCGATGCCTACTCCAAGAAGTAAGACCATAAGAGAGAGCTTGATAGTCTCGCTGCACGTTGTTGGACTGGTATTAGCTCACTGATGATAAAAATAAATACCATAGGCCCAGGAAAACTACACAAGTAAATGACTCATTTATGTGTGATTAGCTTTTCATCGTTTGATCCAAAAGTTGATGCTTCTAAAAGAACTCATTTAAAGTTATTTTCCCCTTTGAATATAATATATAATACTATGGATTAGCAATAATTTCTTGTTCCAGTTTCAAATTATCAATATATACTTTAGTATAGTGCATGTGCCATCATCTATCTTGTATCTTTTCGCTCTGATCATAAATGGGGTGCAATTTACGGTGGTTGACTCCTTAATTAAGGTAAAGTACTGAGTTTATATTGAAAAACCTGAATCTTTTGTTCAGGAAGATTGTCTCCAACAGCACAGTGAAAGGTATTATGGCCAGTTTCGTCATCTGCAGAACATACTGAATTCAAAATACTTGTGGCATGGTTTATGAAAAATGGTACCAAGATAGAGCAGCCTTTACCTGGTAGAATCCAATGGAGTTGAATCCTAAACTAAGGTTTAAAAGTCCAATTGAGGTACCGTTCAGAAACCCAAAGAGGATCACTGTATGTCCATCAATTGCCTTGGGCTCAAAAAAATGCAAGCGTTGTGCCACATGGAGGGTGCAGTAGGTCACCATGAGATGCCAGCTTGTTAATGTTGTAGCTACACTCGAAAACAACAGGGTTAAGCATAAATTGGCCTTTGGTTTGTTGTTAAGTTCTGTTGAATCTTTGCAAACATAAAGGCTTCTGTACTGACCGAATGGGAAACCAAGTGTGCTGATGAGAGCTTTGTTGCAGATGACAATGGCAACTGAAGATGCAACGGAGAGCGCGAGAGACCCGATCACGCCGAGCTGTAAACCAGCTGTCATCTTGACCAGCTGATGTTTCCTTGCTTATCTGAAGTTACATTATCATGAAGAGTTAGGTGCAAGGTACACATGCTACACACTGAACATAGCCTACTTCTAGCCTGAATTAATTGCTTTTGTGAGGCCATACAATTTCTGTAGCAGTGGTGTGATAGTGTCCTTTAGTTTATGATATATGTGACTACACCTTTCTATTTTCATATGAAATGGAAGACCAACTTAATTTGTCTTGATGTACAAGATAATAGGAGAAGAGAGGGTCCATGTTTGGTCGAGTTATTTGGGAGGTAGTTAGTGTTTGAATATTGTTAGTGTCCTTATCAATGTTTACGGAGAGGAATAATTATGACCATCTATGTTCGTCCTAGAATGGAATGGGTCAAATTCTTAGCTGGCCCAAGTTACAGACAAAAATTATAGCAGTCAGATGACATCATTCTTTAAGTTTGTTGTATTATAGTACTGCTTTAATATTAGTATGTTACGTAGATGTCACATAGATCCAAGCTCCGCAGCAACATCTCAATAAACTAGCACCTACTTGCACACCAAATCAGGATAATCATTTACGCATTACTGATTACAAATGGAGCATACAAAACTGCTATGACTAGCAAGTGAGACATTATATTAATTAATTATCAGATCCAGAACGTGGAGCGCAAACATTAGAAGAGATTGTTATGTTTAGGCATGATTGTAGACTGTAGTCTATACGTCATACCCAACCTAACTACTGGCTTCTTTGTACCTATAAATATAATCTGGAGAGTTGGTACCTGCCACCTACTAGATTGTTTCTTGGTGGGTACAATGATCTAAAGGTGGTTCAAGTGGCTCTCAAATGATTGATACTTCAGAAAGATGTCAACTGAATGACCAAATACAATAGGAAAAACACATGGGAGCCCATGTGTTTGGTGATTTGGTCACTTCCTAAGCAACATGTTAGATGAATTAATTTTGAATAAAATGGTCACAATACATGCCATAAATTCACACTTTTAATATGGAAAGGGATTTTATTATATTTTTCTAATTCATGTTTCTTATGGACACTGGCTCTTGTATTCTGTTCTAAGAGGGATGAAGTTTACAAATCATTTATAATCGCTTCAGTCCTGGCTGGATGCTATGTTTACCCTGATATCAATTAGTTTGTATATTTCTTGGAGAGCTGATTTTTCAAACATAAAAAGATCATGAAAACGTGAAGATCACAGTTAGATAACTAGCATAGCTAAGCAATGCTCATGTGGATGTACTGTCGTCTGACAAGGCAGTGATAAGCATAGCTAATCAATGCTGTAACAGCAAAGGTGGATAACTGAACTTCTATACACATGATCATGACATTCGTAATGTACTCTACGGAGAATAATCACTATGCGATCGATGACAAATCACGAACTGTTCATAGGTTGGTGTCTTTGAGACTCTGCTTAGTTATCTTATACTATGATCATATACTGGCTTGATAGGGTAGCCTTCAAATCCTGCCAATGCTAAGAAAGAAACCATAAATCTCTACATTGTCGATATGTATGATGCTCTTATGCATGGATTTGGCCAGGGATTGGGGTAAACATGGAATTCAGGAGTAAGCAGTCATGCACAACATAGAGAATCAGAAATGCAAAACTTGGTTAGCCTGAGAAGCAACATTAGGATCAACCAACAGTAGGAATGCTCGCCTGGGAGTCTGTACCTTCCCGACAGCTGCTTCTTCGTCTCCTCAAAGAACGGCGCACCTCCCTCCGTATCGAGAGAATAGAGAGGGAGACAGAGAAAGATGAGAGAGCGTAAGGTGGCTCTCCTCTCCTTGGAAGAGGAATGGAGGGAGGGACAGGCACTTTTATGTTCAGAGTTTACAGGGGGGAAGGTGAGGGCGTGTGTGTATGGTGGGCAGTTAGGTGCTGGCTTTGATGCTGTTGAGTGGATGCTTCCTTGGTGAGCCTATAAGGCATCGTGCAACATGCTCCTTCTACAGGAGCGTGCACGACAATTTCCTTCTCAACCAATGAAAGATTCTAGCCTGGGGCCACCGCAGCCATAGGAAATGACGCTGTGGACAGCAAGATTGTCCACTTAAAATGATGAACTCCGACATCAATCAATATCATAGGTGTGCAAATATATGGACTCTGCGATATTTCCATTGCCTAAAAAGCTGAAAATTTTAGCATGTAAATGTGTAGGGATTTCTTGGGGAAGGAAGTGCCCACTAAGTTTATTTGTTTTTGGCCAAAATGCACTCAGTCGACATGGGGTTTTCTATGAACAAACTGCGTGCCAGCCTCCCAGGGTCTTAAGGGAGAATGCTTTTTGAGGTAAAGCATAAGTGGAGTTTTATTTTTCCAGAGCAATATACACTTCCCCTCTATATTAGTAAACATATTGCAACAAGTGTAGCAACCATTCACACATGCCATCTTTCATATCTGGCCATCACCCTTGTTCCTTTTGCCCAAATATACTATTGCCGCACATTGTTTCCTTATTACTTTACCCAGGACCATGTGAAAGGGATGTTTGATCTCAATCAATGCGTGAAATACAGCCTTGATAAGAGTATAGCCGATAGAATATCCAGCGCTTGTCGTCTCACACCCACCATTATCATTTACTTTCGGTTTTATGATTGCTGTCAAACATAATCTGTCTTTTTATTTCCCCATCTGTATATCAAATATATATCTGAATTTTGTGGTATGATTTATTTCGTGTCGATGATAATACGTTACCAAATGTTTCCACATTTCGTACCGTCATATTCAATCGTATGTTAGGAGATAGTGTCGGTGAGCACCCGCGAAGAATGGGCATCACAGAATATGCTCTCGAGGTTAATCATGTGTGAACTTTTTAATTAAAAAAATCGCTCCTTTTCTCCAATCATAGGGCGACACTAGGATAGTACAAACCACCATCCTAGAGAATGTGCTACCCTGTAATTCTTTTTCCCGCTGCGAGCAGTGTAAGCAAGATGCTACTGCCTGTGTGTGAAAGTGGTGAACAAAAAGGGTGAGAGAAAAACAAGAGCAAACGGGTGAGGCACATCATTTCGATCGAGCGTCGACCTAACAAAGGAGCATCCACTGCATATATACAGTTAAACAAATGCAAGCTAAAAAGAGGATCAAAACCTGTTGTAATCTCCAATAATTGACGTAACAGAAAGAAAGAAAGAAAGAAAGAAAAAAGAAAGAAAAGAAAAGAAAAGAAAAGAAAAGAAAAGAATCCCTTTCCTTTTGTCACTTGGGGCACAAGGGTTGGGAGGAGGCAGCAGGTGGTTGTAAAGCGCCCGGCTTTCTGTGAATGCAAGCAAAGGTAACGGCCCAACAGCAGCCGCACACAACAACACACGTCCGTCCGTGGAGAGCGGCTCCATTTTATTGCCTCCGTTTGGTGAGCCTTCGGCCTCACTCTTTTTCTCGTACTCGTACCGCCTCCCCCCACATCAGCTGAAATCCATTTCGCCGATTAAAAAAGCCCGCAAATCGGCGGGCCTCTTCGTTTTATCTTCAAGTGTCGGTTCTGATCTTTTACCGTTGCATGATTGCAATGCAATGCAGCTTCAGTAGAGAGCACATGTGGGAGATTCTACTGTGCATGGGAGAGCTCATTGCGATCCTGTCCAAATTCACCTGAAAATGTTTTCACTACAGCAGCATTTTGGTTGTTCAGGCGTAGATGTTTTGGAATCATTGCGGCCCTGAGGAAAGGCACCGTGGTCGAACCGTCGAGCTACCGTGAGTAGACCGTAGTTTATAGTTTACGAAGAATGCTAGTACCGCGGTCACGAATTTCTGTTGCTAGTTTCCTGGCTGCGCTTTGGCCCGAAGCAAGGCTGGATCACATTGCCGCTTGGCGAACTAAAAAACTGTTCCATTCCGTGAAGTGGTCCCCCCAGCGCCATGCTTTCACAGACTTACTAGTTGAGTGGTCTAATCATACCATTAATAAAAGCTAGTACAAAGGTAAGGTAGATTGATTGAGACATTGGTAGTAGTAGGAAGAATTCGGCAATTTAACAGGGGTTGACGACGGACGATCTCAGTTGGCCTGGCCGCCTTCCGGTTCGGGCACCGGCGCACGCAACAGTCCCCCACGTCGCACCAGCTAGGCGTACTGGACTACTGGCTTAGCCTTGACTGCCTCGCATCCGTCCCGTTCGGGTGTCTGGCGGGCACGGCCGGGCGGCACATCGCACTGACGCAACGCCCGACACGGCGACGGATGGAAGCCTGGCCGATGCGGTGTCGCCGCCGCGCCTTGACTTGTTGCCCCCCCTTGCCCCTCGATCACGTCCTTCCAGATCGCTCACCACGCCGGACCGGCCAGACGCTTGGCGTGGGTAGTAGTAGAACGGAGCAGTAGAGATGTCGTCCGTCCATCCAGTCCAGCTCCTCACCGGCCATTGGCCCGACCCGAACCGGCCGGTCGACCAGGCGGCCCCTAACTCTGCTTTCAGTATGCCCCGTGCACGGAGTTGAGTAAAGCGATGGCGCCGCTCCTGGTCAAAGCATCTATAGCCGGGCGCCCTAAATCCGTCTCAAACGTCCGGCGAGACGTCCGGTCATGAAATTTTGACCCATACGGGCTTAAACGGGTCTTAAATGTTCAGGCTGATCGGCACCCCTCATATCCAATCTAAATATATGCCGTATATAGGGATCCGGACACGTCCGCCACATCGGACCTGACAATCCTACCACACCGTAAAGTACACCAAATCCACCAAATCCTTCTTCCTCCTCATGCCGTCCTTCAACCTTTCCCGCACCCGAGCCCTCGTCGTCCGCCACCGTTGCTCTCCATTGTCACCACCGGGCCCGATCCGCCGTCGTAGATGTAGTCCAGCCCCTCCCCAGCCGCCACCGCCGCCGCCGCGGAAACGCAGTCCGCCTCGTTCGACGTCCCTTCCTCGGCACCGTCGTGCAAGGCGGAGAACGTCGCCCGAAAGATGCGGCGACGCTGGCAGCAAGAGAGGGGAGCGGTGGCGGCGTCGCAGGGAGGTGCAGACATGGGCGAGCAGTTGCCTCCCCGTCACGCCCGGAGCCCCGCACCCATTCCATCCGAGCGCCGATGCGGATTACGCCGTCCGACCACGTTGGGACAGAGAAGGATCCGACGACTGGCTGGGCCATTCCGCAGAGCTTTCCGCCCACGCAGATGCCAGCGGTGAACATGTGTAACTCGCCACAGCTTGTTCGGGCGCGGATGAGCACGGACACCGGCGGCGCCCGGGCTACCCTCGACATGTTTGATGCAATGACATAACAAGGGTCGTCACGTTTTGTTTGCTCCTGTCCGATTAAAGCCGCATACGACATGTTCAATATTTTGCATAGACCACTAGTTTATTTTAGACATGATGAATACTTGCAAACCATGATTATCTAGGAGGCATTCATGTCAAACATGGTCAATGACAATGAAGGTCCGACCCAACTGGACTATCAATTGGGAGGCATCACATTTGAAGTTAGGACCCTTTTAAATGAACATGCAAAGAATTGAATTACGGATAAAAAGGAGAACAAGGACCGTTAGGAGCACGAGGCGGCAAAGGCGGTTGCGGCAGACGAGCAAGACGGAGACCCAGCGCACAATTTCGTTCAGCTGTAGATGCTCGTAGGCTTTCCGCCGGGAGACAAGAACGACGTGGACCTGGCGCACAATATTTTTTTGAATGTTAGCATTATTACTAAATTCATTGAACATGAGAAGATTGATTCAGTTTATGAGGGAAATCGGATCCAAAAACCATATAAACAGCGTGTTTCAACAAACAACACACATTCACATGAGCCATGAGTCCTTCTGACCGGATCCACTTTCAGGACAATGCTCCCAAGAGAGAACGCGACGCCGGATAGCGTCGTCATCGTCCGGTCTAAACTAAATCAAGAGTTTCCCCCAAAACACGACAGGAAAGACAAGGTGGGAGCCAGAAGGCGTCGCCATCGACGACTCCGGCCACAATCAAAGTATGAATTTCGCCAGTCGTCTCATCTACACAGTTCGAGATCTGGTGCACAATTTTGTCGGCGATCGATCGCCAGGCCGTGAGTACTCGTCGGACTGGATTGGATCGAATTGGATTCTCGGGTGCTTGTTGCAGTGGAATCATACCGTGCGGTGCAGCGTACTTCTTGTTTGGGGGAAATTTCATGCAGTGTACTTGTGTACTTTGACAGGAGTAGATATGGTTAATGCTGCAGAGGATTCAGTCATAATAGATGCCTTTTTTTTAACTAAGAGGTGGCACATATAGTGCTTATCACTAAAATGATCGAGTACAAGATACTCCGTCCTTAAATAAATATAAGAGTGTACTCTTATATTTCTTTACGGAGGGACTACATCTGTAACTTTACAATGTTTAATATTCAAATTGCCTAGCCTTATAAGCACACGGAGTGATCTCCTAAATAACATTTGCCACTACAAGTCATGTTAGAGCATCTATAGCTGGAACCCTAAACCCGTCTCAAACGTCTAGGTGGGTTGACCGGCCACTGACTGGTCAGAAAAAACCGACCCAACCAAACGCCTCAAACCGCCCTTAAACGCCCGGGCTAACCAGTACCCCTCATATCCAACCCAAATATAGGACGGATATAAGGCGGGCCGGGCACGTCTGGACACGTTCGCCATGTCTGCCCAGTCCATCTCTGGCCCACCCGACTTCATAAAATCCCGGTCCGAAGCAAACCCTAGCCTCAGTTCACTTCGCTCCGCTTCGCTCCCCTTTGCAAATCCGTCATCTCCCGAGAGCTGGCGACCATGTCTACCTGTTGGGAAACGTTGCATGGAAAACAAAAAATTTCTACGCACACACAATGATCTATCCATGGAGATGCATAGCAACGAGGGGGAGAGTGTGTCTACGTACCCTCGTAGACCGTAAGCGGAAGCGTTTCTCAACGCGGTTGATGTAGTTGAACTTCTTGGCTTCAACCGATCAAGCATGTAACACACACGGCACATCCGCGTTCTGCACACGTTCAGCTCGGTGACGTCCCTTGCCTTATTGATCCAGCAAGACATCGAGGTAGTAGATGAGTTCCGTCAGCACGACGACATGATGACGGTGATGGTGAAGTGATCCTCGCAGGGCTTCCCCTAAGCACTACGAAAATATGACCGAGGGTGTAAACGGTGGAGGGGGGCGCCGCACACGGCTTGGCAATTGTCTGGGGTGTGCTAGGGGCGCCCCCCACATATATATATAGGTGGGAGGGAGAGGGGAGAGGCCAGGAGGCACCCCAAGTAGGACCGAATCCTACTTGGGTTCCTTCTAGGCCGGCGCCCCCCTTCCTTATTTACCGGAGGGGGGAGGAAAGAGGAGGGAGGAGGAAAGGAAGGGGGGAGGCCGAATCCTCCCTTTCCCTTCTCCCTTCCCCTCTTCCCTTCTCCTCTGGTTCGGCCCATATGGGGGGCGCACAAGCCCCTTGTGGCTGGTGCGTTTCCCCTCTTGGCCCATAAGGCCCATATCTTTTGCCGGGGGGTGCCCGGAACCCCTTCCCGTGACCCGATATGCACCCGGTAACCCCCGGAACACTTCTGGTGTCCGAATATCATCGTCCTATATATCAATCTTTACCTCTCGACCATTTTAAGACTCCTCGTCATGTCCATGATCTCATCCGGGACTCCGAACAACATTCGGTCACCAAATCACATAACTCATATAATATAATATCGTCATCGAACGTTAAGCGTGCGGACCCTACGGGTTCAAGAACTATGTATACATGACCGAGACACCTCTCTGGTCAATAACCAATAGCGGAATCTGGATGCCCATATTAGCTCCTACATGTTCTACGAAGATCTTTATCGGTCGAACCGTTATGACAACATACGTTAATCCCTTTGTCTATCGGTATGTTACTTGCCCGAGATTCGATCGTCGGTATCTTTATACCTAGTTCAATCTCGTTACTGGCAAGTCTCTTTACTTGTTACATAATACATCACCTCATGACTAAACTCCTTAGTCATTTTCTTGCAAGCTTATGATTTGTATTACCGAGAGGGCCCAGGGATACCTCTCCGATACTCAGAGTGACAAATCCTAATCTCGATCTATGCCAACTCAACAAACACCTTCGGGGATACCTGTAGAGCATCTTTATAATCACCCAGTTATGTTGTGACGTTTCATAGCACACAAGGCATTCCTCCGGCATCCGGGAGTTGCATAATCTCATAGTCGAAGGAATATGTATTTGACATGAAGAAAGCAACAACAATAAAACTGAACGATCCTAATGCTAAGCTAACGGATGGGTCTTGTCCATCACATCATTTTCCTAATGATGTGATCCCGTTTATCAAATGACAACTCATGTCAATGGTTAGGAAACCTTAACCATCTTTGATCAACGAGCTAGTCTAGTAGAGGCTCACTAGGGACACAGTGTTTGTTTATGTATTCATACATGTATCAAGGTTTCCGATGAATTCAATTCTAGCATGAATAATAAACCTTTATCATGAATAAGGAAATATAAAATAGAGAATAAGTCCTTCCCTTTTGTGTGAATTCCCCAGCGGCGAATTAACAACTTGTGGGGCCCTATCTATTCAATCTCTCGAGCCCCAAGAAAACCCCCCTCTCCCTCGGACTCAATCCCCTCGCCATCTGAGCCAGAACGAATCCCAGTCAAATCTCTAAATGATTTTGGCATTCTTTTCCCTCGCATTCTTCAGTCTCCCACTTGCACTAGAGTCAACAATCTAGTTCACATCGCCATGTGATTAACACCAATAGTTCACATCACCATGTGATTAACACCAATAGTTCACATCGCCATGTGATTAACATCCATAGTTTACATCGCCATGTGACCAACAGCCAAAGGGTTTACTAGAGTCAATAATCTAGTTCACATCGCCATGTGATTAACACCCAAAGAGTACTAAGGTGTGATCATGTTTTGCTTGTGAGAGAGGTTTAGTCAACGGGTCTGCCATATTCAGATCTGTATGTATTTTGCAAATTTCTAAGTCTACAATTCTCTGCACGTTGCTACTATAGCTTAATTGCTCCCACTTTAAATATGTATCCAGATTGAGACTCGGAGTCATCCGGATCAGAGTCAAAGCTTGCATCAACGTAACCTTTTACGACAAACTCTTTGTCACCTCCCTTAGTCCTCTTTAGGTACCTAAGGATAATTTTGACCATTGTCCAGTGATCTACTCTTGGATCACTATTGGTACCTCCCTGCCAAACTCATGTCAAGGTACACAACACGTTTGGTAAACAGCATGGCATACTTTATAGAATCTATGACTGAGGCATAGGGAATGACTTTCATTCTCTCTCTGTCTTCTCTCGTGGTCGGGTTTTGAGTCTTACTCAACTTCACACCTTACAATACAGGCAAGAACTCCTTCTTTGACTGATCCATTTTGAACTCCTTCAAAATCTTGTCAAGGTATGTACTCATTGAAAGTCTTATCAAACGTCTTGATCTATCCCTATAGATCTTGATGCCCAATATTTAAGCAGCTTCACCGAGGTCTTTCATTGAAAATTCTTATTCAAGTATCCTTTTATGCTATCCAGAAATTCTATATCATTTCCAATCAATAATATGTCATCCACATATAATATCAGAAATGCTACAGAGCTCGCACTCACTTTCTTGTAAATACAAGCTTCACCGTAAGTTTGTATAAAACCATTTGCTTTGATCACCTCATTAAAGCATATATTCCAACTCTGAGATGCTTGCACCAGTCCATAGATGGATCGCTGGAGATTGCACACTTTGTTAGCACCTTTAGGATCGACAAAACCTTCTGGTTGCATCATATACAACTCTCTTTAAGAAATCCATTAAGGAATGCAGTTTTGACATCCATTTGCCAGATTTCATAATTATAAAATGCGGCAATTGCTAACATGATTCGGACAGACTTAAGCATCGCTACGGGTGAGAAAGTCTCATCGTAGTCAACTCCTTGAACTTGTTGAAAACCTTTCGCGACAAGTCGAGCTTTGTAGACAGTAACATTAGCATCAGTGTTAGTCTTCTTGTTGAAGATCCATTTATTCTCAATGGCTCGCCGGTCATCGGGCAAGTCCACCAAAGTCCACACTTCGTTCTCATACATGGATCCTATCTCAGATTTCATGGCCTCAAGCCATTTGTCGGAATCTGGGCTCATCATAGCTTCTTCATAGTTCGTAGGTTTGCTGTTGACTGTTGTCCAACAACATGACCTCCAGGACAGGATTGTCATACCACTCTGGTGCGGAACATGTTCTAGTCGACCTATGAGGTTCAGTAGTAACTTGATCTGAAGTTTCATGATCATCATCATTTGCTTCCTCCATGGTTGGTGTAGGCATCACGGGAATGGCTTTCTCTAATGTACTACTTTCCAATTTGAGAGAAGGTACAACTACCTCATCAAGTTCTACTTTCCTCCCACTCACTTCTTTTGAGAGAAACTCCTTCTCTAGAAAGGACCCATTCTTAGAAACAAAGATTTTGCCTTCGGATCTGTGGTAGTAGGTATACCCAATAGTTTCTTTCAGGTATCCTATGAAGACATACTTATCCGCTCTGGGTTTGAGCTTATCAGGCTGAAGCCTTTTGACATAAGTGTCGCAACCCCAAACTTTAAGAAACGACATCTTAGGTTTCTAGCCAAACCATAGTTCATACGGTGTGGTCTCAACGGATTTAGACGGTGCCCTATTTATTGTGAATGCGACTGTCTCTAATGCATAACCCCAAAACGATAGTGGTAAATCGGTAAGAGACATCATAGATCGCACCATATCTAATAAAGTGCGGTTACGACGTTCAAACACACCTTTTATGCTGTGGTGTTCCAGGTGGCGTGAGTTGTGAAACTATTCCACATTGTTTTAAATGAAGGACAAATTCGTAACTCAAATATTCGCCTCCGCGTTCAGGTCGTAGAAGCTTTATTTTATTGTTACGATGATTCTCCACTTCACTATGAAATTCTTTGAACTTGTCAAATGTTTCAGACTTGTGTTTCATTAAGTAGATATACCCATACTTACTCAAATCATTTGTGAAGGTCAGAGAATAACGATACCTGCCGCGTGCCTCAACGCTCATCGGACTGCACACATCGATATGTATTATTTCCAATAAGTCATTAGCTCGCTCCATGAAGGAAATATGCCCTAGAGGCAATAATAAAGTTGTTATTTATATTTCCTTATATCATGATAAATGTTTATTATTCATGCTAGAATTGTATTAACCGGAAACTTGATACATGTGTGGATACATAGACAAAACACAGTGTCCCTAGTATGCCTCTACTAGACTAGCTCGTTAATCAAAGATGGTTAAGTTTCCTAACCATAGACATGTGTTGTCATTTGATGAACGGGATCACATTATTAGGAGAATTATGTGATGGACAAGACCCATGCGTTAGCTTATCATAATGATCGTTAAGTTTTATTGCTATTGCTTTCTTCATGACTTATACATATTCCTTTGACTATGAGATTATGCAACTCCCAGATACCGGAGGAATACCTTATGTGCTATCAAACGTCACAACGTAACTGGGTGATTATCAAGATGCTCTACAGGTATCTTCGAAGGTGTTTGTTGGGTTGGCATAGATCGAGATTAGGATTTGTCACTCCGAGTATAGGAGAGGTATCTCTGGGCCCTCTCGGTAATGCACATGATGATAAGCCTTGCAAGCAATGTGACTAATGAGTTAGTTGTGGGATGATGCATTACGAAACGAGTAAAGAGACTTGCCGGTAACGAGATTGAACTAGGTATGAAGATACCGACGATCGAATCTCGGGCAAGTAACATACCGATGGCAAAGGGAATTTACGTATGTTGTCATTACGGTTTGACCGATAAAGATCTTCGTAGAATATGTAGGAACCAATATGAGCATCCAGGTTCCGCTGTTGGTTATTGACCAGAGAGGTGTCTCGGGTCATGTCTACATAGTGCTCGAACCCGTAGGGTTCGCACGCTTAACTTTCGATGACGATTTGTATTATGAGTTATGTGATTTGGTGTCCGAATATTGTTTGGAGTCCCGGATGAGATCACAGACATGACGAGGAGTCTCGAAACGGTCGAGAAATATTGATATACTGGATGATAGTATTCGGACACCGGAAGGGTTTCGGAATGTATCGGGTACATATCGGAGTACCGGGGAGGTTACTGGAACCCCCCGAGGGAAGATATGGGCCATATGGGCCATATGGAGGGAGGCAAACCAGCCCACATAGGGGTGGCGCCCCCCCCCCAAGGGAGGAGTCCAAATTGGACAAGGGGAGGGAGCGGCGCCCCCTTTCCTTCTCCCTCTCTCTCTCCTTCCCCCTTTCCCCCTCCGATAAAAGGAAGGGGGGGGCGAATCCTACTAGGAGCCCAAGTGGGACTCCTCCCACTTGGGGCGCCTAGGGCCGGCCTCCTCCCCTCTCCCTCCTTTATATACGGGGGTGGGGGCGCCTCTAAGACACATCAATTGTTCTAAGCCGTGTGCGGCGCCCACCTCCACAGTTTACTCATCCAGTCATATTCACGTAGTGCTTAGGCGAAGCCCTGCGCGGATCACTTCACCATCACCGTTACCACGCCGTCGTGCTGATGGAAGTCTCCCTCGACACTTTGCTGGATCAAGAGTTTGAGGGACGTCATCGAGCTGAACGTGTGCAGAACTCGGAGGTGCCGTACATTCGGTGCTTGATCGGTTGAATCCAGAAGACGTTCGACTATATCAACCGCATTAAGCTAATGCTTCTGCTTTCGGTCTACGAGTGTACATGGACACACTCTCCCCTTCTCGTTGCTATGCATCTCCTAGATAGATCTTGCATGAGCGTAGGAATTTTTTGAAATTGCATGCTACGTTCCCCAATAGTGGTATCAGAGCCAGGTTTATGCGTAGATGATATGCACGAGTAGAACACAAAGAGTTGTGGGCGATGATAGTCATACTGCTTACCACCAACGTCTTATTTTGATTCGGCGGTATTGTTGGATGAAGCGGCCCGGACCAACCTTACATGACCACGTTCATGAGACTGGTTCCACGGACAGACATGCAACTTGTTGTGCATAAAGGTGGCTGGCAGGTGTCTGTTTCTCTAACTTTAGTTGAATCGAATTTGACTACGGCCGGTCCTTGTTGAAGGTTAAAACAACAAACTTGACGAAACATCATTTTGGTTTTGATGCATAGGTAAGAAATGTTCTTACTAGAAGCCCGTAGCAGCCACGTAAAATTTGCAACAACAAAGTAGAGGACGTCTAATTTTTTTTGCAGGGCATGTTGTGATGTGATATGGTCAAGACATGATGTGATATACGTTGTTGTATGAGATGATCATTTTTTGTAAAAGTTATCGGCAACTGGCAGGAGCCTTATGGTTGTCGCTTTATTGTATGAAATGCAATTGCCATGTAATTGCTTTACTTTATCACTATGCGTTAGCGATAGTTGTAGAAGCAATAGTTGGCGAGACTGTTGGGGAACATAGTAATTTCAAAAAATTTCCTACGCACACACAGGATCATGGTGATGCATAGCAACGAGAGGGAAGAGTGTTGTCCACGTACTCTCGTAGACCGAAAGCGGAAGCGTTAGCACAAAGCAGTTGATGTAGTCGTACGTCTTCACGATCCGACCGATCAAGTACCGAACGCACGGCACCTCCGAGTTCAGCACACGTTCAGCTTGATGGCGTCCCTCGAACTCCGATCTAGCTGAGCTTTGAGGGAGAGTTCCGTCAGCACGACGACGTGGTGAAGATGATGATGTTCTACCGACGCAGGGCTTCGCCTAAGCACTGCTATGATATTATCGAGGTGGATTATGGTGGAGGGGCACACCGCACACGGCTAAGAGATCAATTGTTGTGTCTTTGGGGTGCCCCCCTGCCCCCGTATATAAAGGATCAAGGTGGGGGGAGAGGCGGCCCTCTCTATGGCGCGCCCTAGGAGGAGTCCTACTCCCACCGGGAGTAGGATTCCCCCCTTTCCAAGTAGTAGGAGTAGGAGTCAAGGAAAGGGGAGAGAGAAGAGAAGGAAGGAGGGGGCGCAGCCCCTCCCACTAGTCCAATTCGGACTAGGCCTTGGGGGGGGGGGCAACCTCTCCTCTCTCTTTCCCCTAAAGCCCAATAAGGCCCATATACTCCCCGGCGAATTCCCGTAACTCTCCGGTACTCCAAAAAATACCCGAATCACTCGGAACCTTTCCTATGTACGAATATAGTCGCCCAATATATCGATCTTTACGTCTCGACCATTTCGAGACTCCTCGTGATGTCCCTAATCTCATCTGGGACTCCGAACTACCTTCGGTACATCAAAACACATAAACTCATAATATAACCGTCATCGAACTTTAAGCGTGCGGACCCTACGGGTTCGAGAACTATGTAGACATGACCGAGACACGTCTCCGGTCAATAACCAATAAGCGGAACTCGGATGCTCATATTGGCTCCCACATATTCTACGAAGATCTTTATCGGTCAAACCGCATAACAACATACGTTGTTCCCTTTGTCATCGGTATGTTACTTGCCCGAGATTCGATCATCGGTATATCAATACCAAGTTCAATCTCGTTACCGCCAAGTCTCTTTACTCGTTCCGTAATACATCATCCCGCAAATAACTCATTAGTTACAATGCTTGCAAGGCTTATAGTGATGTGCATTACTGAGTGGGCCCAGAGATACCTCTCCGACAATCGGAGTGACAAATCCTAATCTCGAAATACGCCAACCCAACAAGTACCTTCGGAGACACCTGTAGAGCACCTTTATAATCACCCGGTTACGTTGTGACGTTTGGTAGCACACAAAGTATTCCTCCGATAAACGGGAGTTGCATAATCTCATAGTCATAGGAACATGTATAAGTCATGAAGAAAGCAATAGCAAAATACTAAACGATCAAGTGCTAAGCTAACGGAATGGGTCAAGTCAATCACATCATTCTCCTAATGATGTGATCCCGTTAATCAAATGACAACTCATGTCTATGGCTAGGAAACATAACCATCTTTGATCAACGAGCTAGTCAAGTAGATGCATACTAGTGACACTCTGTTTGTCTATGTATTCACACATGTATTATGTTTCCGGTTAATACAATTCTAGCATGAATAATAAACATTTATCATGAAATAAGGAAATAAATAATAACTTTATTATTGCCTCTAGGGCATATTTCCTTCAGTCTCCCACTTGCACTAGAGTTAATAATCTAGATCACATCGCCATGTGATTTAACATCAATAGTTCACATCACCATGTGATTAACACCCATAGTTCACATCGTCATGTGGCCAACACCCAAAGGGTTTACTAGAGTCAATAGTCTAGTTCACATCGCTATGTGATTAACACCCAAAGAGTACTAAGGTGTGATCATGTTTTGCTTGTGAGAGAAGTTTAGTCAACGGGTGCGCCATATTCAGATCCGTATGTATTTTGCAAATTTCTATGTCTACAATGCTCGCTTGCGGAGCTACTTTAGCTAATTGCTCCCACTTTCAATATGTATCCAGATGAAGACTTAGAGTCATACGGATCGATTAAAACTTGTATCGACGTAACCCTTTTACTTACCTAACCTTTTGTCACCTCCATAATCGAGAAACATATCCTTATTCCACTAAGGATAATTTTGACCGCTGTCGATGATCTACTCCTAGATCACTATTGTACTCCTTGCCAAAATCAGTGTAGGGTATACAATAGATCTGGTACATAGCATGGCATACTTTATAGAACCTATGGCTGAGGCATAGGGAATGACTTTCATTCTCTTTCTATCTTCTGCCGTGGTCGGGTTTTGACTCTTACTAAATTTCACACCTTGTAACATAGGCAAGAACTCTTTCTTTGACTCTTCCATTTTGAACTACTTCAAAATCTTGTCAAGGTATGTACTCATTGAAAAAACTTATCAAGCGTTTTGATCTACTCTATAGATCTTGATGCTCAATATGTAAGCAGCTTCACCGAGGTCTTTCTTTAAAAACTCCTTTCAAACACTCCTTTATGCTTTGCAGAATAATTCTACATTATTTCCGATCAATAATATGTCATTCACATATACTTATCAGAAATGTTGTAGTGCTCCCACTCACTTTCTTGTAAATACAGGCTTCACCGTAAGTCCGTATAAAACTATATGTTTCGATCAACTCATCAAAGCGTATATTCCAACTCCGAGATGCTTGCACCAGTCCATAGATGGATCGCTAGAGCTTGCATATTTTGTTAGCACCTTTAGGATTGACAAAACCTTCTGGTTGCATCATATACAACTCTTCTTTAATAAATCCATTAAGGAATGTAGTTTTGTTTATCCATTTGCCAGATTTCATAAAATGCGGTAATTGCCAACATGATTTGGACAGACTTAAGCATAGATACGAGTGAGAAACTCTCATCGTAGTCAACACCTTGAACTTGTCAAAAACCTTTTGCGACAATTCTAGCTTTGTAGATAGTAACACTACTATCAGCGTCCGTCTTCCTCTTGAAGATCCATTTAATCTCAATGGCTCACCAATCATCGGGCAAGTCAATCAAAGTCCATACTTTGTTCTTATACATGGATCCCATCTCAGATTTCATGGCCTTAAACCATTTTGCGGAACCTGGGCTCATCATCGCTTCCTCATAGTTTGTAGGTTCATCATGGTCAAGTAACATGACCTCCAGAACAGGATTACCGTACCACTCTGGTGCGGATCTTACTCTGGTTTACCTACGAGGTTCGGTAGTAACTTGATCTGAAGTTCCATGATCATCATCATTAGCTTCCTCACTAATTGGTGTAGGAGTCATATGAACAGATTTCTGTGATAAACTACTTTCCAATAAGGGAGCAGGTACAATTACCTCATCAAGTTCTACTTTCGTCCCACTCACTTCTTTCGAGAGAAACTCCCTCAATAGAAAGGATCCATTCTTAGGAACGAATATCTTGCCTTCGGATCTGTGATAGAAGGTGTACCCAACAGTTTCTTTTGGGTATCCTATGAAGATTCACTTCTTCGATTTGGGTTCGAGCTTATCATGTTGAAACCTTTTCACATAAGCATCGCAATCCCGAACTTTTAAGAAACGACAGCTTAGGTTTCTCGCCAAACCACAGTTCATACAGTGTCATCTCCACAGATTTAGATGGTGCCCTATTTAACGTGAATGTAGCTGTCTCTAATGCATAACCCCAAAACGATAGTGGTAGATCGGTAAGAGACATCATAGATCGCACCATATCTAATAAAGTACCGTTACGACGTTCGGACACACCATTAACTGTGGTGTTCCAGGTGGCGTGAGTAGTGAAACTGTTTCACATTGTTTTAAGTGAAGGCTAAACTCGTAACTCAAATATTTTACCTCTGCGATCATATCGTAGAAACTTTTATTTTCTCGTTACGATGATTCTCCACTTCACTCTGAAATTCTTTGAACTTTTCAAATGTTTCAGACTTGTGTTTCATCAAGTAGATATACCCATATCTGCTCAAATCATCTGTGAAGGTCAGAAAATAATGATACTTGCCGCAAGCTTTAACACTCATCGGACCTCATACATCATTATGTATTATTTCCAATAAGTCAGTTGCTTGCTCCATTGTTCCGGAGAACGGAGTCTTAGTCATCTTGCCCATGAGGCATGGTTCGCAAGCATCAAGTGATTCATAATCAAGTGATTCCAAAAGTCCATCAGCATGGAGTTTCTTCATGCGCTTTACACCAATATGACCTAAACGGCGATTGCCACAAATAAGTTGCACTATTATTATTAACTTTGCATCTTTTGGCTTCAATATTATGAATATGTGTATCACTACGATCGAGATCCAACGAACCATTTTCATTGGGTGTATAACCATAGAAGGTTTTATTCATGTAAACAGGACAACAATTATTCTCAAACTTAAATGAATAACTGTATTGCAATAAACATGATCAAATCATATTCATGCTCAACGCAAACACCAAATAACATTTATTTAGGTTCGACACTAATCCCAAAAGTATAGGGAGTGTGCGATGATGATCATATCAATCTTGGAACCACTTCCAACACACATCGTCACCTCGCCCTTAACTAGTCTCTGTTTATTTTGCAACTCCTGTTTTGAGTTACTACTCTTAGCAACTGAACTAGTATCAAATACCGAGGGGTTGCTGTAAACACTAGTAAAGTACACCTCAATAACATGTATATCAAATATAGCTTTGTTCACTTTGCCATCCTTCTTATCCACCAAATACTTGGGGTAGTTCCGCTTCCAGTGACCAGTCCTTTTGCAGTAGAAGCACTTAGTCTCAGGCTTAGGTCTAGATTTGGGCTTCTTCACTTGAGAAGCAACTTGCTTGCTGTTCTTCTTGAAGTTCCCCTTCTTCCCTTGCCCTTTTCTTGAAACTAGTGGTCTTGTCAACCATCAACACTTGATGCTTTTCTTGATTTCTACCTTCGTCGATTTCATCATCATGAAAAGCTCGGGAATCTTTTTCGTCATTCCTTGCATACTATAGTTCATCATGAAGTTCTACTAACTTGGTGATGGTGACTAGAGAATTCTGTCAATCACTATTTTATCTGTAAGATTAACTCCCACTTGATTCAAGCGATTGTAGTACCCAGACAATCTGAGTACATGCTCACTACTTGAGCTATTCTCCTCCATCTTTTAGCTATAGAACCTGTTGGAGACTTCATATCTCTCAACTCGGGTATTTGCTTGAAATATTAACTTCAACTCCTGGAACATCTCATATGGTCCATGACGTTCAAAACATCTTTGAAGTCCCGATTCTAAGCCGTTAAACATGGTGCACTAATCTATCAAGTAGTCATCATATTGAGCTAGCCACACGTTCATAACGTCTCCATCTGCTCCTGCAATAGGTCTGTCACCTAGCGGTGCATCAAGGACGTAATTCTTCTGTGCAGCAATGAGGAAAATCCTCAGATCACGGACCAAGTCCGCATCATTGCTACTAACATCTTTCAACATAGTTTTCTCTAGGAACATATCAAAAATAAAACAGTGGAGCTAAACGCGAGCTAAACATAGATATGCTAATACTATCAGGACTAAGTTCATGATAAATTAAAGTTCAATTAATCATATTACTTAAGAACTCCCACTTAGATAGACATCCCTCTAATCCTCTAAGTGATCACGTGATCCAAATCAACTAAACCATGTCCGATCATCACGTGAGATGGAGTAGTTTCAATGGTGAACATCACTATGTTGATCATATCTACTATATGATTCACGCTCGACCTTTCGGTCTCCGTGCTCGAGGCCATATACATTATATGCTAGGCTCGTCAAGTTAAACTGAGTATTCGGCGTGTGCAACTATTTTGCACCGTTGTATCTGAACGTAGAGCCTATCACACCCGATCATCACGTGGTGTCTCAGCACGAAGAACTTTCGCAATGGTGCATACTCAGGGAGAACACTTATAACTTGATAATTTAGTGAGAGATCATCTTATAATGCTACCGCCAATCTAAGAAAAATAAGATGCATAAAAGATAAACATCACATGCAATCAATATAAGTGATATGATATGGCCATCATCATCTTGTGCTTGTGATCTCCATCTCCGAAGCACCGTCATGATCACCATCGTCACCGGCGCGACACCTTGATCTCCATCGTAGCATCGTTGTTGTCTCACCAACTTTTGCTTCTACGACTATCGCTACCGCTTAGTGATTAAGTAAAACAATTACAGGGCGATTGCATTGCATACAATAAAGCGACAACCATATGGCTCCTGCCAGTTGTCGATAACTCGGTTACAAAACATGATCATCTCATATAATAAAATATAGCATCATGTCTTGACCATATCACATCACAACATGCCCTGCAAAAACAAGTTAGACGTCCTCTACTTTGTTGTTGCAAGTTTTACGTGGCTGCTACGGGCTGAGCAAGAACCGTTCTTACCTACGAAAACCACAATGATAGTTCGTCAAGTTAGTGCTGCTTTAACCTTCTCAAGGACCGGGCGTAGCCACACTCGGTTCAACTAAAGTTGGAGAAACAGACACCCGCTAGTCACCTGTGTGCAAAGCACGGCGGTAAAACAAGTCTCGCGTAAGCGTCTGGCGTAATGTCGGTCCGGGCCGCTTCATCCAACAATACCGCGAACCAAAGTATGACATCTTTGGTAAGCAGTATGACTTGTATCGCCCACAACTCACTTGTGTTCTACTCGTGCATATAACATCTACGCATAAAACCAGGCTCGGATGCCATTGTTGGGGAACATAGTAATTTCAAAAAATTTCCTACGCACACACAGGATCATGGTGATCCATAGCAACGAGAGGGGAGAGTGTTGTCCATGTACTCTCGTAGACCGAAAGCGGAAGCGTTAGCACGACGCAGTTGATGTAGTCGTACGTCTTCACGATCCGACCGATCAAGTACCGAACACACGGCACCTCCGAGTTCAGCACACATTCAACTCAATGACGTCCCTCGAACTTCGATCCAGCTGAGATTTGAGGGAGTGTTCCGTCAGCACGACGGCGTGGTGACGATGATGATGTTCTACCGACGCAGGGCTTCGCCTAAGCACTGCTACGATATTATCGAGGTGGATTATGGTGGAGGGGCGCACCGCACACGGCTAAGAGATCAATTGTTGTGTCTTTGGGGTGCCCCCTGCCCCCGTATATAAAGGATCAAGGGGGGGGGGGGAGGCGGCCCTCTCTATGGCGCGCCCTAGGAGGAGTCCTACTCCCACCGGGAGTAGGATTCCCCCCTTTCCAAGTAGTAGGAGTAGGAGTCAAGGAAAGGGGAGAGAGAAGAGAAGGAAGGAGGGGGCGCAACCCCTCCCCTAGTCAATTCGGACTAGGCCTTGAAGCGCCCAGCCTCTCCTCTCTCTTTCCCTAAAGCCCAATAAGGCCCATATACTCCTCGGCGAATTCCCGTAACTCTCCGGTACTCCGAAAAATACCCGAATCACTCGGAACCTTTCCGATGTCCGAATATAGTCGTCCAATATATCGATCTCTACGTCTCGACCATTTCGAGACTCCTCGTCATGTCCCCGATCTCATCCGGGACTCGAACTACCTTCGGTACATCAAAACACATAAACTCATAATATAACCGTCATCGAACTTTAAGCGTGCGGACCCTACGGGTTCGAGAACTATGTAGACATGACCGAGACACGTCTCCGGTCAATAACCAATAGCGGAACCTAGATGCTCATATTGGCTCCCACATATTCTACGAAGATTGAGGGAGTTCTGGATTAGGGGTATCCGGACAGCCGGACTGTATACATCGACCAGACTATTGAAGCGTGGAGATACAAGACTCAAGACTTCGGCACGTGTCCGGATGGGACTTTCCTTGGCGTGGAAGGCAAGCTTGGCGATCCGGATATTATATTTCCTTCCTTGTAACCGACTCCATGTAAACCCTAGCCCTCTCCGGTGTCTATATAAACCGGAGAGGTTGGTCCTTAGAAGGCCGATCACAATTACAATCGTACCATCATAGGCTAGCTTCTAGGGTTTAGCCTCTACGATCTCGTGGTAGATCTACTCTTGTACTATCCATATCTTCATTATTAATCAAGCAGGAAGTAGGGTTTTACCTCCATCGAGAGGGCCCGAACACAGGTAAACATCCGTGTCCCTTGCTTCCTGTTACCATCAGCCTAGACGCACAGATCGGGACCCCCTACCCGAGATCCGCCGGTTTTGACACCGACATTGGTGCTTTCATTGAGAGTTCGTCTGTGTCGTCACTACAGGGATGGCTCCTCCAGTCATCATCAACAACACGATCCCGGGTGAGACCTTCCTCCCCGGACAGATCTTCGTGTTTGGCGGCTTCGCCCTGCGGGCCAACTCGCTTGGCCATCTGGAGCAGATCGACAACTACGCCCCTGGCCACCAAATCAGGTTCGGAAATCTGAACTACACGACAGACATCCGCGGAGACTTGATCTTCGATGGATTTGGGCCTATGCCAGGAGCACCGGACAGTCACGACGAGCATGGGTTAGACCTGCTGTCGGATGAAGCTCGGGGTATTACCCCCGCAGTAGCCCCAGACCTAAATCTGGAGCAGGCTGCGCTGCCTAAGGACGGAGGGATGGACCCCGCCCCGCAGGTCGCGCACTCATCGGCGATGGAGCCGAACACGGGTCTCACCTCTGTAGTGACCTGTGACTCCGGACCCTTGGATGCGTATCCGGACGAGGGTTCCAGTCCGCGCACTCCCGAGCCAGCCGAGCCAGGTTGGGCTCCGGTAATGGAGGTCACTGCTGCGGATATCTTCCAGCACTCGCCCTTTGGTGACATGCTGGACTCATTAAAGTCTCTCTCTTTGTCAGAAGGCTCGGGGCCGAACTATGTGCAACTCGAGTGGGAGGCAGGCGATGAAGGAATCCGTTGCCCACCCACCACCCATTTCATTGCCGTGGTCGATGATTTAACCGAGGTACTGGACTTCGACTCCGGAGACATCGACGGTATGGACGACGATGCAGGAGAAGAACATGAACCACCGCTCACTGGGCGGTGGACAACCACCTCTTCTTATGATATATATATGATGGACACTCCGAAGGAAACAAATGGCGATGAGGCAACGGAGGATAAAACCTCAGGGAAAAAAGCAAAGAATGGGCGTCGTCGGCGCCACTCCAAGCCCCGCCACAGCAATACCGACCCAGGAGACGAAACAATCCGAATGGTGCCGAAGAAGAATACAACCCTGATCAGCCCGCCTTCGAGCAGGCCGAACAGGAGGATGAGCAGGTCAGCCCAGAAGAACAGGCGATGGACGAATACCCGGAGGAGTACAACTACATGCCCCCCTTCGAAGACGAGATTAGCCTCGGTGGCGACAAGTTCGGCGTGCCTGAGGATCCCGTAGAGCAGGAGCGCTTCAAACGCCGGCTTATAGCCACTGCGAGGAGCCTGAAAAAGAAGCAGCAACAACTCCAAGCTGATCAAGACCTCCTCACAGACAGATGGACTGAAGTCCTGGCAGCCGAGGAATACGGACGCGAGCACCATACGGCATATCAGTTTGCATACCAGCCAACACCCCCACGCCAACATACTACGGCCTGGGGCAACAAAACGGGGCAGCCAAGATTGATCTATGGATCGCGGGGGCGCGCCTCGGCACGCGACGACGACCGTCACGCCGGATACACCTTCAACAAGTCCGGCCGGGCCGAACATAGCCACCCAGGGCAATTTGACCTGCGTAGCCACATAGCCCGACGCAGGCGCCAAGACACCCCTCTACTTCACTGACGAAGTAATGGATCATGAATTCCCAGAAGGGTTCAAACCCGTAAACATAGAATCATACTATGGCACAACAGACCTCGCAGTATGGATCGAAGATTTCCTTCTCCACATTCACATGGCCCGCGGAGACGATCTACATGTTGGAAATATGCCCTAGAGGCAATAATAAAAGGATTATTATTATATTTCCTTGTTCGTGATAATTGTCTTTTATTCATGCTATAATTGTATTATCCGGAAATCGTAATACACGTGTGAATACATAGACTACAATATGTCCCTAGTGAGCCTCTAGTTGACTAGCTCGTTGATCAATAGATAGTCATGGTTTCCTGACTATGGACATTGGATGTCATTGATAACGGGATCACATCATTAGGAGAATGATGTGATGGACAAGACCCAATCCTAAGCATAGCATGAGATGTGTAACTCCCGGATACCGTAGGAGTGCTTTGGGTGTACCAAACGTCACAACGTAACTGGGTGACTATAAAGGTGCACTACAGGTATCTCCGAAAGTGTCTGTTGGGTTGTCACAGATCGAGACTGGATTTGTCACTCCGTATTACGGAGAGGTATCACTTGGGCCCACTCGGTAATGCATCATCATAATGAGCTCAAAGTGACCAAGTGTTTGGTCACGGGATCATGCATTACGGTACGAGTAAAGTGACTTGCCGGTAACGAGATTGAACAAGGTATTGGGATACCGACGATGGAATCTCGGGCAAGTAACATACTGATTGACAAAGGGAATGGCATACGGGGTTGCTTGAATCCTCGACATCGTGGTTCATCCGATGAGATCATCGTGGAACATGTGGGAGCCAACATGGGTATCCAGATCCCGCTGTTGGTTATTGGCTGGAGAGCTGTCTCGGTCATGTCTGCATGATTCCCGAACACGTAGGGTCTACACACTTAAGGTTCGGCGACGCTAGGGTTATTAGGAAGACTTGTATGTGATTACCGAATGTTGTTCGGAGTCCCGTATAAGATCCCGGACGTCACGAGGAGTTCCGGAATGGTCCGGAGGTAAAGATTTATATATGGGAAGTTGTCATACGGTCACCAGAATGTTTCGGGGGCATATCGGTATTGTACCGGGGCCACCGGAGGGGTTCCGGGGGTCCACCGGGAGGGGCCACCTCTTTCGGAGGACCTTATGGGCTGTATGGAGAAGGGAACCAGCCCAAGTGGGCTGGGGCGCCACAACCCCCTAGGGCCCATGCACCTAGGGTTTGGGAACCCCAGAGGGCGCCTTGCTTGGGGGCAAGCCCCTCCCTTGCGCCGCCCCTCTAGATCTCATATAGAGGGGTTGGCCCCTTCCCCCTCCCTATAAATAGAGGCGGGGAGGGCTGCACACACAATCCAAGGTGCAGCCCTCCCTCCCAACACCTCTCCTCCTCCGTGTGCTTGGCGAAGCCTGCTTGGGAGAATCGCCACTCCATCACCACCACGCTGTCGTCTGCTGTTGGAGCCTTCTTCCTCAACCTCTCCCTCCTCCTTGCTGGATCAAGGTGCAGGAGACGTCATCCGCTCCGTACGTGTGTTGAACGCGGAGGTGCTGTCCGTTCGGCACTTGGTTATCGGTGATTTGGATCACGACGAGTACGACTCCCTCAACCCCATTCTCTTGAACGCTTCCGCTCGCGATCTATAAAGGTATGTAGATGCACTCCTATCACTCGTTGCTAGATGAACTCATAGATGGATCTTGGTGAAACCGTAGGAAATTTTTTATTTTCTGCAACGTTTCCTCAACAAAGGGCGTCATGAGCCAGGTTTATGCGTAGTTCTCTATTGCACGAGTAGAACACAATTTGTTGTGGGCGTAGATGTTGTCAACTTTCTTGTCGCTACTAGTCTTATTTTGCTTCAACGGTATTGTGGGATGAAGCGGCCCGGACCGACCTTACACGTACGCTTACGAGAGACAGTTCCACCGGTGACATGCACTAGTTGCATAAGGTGGCTAGCGGGTGTCTGTCTCTCCCACTTTAGTTGGAGCGGATTCGATTTAAAAAGGGTCCTTATGAAGGGTAAATAGAAGTTGACAAATCACGTTGTGGCTTTTTCAGAGGTAAGAAAACGTTCTTGCTAGAACCCTATTGCAGCCACGTAAAAGATGCAACAACAATTAGAGGACGTCTAACTTGTTTTTGCAGCAATTGCCTTGTGATGTGATATGGCCAAAAGTTGTGATGTATGATGAATGATATATTGTGATGTATGAGATCATGTTCTTGTAATAGGAATCACGACTTGCATGTCGATGAGTATGACAACCGGCAGGAGCCATAGGAGTTGTCTTAATTATTGTATGACCTGCGTGTCATTGATTCAACGCCATGTAATTACTTTGCTTTATTGCTAAACCGTTAGCTATAGTAGTAGAAGTAATAGTTGGCGAGCAACTTCATGGAGACACGATGATGGAGATCATGGTGTCATGCGGTGACAAGATGATCATGGAGCCCGAAGATGGAGATCAGCGGAGCTATATGATATTGGCCATATCATGTCACTACTATATAATTGCATGTGATGTTTATTATGTTTATACATCTTGTTTACTTAGAACGACGGTAGTAAATAAGATGATCCCTTATAATAATTTCAAGAAAGTGTGCTCCCTAACTGTGCGCCGTTGCTAAAGTTCGTCGTTTCGAAGCACCACGTGATGATCGGGTGTGATAGATTCCTACGTTCACATACAACGGGTGTAAGACAGTTTTACACATGCAAAACACTTAGGTTAACTTGACGAGCCTAGCATGTACAAACATGGCCTCGGAACACAAGAGACCGAAAGGTCGAACATGAGTCATATGGAAGATACGATCAACATGGAGATGTTCACCGACGATGACTAGTCCGTCTCACGTGATGATCGGACACGGCCTAGTCGACTCGGATCATGTAACACTTAGATGACTAGAGGGATGTCAAATCTGAGTAGGAGTTCATTAAATAATTTGATTAGATGAACTTAATTATCATGAACATTAGTCTAAAATCTTTGCAAAATGTCTTGTAGATCAAATGGCCAACGCTCATGTCACCATGAACTTCAACGCTGCTCCTAGAGAAAACCAAGCTGAAAGATGATGGCAACAACTATTCGGATCGGGTCCGGAACACGAGGATCATCCTCATAGCTGCCAAGAAACAATATGTCCTAGAAGCACCGCTAGGTGAAGCACCCATCGAGAGAACCAAGGCGTTATGAACGCTTGGCGATCACGTCTTGATGATTACTCCCTCATTCGATGCGGCATGCTTCTGACTTAGAACCGAGGCTCCAAAAGCGTTTTGAGCAACACGGAGCATATGAGATGTTCGAGGAGCTGAAAATGGTTTTCCAAGCTCATGCCCGGTCGAGAGATATGAAGTCTCCGACAAGTTCTATAGTTGTAAGATGGAGGAAAATAGTTACGTCGGTGAGCACATACTCAAAATATACAGGTTGCACAACCGCTTTGTCCAATGGACATTAACCTCCTGACGAGGCGGTCATTGACAGAATCCTTGATCGCTCCCACCGAGCTACAAGAGCTTTGTGATGAACTACAATATGCAGGGGATGGTGAAAACTATTCCTGAAGTATTTTCAATGCTGAAGTCAGCAGAGGTAGAAATCAAGAAGGAACATCAAGTGTTGATGGTCAATAACTAAGTTCAAGAAGGGCAAGGGTAAGAAGAACTTCAAGAAGGACGGCAAGGATGTTGCCGCGCCTGGTAAGCTAGTTACCGGGAAGAAGTCAAAGAATGGACCCAAGCACGAGATCGAGTGTTTTTATTGCAAAGGGAAGGGTCCTTTGAAGCGGAACTGCCCCAAATACTTAGCAGACAAGAAGGCCGGCAACACTAAAGGTATATTTGATATACATGTAATTGATGTGTACCTTACCGATTACTCGTAGTAACTCCACGGTATTTGATACGGTGCCGTTGCTCATATTTGTAACTCACTGCAGGAGCTGCGGAATAAGCGGAGGCTGGCGAAGGGCGAGGTGATGATCTTGGCGTCGGGAATGGTTCCAAGGTCGATGTGATCGCATCGACACACTACCTCTACATTTACCTACGGGATTAGTTTTAAACCTCAATAATTGTTATTTAGTGCCAAGTTTGAGCATGAACATTGTATCAGGATCTCGTTTAATACGAGATGGCTGCTCATTTAAATCCGAGAATAATGGTTGTTCTATTTATATGAGAGATATGTTTTATGGTCATGCTTCGATGGTCAATGGTTTATTCTTAATGAATCTCGAACGTGATGTTACACATATTCATAGTGTGAATACCAAAATATGTAAAGTTGATAACGATAGTCCCACATACTTGTGGCACTGCCGCCTTGGTCACATTGGTGTCAAGTGCATGAAGAAGCTCCATGCTTATGGAGTTTTAGAGTCTCTCGATTATGAATTATTTGACACATGGGAACCATGCCTCATGGGCAAAATGACCAAGACTCTGTTCTCCGGAACAATGGAGCGAGCAACCAACTTATTGGAAATCATACATACCGATGTGTGCGGTCCAATGAGCGTTGAGGCTCGCGGAGGATATCGTTATGTTCTCACTCTCAGCGATGAATTGAGTAGATATGGGTATGTCTACTTGATGAAACACAAGTCCGAGACCTTTGAAAAGTTCAAGGAATTTCAGAATGAGGTAGAGAATCAACGTGACCGAAAAATAAAGTTCTTACGATCAGATCGTGGAGGAGAATATTTAAGTCACAAATTTGGTACACACTTAAGGAAATGTGGAATCGTTTCACAACTCACGCCGCCTGGAACACTGCAGCGTAACGGTGTGTCCGAACGTCGTGTCGCACTCTATTGGATATGGTGCGATCTATGATGTCTCTTACAGATTTACCGCTATCATTTTGGGGATACGCTCTAGAGACAGCTACATTCACTTTAAATAGGGCACCGTCTAAATCCGTTGAGACGACACCGTATGAATTATGGTTTGGGAAGAAACCTAAGCTCTCGTTTCTAAAAGTTTGGGGATGCGATGCTTATGTCAAGAAACTTCAACCTTGAAAAGCTCGAACCCAAGTCGGAAAAATGCGTCTTCATAGGATACCCTAAGGAAACCATTGGGTATACCTTCTACCTTAGATCCGAAGGCAAGATCTTTGTTGCCAAGAACAGATCCTTTACGGAAAAGAGTTTCTCTCGAAAGGAGTAAGTGGGAGGAAAGTAGAAATCGATGAAGTACTACCTCTTGAACCGGAAAGTAGTGCTGCTCAGGAAAATGTTCCTGTGGTGCCTACATCGACTGGAGAGGAAATTAATGATGATGATCAAGGTACTTCGGATCAAGTTGCTCTTGAACTTCGTGGGTCCACAAGGACACGTTCCACACCAGTGGTATGGCAACCCTGTCACGGAAATCATGTTGTTAGACAACGATGAACCTTGAACTATGAAGAAGCGATGGCAGGCCCAGATTCCAACAAATGGCTTGAAGCCATGCAATCCGAGATAGGATCCATGTATGAAAACAAAGTATGGACTTTGACAGACTTGCCCGATGATCGGCGAGCGATAGAAAACAAATGGATCTTTAAGAAGAAGACGGACGTGGATGGTAATGTTACCATCTATAAAGCTCGACTTGTCGCTAAAGGTTATCGGCAAGTTCAAGGGGTTGACTACGATGAGACTTTCTCTCCCGTAGCAAAGCTCAATTCCGTCCGAATCATGTTAGCAATTGCCGCATACTATGATTATGAGATATGGCAAATGGACGTCAAAACGGCATTCCTTAACGGCTATCTTAAGGAAGAACTGTATATGATACAACCAGAAGGTTTTGTCGACCCTAAGAATGATAACAAGGTATGCAAGCTCCAGCGATCCATTTATGGGCTGGCGCAAGCATCTCGGAGTTGGAACATTCGCTTTGATGAAATGATCAAAGCGTTTGGGTTTATGCAGACCTATGGAGAAGCCCGCGTTTACAAGAAAGTGAGTGGGAGCTTTGTAGCATTTCTCATATTATATGTAGATGACATACTTTTGATGGGAAATGATATAGAACTTTTGGACAACATTAAGGCCTACTTGAATAAGAGTTTTTCAATGAAGGACCTTGGAGAAGCTGCTTATATATTAGGCATCAAGATCTATAGAGATAGATCGAGACGCCTCATAGGTCTTTCACAAAGCACATACCTTGATAAGATATTGACGAAGTTCAAAATGGATCTGTCCAAGAAAGGGTTCTTGCCTGTATTACAAGGTGTGAAATTGAGCTTAGCTCAATGTCCGACTACGGCAAAAGATATAGAAGAGATGAGTGTCATCCCCTATGCCTCAGCCATAGGGTCTATTATGTATGACATGCTGTGTACCAGACCTGATGTAAACCTTGCCGTAAGTTTGGTAAGAAGGTACCAAAGTAATCCCGACAAGGAACACTGGACAACGGTCAAGAATATCCTGAAGTACCTGAAAAGGACTAAGGACATGTTTCTTGTTTATGGAGGTGACGAAGAGCTCGTCGTAAAAGGTTACGTCGACGCTTGCTTCGACACTAAGTCACAAACCGGATACGTGTATATGTTGAATGGTGGAGCAGTAAGCTGGTGCAGCTGCAAGCAGAGCGTCGTGGCGGGATCTACATGTGAAGTGGAGTACATGGCAGCCTCGGAGGCAGCGCATGAAGCAATTTGGGTGAAGGAGTTCATCACCGACCTAGGAGTCATACCCAATGCGTCGGGGCCGATCAAACTATTCGTGACAACACTGGAGCTATTGCACTTGCCAAGGAGCCCAGGTTTCACAAGAAGACTAGGCACATCAAGCGTCGCTTCAACTCCATTCGTGAAAATGTTCAAGATGGAGACATAGAAATTTGCAAAGTGCATACGGATCTGAATGTCGCAGATCTGTTGACTAAACCTCTTCATGAAAGCAAAACATGATCAACACCGTAACTCTATGGGTGTTCGATTCATCACAATGTAACTAGATTATTGACTCTAGTGCAAGTGGGAGACTATTGGAAATATGCCCTAGAGGCAATAATAAAAGGATTATTATTATATTTCCTTGTTCGTGATAATTGTCTTTTATTCATGCTATAATTTTATTATCCGGAAATCGTAATACACGTGTGAATACATAGACTACAATATGTCCCTAGTGAGCCTCTAGTTGACTAGCTCGTTGATCAATAGATTGTCATGGTTTCCTGAATATGGACATTGGATGTCATTGATAACGGGATCACATCATTAGGAGAATGATGTGATGGACAAGACCCAATCCTAAGCATAGCATGAGATCGTGTAACTCCCGGATACCGTAGGAGTGCTTTGGGTGTACCAAACGTCACAACGTAACTGAGTGACTATAAAGGTGCACTACAGGTATCTCCGAAACTGTCTGTTGGGTTGTGAAGGATCGAGACTGGGATTTGTCACTCCGTATTACGGAGAGGTATCACTGGGCCCACTCGGTAATGCATCATCATAATGAGCTCAAAGTGACCAAGTGTTTGGTCACGGGATCATGCATTACTGATGCGAGTAAAGTGACTTGCGATAACGAGATTGAGCGAGGTATTGGGATACCGACGATCGAATCTCGGGCAAGTAACGCACCGATTGACAAAGGGAATGGTATACGGGTTGCTTGAATCCTCGACATCGTGGTTCATCCGATGAGATCATCGTGGAACATGTGGAGCCAACATGGGTATCCATATCCCGCTGTTGGTTATTGGCGGAGAGCTGTCTCGGTCATGTGCGCATGATTCCCGAACCCGTAGGGTCTACACTTAAGGTTTGGTGATGCTAGGGTTATTAGGAAGACTTGTATGTGATTACCGAATGTTGTTGAGTCCCGGATAAGATCCGGACATCACGAGGAGTTCGGAATGGTCGGAGGTAAAGAATTATATATGGGAAGTTGTCATACGGTCACCGGAATGTTTCGGGGGCATATCGGTATTGTACCGGGGCCACCGGAGGGGTTCCGGGGGTCCACCGGGAGGGGCCACCTCTTCCGGAGGACCTTATGGGCTGTATGGATAAGGGAACCAGCCCAAGTGGGCTGGGGCGCCACAACCCCCTAGGGCCCATGCGCCTAGGGTTTGGGGGAACCCTAGAGGCGCCCCTTGGCAGGGGCAAGCCCCCCTCCCCTTGGCCGCCGCCCCCCGCTAGATCTCATTTAGAGGGGGCCGGCCCCCTTCCCTCTTCCCCTATAAATAGAGGGGCGAGGGGAGGGCTGCACACACAATCCAAGGCGCAACCCCTCCCCTCCCCAACACCTCTTCTCCTCCGCGTGTGCTTGGCGAAGCCCTGCCGGAGAATTGCCACTCCATCACCACCACGCCGTCGTGCTGCTATTTGAGCCTTCTTCCTCAACCTCTCCCTCCTCCTTGCTGGATCAAGGTGCAGGAGACGTCATCCGCTCCGTACATGTGTTGAACGCGGAGGTGCTGTCCGTTCGGCACTTGGTCATCGGTGATTTGGATCACGACGAGTACGACTCCCTCAACCCCGTTCTCTTGAACGCTTCCGCTCGCGATCTACAAAGGCATGTAGATGCACTCCTATCACTCATTGCTATATGAACTCATAGATGGATCTTGGTGAAACTGTAGGAAATTTTTTATTTTCTGCAACGTTCCCCAACACTACACGCCATCAAGTATCTTCCCCTTAAGCTCAAAGGACCAGCCTAGCACTGGCTAAACAGCCTGCCATCAAATTCCATTGGCAGTTGGGAAAACCTGGAAGACACATTCCTTGATAACTTCCAGGGCACATATGTGCGACCACCAGACGCCGATGAACTGAGCCACATTACTCAACAACCCGGAGAGTCAGCCAGGAAATTCTGGACTCGGTTCCTAACTAAAAAGAACCAAATAGTCGACTGTCCGGACGCCGAAGCCCTGGCGGCTTTCAAGCATAATATCCGTGACAAGTGGCTCGCTCGACACCTCGGCCAGGAAAAAGCCAAGTCCATGGTAGCTCTCACAACACTAATGATCCGCTTTTGCGCGGGCGAGGACAGCTGGTTGGCTCGCGGCAGCACTACACCACATTCTGGCACTTCGGACGGCCATGACAATAACGGCAAGCCACGGCATAATAGACATAAGCGATGGAACAACGGCGACATCATTGAAGACACGGTAGTCAACGTCGGATTCAGCGGATCCAAGCCCGGTCAGCGAAAGAAGCCGTTCAAAAGAAATAATCAGGGACCGTCCAGTCTGGACCACATACTGGAGCGCTCTTGCCAAATTCATGGCACCCCAGACAAGCCAGCCAACCACACCAATAGTGACTACTGGATGTTCAAACAGCCGGCAAAATAAGCGCCGAAGACAAGGACAAGGGGCTGCACAATGACGATGACGAGGAGCCCCGACGTCCGAACACGGGGACGAAGAAATTTCCCCGGTGAAAATGGTCAACATGATCTACGCCCGCGCACATCCCCAAGCGGGACCGGAAGCGGGCACTACGGGCCATCGATGCGATGGAGCGGTCGCCCCAAATTCAACCCATGGTCAGCTTGTCCGATCACCTTTGATCGTCGGGATCACCCTACTAGCATCCGTCACGGCGGCTCAGCCGCATTGGTCCTAGACCCAATAATCGACGGATTCCACCTTACGCGCATCCTTATGGACGGTGGCAGCAGCCTGAACCTGCTTTATCAAGACATAGTGTGCAAAATGGGCATTGACCCTTCAAGGATCAAGGCTACCAAAACCACCTTTAAAGGTGTGATTCCTGGAGTAGAGGCCCGTTGCACGGGCTCTATAACATTGGAAGTGGTCTTCGGATCCCCGGATAACTTCCGAAGTGAAGAGTTAATCTTCGACATCGTCCCTTTCTGCAGTGGTTACCATGCATTGCTCGGACGAACCGCATTCGCTAGATTCAATGCGGTACCACACTACGCATACCTCAAGCTCAAGATGCCAGGACCACGCGGGGTCATAACAGTGAACGGAAATATGGACCACTCTCTCCGAACAGAAGAACATACTGCAACCCTTGTGGCAGAAGTACAATGCGGCCTCCTCTGACAAACCAACCCGGGCACCGTCAAGAGAGTCCGGAGCACCCCGCAACAGGATCATCAAGCACGCCAAGAGCGCGACTAGCAGTCCGGCCTCCGCTTAAGCCCCATCAAAGCAGCATTCGTGCCACGCGTACACAATTATGCACTCAAAATACCATGGGCAAAGGCGGAGGCGCAACAATGACTCAGTCAACAGTGCGGGATTACCGCCACATACCTTCATAACCCGTCCTTCTTCTTTTTCAGGACATTGCTTTAGAGCAGCCTCTTCAGAAGAGCCGGATTGCCGGACTTACATAGGAGAGAAAACCAAGGAGGCAACAGGCTTCGCGCACAGAAGGAAACACCCAGGTGGAATCTATTTGCGATCGTTATACCTGTTTTATATATCCATATGCGGCCTGCCCCCGGATAGGACATGTTAAATAGTCCTACTTATCTCCGCTTAATGCATTCATTGTAAACATACGCTTAAACGTATTTTCATCAATGGGAGATTATATATAGCGTCAGCTCATTATTCTCATTTGAACATTTTTCTTACAAATGTTTATGTGATATTGCATCCGTACACTTTGGTACGGTCCGTTTGCCAGGGGCTTCCTATGGTGCCCCGTTCTATGGCAAATAAAGTCCGAAACACTTTGCACAGTGCGGCAGCCCGAACTTATAGCACTATATGCATCAGCTCCGAATCATGTCTTGGGTCTACAGTTGGGTTAGCCCGGATCCCTTGTTTTGGTACCTTACGTTCCGTTATATCGGCTAAGGTAGCGCAAGGAGAACTACTACAATTGTGTCCCGGTTCTTACGGGCGAGCACCTCGAGAGAAAGCCGAAACGGCCGGCATGATGAGGCGAGAGCTGGTCGCTGTTCGAGAGGTCTTAAAATCCTTAAAGATTTTTTCCACTTTAGCGATGAGTCGGCCTTGTCCGATCTAGGCGTGTATAAGCGCCCCAATTCAGCCTATACGGATTCTAGGGCTTCAAGAAATTTAAAATTGTAGACTTCTATGGCTAAGTGAAAGTTATAAAGCCGCATAGTCCGATTGCCTTGTTCGCTCTTGCGCGGACACCTCCTTAAGGGACCAAACATTTGGATAAAGAGTGTCCGGTTTTCCACGAACACCCGATTACTAGTTACGTGGGGGCGGAAGCCGACAGTAGCCTACTTTCGTAATTTTATAAACAGCCACCACGAAGGTAATATTTTAAATAACAAAAGTGCTACATAGCGCAAGTAACTTCATCTTTAAATTACAAACATGACAGAAGTGAATTCATTCTAAAATGGTGTCCTTGGTACATTCATCGGCCACAAGATGAGCACCCTTCATAACGCGTCATAATACATCTCGGGGTGGCGATGCGCCTTGCCCTCTGGCGGCCCGTCCTTCACCAGCTTCTCCGCATACAGCTTGCCCCAATGCACCTTGGCACGGGCAAAGGCCCGGCGGGCACCCTCAATGCAAACAGATCGCTTGATCACTTCAAGCTGCGGACAGGCATCCACCATCCGCTTGATCAGGCCGAAGTAGCTAGTGGGCAGAAGCTCACCAGGCCACATCCGGACTATGAAATCTTTCATAGCCAGTTCGGCCGCCCTGTGGAGTTCGACCAACTGCTTCAGTTGGTCACTCATAGGCATTTGGTGTTCGGCCCCATAATACTGGGACCAGAACATCTTCTCCGTTGAGCTCCCCTCCTGGGCACGGTAGAACTCCACATCGTCTGATACGCTGCGTGGCAGATCTGCGAATGCCCCTGGAGAGCTCCGAATTCGAGTAAGTAAAAGAAACGCCTCCTCCACATGTTTGCTTTGCATAAAGAATTTCTTACCCGCTGCTATCTTTTTGGCCTCCTGGGTCTCCTGCTGTGCCTTCTCGGCTTCGGCCTTGGCGTCTTTCATACTCACAAGGGCCTTCTCAAGCTCGGCCTCTTTCACCTTTAGATCATGCTCCACAGACTCGAACTTCTTGCCGAGGTCCTGGAGCTCTTGCTGTACCTCGCCCACTCTAGCACTTTGCTTCTCGTGCTCTTTGCATTCCAAGGCCTCCTTGTCTTCGGCCTCGGATAGCGCTTTCTTCAGGGATGCTACTTCGGCGGTGGACCCTGTCACACAGTCACGATGCTTTGTCGTCAGACTAAACAATTTTACCTATCTTTACATACATATAAGAGCGGAGAATCACTCACCTTTGCTCTCTTCGAGCCGCCTCTTCGTGAGGTCGAGCTCTCCTTGCACCTGCTCCAGGTCCCGCTTTAGTTCGGCAACCTCGGCTGTGTGGGCAGCAGCGGCAAGCAACACGGCCTGCTTATTCACATAAACGCTTATTAGACTCCCGCGGATTATAATTGACCCTCCGTTTGGCTTTTCTTTCCGAACACCAGACAAAGTATCAGGGGCTACTACCTATAGGGTGGTAATTTCACACATTTTTATTACTTACCTCGATGCCCGTCCGGAGGCTTGTGCAGGCTTCGGTTAGTCCGCTTTTGGCGGACATAACCTTTGAATCACCGCACTCATAAAATGCGGTGCTCTTCATCTATGGAAGTGCCTCAAGCGCTTCCACGGACTATCCGGCGCCGTTGACGCTGACGGAAGTCCTCGGCTGCAGGCTCGCCCTCCCTAACAAGGGGCTTCCCGCCTAAGTCCGGAACAGTCGGAGGTTCCGGAGTAGTGTTCGGTCGAGAGTCCGCCTTGTTGCGGCTCTCATCGACGCGATCCGCAGGGATCTTGAACCCCGCATATCCGACATTTGGAAGTCCGCCTTGGGGCGTCTCCTGGGTCACCTCCCCTACTCGGGAACCTTGGGACAACACCTCGTGTCATCCGCAGGGCTGAGGAGTGGTGGCCGTCGAGCGAAGTTCATCTCTGGCGCTTCGAGAGACCCATCCGAAGACGACACCTCCGGATGAGCCCTGGCCGGACTGCATATATGTTCGGTGTTATTAAACAACTATGAAGTAAAATCACGGTAGTGTGCCGACACTTATGATCGCGCCAGGGGCTTCCCCCTGGGCAGCCACTCTTCATCGCTATAAGCGGCCGTGGTGGAGTAGTCTGGAAGGGACGTCTTCCTCTTCTTGGGCGTCCCAGCCTCCCCCTTCGGGGCGGCTTTCCTATTTTTCTCCTCCCCAGTGCGGGGAGGTAGAGTTTATTCTTGCTTCCCCCACCTTCGCGGGAGGAATCTGTTTCGTCGTCATCGGACGACGTGGGTATGACGGCCTTGCACCGAGGGCCTTTTTTGGCCCCCTGGTTCGCCTCCTCAGCCCCCTCATCCTTTCTCGACGGGGAGTCTTCTTCTTCCTCCTCCCCTTCGTGGGAGGAGTGTGCCTCGTTGTCTTCGGACGAGGCCCCCGGCACAACCTTACACCGAAGACCCTTTCGGGTCCCCGGGGCCTTCTAATCGGCCTTCTTCCCCGGTGCCTCGTGCGGCGCCGGGACCAGCATCTCCGTCAGGAGAGCATCAGCTGGGCTTTCTGGCAGCAGAGCCGGACAGTCAATCTGCTCCGCTGTCTCCACATAATCCTGAGCAAATATGCACAATTACTTAAGACCCCGCCATGAGTATACTGGGAAGGACTGAATCCGGTGATAGCTTGAAAACTCACCTTGCTAGGAGGCCGCGCGGTGTGGAGCCCACGGTCCTCGGATGTGGGAGGAGGTACTTCGGAGGCCTTGAACAACGCCTTCCACGCGCCTTTGTGCTTCATGCCGTAGAGCCTCTGAAGCATCGGTGTTCGGCGGGACGAACTCCCACAGATTGAATGCCCACCATTGGCAAGGCAGAATACGTCGAACGTGCATGACATTGATCACGTTGACAATCTTGATGTTCTTGTCCTTCATTCTCTAAATGCAGGTTTTGAGTCCGGTCAGCTCTGTAGGTTCGCCCCAGGACAGGCCCTTCCTCTCCCAGGAAGTGAGCCGCATGGGGGTGCCAGATCGGAACTCGGGGGCCGCTGCCTAGTTGGCGTCGCACGGCTTGGTGATGTAGAACCACCCCGATTGCCACCCTTTCACGGTTTCCGCAAAGGAGCCGTCAAGCCAGGTGATGTTAGGCATCTTGCCCACCATGGCCCCTCCGCACTCTACTTGTTGGCTGCTCATGACCTTCGGCTTCACGCAGAAGGTTTGCAGCCACAAGCCGAAGTGGGGCTTGATGCGGAGGAAGGCCTCGCATACGACGATGAACGCTGAGATGTTGAGGACAAAATTCGGGGCTAGATCATGGAAACCTAGCCCGTAGTAGAACATGAGTCCGCGGACGAAGGGATGAAGTGGAAATCCCAGTCCACGGACGAAGTGGGCGATGAACACGATCCTCTCGTGGGGTCCTGGGGTCGGAATGACCTGCCCGGCGTCCGGTAGCCGGTGCGCTATGTCTGCGGCCAAGTATCCAGCCGCCTGAAGATTTGCGATATGCTTCTCCTTGACAGTGGAAGCCACCCACTTGCCTCCTGCTCCGGACATGTTTAGCTGTGCGTAGAAGACTTGGGCTTGAGCGCTGGAGCTCGAGGGGGCAAGAGTGGGCAAAGGAGGAAGAAGGCATGGGTAAAAAATGGGGAAATCTTATCCCTTTATAGAGGCGACGAAAGCGGTGTGCCTCCCCACTTTCCCGTTGGGAATCGCTTGCTTACCAAGCGCCACGATTGATGATGTGGTGGGATTAACCGTACCCTTATTAATGAGAATCCCGTGATAAGGGGACACGATCTCTGCTTTCACAAGACGTGTCAAGTAAATCGCCTCGCAATATGCGCTGTGGCTGGTTGTGGGAAAATGGTATGAATGATGACCCGACCGTAATGACACATCGCGTTGCCTAAAAAGTTGTCATCAGATTGCATTTGTGAAATACCATTCTCTCTACGGTGGCATGTGAAGATCGTTTTGTGGATCCGGACACGGTTCAAGTGTTTGATAACTACTTTGGAGTACTCGAAGGAGGAACCCGCCCTGCAATGCCGAAGACAGGACTGCGCCGGACTCGTCGTCATTGAAGCTTGGTTCAGGGGCTACTGAGGGAGTCCTGGATTTGGGGGTATCCGGACAGCCGGACTGTATACATCGTCCGAACTATTGAAGCATGGAGATACAAGACTCAAGACTTCGGCCCGTGTTCGGATGGGACTTTCCTTGGCGTGGAAGGCAAGCTTGGCGATCCGGATATTATATTTCCTTCCTTGTAACCGACTCCATGTAAACCCTAGCCCTCTCCGGTGTCTATATAAACCGGAGAGGTTAGTCCTAGAAGGCCAATCACAATTATAATCATACCATCATAGGCAAGCTTCTAGGGTTTAGCCTCTACGATCTCGTGGTAGATCTACTCTTGTACTACCCATATCTTCAATATTAATCAAGCAGGAAGTAGGGTTTTAGCTCCATCGAGAGGGCCCGAACCCGGGTAAACATCGGTGTCCCTTGCTTCCTATTACCATCAGCCTAGACGCACAGATCAGGACCCCCTACCGGAGATCCGCCGATTTTGACACCGACAAAGATCTTTATCAGTCAAACCGCATAACAACATATGTCGTTCCCTTTGTCATCGGTATGTTACTTGCCCGAGATTAAATCATCGGTATCTCAATACCTAGTTCAATCTCGTTACCGGCAAGTCTCTTTATTCGTTCCTTAATACATCATCCCGCAACTAACTCATTAGTTACAATGCTTGCAAGGCTTATAGTGATGTGCATTATTGAGTGGGCCCAGAGATACCTCTCCGACAATCGGAGTGACAAATCCTAATCTCGAAATCGCCAACCCAACAAATACCTTGAGAGACACCAGAGAGCACCTTTATAATCACCCGATTACGTTGTGATGTTTGGTAGCACACAAAGTGTTCCTCGATAGCAGGAGTTGCATAATCTCATAGTCATGGGAACATGTATAAGTCATGAAGAAAGCAATAACAGAATACTAAATGATCAACTGGTAAGCTAACAGAATGGGTCAAGTCAATCACATCATTCTCATAATGATGTGATCTCGTTAATCAAATGACAACTCATGTCTATGGCTAGGAAACATAACCATCTTTGATCAACGAGCTAGTCAAGTAGAGGCATACTAGTGACACTCTGTTTGTCTATGTATTCACACAAGTATTATGTTTCCGGTTAATACAATTCTAGCATGAATAATAAACATTTATCATGAAATAAGGAATAAATAATAACTTTATTATTGTCTCTAGGGCATATTTCCTTCAGAGACGACAATGACGCTCCGATGGAGATCAAGGTGTCAAGCCGGTGATGATGGAAATCATGACGGTGCTTTGGAGATGGAGATCAAAGGCACAAGATGATGATGGCCATATCATGTCACATATTTTGATTGCATGTGATGTTTATATATTATGCATCTTATTTTGCTTAGTACGGCAGTTGCATTATAAGATGACCCCTCACTAAAATTTCAAGGTATAAGTGTTCTCCCTGAGTATGCACCATTGCGACAGTTCATCGTGCTGAGACACCACGTGATGATCGGGTGTGATAAGCTATACGTTCACATACAACGGTGCAAGATAGTTTTGCACGTGCAGATACTCGGGTTAAATTTGACGAGCCTAGCATGTACAGACATGGTCTGGGAACACTGGAGACCAAAAGGTCGAACGTGAATCATATAGTAGATATGATCAACATAGAGATGTTCACTGAGGGAGTCCTGGACTAGGGTGTGTCCGGATAGCCGAACTATCATCGTGGCCGGACTCCAAGACTATGAAGATACAAGATTGAAGACTTCGTCCTGTGTCCGGATGGGACTTTCCTTGGCGTGGAAGGCAAGCTTGGCGATACGGATATGTAGATCTCCTACCATTGTAACCGACTGTGTAACCCTAACCTATCCGGTGTCTATATAAACCGGAGGGTTTTAGTCCCTAGGACGAACAACAATCATACCATAGGCTAGCTTCTAGGGTTTAGCCTCCTTGATCTCGTGGTAGATCTACTCTTGTACTACCCATATCATCAATATTAATCAAGCAGAGTAGGGTATTACCTCCATCAAGAGGGCCCGAACACAGGTAAAACATCGTGTCCCTTGTCTCCTGTTACCATCCGCCTAGACGCATGCGATTCGGGACCCCCTACCGAGATCCGCGGTTTTGACACCGACATTGGTGCTTTCATTGTGAGTTCCTACGTAGCCGTCACCGATAGGCCCGATGGCTCCTTCAATCATCAACAACGATGCGGTCCAGGGTGAGACTTTTCTCCCGGAGGCGATCTTCAGATTCGGCGGCTTTACTGCTGCGGGCAATTAAGCAGCCATCTGGAGCAGATCGAAAGCTACGCCCGGCCATCAGGTCAGATTTGGAAGTTTGAACTATACGGCCGATGTCCGCGGAGACTTGACCTTCGACGGATTCGAGCCACAGCCGAGCGTGCCGCACTGTCTCGATGGGTATGATCTAGCTCTGCCGCCGAACAGTGCCCTGGAGGCCGCACCAGCATCCGACCCTTAGTCTGGAGCCGGATTCCCCGATCGAGGACGAGTGGTTGGACACCTCCTCGGGGGCTTCGATCTCTACGGCGGTTGAGCCGAACTCCATCCCTATCCTTTGCGAAGACCTTGACTCCTGGGTGCCGGACTCCTCTCCGGACTCCGAACCCTCCGCACCCTTGCCAATCGAATCCGATTGGGTGCCGGTCATGGAGTTCACTGCCGCGGACATCTTTCAGCACTCGCCCTTTGGCAACATCTTGAATTCACTAAAGTCTCTCTCTTTATCAGGAGAGCCTGGCGGACTACGGTCGGGTAGGTTGAGATCTTGACGAAGAAGAAATTCAACGCCCACCCACCACCCACTTTGTAGCCACTGTCGATGATTTAACCGACCTGCTCGACTTGACTCCGAAGACATCGACGGTATGGACGGCGATCTTATGGAGGCGACCAAGACCCAGCGCCCTGTGGCAATCGGAAGGCCACCTCGTCATACGACATATACATGGTGGACATCCCAAAAGATGGGAATGGCGATGGAACAACGGAGGATGACCCCTCCAAGAAGAAACCGAAGTGCCGACGTCAGCGGCGCCGCTCTAAATACCGCCACAGCAAAAATGGTGATTCCGGCACGGGAGATAATAACACCCTGCATAAAGGTTGAAGACAACCCCTCCAGCAGGACTTAAGCGCGGGAGGAGGAGATGCAAGTCCGCCTGACGGTCTGCGGCAGAAGAGAGGTAGAGGACGATAATTATGCGCCTCCCTCCGAAGATGAGGCAAGCCTCAACGACAGCGAATTAAATGCGTGCCTAAGGATCCCCGAACAGGAGCGTTTCAAACGCAGGCTTATGGCCACGGCAAGCAGCCTCAAGAAAAGCAGCAGACTTAGAGCTGACCAAGACCTACTAGGCAGCGGATGGACTGAAGTCCTTGCAGCCGAAGAGTATGAACTCGAACGCCCCTCCAAAAGCTAGCCCATACGCAGGCCGTTGCCTCGATCAGAGGAGGAAGCACCCACATCTCCAGCACATGATGCGGCCGACCGGCCACCCCGTGGCCGCGACAGAGAGGCCTCTAGACCCTCCATTCAAGCCGCATCCCGACGCCGCTCAAAAAGTACCAAGACACGGGAAAACGCGCCGGACTTGCGAGATATATTGGAGGATAAGGCAAAACACACAAGATCGATCTACGGATCGCGTGGGCGCCCAACGACTCGGGATGATTGCCGTCGCGCGGATCTGACAAACCCGGCGGGCGAACACGATGAGACAAAGCTCATATGAGCTACGTCGTGATATAGCCCAATACTGAGGCGCCAAGACACCCACTATGCTTCACAGATGAAGTAATGGATCATCAAATCACGAGGGCTTCAAACCCGTAAACATCGAATCATACGATGGTACCACAGATCCTGATGCGGATCGAAGACTATCTCCTCCATATCCACATGGCCCACGGTGATGATCTACATGCCATCAAATACCTCCCACTCAATCTTAAAGGACCAGCTCGGCATTGGCTCAACAGCTTGCCGCGAGAATCAATTGGTTGTTGGGAGGACACGGAAGCCGCATTCCTTGATAACTTCCATGGCACATATGTGCGACCACCGGAACCGATGACCTTAGCCATATAATTCAGCAGCGGAAGAATCGGCCAGACAATTACGGACACGGTTCCTAACAAAGAAAAATCAAATTGTTGACTGTCCGGGATGTAGAGGCCCTTGCAGCCTTCAAACATAACATCATGACGAGTGGCTTGCCCGGCACCTAGGACAGGAAAAGCCGAAATCCATGGCAGCCCTTACAACACTCATGACCTGCTTTTTGTGCGGAGAGGACAGCTGGCTAGCTTCGTAGTAACAATTTGACCAAAAACCACGGTAGTTCGGATACCAAGGACAACAATGGCAGGTCGGCGTTACAACAAGACCAAGCGCCGCATAAACGGCGACAATGATGAAGATACGGCAGTCAATGCCGGATTCAGAGGCTCTAAACCCGGTCAGAGGAAGAAGCCATTCAAAAGGAATACCTAGGGTCCGTCCAACTTGGACCAAATACTCGATCGCTTGTGCCAGATACATGCCACCCCTGAAAAACCAGCCAACCACACCAACAGGGATTGTTGGGTGTTCAAGCAAGCAGGCAAGTTAAGTGCCGAACTCAATGACAAGGGGCTGCATAGCGATGACGAGGAAGAGCCCCGGCCGTAAACAGTAGAGAGGACGAAGGGCTTTCCCACACAAGTGCGGACGGTGAACATGATATACGCAACCCACATACCCAAAAGGAGGCGAGCGTGCACTAAAGGGCCGTATATGCACGATGGAGCGGCCGCCCCAAAAGTTCAACCCATGGTCTTCTGCCCGATCACATTCGATCGAAGGACCACCCCACTAGCATCCATCACGGCGGTTTCACCGCATTGGTTCTTGACCCAATCATTGACGGATTTCACCTCACGAGTCACGATGAATGGGCGGTAGCAACTGAACACTGCTTTATCAGGATACAGTGTGCAAAATGGGCATAGACCCCTCAAGGATTAAACCTACAAAGACGACCTTTAAAGGCGTCATACCGGGTGTAGAGGCCAATTGTACAGGCTCAGTTACACTCGAAGCGGTCTTCCGAATACTAGGGGCTTCGCCGAAATTTAAAAATATAGAATTCTATGGCTAAGTGAGAGTGTTCAAGCATTATAAGTCCGGTTGCCTTGTTCGTTGCGTTGAGCGCCTCCCTAGATGGACCCAAGAATGGGAACAAGAGTGCTCAAGTTTATCCCAAACACCCCAAAGACTTTTCGTGGCATGGGGCTGAAGCCAACCACTTGCCATCTCTCAAATTTGATAAGCGGCTGCCTGAAGGTAATATTTTAAATTAACAAGCGTTGCTTAGCGCATATGAACAAGTTTTCAGCGTGCAGGATAACAAATGCGAGTCTATTCAAAAATTACATCTTTGGAGCACTCATCCGCTATCTGGCGTGCACCCTTGAGGAGGCCCTCATAGTACATTTCGGGCGTGCGATGCTCCTTGCCCTTCGGTGGCCCGTCCGTCACAAGCTTCTCCGCATCCAGCTTGCCCCTTGCACTTTAGCGGGCAAGGGCTCGACAGGCACCTTCAATCCAGACGGGCGCTTGATGACCTCAATCCATGGACATCGTCCCACCAGCCGCCGCACTAGCCCAAAGTAGCTCCCAGGCATGACTTCCAATGGCCACAACCGAACTATGAGGCCCTTCATGGCCTGTTCGGCGACCTTGTGGAGCTCGACCAGCTGCTTTAGCTGGTCGCTTAGGGGCACCGGATGTCCGGCCTCAGCATATTGAGACCAGAAACACCTTCTCCGTCGAGCTCCCCTCCTTGGCGCGAGAGAATGCGGCTGACATCGGACACACCACGGGCAGATCTGCGAACGCTCTGGAGAGCTCGAATCCGGGTAAGTAATAGGTAATTCACTTTCACATGCTTGCTTTGCATAAAGAATGCCTTACCCGCCGCTATCTTCTTTAATGATTCAATTTCTTGGAGGGCTTTTTGGGCTTTGGCCTTAGCGGCTTTGGCACTTTCAAGAGCCGAGGCAAGCTCGGACTCTCGAGTCTTCGAGCCACGCCCCAAACTCTCGTGTTTTTCCACGAGAGCCTGGAGCTCTTGCCGCACCTCCGCCACCCGCTCCTCCTGCTTCTCTCGCTCGGTGCGCTCCGCACCGCTTTGTTTTCGGCCGCGGACACTACCTCCTTCAGGGTCGTCACCTCGCTCGTGGCCCCTGCAGTACCCATGTTATTCCTGTTATTTTTTGCAACTAAATCCTTTCTATAAGGTATTTCTTTAATAAGGTATAACTTACCCTCCTTGTCCTCAAGTTGCTTCTTGGCAAGGCCGAGCTCGTTCTCGGACCGCTCGAGGCTCTGCTTCAATGCATTGACCTCCGCAGTTAGTGCGGCAGAGGTCAGCAGCGCAGCCTGCATTCCCATATTGACATACTTATGTTAGACTCCTGCGTATATCTTTTTAGATCCTTAGTCTGGCTTTTCTTTCCGAACACCGAACTAGGCATTAGGGGCTACTGTCCATGCGGTAATATTTTTACATATTCTAAACTTACCTCAAAGCCTGTTAGAAGGCTGGTACAGGCTTCGGTCAGCCCGCTCTTGGCGGACTGAACTTTCTGGATCACCACACTCATGACAATGCGGTGCTCCTCCTCGATGGAGGCGCTGTTAAGCACCTCCAGTAAGCTATCCGGTGCCTCGGTTGGGCCGGAAGACACGGCGTCTTACCCTTCCTACGAAGGACCGCTTGCGGACTCGGAACCCCTGAAGGTTCGGTATGGAGTCCGGACGAGGGTCAGCTTAGAGCCACAGGGTCTTGCTCCCCTCGAGCACAGGTCCGGGAGGTTGCCTTGCGGCGCCTCCTGCGCCACCTCCTCTTGACCAGGCCCCCCTTGGGGCACCACCTCGGCATCGTCCGCAGCGTGAGGCAAGGAGGCGACCGGAAGTGAAGTACTCTCCATTTCCGACGAACTCAGGGACCCGCTCGACAAAGCGGCGAACTCGCCCTTGGGCGGGCTGCATGATTGTTCGACATTAGATAACACTATGCAATGAAAAGGCCATGGGTATCCGGACACTTACGATCTTGCCAGGGCTTGGCCCTTGTTGGCCAATCCTCCTCGTCGTTGTCGACGTTGGTGGAGAAGTCCGGAGGAAGGGTCCTTCCCTTCTTGGACCCTCCGGCCTCCCGGTTAGGCGGCCTTCCTTTTCCTCTCCTCCCCGGGGAGAGGCTTCCTTTCCTCCTCCTCATTCTCGGGAGAAGATTACGCTTCGAATCTAACAGACACTGGCGTCGGGAGCTCCTTCGAGTTCCCGTGGCCTCCTTCTTAGCCTTCTTCTCGGCACCACATGAGGTACCGAGCCAGCAGCCCTGGCCAATCCAGGCGTCCGGCTGGTCTTCCGGCAAAGGAGCCGGATAGTTAACCTGTCCGGACGTCTTCACCGATCTGTTAAAGGTTAGGGAGTTTTAGATCCCGCATAGAGTCAAACTATGAAAAAAGAGTCCCATAAAGGGTAAAATAACTCACCTCGCTGGCTTGATGCTGCGAGCTGAATCCGCGATCTTCGGTAGCGGATGTGGGAGCCTCAGCGCCCTTAAACAACACCTTCTAGGCATCTTCGTACGTAGTGTCGAAGAGCCTTTTTAGAGTTGAGTGCTGTGCCAGATCAAACTCCCACAATTTGAAGGCCCGTTGTTGGCATGGGAGAATCCGGCGGATGAGCATCACCTGGATTACGTTGACAAGCCTGAGATTCTTGTCCACCAGGTTTCGGACGCAGGTTTTGAGTCCGGACAGCTCGTCCGAATTCCCCCACGCCAGGCCCGTCTCTTTCCATGATGAGAGCCGTGTGGGGAAGCCAGATCTGAATTTGGGGGCCGCCACCCATTTGGAGTCACGCGGCTCGGTGATGTAGAACCACCCCGATTGCCACCCCTTTATGATCTCCATAAAGGAGCCCTCGAGCCATAGGACTTTGGCCATCTTGCCAACCATGGCGCCTCCGCACTCCACTTGGCGGCCACCCACTACCTTTGGCCTGACATTGAAGATCTTCAGCCATAAGCCGAAGTGGGGCTGGATGCAGAGGAAGGCCTCGCCTGACGATGAACACCGAGATGTTGAGGATGAAATTGGGGCCGGATCGTGGAAGTCCAGGCCGTAGTAGAACATGAGCCCCGGACAAATGGGTGAAGTGGAAAACCTAGTCCGCGGAGGAAGTGGGGAGAAACACCACCCTCTCATGGGGCCCGAGGTTGGAATGAGCTGCCCAGCGTCGGCAGCGGTCTTGTGATGTTCTTTGGACAAGTATCCGACCTCCCGCAGCTTTGTGATGTGCCCCTCCGTGACGGAGGAGGCCATCCACCTGCCTCCCGCTCCGGACATAGTTGGAGAAGGTTGAGGTGGGGTGTGCGGACTTGGGTGCTGGAGCTCGAGTCTTGTGAAAATGGATGAGCAAAGGAGGAAGAAGGCGAGGGTGAAAAGGTGGATCCTTATCCCCTTATATGGACGGACGAAGTTATGCGTCCCCCACCAGCCTGGTAAAACTCGCTTATCTCCCAAGCGCCGTAATCAATGGCGCGGATGGGTTACCCATGTCCGTATTGATGGGAATCCCGGAATAAGGGGGCACGATCTCCGCTTTGATAAAACGTGCCAAGGAAACCGCCTCGCTAAACGCGCTGAGGTGGAACAGTAAAAAAACGATTCATATAAAGGCCTGGCCGTGGTGTGATGTCACGTCGCGGAATACTTCAGCAGATCTGTGCAAAAATTATTCTCTCTACGGTGGTATGTTGTAGCGACCCGACCCGAATGGATCAACTCTCTGTGCTCAGGCGTCATCCCTGGATCGAATGTCGACACCACACTGATTTGAAGGATTTATAACGGAGTAGCAATCACACTTATTACAGCGTTGTCCCAAAATAGGACTTATTACAATAAATATGGCTTAAGGCCATCTAATAACGATAACAGCGGAAGACTTGGAAGATAAGTGAGTCCATCAACTCCATCGGCATCACTGAGTATAGAACCACGACCTAAAACACCTTACTAAATGCGTCTAAAAAGTACGCAACAAGAAAGTTGCAGCCCGAAACGGGTCAGACACATGGAACATCTTTGGCAATGTAACACATAGAGAGTAATGAAGGAATAAGCCTATACTACATGCATATATGGCTGGTGGTAAGGCTCTCTGATTCTGATTTTGCATAAAGCTAGTTTTTCCCTACTGCAAAGGAATAAATTTGTTTTAACTATCATGGTGGTTGTTAAACATTGAGAATGGTTGACAGCATCCTCAATCCCAATTAAAAGTACTCATTAAAACCCAATAACATTAATTAGAGTAACATGTTGAGATTCACATGATATTCAAGTACTAGATACTCAAGATGTCCATAACCGGGACGCGACTAATCATGATTAGTTTATACACTCTGCAGAGGTTTGCGACTTTTCCCCACAAGACTCGATCGCCTCCGTTTGGTTTCTCGCACTACATGGTGTTTGAGAGACGGATGACCGAGACACAGCCTTTCAGAAGCGCTAGCACCTTACGATGGGTGGACCGGTACACCTACATCCCGTACATCTGCTAGTCCACCACTATAAGAGTTTGCACGATTTACTCAACTATGCCAGAGCCCATAATGGCTTGTGGCTGCACACGGAAGTTTCTAGTTTGAATAATCTTATGATCCCTTTGAGCCTGGGTGGCGGTCCATAGGAAGATCACATGGGTACCCCGGGATTTCCAAAAAAAAAAAAACAGACAACACTGGGTTCCCCAGGTGCCTCAATCCACCTAGATGTGTATTTAAATTGCCACCTTAAATAAACCATTAATTAACAATCTCACATCTGTCGTGGATATCACTCACCCAATCCACGTCTACTAGCATAGCATGGCATAATAAGCAACGTAGAAGTAACTCCCAAGGTTTCATAAGCAAAACAGGTAATAGGTACTACCTCAATCTACTTCCCATCCCACAATTTAATTAGATCCTTATCATGCAAGTGTTTGAGGAATAGATCTAATGCATAAAACTGGGTAGTAGAAAAAGTATGATCAAGTGTTACTTGCCTTCTTTGACGATCCATGAAACCTAGAGACTCAAGTAACAAGCGGCGCACTCCGGGTGATTTAACGCAGACAAACAACAAGCAAACAATAAGTACTCATCTAATGCACATGTAAATCTCGAATAGAAGATCTGAACAGAAAGTTCAACTTAAGAACCCTGGTTGCGAAAAGAATCGAATCAAATAAAACAACGAAAGTCAAACGTCGAAAGAAAACAACTCGGTTCTAGCAATTTGAAACTAGGTCAAATTTTACAGTAGCAAAACCTTGTTTAAGTTGATTAGTCGGAACGGCGGTTTCGAAATGAAACTCCAGGCGCTTGAATCACCTGATTTCGATAAACGAGCGAGAAGATAAACTGATTCGAAGATTGGATCTGGAATCGAGATCGGAAAATAACAGATTAAATCCGATTTAAAAGAAAAACGACGAACGGTTAAACGAACGGACGTTCGTTAACAGAAATTAACCGGCGAACGCGTTCATTAAAACGAACGGATCGGTGAACGTTCACTAATTAACTAAGCCGAAAAAAATAAACCGATCTAGGGTTTTTTTAAAAAAAAACCGAACAACAAAAGAAAAACTGGACGGTTTTTAAAACAAACTGGACCGGGGGTGACTCACTGGCTACCTCCCATGAGGTCGCCAAGGGCTCTCGGGTCTGCTGGGTCGGGTGGGCTGCTGGGCGACGCAGGCGTGGGCGTGGCGAAGGGCGGCGGCATGACTGGGCGGGTGACGGGGGTCGGCATGGGTCGAGGGGGGGGCGTGGCTTATAAGGAGGGGGGTTGCCTTGGGGGAGGGGGCGTGGCGAGGCGTGGCCGAGCCGGACTCGGTGGCGGCGGGACTCCTCCCGGCGGGGAGGCTGAGGAGGGCTGGGCGGCGGTTGGGCTGGGCCCTTGGCCCAAAGCGGGCGACGATTTTTAAAACTCTAAAAAAGCGAATTAAAATAAATCTAAACGAACTCCAATTTTAATAAAATAAATTTTCCCCAACTCCTAAAAATGAGCTCGAACAAAATGAACTTTAATCTGAGTAAATGCAAATTTTAAAATACGCATTTTTTTCCTAAAGCAAATAATCTCCGAAAAACCCAAAATTTGATTTATTTATTAAATCTTCATTTTTCCTAAATTTTTGGGAAAGTCATATTATTCCCTCTCTTATTTTTTTATCGGAAAAATATTTGAAGATAAAATACAAATAACTGATTGATCCTATTTTCAAAATTTGAGAAAAACCCAAATATGAAAATAATGAAATCTCCAACTCTCTCCGAGGGTCCTTGAGTTGCGTGAAATTTTCTAGGATCGGAAAATGCAAGAAAATATGATATGCATGATGACTTAATGTATAACATTCCAAATTGAAAATTTGGGATGTTACAAACCTACCCCCCTTAAGATGAATCTCGCCCTCGAGATTCGGGTTGGCTAGAAAATAGGTGAGGGTGATCCTTGAGCAAATATTCTTCTCTTTCCCAAGTGGCTTCATCCTCAGTGTGGTGGCTCCACTGAACCTTGCAAAACTTGATAACCTTGCTGCGAGTAACTCTGCTGGCATACTAGAGAATCTTGACTGGTCTTTCCTCATATGTCAAATCATCCTGCAACTGAATTGCTTCAAGCGGCCTTTGTATCCCTTTAACGGTACTTCCGCCATCTCGGCGTGACATTTCTTCAATCGAGAAATATGGAATACAACATGAACTCCTGACAGTCCCTCTGGCAATTCCAGTTTATAAGCAACTTCTCCCATGCGTTGCAAAATCTTATACGGTCCAACGAAACGTGGGGCTAACTTTCCTTTAACTCCAAAACGCTTAACTCCTCGAAGCGGGGATACTCTAAGATAAAATCTGTCTCCAGCTTCATATTCCATCGCCTTGCGTTTTGAATCCGCATAGCTCTTCTGTCTGGACTGGGCTACCTTGAGCCTATCGCGAATCAATTTAACCTTATGTTCAGACTCCTTAATCAAATCTGGTCCAAACAACTCGACGGTCTCCGGCTTAGTCCCATGATAACGGTGTCCTGCACCTCCTTCCGCATAAAGCCTCGAAGGTGCCATCTTCAAGCTGGTTTGGTAACTGTTGTTATAAGAAAACTCTGCATACGGCAAGTTATCATCCCAACTAGATCCATAATCTAGTGCACAAGCTCTCAAAGCATATCCTCCAAAATCTGATTGACTCTCTCACCGTCCATCGGTCTCAGGTGGAAAGCTGTACTAAGTTCCAGCCTGGTTCCCAATGTTTCGTGCAACTGATTCCAAAACTTTGAGGTAAATTGAGTTCCTCTATCTGATACGATACTCCTCGGAACTCCATGTAAACACACAATTCTGGTCATGTATATCTTTGCCAACTTAGAACTGCTATAGGTAGTCTTGACTGGAATGAAATGAGCTACCTTCGTCAAACGGTCGACTATAACCCAAATCGAGTCATAGCCCGAACGAGTCTTTGGCAAACCTGTGATAAAATCCATGCCTAGTTTATCCCACTTCCATTCGGGTATCGACAATGGTTGCAATAATCCTGCTGGCTTCTGATGTTCTGCCTTCACTCTCTGACATACATCGCAAACTGCTACATACTCTGCAATATCTTTCCTCATTCTGGTCCACCAGAAAGTATTCTTCAAATCCAAATACATCTTGGTATTTCCAGGGTGAATTGAGTAGGGTGAATCATGTGCTTCTTGCAGAATCAACTTCCTGATCTCCGGGTCATTTGGCACATACACACGGTCCTCAAACCATAGGGTATCGTGCTCATCCTCATGAAATCCCTTAGCTTTTCCTTCGCTCATTTTCTCCTTTATAGAGGCAACTTCCTTGTTCCGCCTTTTGAGCTTCTCTGATTTTGTCCATCAACGTAGACTGAATCTCCAATGCTGCCACAAAGCCTCTCGGAACTATTTCTAAACATAGCTCTCGAAGATCCTCGGCTAACTCCTTGTGTATTCCTCCCATCATTAGGGTATTGACGTGGCTCTTACGGCTCAATGCATCTGCTACAACGTTAGCCTTTCTGGGGTGATAATGCAATCTCATATCATAATCCTTAATAAGCTCCAGCCATCTGCGCTGTGGGAGATTTAATTCCTTCTGCGTGAAGATGTACTTCAAACTCTTGTGATCCGTGTACACCTCACAATGATTTCCAATGAGAAAATGTCTCTGTGTCTTCAATGCGTGCAACGGCTGCTAACTCCAAATCATGTGTGGCATAATTCAATTCATGAGGCTTAAGCTGTCGTGAAGCATACGAAACAACACTTCCTTCCTGCATAAGCATCGCTCCAAGTCCTCGGCGTGAAGCGCCGCAATACACCTCATAATCCTTGGTCCGATCCGCAAAATTAACCTTTGGTGAGGTAACCAATCTTTTCTTCAACTCCTGAAAACTTGCCTCACAATTCTCAGTCCATATGAACTTGGTATCCTTCTTCAACAATTCCGTCATAGGCTTGGCAATCCTTGAGAAATTCTCAATGAATCTTCGGTAGTATCCTGCGAGTCCAAGGAAACTCCGGATCTCTCCAACTGTTGTTGGTGCTTCCCATTTGGTTACAGTCTCAACCTTTGTGGGGTCAACTGCTATACCTTCTCCGGATATAACATGTCCAAGAAATCCAACTTCCTTTAGCCAAAACTCACATTTGCTGAACTTGGCATATAACTGATGTTCCCTTAGTTTCTCCAAAACCAATACGCAAATGTTCCTTATGTTCCTCTTCATTCTTCGAGAAAATCAAAATATCATCTATGAACACCACAACGAACTTATCCAAAAACTCCATAAATACTTTGTTCATCAGGTTCATGAAATAGGCGGTAGCGTTAGTCAGTCCAAATGACATAACGGTGTACTCATACAGATCCATATCTCGTGGTAAATGTTGTCTTAGGTATGTCCCGCTCTCGAATCTTCAATCGATGGTACCCTGATCGCAAATCGATCTTGGAAAATACTTTAGCTCCTTGCAAACGATCAAACAGATCATTTATCATTGGTAGTGGGTACTTATTCTTGATTGTTACTTCATTCAATCCACGATAATCTACAACCATCCTTAACGATCCATCCTTCTTCTCCACTGACAGTACGGGTGATCCCCAAGGCGAAGAACTTGGGCGTATAAAACCTTTATCCAATAGCTCCTTAATCTGCTTCTTGATTTCTGCCAAATCCTGTGCGGGCATCCTGTATGGTCGCTTCGATATTGGGCCTGTTCCTGGCAAAAGTTCAATCAAGAACTCAATGTCTCTATCCAGTGGCATTCCTGGCAATTCCTCAGGAAATACATCAGGGTAATCCTTTACTACTGGCACCTCTTCCCGCACCACTCCTGATAGGCAATTTACATGAGCTCTCCTCGGCTCATGCCGTGATACATACTTAATCCTTCTTCCTTCTAGTGTTGTGAGAAAAATCGTCTTACTTGCGCAATCGATGTTTCCTCCATACATCGACAGCCAATCCATACCGAGAATTACATCAAATCCTTGAGATTCCAAAATGATCAAATCCGTCGGGAACACATGCCTTCCTATACTTAATGGCACTTGAAAACATCCTTGTTCCGCCATATACTCCGCCTCTGGTGAGCTTACTAGCAAAGGGGTTTTAAGAATCCGAGTAGGTAGACTATACTTCTCTACAAATCCCCTTGATATGTATGAATGCGATGCACCGTGTCGAAAATAACTAGTGCGGTAAATGACTTAACCAAAAACTTACCGACATCGCCTCGGGCTGATCTTCAACCTCCTCCACATCAATGTGGTTCACTTGTCCCCTATTGAAAGGGTTTGGCTTCTTTCCAGAGCTTCCATTGCCACCTTGGCCTTACGGACAGTCATTTGCATAATGCCCGGCTTGGAACACTTGAAACAGTGGCATGGCTTAAGTCTTTCTTGGTTGGGGTTGACGGTAGTGCGGTTCTGTCCATTGCTTCCTCCATTCCTGCTCCCATTCTTGGTACCATTATGGTTGTGCTAATTACTTCCTCAATGGGTATGCTGAAACTGTACTCCCTGTTTAGTGGTATAACGGGGCTTCTGATGGTCTCCAGAGTTATACTTCCCCTGTCCATACTTCCTCTTGCGATTCTCAATTTGCTGCTGCTTTCCTTCAATCATGAGGGCTCGGTCTACCAACTCCTGGTAGTTATTGAAACTTGCTACCATCAACTGCATGCTTAACTCATCATTCAGTCCTTCCAGAAACTTCTCCTGCTTAGCTGCATCTGTAGCAACGTCATCTGGGGCATAATGTGCTAACTTACTAAAATCATCCACATACTGGCCAACAGTCCTTCCTCCTTGGCGTAAGTTGCGAAACTCAAACTTCTTCATGGCCATAGCTCCTGAAAACATGGGCGGCGGAAAGCTTGTTTGAAACTGATCCCATGTGACAAAGGTGTCTATGTGGTAAGTGGTTGTAAAATTTTCCCACCATGCCGCTGCGGGTCCTTCAAGTTGGTGTGCGACAAACTTCACCTTCTCTCCATCTGTACATCCTGCAATGATCAACTCCTTCCTACCTTACGAAGCCAATCATCCGCTACTATCGGCTCGGTGCTCCGGAAAATGCGGTGGATTGGTCTTAAGAAAGCGTGTCGTGATCCGCAGTGGTGGTGGTGGCGGTGGGTTGTTGTTGTTGTTGCCTTGATTCTGCACCAATGTTTGGATCAAAGTGTTACGCTGCTGGATCAATTGGGTGATCTCTGGCGGAAAAACAAATCCGGGTCGCGTCTCGGAGGCATCTGATGGGTTTAGAAAAGACGAGAAATTAAGAATAGAGTGGGGTCTAAGGAGAAACACTACCCAAATGTATATGAGCAAATTCACACAAAATCACTTCATTCAATTCAAACAAAGGCTTATAACGATCTAACTATCTCAAAAGTGCGTGTACTAATTGTTACATGGAGGAAATACTACTAATATGTGGGGTCATCTACTAATTTGAACTGGTGGAAGACTCCATGATGTCTGCTCCTGCTTCATCTTCAAAGTCGGGTTCACTTGGATCTGAGTCGGTGTCATCGATGTTGATGTAGTCGCTTGACCGACGATCGGTCTTCATTCTTGAGTGCCAATTTCTTCTTGAGTTCTTCAATCTCATACTTAAGATCGTTATTGTGTCTTGCTAATGCTACGATCTCGCCCATATAGTCCTTGCGTAGACTTTAGTTCCTCTTCAAGTTCGATGATCCTTCCTTCGCATTCTTCAACTCGAGCATATCATTGCACATCCGGTTCTCTGGCGCCGAATGTGCTGGTTTAACTCTGGATAAAAGCTGCAATGGATCTATCCTTCTTGGTGCTGACTATCTCCCATTGTTCATCTCGGCGTCCGCAAATCTGATAGATGGTGTCTTTGAGGTCTTCTTGATAAACTTCTCCAATGCGTCCCATGGTGATATGAGCTGCCATGCTCTTTCCGAGACTCTGTGTTGGTGCAATCGAAAACACTATCTATAGGCTTGGTGATTGGGGCGAATGTCCTTCCGGAACGTGAGCTTGAATCTTCCGGCGCTCCTCTTCAGCAGAGTGGCGTTGAAAGTCCCGTGAAACTTGGTAGTCCAATGTTCAGTACTTGGTGACTTCCTTCAAGTGAAATCCAAAAGGTGTGCCTTCGTCCGGTTGGGTGTACTTGATCTTCGCGTCCTTCATCCTAAAAGAGTAGAAAAGATGAGGAGTTAGAAAATGAGAAGAGAGTAGTGATCTATGGCTTTAATTTAGTGCCGTGTCCTACAGTCAGCGTGTGCTCTGATACCATCTCTATAGCGACCCGACCCGAATGGATCAAGTCTACGTGCTCAAAGCGTCATCCTCGGATCAAGAATGCCGACACCACACAAGATTTCAAGGGTTTATAACAGAGTAGCAATCACACACTTATTACAGCGTTGTCCCAAAATAGGACTTATTACAATAAATATGGCTTAAGGCCATCTAATAACGATAACAAATGAAGACTTGGAAGATAAGTGAGTCCATCAACTCCATCGGCATCACCGAGTATAGAACCACGACCTAAAACACCTTACTGTCGTCTAAAAAGTCTGCAACAAGAAAGTTGCAGCCCGAAAACGGGTCAAAGACATGGAATATGCCGCAATGTAACACATAGAGAGTAATGAAGGAATAAGCCTATACTACATGCATATATGGCTGGTGGTAAGGCTCTCTGATTCTGCTTTTGCATAAAGCTAGTTTTTCCCTACCGCAAAGGAATAAATTTGTTTTAACTATCATGGTGGTTGTTAAACATTGAGAATGGTTGATGACATCCTCAATCCCAATTAAAAGTACTCATTAAAACCCAATAACATTAATTAGAGTAACATGTTGAGATTCACATGATATTCAAGTACTAGATACTCAAGATGTCCATAACCGGGACGCGGCTAATCATGATTAGTTTATACACTCTGCAGAGGTTTGCGACTTTTCCCCACAAGACTCGATCGCCTCCGCTTGGTTTCTCGCACTACATGGTGTTTGAGAGACGGATGACCGAGACACAGCCTTTCGAAGCGCTAGCACCTTACGATGGGTGGACCGGTACACCTACATACCCTACATCCGCTAGTCCACCACTATAAGAGTTCGCGACGACTTACTCAACTATGCCAGAGCCCATAATGGCTTGTGGCTGCACACGGAAGTTTCTAGTTTGAATAATCTTATGATCCCTTTGAGCCTGGGTGGCGGTCCATAGGAAGATCACACGGTACCCGGGATTTCCAAAAAAACAGACATAACACTGGGTTCCCAGGTGCCTCAATCCACCCAGATGTGTATTTAAATTGCCACCTTAAATAAACCATTAATTAACAATCTCACATCATCATGGATATCACTCACCCAATCCACGTCTACTAGCATAGCATGGCATAATAAGCAACGAGAAGTAACTCCCAAGGTTTCATAAGCAAAACAGTAATAGGTACTACCTCAATCTACCAGCATCCCACAATTTAATTAGATCCTAATCATGCAAGTGTTTGAGGAATAGATCTAATGCATAAAACTGGGTAGTAGAAAAAGTATGATCAAGTGTTACTTGCCTTCTTGACGATCCATGAAACCTAGAGACTCAAGTAACAAGCGGCGCACTCGGTGATCTAACGCAGACAAACAACAAGCATACAATAAGTACTCATCTAATGCACAGGTAAATCTCGAATAGAAGATCTGACCAGAAAGTTCAACTTAAGAACCCTGGTTGCGAAAAAGAATCGAATCAAATAAAACAACGAAAGTCAAACGTCGAAAGAAAACAACTCGGTTCTAGCAATTTGAAACTAGGTCAAATTTTACAGTAGCAAAACCTTGTTTAAGTTGATTAGTCGGAACGGCGGTTTCGAAACGAAACTCCAGGCGCTTGAATCACCTGATTCCGATAAACGAGCGAGAAGATAAACTGATTCGAAGATTGGATCTGGAATCGAGATCGGAAAATAACGGATTAAATCCGATTTAAAAGAAAAACGACGAACGGTTAAACGAACGGACGTTCGTTAACAGTAATTAATCGGCGAACGCGTTCGTTAAAACGAACGGATCGGTGAACGTTCACTAATTAACTAAACCGAAAAAAATAAACCGATCTAGGTTTTTTTTTTAAAAACCGAACAACAAAAGAAAAACCGGACGGTTTTTTTAAAACAAAACCGGACCGGGGAGGGGTGTGACTCGGTGGCTACCTCCGGCGAGATCGCCGGCGGGGCTCCGGCTCCGGGGTCGGGTGGGCTGCGGGCGACGGGGGGGCGACAGACGGGCGACGGGGGGGCGGCGGCGGCGGGCGGCGGGCGACTCAAGGGCGGCGGGCGACGAGGGTCGGGCGCAAGACGGTCGAGGGGGGCGGCTTTATAAGGAGGGAGGGGTTGCCTTGGGGAGGGGGGGCGGCGAGGCGTGGCGAGCCGACTCGGCCGACGGCGGCGGGCAAGGGACTCCTCCCAAGCGGGGAGCTGAGGGAGGGGGGCCTCACAGGGGCCTTGGCTCAAAGGGGCGCCAAGCGATTTTTTTTTAAAAATTCTCGCAGAAAAACGAATTAAAATAAATCTAAACGAACTCCAAATTTAATAAAATAAATTTTCCCCAACTCCTAAAAATGAGTCGAACAAAACAAACTTTAATACAGGGCGAAATGCAAATTTTTAAAATACGCATTTTTTTCCTAAAGCAAATAAACTCCGAAAAACCCAAAATTTGATTTATTTATTAAATCTTCATTTTTCCTAAATTTATGGGAAAGTCATATTATTCCCTCTCTTATTTTTTTATCAGAAAAATATTTGAAGATAAAATACAAATAAATTCGACTGATCCTATTTTCAAAATTTGAGAAAAACCCAAATATGAAAATAATGAAATCTCCAACTCTCTCCGAGGGTCCTTGAGTTGCGTGAAATTTTCTAGGATCGGAAAATGCAAGAAAATATGATATGCATGATGACTTAATGTATAACATTCCAAATTGAAAATTTGGGATGTTACATATGTGGAACTTGTTTTGCAGAGCCGGACACTATCCTTGTGTTCAAAACCTTCTATGAAGTATTCGGAGGAGGAACCCACCTTGCAATGCCGAAGACAATATGCGCGCCGGACTCGTCTTCATTGAAGCCCGGTTCAGGGCTACCTTGAGGGAGTCTGGACTAGGGGGTGTCCGGATAGCGAACTATCATCGCGCCGGACTCCACGACTATTAAGATAAAAGATTGAAGACTTCGTCCCGTGTCCGGATGGGACTTTCCTTGGCGTGGAAGGCAAGCTTGGCGATATGGATATGTAGATCTCCTACCATTGTAACCGACTCTGTGTAACCCTAACCTATCCGATGTCTATATAAACCGGAGGGTTTTAGTCCGTAGGACGAACAACAATCATACCATAGGCTAGCTTTTAGGGTTTAGCCTCCTTGATCTCGTGGTAGATCTACTCTTGTACTACCCATATCATCAATATTAATCAAGCGGGAGTAGGGTATTACCTCCATCGAGAGGGCCCGAACCTGGGTAAAAACATCGTGTCCCTTGTCTCCTGTTACCATCTGCCTAGACGCACAGTTCGGGACCCCCTACCCAAGATCCGCCGGTTTTGACACCGACATTCACCATTGGAGACTACTCCATCTCACGTGATGATCGGACATGGTTTAGTTGATATGGATCACGTTATCATTTAGATGACTCGAGGGATGTCTATGTAAGTGGGAGTTCTTAAGTAATATGATTAATTGAACTTAATTTATCATGAACTTAGTCCTGATAGTTTTTGCATATCTATGTTGTAGATCAATGGTCCATGCTACCGTTCCCTTGAATTTTAATGTGTACCTAGAGAAAGCTAAGTTGAAAGATGATGGTAGAAACTACACGGACTAGGTCCGTAACTTGAGGATTATCCTCATTGCTGCACAGAAGAATTATGTCCTTGATGCACTGCTAGGTGAAAAGCCCCCTCCCGCTAATGTAGATGCTTTGAACGTCTGGCAGACGCGGTCTGATGACTACTCTATAGTTGAGTGTGCCATGCTTTATGTCTTAGAATCGGGACTTCAAAGAAGTTTTGAATGTCATGGACCATATGAGATGTTCCAGGAGTTGAAGTTAATATTTCAAGCAAATGCCCGAGTTGAGAGATATGAAGTCTCCAACAAGTTCTATAGATGCAAGATGGAGGAGAACAGTTCTGTCAGTGAACACATACTCAGAATGTCTGGGTACCATAACCACTTGACTCACCTGGGAGTTAATCTTCTGGATGATAGTGTTATTGACAGAGTTCTTCAATCACTCCACCAAGCTACAAAGGCTTCGTGATGAACTATAATATGCAAGGGATGGATAAGACAATTCCCGAGCTCTTCGCTATGCTCAAAGCTGTGAAGGTAGAAATCAAGAAAGAGCATCAAGTATTGATGGTTAACAATACCACTAGTTTCAAGAAAAAGGGCAAGGGAAAGAAGGGGAACTTCAAGAAGAATGGCAAGCAAGTTGTCACTCCCGGGAAGAAGCCCAAGTTTGGACCCAAGCATGAAACTGAGAGCTTATATTGCAAAGGGGCTGGTCACTGGAAGCGGAACTACCCCAAGTATTTGGCAGATAAGAAGGATGGCAAAGTGAACAACTGTATATTTGATATACATGTTATTGATGTGTACCATACTAATGCTCGTAGTAGCGCCTGGGTATTTGATACTAGTTCTGTTGCTCACATTTGCAACTCAAAACAGGGGCTATGGATTAAAACAAAGATTGGCTAAGGACGTGGTGATGATGCACATCGGGAATGGTTCCAAGGTCGATGTGATCGCCGTCGGCACGCTACCTCTACATCTACCTTCGGGATTAGTTTTAGACCTGAATAAGTGTTATTTGGTGCCAACGTTGAGCATGAACATTATATCTGGATCTTGTTTGATACGAGACGGATATTCATTTAAATCAGAGAATAATGGTTGTTCTATTTGTATGAGTAATATCTTTTATGGCTATGCACCCTTGAATAGTGTTCTATTTTTATTGAATCTCGATCATGGTGATACACATATTCATAATATTGATGCCAAAAGATGCAAAGTTAATAATGATAGTGCAACATATTTGTGGCACTACCGTTTAGGTCATATTGGTGTAAAGCGCATGAAGAAACTCCATGCAGATGGACTTTTGGAATCACTTGATGCTTGCTAACCATGCCTCATGGGCAAGAGGACTAAGACTCCGTTCTCTAGAACAATGGAGCGAGCCACTGACTTACTAGAAATAATACATACCGATGTATGCGGTCAGATGAGTGTTGAGGCTCGCGGCGGGTATCGTTATTTTCTGACCTTCACAGATGATTTAAGCAGATATGGGTATATCTACTTAATGAAACACAAGTCTAAAACATTTGAAAAGTTCAAAGAATTTCAGAGTGAAGTGGAAAATCATCGTAACAAGAAAATAATGTTTCTACGATCTGATCGCGGAGGCGAATATTAGAGTTACGAGTTTGGCCTTCATTTAAAACAACGTGGAATAGTTTCACAACTCACGCCACCTGAAACACCACAGCGTAATGGTGTGTCCAAACGTCGTAATCGTACTTTATTAGATATGGTGCGATCTATGATGTCTCTTACCGATTTACCACTATCATTTTGGGGTTATGTATTAGAGACAGCTACATTCACGTTAAATAGGGCACCATCTAAATCCGTTGAGACGACACCGTATGAACTGTGGTTTGACAAGAAACCTAAGCTATCGTTTCTTAAAGTTTGGGGTTGCGATGCTTATGTGAAAAAGCTTCAGCCTGATAAGCTCGAACCCGAATCGGAGAAGTGCGTCTTCATAGGATACCCAAAAGAAACTGTTGGGTACACCATCTATCATAGATCCAAAGGCAAAATCTTTGTTGCTAAGAATGTATCCTTTCTAGAGAAGGAGTTTCTCTAGAAAGAAGTGAGTGGGAGGAAAGTAGAACTTGATGAGGTAATTTTACCTTGTCTTGAATTGGAAAGTAGTTCACCACAGCAAACTGTTCCTGTGATGCCGACACCAGTTAGTGAGGAAGCTAATGATGATGATCATGAAACTTCAGATCAAGTTACTACCGAACTTCGTAGGTCAACCATAGTACGTTCCGCACCACAGTGGTACAGTAATCCTGTTCTGGAAGTCACGTTACTAGACCATGAGGAACCTATGAACTATGAGGAAGCGATGATGAGCCCAGATTTCGCAAAATGGCTTGAAGCCATGAAATCTGAGATGGGATCCATGTATGAGAACAAAGTATGGACTTTGGTTGACTTGCTCGATGATCGGCAAGCCATAGAGAATAAATGGATTTTCAAGAAGAAGACTGACGCTGATGGTAATGTTGCGAAAAGTTTTTTGACAAGTTCAAGGAGTTGACTACGATGAGACCTTCTCACCCGTAGCGATGCTTAAGTCTATCCGAATCATGTTAGCAATTGCCGCATTTTATGATTACGAAATTTGGCAAATGGACGTCAAAACTGCATTCCTTAATGGATTTCTTAAAGAAGAGTTGTATATGATGCAACCCGAAGGTTTTGTCGATCCTAAAGGTGCTAACAAAGTGTGCAAGCTCCAATGATCCATTTATGGCTGTTGCAAGCATCTTGGAGTTGGAATATACACTTTGATGAAGTGATCAAAGCATATGGTTTTATACAGACTTTTGGAGAAGCATGTATTTACAAGAAAGTGAGTGGGAGCTCTGTAGCATTTCTAACATTATATGTGGATAACATATTGTTGATTGGAAATGATATAGAATTTCTGGATAGCATAAAAGGATACTTGAATAAGAGTTTTTCAATGAAAGACCTCGGTGAAGTTTCTTATATATTGGGTACCAAGATCTATAGAGATAGATCAAGACGCTTAATTGGACTTTCACAAAGCACATACCTTGATAAAGTTTTGAAGAAGTTCAAAATGGATCAGTCAAAGAAAGGGTTCTTGCCTGTGTTACAAGGCGTGAAGTTGAGTCAGACTCAATGCCCGACCACTTCAGAAGATAGAGAGAAAATGAAATTCATTCCCTATGCCTCAGCCAGAGGTTCTATAATGTATGCAATGCTGTGTACCAGACCTGATGTGTGCCTTGCTATAAGTCTAGCAGGGAGGTACCAAAGTAATCCAGGAGTGGATCACTGGACAACGGTCAAGAATATCCTAAAGTACCTGAAAAGGACTAAAGATATGTTTCTGGTTTATGAAGGTGATAAAGATCTCGTCATAAATGGTTATGTCGATGCTAGATTTGACACTGATCTGGATGACTCTAAGTCTCAAACGAGATACATATTTATATTGAATGCAGCTGTCTGTTGGTGCAGTTCCAAGCAAAGTGTCGTGGTGGGATTTACGTGTGAAGCAGAGTACATAGCTGCTTTGGAAGCAGCAAATGAAGGAGTTTGGATGAAGGAGTTTATATCTGATCCAGGTGTAATACCAAGTGCATCGGGTCCAATGAAAATCTTTTGTGACAATACTGGAGCAATTGCCTTGGGGAAGGAATCCAGATTTCACAAGAGACCCAAATCCATAAAGAGACTCTTCAACTCCATCCGTGATCAAGTCAAGGAGGAAGAGATAGAGATTTGTAAAATACATACGGATCTGAATGTGGCAGACCCGTTGACTAAGCCTCTTCCACGAGCAAAACATGATCAGCACCAAGACTCCATGGGTGTTAGAATCATTACAATGTAATCTAGATTATTGACTCTAGTGCAAGTGGGAGACTGAAGGAAATATTCCCTAGAGGCAATAATAAAGTTGTTATTTACATTTCCTTATATCATGATAAATCTTTATTAATCATGATAGAATTGTATTAACCGAAAACTTGATACATGTGTGGATACATAGACAAAACACGGTGTCCCTAGTATGCCTCTACTAGACTAGCTCGTTAATCAAAGATGGTTAAGTTTCCTAACCATAGACATGTGTTGTCATTTGATGAACGGGGTCACATCATTAGGAGAATGATGTGACGGACAAGACCTATACGTTAGCTTAGCATAATGATCGTTAAGTTTTATTGCTATTGCTTTCTTCATGACTTATACATATTCCTTTGACTATGAGATTATGCAATTCCCGGATACCGGAGGAATACCTTGTGTGCTATCAAATGTCACAACATAACTGGGTGATTATAAAGATGCTCTACAAGTATCTCTGAAGGTATTTGTTGGGTTGGCATAGATCGAGATTAGGATTTGTCACTCAGAGTATCGGAGAGGTATCTCTGGGCCCTCTCGGTAATGCACATCGTGATAAGCCTTGCAAGCAATGTGAATAATGAGTTAGTTGCGGGATGATGCATTACGGAACGAGTAAAGAGACTTGCCGGTAACAAGATTGAACTAGGTATGAAGATACCGACGATCGAATCTCGGGCAAGTAACATACCGATGACAAAGGGAATTACGTATGTTGTCATTACGGTTTGACCGATAAATATCTTCATAGAATATGTAGGAACCAATATGAGCATCCAGGTTCCGCTGTTGGTTATTGACCGGTGAGGTGTCTCGGGTCATGTCTACATAGTTCTCGAACCCGTAGGGTCCGCATGTTTAACGTTTGATGACGATTTGTATTATGTACGTGATTTGGTGATCGAATATTGTTCAAAGTCCCAGATGAGATCACGAACACGACGAGGAGTCTCGAAATGGTCGAGAGGTAATGATTGATATATTGGATGATAGTATTCGGACACCAGAAGTGTGTTGGAATGTATCATGTACATATCGAAGTCCCGGGGGGGGGGGGGTTACCGGAACCCCCCGGGGGAAGATATGGGCCATAGGAGAGAGGCAAACCAGTCCACATAGGGGTGGCGGCCGCCCAAGGGAGGAGTCCGAATTGGTCAAGGGGAGGGGGCGGAGCCCCCCTTTCCTTTTCTCTCTCTCTCCTTCCCCCTTTCCCCCTCCGATAAAAGGAAGGGGGGCGAATCCTACTAGGAGCCCAAGTGGGACTCCTCCCACTTGGGGAGCTCCTAGGCCGGCCTCCTCCCCTCTCCCTCCTTTATATACGGGGGTGGGGGCGCCTCTTAGACACATCAATTGTTCCAAGCCGTGTGTGGCGCCCCCCTCCACAGTTTACTCCTCCGGTCATATTCACGTAGTGCTTAGGCGAAGCCCTGCGCGGATCACTTCACCATCACCGTCACCACGCCGTCATGCTGACGGAACTCTCCCTCGACACTTTGCTGGATCAAGAGTTCGAGGGACGTCATCGAGCTGAATGTGTGCAGAACTCGGAGGTGTCGTACGTTCGGTGCTTGATCAGTTGAATCGAGAAGACGTTCGACTACATCAACCGCGTTGCTAACGCTTCCGCTTTCGATCTACGAGGGTACGTGGACACACTCTCCCCTTCTCGTTGCTATGCATATCCTAGATAAATCTTCCGTGAGCGTAGGAAGTTTTTGAAATTGCATGCTACGTTCCCCAACACTCCATTGTTCCGGAGAACAGAGTTTTAGTCATCTTGCCCATGAGGCATGGTCGCAAGTATCAAATGAGTCATAATCAAGTGATTCCAAAAGTCCATCTGCATGGAGTTTCTTCATGCGCTTTACACCAATATGATCTAAACGGCAGTGCCACAAATATGTTGTACTATCATTATCAACTTTGCATCTTTTGGCATCAATATTATGAATATGCGTATCACTACATTGAGAATCAATAAACTATTCACCTTGGGTGTATGACGTCGGTGTAGTGAAAACTAGGGCTACACTAACCGCCGAGCATGGGCCACGACTGTATGCAATTACACTAAAGAGAATCCATCTTCGCCGACAAGTGCTACATCAGCAAGCAAGACTCAAGCCACCTTCCCGGCAAGGAGCATCCTGCCTGCCAGGGAGGACAGATACAAGGCAAAAAGAAGCAGCCAAGCCCGAGAATCGAAGACGGACGACCGCAAGGCTCCTTGCCGAGGTTGCCCACAAGGCTCGGCAAGGCCCCTTGCCGAAGACGCCATAAGGCCCCGGCAAGCCTCGTGCCGAGGGCGCTCCCCAGGCCCCAGCAAGACCCTTGCCGGCAAGATACGCAAGGCCGCGACAAGCCCTTGCCGAGGACATCGGTGGGGCCGCAGCCAGGCCCACACCTACCAAGACTCCACCGCTGTCCCCATGCAGCTGCCAGCTCAACCAGCTAAGCAGGCGCCCGCGTGGCGACGTGCGGTCTCTACACCAATCCAGCAAGCTCCTGCGTGGTGGCATGCAAGTCTTCCTGAAGACTCCGCCGCCGCGCTTTCAAAGAACTGACCAGAGTGGTGCTACAATGCCTCGTCAGCTCGGACGCGCGTCAAGGCCAGGTGAGGCGGCGACAGCTGGGATGAGCTTCCTTGCCGTCCCTGATAAAGCAAGAGGACGCATAAGCAGCGCATTGAATGAGCTTTTACACTGTAGATACCTTCCACCTCCTGTGTGCCATTGTGGCGACCCCTTTGACATATAAAAGGAGGCCCGAGGCATACTGTGGAAGGGGATCGAACTCCGGATCCTCGGAGGATTCGGCTCTTTGGAACCTGGTAGCACCTAGAGCTAGTTCAAGAGCTCAAGAACACTAAATACATCCACCGAAGCAGGACTAGGGTTTTACGCATCCTCGCGGCCCGAACCTGGGTAAATCCCCCTTGTGTCACCTATTGGTCCTCCTCTTCTCACGATGCCCACGGCCCGCAACCGTAGAAGGGATTCCAGTGATCCCATAGGTGTCGTTTCCCACCGACATCTTTGGCGCGCCAGGCAGGGGACGCGCGCAATTGTGATAATCAGGTCTAGCAGTCGACCTAGCTGTTCTTCATCGCCACGACTCCTGCAGAGGAGGCGACAAAGAAGGCGGCGTTGCCCGTTGGCGCAAAGGACGCCGAGGCGGCGACGAGAGAGCTAAGTCATGCTGAATTTTAAGTTTTTCTCCTTAAATATAAGGTTATTGTCCTCGACGGTTCGACCTATGTATGGAGAGCCTGTACGCAGAGGGGCCCTCCTGCGATCGGCAACGCCTTTGTTCTGTTTCGAGTCCGCTCAATAGTTCAAGCGGCCGCGTCGAGAGCGGCAAGGTAGCCTTTCGCCATCGGCAACGCTCTCGGTTCTGACTCGAGTCAAGCTCGACAGATCGAGCGGCCGCGCCAAGGGCGGTAAGGTGGTTTGCCCGAAGAAGCACACTGGCAGGCTGATGGGGATCCATCCTCAAGACGCCGCCCTGGGTTTACGCGTCGGCAAGCCTACCAAGTGACGTAGGGTAAACATACAAGGGAAGATCAAACAGGAAGATAGCATGCACTATTTATTTGCGATTTCTGCATAGACCTGTATGCCGAGGAACCTTCTTGGGGATAGTTGCGCTCCATGTTGCCCCGAGTCCGCTCGGAAACTTGTGCGGTTGCGCTAGAACCAATAAGGTAAACCTTTCCGGGAGGCGACGTTCCCGAATAGCCGCTAAGGGCCCGTTCCCTCAAGCGCTGGGCTGGATCGTGACGACCTTGAAAAGCATTCCGGCAGTATATGGAATATTTAGCGAAGTGAAAATTTACAAGTGAGTTAAGTGCAGTTCAGGATGCTAATCAACTTGTCATATTTAAACGCAGTTATGGCCCGGGGGCTGGCAACGCCCTTGGGACCAATCTTCTTGGTGTCAAGAACGACGAAGTTCTTCGCCATAAGCCTTCCCGGCGACGATCTTGCCGGAAGCCGGCGTCAAGAACGATGAAATTCTTCGCCATAAGCCTTCCCGGCAACGATCTTGCCGCGAGCCGGTGTCGAGAATGATGAAGTTCTTTGCCACAAGCCTTCACGGCAACAAGCTTGCCGGAAGCCGGCATCGAGAACGTCAAAGTTCTCTACTGAAGATAAAAGCCTTCCCGGCAACAAGCTTGCCGACAGCCGGCATCGAGAACGTCAAAGTTCTCTGCTGAAGATAAAAGCCTTCCTGGCGACGAGCTTGCGAAATCGGGCATCGAGAACGCGTCAAAGTTCTGCTGAAGATAAAAGCCTTCCCGGCAACCAGCTTGCCGGAAGCCAGTGTCGAGAACTCCGGAGTTCTCCACTGAAATTGGGCATCGAGAACGTCAAAGTTCTCTGCTAAAGATAAAAGCCTTCCTGGTGACGAGCTTGCCGAAAGCAGGCATCGAGAACGTCAAAGTTCTCTGCTGAAGATAAAAGCCTTCCTGGCGACAAGCTTGCCGGAAGCCGGCGTCAAGAACGTCAAAAGTCTCCGCGAGAAACATAGGACTTCCCGGCAACAGCCTTGCCGGGAGCAAGAAAGGAAACAAAACCACACTCTAGCATCGAGATCTATCGAGTTCTCTGCCAGAAAATTTCCATGGAACTAGGATCGGGGGCTGGCAGCTCCTTTGAGTGCAACAACAACCGTGACCCATGCCAAGCTTGGTCCCGTCTCCAGCGTCGAATTCATGAAGTTCTCACGCGGTAGGGCCGGGGGCTCTTGTCGGTGTAGTGAAAACCAGGGCTACACTAACCGCCGAGCATGGGCCACGCATCGTATGCAGTTACACTAAAGAGAATCCATCTTCGCCGACAAGTGCTACATCAGCAAGCAAGACTCAAGCCACCTTCCCGGCAAGGAGCATCATGCCCTGCCAGGGAGGACAAATACAAGGCAAAAAGAAGTAGCCAAGCCTGAGAACCAGAAGACGAGATGACCGCAAGGTTCCTTGCCGAGGTTGCCCACGAGGCCCCGGCAAGGCCCCTTGCCGAAGACGGCCGCAAGGCCCCGACAAGCCTCTTGCCGAGGGCGCTCACAAGGCCCCGGCAAGACCCTTGCCGGGAAGATACGCAGGGCCGCAACAAGCCCTTGTCGAGGACATCGGTGGGGCCGCAACCAGGCCCACACCTACCAAGACTCCACCGCCGTCCCCATGCAGCTGCCAGCTCAAATAGCCGAGCAGGCGCCCGCGTGGCGATGTGTGGTCTCTACATCGATCCAGCAAGCTCCTGCAGGTGGCATGCAAGTCTTCCTGAAGACTCCGCCACCCGTGCCAGCCCAGCAATCAGCCAACGTGTACAATGCCTCGTCAGCTCAGACGCGCGTCAAGGCCAGGCGAGGCGGCGACAGCTGGGACGAGCTTCCTTGCCGTCCCCGATAAAGCAAGAGGATGCATAAGTGGCGCATTGAATGCGTTTGTCCTGCGATGTCAGGCGATAAGCTTGTACACTGTAGATACCTTCCGCCTCCTGTGTGCCACTATGGCGACCCCTTTGACATATAAAAGGAGGCCCGAGGCGTACTGTGGAAGGGGATCGGACTCCGGATCCTCGGAGGATTCGGCTCTTTGGAACCTGGTAGCACCTAGAGCTAGTTTAAGAGCTCAAGAACACTAAATACATCCACCAAAGCAGGACTAGGGTTTTACGCATCCTCGCGGCCCGAACCTGGGTAAATCCCCCTTGTGTCACCTGTTGGTCCCGCTCTTCTCATGATCCCCGCGCCCCGCAACCGTAGAAGGGATTCCAGTGATCCCATAGGTGTCGTTTCCCACCGACATATGACCATAGAAGGTTTTATTCATGTAAACAGAACAACAATTATTCTTTGACTTGAATGAATAACCATATTGCAATAAACATGATCTAATCATATTCATGCTCAATGCAAATAACATTTATTTTAGGTTCAACACTAATCCCGAAGGTAGAGGGAGTGTGCGATGGTGATCGTATCAACCTTGGAATCACTTCCAACACACATCGTCACTTCGCCCTTAACTAGTCTCTGTTCATACTGCAACTCCTGTTTTGAGTTCCTAATCTCAGCAACTGAACCGGTATCAAACACCCAAGGGTTGCTATGAACACTAGTAAAGTACACATCAATAACATGTATATCATATATACCTTTGTTCACTTTGCCATCCTTCTTATCCTCCAAGTATTTGGGGCAGTTCCGCTTCTAGCGACCATTTCCTTTGTAGTAGAAGCACTCAGTTTTAGGCTTGGGTCTAGCTTTGGGCTTCTTCATGGGAGTGGCAACTTGCTTTCCATTCTTCTTGTCGTAGATTTAACACGGCAGATGCCCTAGTGAAAGGACTTAGGTGTGGAGCCACCGCAACTAGGTTAGTTTAAAGGGGTTGAACGGGACAAAGGACACAAGGAGTTTACCCAGGTTCGGCCCCTCTTGACGAGGTAAAACCTACTTCCTGCTTCTAGTTGTATTGCTTGATTTTTGAGTACGAAGGAGCGAATACGCTTGACCTAGTTCTCGATTGGTTGTCTCCTCCGTTAACCCGCCGCTGGGTCACCCCTTTATATACAAGTTGATGCCCGACGACTTATAGAGTCCCGGCCGACTCACACAAACGTGATCGGCTCGGTTTCTAACTAAACCTTCCTTACAGAACAAGTCATCATATGGCGGATCACACCTTCGGGCCTTGAGTCACCTCCGGGTCTTGGGCCTTCTCACCTTAAGCCGCCAACGGTGTGAACTGGCCCCTCTTGGGCGGGTCACACCTCGAAGTTATATCCCCAACATTAGGCCCCAGGTTGATTTGAACTTGTTCACATCAATCTCCACTATTTGACTTAGCAGAATTTTCCATTATCAATTCCTTACCAACCCGCTGTAACCCGCCATGACATCACATAGCAGAACCATTTGTAACCCGCCATGTCATCATGCACCTTAATTCCGCACAAGGCCCAGGATACCTCAATGGATCTTTATCTTAATGGACCTCCCGAAAATCGAGGCTCCTGCTTTGCCAGCATAATCATTTTGCCCACTTGATTCTCGCGCCTGCCAGCTTATCATTCCTTTATAAATAGGGATAGGGGGCCCTTGTCTTCACTTTTTACCCCTGCCTCTTACTCTTCATCTCCTTCCACGCGTCGCTTCCGTGACCCGAGCTCCGCCGCCGCCATCGACCTTCCTCAACAGCTCCAACCCAGGCTGCTGCATCGACCTGAATGAACCAGAGAAACGCAGCGCACAACCGCTCTCCATCTCCATCGCCAGGCATACATCCTCCTTCCATTATAAATTCATACGTCCATTTTGCATCATGTTTTCCTGCTGTTATTTATGATGTTTTTATGCATAATAATGCTTTTTGGAGTAACTCTAATGCCCTGTCTCTCATAATATGCAAAGTACACACAAAGAGGGAGAATTTCGGCAGCTGGAAATCTGGACCTGGAAAAGCTATGTCAGGCCACCTATTCTGCGAAACTCCAAATGAGCTAAAACTTTATGGGGATTTTTTATGGATAATATGAGGAATATTGGAGCCAATAAGTACCAGAGGGGCCCCACCAGGTGGGCATAACCCACCTGGGCGTGCCAGGGAGCCCAGGCGCGCCCTGGTGGGTTGTGCTCCCGTCAGCCCACCTCCGGTGCCCATATTCTGGTATATAAGTCATTTTGGCCTAGAAAAAAAATAAGGAGAGGACATCCGGGATGGAGCGCCGCCGTCTCGAGACGGAAATTTGGCAGGAGCACTTTTGCCCTTTTGTGGAGCGATTCCGCCAGGGGAACTTTCCTCCCGGAGGGGGAAATCATCGTCATCATCATCACCAACAACTCTCCCATCTTGGGGAGGGCAATCTCCATCAACATCTTCAACAGCACCATCTCAACTCAAACCCTAGTTCATCTCTTGTGTTCATTCTTTGTAACGGAACTATAGATTGCTGCTTGTGGGTGACTACTAGTGTTGATTACATCTTGTAGTTGATTACTATATGGTTTATTTGGTGGAAGATTATATGTTCATATCCATTATGCTATTTAATACCCCTGTGATCTTGAGCATGATTGTCATTTGTGAGTAGTTACTTTTGTTCTTGAGGTCACGGGAGAAATCATGTTGCAAGTACTCATGTGAACTTGATATGTGTTCGATAGTTTGATAATATGTATGTTGTGATTGCCTTAGTGGTGTCATGTGAACATCGACTACATGACACTTCACCATATTTGGGCCTAAGGGAATGCATTTTGGAGTAGTTATTATATGATGTGTTGCGAGAGTGACAGAAGCTTAAACCCTAGTTTATGCGCTATTCCGTAAGGGACCGATTGGATCCAAAAGTTTAATGCTATGGTTAGAATTTATTCTTAATACTTTTCTCGTAGTTGCGGATGCTTGCGAGGGGGTTAATCATAAGTAGGAGGTTTGTTCAAGTAAGAATAGCACCTACGCACCGGTCCACCCACATATCAAATTATCAAAGTAGCGAACACGAATCGAATCAACATGATGAAAGTGACTAGATGAAATTCCCATGTATCCTCAAGAACGCTTTGCTTATTATAAGAGACCGTTTTGGCCTGTCCTTTGCCTCAAAAGGATTGGGCTACCTTGTTGCACTTTTGTTACTACTATCATTACTTGCTTGTTACAAATTATCTTGCTATCAAACTACTCTATTACTCACAATTTCAGCACTTGCAGAGATTACCTTGCTGAAAACCACTTGTCATTTCCTTCTGCTCCTCGTTGGGTTCGACACTCTTACTTATTGAAAAGGCTACAATTGATCCCATATACTTGTGGGTCATCAAGGCTATTTTTTGGCGCCGTTGCCGGGAAGTGAAGCGCTCTTGGTAAGTGAAAATTGGTAAGGAAAACTTATTACTACGTGCTGAAATTTATTGTTACTTGTTACTATGGAAAACAATCCTTTGAGGGGTTTGTTCGGGGTATCTTCACCTCGACCAGAACCACAATTAGTCACCCCTCAACCTACTGCACCTACTAAAAATATTGAATATGAAATTCCTCCGGGTATGATATAACAACTGCTAGCTAATCCTTATGCAGGAAATGGAACAGAACATCCTGATATGCACTTGATATATGTGGAAGAAATTTGTTGATTGTTTAAGTTTGCAGGTTTACCCGGAGATGAATTTAAGAAGAAGGTTTTACCTTTATCTTTGAAGGGAAAATCATTGGCACGGTATAGGCTACGCGATGATATTGGATCTTGGAATTGGAATCGATTGAAATCGGAGTTTCACAAAAAAAATTATCCTATGCATCTAGTTCATCATGATCGGAATTACATATATAATTTTTGGCCTCGTGAAAGAGAAAGTATCGCTCTAGCTTGGGGGAGGCCTAAGTCAATGTTATTTTCATGCCCCAATCATGAGCTCTCGAGAGAAATTATTATCCAGAATTTTTATGCTCGGCCTTCTCATAATGATCAATTCATGCTTGATACTTCTTGTGCTGGTTCTTTTATGAAGAAGACTATTGAATTCTGGTGGGATCTTTTGGAAAGAATTAAATGCAACTCTGAAGATTGGGAACCCGACGAAGGTGAAGATTCAGGTATTAAGCTTAAGTATGATTGTGTTCAATCTTTTATGAGTACCGATGCTTTTCAAAAGTTTAGCACTAAGTATGGACTTGACTCTGAGATAGTAGCCTCCTTTTATAAATCATTTGCTACTCATGTTGATCTCCCTAAGGAGAAGTGGTTTAAATATCACCCACCTATTAAAGAAGAAATTAAAGAACCGGTACTAGCTAAAGAGGAAACTATTATTTATAATGTTGATCCAGTTGTTCCTACTGCTTATATTGAGAAACCACCTTTCCCTGTTAGGATAAAGGAACATGCTAAATTTTTAACTGTAGTCAACAAAAGTTATATTAGAACACCTAAACCTGATGAACAACTCAAAGTAGAACCTAGTGTTGCTATGGTTAAGGATCTTCTGGAAGAAAATATAGACGGGCATGTTATTTACTTCTGTAATGAAGCTACTAGAATTGTTGGCATGCCCGTTGTCTCAGTTAAAATAGGAGATCACTATTATCATGGTTTATGTGACATAGGTGCTAGCGTGAGTGCTATTCCCTTTACCTTATATCAAGAAATTATGAATGATATAGCACCCGCAGAGATAGAAGACATAGATGTTACTATTAAACTTGCTAATAGAGATACTATATCACCAATTGGGATTGTTAGAGATGTTGAAGTCTTGTGTGGGAATATAAAATACCATACTGATTTTCTTGTTCTTGGTTCCCCACAAGATGACTTTTGTCCCATTATCTTTGGTAGACCTTTCTTGAACACCGTTAATGCTAAAATAGATTGTGAGAAACAAACTGTCGGTGTTAGCTTTAGTGATGAGTCTCATGAGTTTAATTTTTCCAAGTTTAGTAGAAAACCTCATAAAAAAGAATTGCCTAGTAATGATGAAATAATTGGTCTTGCTTCTATTGTTGTGCCTCCTACTGATCCTCTAGAACAATATTTGCTAGACCATGAAAATGATTTACATATGCATGAAAGAAACGAAATAGATAAGATTTTCTTTGAACAACGTCCTCTGCTTAAACACAATTTGCCTATTGAAACTTTCGGAGGTTCTCCTCCACCTAAATGTGATCCCGTGTTTGAATTAAAATGATTTCCAGACACTTTGAAATATGCTTATCTTGATGAGAAGAAGATATATCCTGTTATTATTAGTGCTAACCTTTCAGAACATGCACAAGAAAGATTATTGAAAGTTCTAAGGAAGCACCGAGCTACTATTGGATATACTCTTGATGATTTAAAGGGCATTAGTCCCACTCTATGTCAGGACAAGATTAATATGGAACCTGATGCTAAACTCGTTGTTGATCACCAACGTAGGTTAAATCCGAAGAAGAAGGAAGTGGTAAGAACAGAAATATTAAAACTTCTGGAAGCAGGTATAATCTATCCTATAGCTGATAGTAGATGGGTAAGTCCTATTCATTGTGTCCCTAAGAAAGGAGGTATTACTGTTGTTCCTAATGATAAGAATGAACTTATTCCACAAAGAATTGTTACATTCTATAGAATGGTAATTGATTTTAGAAAATTAAACAAAGCAACTAGAAAAGATCATTACCCTCTGCCTTTTATTGATCAAATGCTAGAAAGATTATCGAAGCACACACAATTTTGCTTCCTTGATGGATACTCTAGTTTTTCACAAATACCTATTTATCAACCTGATCAAGAAAAGACCACTTTAACTTGTCCCTTTGAAACTTATGCTTATAGACATATGCCTTTTGGTTTATGCAATGCACGTGCTACCTTTCAAAGATGTATGACAGCTATATTCTCTGACTTTTGTGAAAAGATTGTTGAGGTTTTCATGGATGACTTCTCTGTTTATGGGAAGACTTTTGATGATTGTTTAAGCAATCTTGATCGAGTTTTGTAGAGATGCGAGCAAATGAATCTTGTCTTGAATTGGGAGAAGTGACTTTATGGTTAATGAAGGTATTGTTTTGGGCCATAAAATTTCTGGAAGAGGTATTGAAGTGGAAAAAGCTAAGGTTGATGCAATTGAGCAAATGCCATGTCCTAAAGATATCAAAGGTATTCGTAGTTTCCTAGGTCATGCTGGTTTCTATAGGAGATTTATCAAAGAGTTTTCTAAAATTCCTAGGCCCCTTACAAATCTTTTGCAAAAGGATGTTCCTTTTGTTTTTGATGATGATTGCTTAGAAGCCTTCGAAACACTCAAGAAAGCCTTAATTTCTGCACCTATTGTTCAACCACCTGATTGAAACTTGCTTTTTGAAATTATGTGTCATGCTAGTGATTATGCTGTTGGTGCTGTTCTAGGACAAAGAGTTGATAAGAAACTAAATGTTATTCATTATGCTAGTAAAACTCTAGACAGTGCTCAACGAAATTATGCTACTACTAAAAAAGAATTCCTAGCAGTGGTGTTTGCTTGTGATAAATTTAGACCTTACATTGTTGATTCAAAAGAAAATTATTCACACCGATCATGCTGCAATAAAATATCTTATGGAAAAGAAAGATGCTAAACCTAGACTTATTCGATGGGTTCTCTTGCTACAAGAATTTGATTTACATATCACTAATAGAAAAGGAGCAGAGAACCCCGTAGCTGATAACTTGTCTAGGCTTGAAAATGTGCTTGATGACCCACTACCTATTGATGATAGTTTTCTTGATGAGCAGTTAGCTGCAATAAATGTTTCTATGCTGACTATGCCAATTACATTGTTGTTAAATATTTACCACCTAGCTTTACATACCAACAAAAGAAAAAATTCTTCTATGATTTAAGAAATTACTTTTGGGACGACCCACATCTCTGTAAAGATGGAGTAGATGGTATTATTAGACGTTGTGTACCTGAGCATGAACAGGGACAAATCCTACGGAAAATGTCACTCTGAAGCTTATGGAGGACATCATGCGGGAGACAAAACTGCTCATAAGGGATTGCAGTCTGGATTTTATTGGCATACTCTCTTCAAGGATGCCTGTAAGTTCGTCTTATCTTGTGATGAATGTCAAAGAATAGGTAATATCAGTAAGCGTTAAGAAATGCCTACGAATTATTCACTTGTTGTTGAACAATTTTATGTTTGGGGATTTGATTACATGGGACCTTTTCCTTCCTCTAATGGGTATACACATATTTTGGTTGCTGTTGATTATGTCACTAAGTGGGTAGAAGCTATTCCAACTAGCAGTGCTGATCACAACACCTCTATTAAAATGCTTAAGGAAGTTATTTTCCCAAGGTTTGGAGTCCATAGATATTTAATGACTGATGTTGGTTCACACTTTATTCATGGTGATTTCCGTAAAATGCTTGCCAAGTATGATGTTAACCATAGAATTGCATCGCCTTATCATCCTCAGTCTAGTGGTCAAGTTGAACTTAGCAATAGAGAAATAAAATTAATTTAGAAAAGACTGTCAATAGGTCCTGGAAGAATTGGTCTAAGAAATTAGATGATGCACTTTGGGCTTATAGAACAGCATATAAAAATCCTATAGGTTTGTCTCCTTATAAAATGGTTTATGGAAAAGCTTGTCATTTGCCTCTTGAGTCAGAACATAAAAGCGTATTGGGCAATCAAAGAACTCAACTATGATTTCAAACTTGCCAGTGAAAAGAGGTTATTTGATAATAGCTCATTAGTTGAATGGAGAACCCAAGCTTATGAAAATGCCAAGTTATTTAAAGAAAAGATTAAAAGATGGCATGATAAAAGAATCCAAAAGTGTGAGTTCAAAGTTGGAGAATATGTTCTTTTGTACAACTCTTGTTTCAGATTCTTTGCAGGAAAACTCCTCTCCAAATGGGAAGGCCCCTATGTTATTGAGGAGGTTTTTCGGTCTGGATCTATCAAAATAAGTAATGCCGATGGTACTAACCCAAAGGTTGTTAATGGGCAGCGAATAAAACATTATATCTCAGGTGCGCCCATTAATGTTGAAAGTAATATTATCCAAACTATGACACCGGAAGAACATATAAAGGAGTCCTTCTGGAACACTCTAGAATCATGAAAAAGAGGAGGTATGTGATGGACTCCGAAAAATCCGCAAAAATATTTTTCGTCAGTTTTGGAATATATTTTTTTAGGAAAATAAGAAACAACCAGGAAGGTCACCCTGGTGGGCACAAGACATCAGGGCGCGCCTAGCAGCTAGGCGCGCCCAGGTGGGTTGCCCACCTTGAGTACCTTCCATACTCCGTTTTCCTACTGTTTGCTTGTTTCCCAAGATAAAAAATCTTTATATACCCCCCGAACCTCTTAACCACCGTATCACGGAGAAATCTTTTGTTTTCTTTTCCTTCTATTTTCGGTCAGATCTGTTAAGCCAACCATCATGTCTTCCTCCTCCTCCAACAACATGGAAGAGGATACTTGGTTGATGAAGATTGAGATGAAGAGAGAGGAGCCCGTAGAAGCCGTCAAGGGAGACAAGAGCAAGGAGGCTACCGAAGATCAAGCCCCGGTGGTCGAGCAAGCACTGCCGGCCGAGGAGGAAGAAGAAGATATCCTTAAACCTTATTATGCTCATCTTACCCCTACTGAGATTGAAGCCTTTCGGATCATTGAAACGGTTCGTGTGCAAAATAAATATGTCACTCGTGAAAATATTCTGCATCAAGAGCACATCATCTTCCTCCGGAGCGTAATCCATAGATTGGAGAATCTCTTGATCTTGAAGGAAGGAACACTGCTACTTCATCACCACCACCTTCTTCATCACCAAAAGAAAACTGAGTATCGGGTATGGGCACTCCCCTTGGCTTCTGCCAAGCTTGGGGAGGTGCCCAGGTATTGTATCACCCCACTATCTTTTGCCTTTACTTATTTTAGTTCGATCCATAGTTATCTTTTGCCTTAGATGAATAAAAGTTTAGTTCAATCCTTTCTTTTCGAGAGTTTGCTTAGTGATCTATCCTTGTAATCGTGTGCGAGATATATAATAAAGTTTAATTTGAGTTTTTGCTTTCTTTACTTTCATGTTCCAATAAAAAGAAAGGAAATAAATGAATAAGATCATATGCTAATCTTATGGTAGGTGATGACACCTGCTACCTCTTGAGCATGCGTTGGTTTTCCCTTGAAGAGGAAAGGGTGATGCAGCAAAGTAGCGTAAGTATTTCCCTCAGTTTTTGAGAACCAAGGTGTCAATACAGTAGGAGGCCACACGCAAGTCCCTCGTACCTACACAAACAAATAAGAACCTTGCAACCAACGCGATAAAGGGGTTGTCAATCCCTTCATGGCCACTTGCAAAAGTGAGATCTGATAGATATGATAAGATAATATTTTTGGTATTTTCATGATAAAGACTAAGAGTAAAGATTGCAAAGTAAAAATAGATTAGAAACTTATATGATGGAAAATAGACCCGGGGGCCATAGGTTTCACTAGTGGATTCTCTCAAGATAGCATAAGTATTACGGTGGGTGAACAAATTACTGTCGAGCAATTGATAGAAAAGTGCGTAGTTATGAGAATATCTAGGCATGATCATGTATATAGGCATCACGTCCGCGACAAGTAGACCGACTCCTGCCTGCATCTACTACTATTAATCCACACATCGATCGCTATCCAGCATGCATCTAGAGTATTAAGTTCATAAGAACAGAGTAACACATTAGGCAAGATGACATGATGTAGAGGGATAAACTCAAGCAATATGATATGAACCCCATCTTTTTATCCTCGATGGCAACAATACAATACATGTCGTTTCCCCTTACATCACTTTGGGATCGAGCACCGCATGATTGAACCCAAAGCTAAGCACTTCGCCATTGCAAGAAAGATCAATCTAGTAGGCCAAACCAAGCTGATAATTCGAAGAGACTCGCAAAGATAACCAATCATACATAAACGAATTCAGAGGAGATTCAAATATTGTTCATAGATAAACTTGATCATAAACCCACAATTCATTGGATCTCGACAAACACACCGCAAAAAAGAGTTACATCGAATAGATCTCCAAGAAGATCGAGGAGAACTTTGTATTGAGATCCAAAGAGAGAAGAAGCCATCTAGCTAATAACTATGGACCCGAAGGTCCGTGGTAAACTACTCACACATCATCGGAGAGGCTATGGTGTTGATGTAGAAGCCCTCCGTGATCGATCCCCCCTCCGGCGGAGCGCCGAAAAAGGCCCCAAGATGGGATCTCACGGGTACAGAAGGTTGCGGCGGTGGAAATAGGGTTTCGTGGTGCTCCTGGATGTTTTCGGGGTATATGGATATATATAGGAGGAAGAAGTAGGTCGGTAGAGCTACGAGGGGCCCACGAGGGTGGGGGGCGCGCCCAGGGGGGCAGGCGCGCCTCCCTGCCTCGTGGCCTCCTTGTTCGTTTCTTGACGTCCACTCCAAGTCCCCTGGATCACGTTTGTTCCAAAAATAACTCTCCCGAAGGTTTCATTCCATTTGGACTCCGTTTGATATTCCTTTTCTGCAAAACACTGAAATATGCAAAAAACAGCAATTTGCACTGGGCCTTCGGTTAATAGGTTAGTCCCAAAAATAATATAAAAGTGCTTAGTAAAGCCCATTAAACATCCAAAACAGATAATATAATAGCATGGAACAATCAAAAATTATAGATACGTTGGAGACGTATCAACACCACACAAGGAAAAGTATAAGTAGAAAAGTTTATTAGAGATTGACAAACATAGATTGGTCAATGATGCAACTCATGAAAGAATTAATAAGGGAAGAGAAGATTCACATATAAATGCACTATTTGGAAATCTTTTGTGATTGTGAGCCCCCATCAAAATATTATATGCCAAAATTGTTGACGTTGGACAAGAAAGGCAACGTAATGATTTATGTTTGTTCATATTCACAATTTCACATCGAAGTTATATTGTCATAGATCCTTTAACATGTGGTGCTTGCCCCCCATCTTTGCTAGCCAAAAACTACGCACTAAGTAGAGATACTACTCGTGCATCCAAAAACCCTTAAACCCAAATCTTATTTTTGAGAGTCCACCGTACCTACCTAAGGATTGAGTAAGATCCTTCAAGTAAGTTGTCATCCGTGCAATAAGGCAATAAAAATTGCTTCTAAAGGTGTGAGATCATTTAGTGTAAGAGAAAATTGAGCGTTGTATGAACTTGTGATGGTGAAGAATAAAAGCGACACACTGCATAATAAAGGTTTCCATCACAAGGGGCAATACAACGTGACATTCTTTTACACTAAGGGGTTGAGCATATAAAAAAAATAAGCGCATGGCAACCTCTGGTTCCCTCTGCGAAGGGCATATCTTTTACTTTTATGCAAGAGTCAAGTTTCTTCTCTCTATTCCGTTTTATTTTTCTCCTTTGGCAAGCATCATGTGGTGAGGAAAGATCTAGGCACATATGTCGAGTTGAATATGGGTAGCATGAGTTATTATTGTTGACATCACCCTTGAGGTGAATACATTGGGAGGCAAACTATAAGCCCCTATGATTCTATGTGTCCGGTTGAAACGTTTTGCTCATGTGTATGCGGTGAGTGTTAGCAATCATAGAAGACTATATGATGGTTGAGTATATGGACTTGCCTAAAGGCTCCGATAGGTGACCCTTCCTGAAAATATGATGAGTTGTAGTTGCAAAGTTGACTGAGAACATAGTTTGTTGGTTTCCAATAGAGTTTATGCTTTATACTTCGACAGTGTGATGAATTGTTACTTATTCATGAGAAGTCTATGATAAAAGTTCTATGATAAAAGCTTTATATTAAAGTTTGTTGCTGTTATAATAATTCACATGATGCTTCTATGTCCATATTTTGTTTTTATCGACACCTCTCTCTCTAAGAATGTGGACATGTTTTTCGATTTTGGTTTTCGCTTGAGGACAAGAAAGGTCTAAGCTTGGGGGAGTTGATACGTCCATTTTGCATCATGTTTTCCTACTGTTATTTATGATGTTTTTATGCATAATAATGCCTTTTGGTGTAATTCTAATGCCTTTTCTATCATAATATGCAAGGTACACACAAAGAGGGAGAATTCCGGAAGCTGGAAATCTGGACCTGGAAAAGCTATGTTAGGCCACCTATTCTGCACAGCTCCAAATGAGCTGAAACTTTGCAGGGATTTTTTATGGAATATATGAGGAATATTGGAGCCAATAAGTACCAGAGGGGGCCCACCAGGTGGGCACAACCAACCTGGGCGTGCCAGGGAGCCCAGGCGCACCCTGGTGGGTTGTGCTCTCCTTGGCCCACCTCCGGTGCCCATCTTCTGGTATATAAGTCATACTGACCTAGAAAAAATAAGGAGAGGACTTTTGGGATGAAGCACCGCCGTCTCGAGGCGGAACTTGGGCAGGAGCACTTTTGCCCTTCGGCGGAGCGATTCCGCCGGGGAATCTTCCCTCCTGGAGGGGGAAATCATTGTCATCATCATCACCAACAACTCTCCCATCTTGGGGAGTGTTGGGGATATAACTATTTGTGTAAGCCGCCCAGGAGGGGCCGGGTTACGCAAAGGTGATTCATCATATGAAGCCCAAGATCAAGCGTGAAGATGGCGGTTCAATAAAGGGTCCAAAGCCCGCAGGCGACTTAAGGCCCGTAGTGATAAACCGCCGTAATGGCATGACTTGTATTATAAGGTAGGATTAACTAGTCACCGAGCTGGACACTGTTTATGAGCCGGCCGGGACTCTGTAGGCCGCAGGGCGTCAACCCGTGTATATAAGGGGACGACCCGCTGGCGGCTTAGGGCAAGTAACATCTAATAGAGAACCGGGCATAGCGTATTTCGCTCCCTGGTCATCGAAACCCTACCAATACCAATCCAACTAGACATAGGCTTTACCTTCAGCGTAAGGGGACGAACTAGTATAAAACCTCTCTCGTGTCCCTTGTCCCGTTAACCCCTTTAAGCTTCCTAGTTGCGATGGCTCCACGACTATGTCCTTGCAAGAGGACATCTGCAGTGACAATTCCACGACAGTTGGCGCCCACCGTGGGGCCAGCGCACGGTGGATTTGAGTTCTTGAAGGGAAACTTCGAAGGGCTCAAGGGATACGCTGTGGGCCGGATGACCAAGAGTCGTCGCGGCAAGATCTACATCAACAACGAAGGCTGGGGCCCCGACGCCGGCTCAATTGAGTACGGGTATCGGGTTCCCTTCGGCGGGATCCACGTCTTCATCGGCCGGATCGGTGAGCTGGGCCCTGAGCCGGACAACTGCACCGACCTCGTCGAGACGGCTCAGCGTGCGAGACCCGCCCGTTCTCAACCCGTCGTAAAGCGTGCCCTCATGGGTTGCATCCACGGAGGAGAACTTTCCGAAGGATCTGTGGACGGCGGTGAGACAGCCGTCCACTCCGATGGTGATTCATCCACTGGTGAGACGGATTCATTGTATCAATTGCAAGACGGTAGGCTTGGGGGCTGTTCCGATGGCAGCAGTATTCCGGACCCCTTTGAGCCGCCAAGCTGGGTAGGGGTCTTCATGGCTGGTACTCAACCCGGCCAAAACTCTACTCTGGCAGCAATAACATCCGGGTCGAGGCGGCGGGCGGGGAGGCCCTGTGCGTCCGCCGGCTCAGGTGCTGCTTGATCTCATGGATAAGCTGACGGCCATGTTAACCGCCACAGTTATTCCTGCAAGTCAAGATGAGCATGATGCAGAGGAGGGCAATATCCATCATCATCTTCAACAGTACCATGTCATCTCAAACCCTAGTTCATCTGTTGTGTTCAATCTTTGTACCTGAACTATAGATTGCTGCTTGTGGGTGACTAGTAGTGTTGATTACATCTTGTAATTGATTACTATATGGTTTATTTGGTGGAAGATTATATGTTCAGATCCATTATGCTAGTTAATACCCCTGTGATCTTGAGCATGATTATCATTTATGAGTAGTTACTTATGTTCTTGAGGTGACGGGAGAAATCATGTTGCAAGTAATCATGTGAACTTGATATGTGTTCGATATTTTGATAGTATGTATGTTTTGATTCCCTTAGTGGTGTCACGCGAACGTAGACTACATGACACTTCACCATATTTGAGCCTAAGGGAATGCATTGTGGAGTAGTTATTAGATGATGGGGTGCGAGAGTGACAGAAGCTTAAAACCTAGATTATGCGCTATTCCGTAAGGGACCGATTGGATCCAAAAGTTTAATGCTATGGTTAGAATGTATTCTTAATACTTTTCTCGTAGTTGCGGATGCTTGCGAGGGGGTTAATCATAAGTAGGGGATTTTTTCAAGTAAGAATAACACCTAAGCACCGGTCCACCCACATATCAAATTATCAAAGTAGCGAACACGAATCAAATCAACAAGATGAAAGTGACTAGATGAAATTCCCGTGTACCCTCAAGAACGCTTTGCTTATTATAGGAGACCATTTTGGCCTGTCCTTTGCCTCAAAAGGATTGGGCTACCTTGATGCACTTTTGTTACTACTATTACTTGCTTGTTACAAATTATCTTGCTATCAAACTACTTGTCGATGTCAAAACCGGCGGATCTCGGGTAGGGGGTCCCGATCTGTGCGTCTTAGGCCGATGGTAACAGGAAGCAAGGGACACAATGTTTACCCAGGTTCGGGCCCTCTCGATGGAGGTAAAACCCTACTTCCTGCTTGATTAATATTGAAGATATGAGTAGTACAAGAGTAGATCTACCACGAGATCGTAGAGGCTAAACCCTAGGAGCTAGCCTATGATGGTTATGATTGTAATTGTGACCGGCCTTCTAAGGACCAACGTCTCCGGTTTATATAGACACCGGAGAGGGCTAGGGTTTACATGGAGTCGGTTACAAGGAAGGAAATATAATATCCGGATCGCCAAGCTTGCCTTCCACGCAAAGTCTTGAGTCTTGAGTCTTGAGTCTTGTATCTTCATGCTTTAATAGTCCGGACGATGTATATAGTCCGGCTGTCTGGATACCCCCTAATCCAGGACTCCCTCAGTAGCCCCTGAACCAGGCTTCAATGACGATGAGTCCGGCGCGCAATCTTGTCTTCGGCATTGCAAGGCGGGTTCCTTCTCCGAATACTCCAAAGTACCTGTTACGACGAATAGTGTCTGGCTTCCCATCAATGTTGTGCTCCTCGGCTTCAGTGCCTCAATAACGACTATCCCCACGTGTCGAGCAAATGTGAGGAGCCGAGGCATTTTTGCATTTTCCACCCTCAATCCTTCGAGCTGACCGTCTATTTGAAGAGACGGGGATTCTCAGATCCAAACCTCACTCTCACCCCTCGAGCAAGCATCCAACAGAGCACTCCAGAAAAAAACAGTCCAACATGGCCGGTCATCGCAGCTCTTCTGCTCGCTCTCCTCGCTCCAGGCCGGGGGATTGGGAAGAGTGTTCAGTTCCCCATAGCCGTTTGATAGAGTTACAAACCCAAGGGTTTCTTCCACCGGCGTTCATGGTCCCCGTCCGAGCCGGAATAGCCACTTATAACGGAGGGGAATAGGTGGAGGAATCTCCTAATCCATCTCCAGAGGAGCGAATATGCCTCATCCCGCATCTGCTAAGGGGCGTCGGGTTTCCCATCCATCCATTCCTTCCCGGGCTCCTAGAGTTCTATGGTCTCCAGTTGCACAACCTTACCCCTGCCTCCGTACTACACATAGCAGGGTACGTTGCCCTCTGCGAGCTATTTTTAGGCTGCGAGCCTCACTTCGGGTTATGGAAGAAGCTGTTCTGCCTTGTCCCCCGCAACCAGGGAGAATCCCTATGCCAAGTGGGCGGGGCCAAAGTATGGTGCATTGTCGAGACCGGATACTTATCCGGCATTCCCAAAAAGGCACCCGAGAACTGGCCTTCGGAGTGGTTTTATATTGATGACGTTCCCCTTCCGGATCCAGTCCGGACAGGTCTCCCCGAAGTTCGGACGCCCCACCGAGGGCACGTCTAAGCCGGCGCCCCGAGGCCCCCAAGAGGAGGATACCAGGAAATACACTTCCTGATGAGCAGGATAAAGTTGCTGGCCAAGTCCGAACTGACGATAGTCGAGGTTATGGCAATATGCATAATACGGGGGGTGCAACCGCTTCAATATCGGGGGAAGCCCATGTGGCGCTTCAACGGGGAAGATGATGCCACCCGATGTGGTCGTAAGGGTCCGGACTCCACCACCGCTCTGGCAAGGATATTGTTCGATTTATACAAAGGAGAAGAGGAGGAATTCCTTCACATTAAACCGCGGGATGGATTCTCCATGTACAACCCTCCAAACTGGGTAAGTTGTTATTCCTTTCCCTACTTCACTTATCGCGGTGTTCTTCGCTAAGATTATCTGCTTCGATATTTCCGAGCAGGAACTAAGGAGGGCCGTAGAAGGAATCTCCAGCCCCTCCCCGCAGCCAGAGGACCCCGGAAGGGCCCTAGATCCAGGACTCGAAGAAGATCCGAATATTACCGTGGAGCTTGTCAACGGGATATTTTATCAAGCAAGCTGTGATGGCGCCTCAGTGGCCATTATTGCCGACTATCAGGGACTGCTACCTGCGTCGCTTTTAAGCCAAACGGAAAAACCCTATCCTCCGAAGAGGGCTCCCTTCAGATGTCATGCCTTACCCTTGAAGTGTCGTGTTCTTTGCAGAGACGACGGTCAGAGCGCGGGGCCGAGCCCTAGGGAATCGTCGACCACGTGCGTCCGGATCGGCGGGCTTAAGAGGAAGTGCGGTAAGGGTCGACACGCCGCTGCAGAGGTAAGGCAAAAACCTGTCCTGCGATCATGGTATTTGAAGTATAACAGCGCCCACTATGTCCTTGCAGGAAGAGGAGTAGCCAGACTATATCCGGGGATTCCGCCAATCATACCTCCACCAGCCGGATTCCAGAACCGGCTTCGAGAGCGGAGGCGGACACGGGGCCGATGCCGCACAGTTCTCCGACAGAGGATGCGGATATGATTTCGGCCACGAACTCCGAAGTAGAGAGCGCCATGAATCACCGGCGCCGCCGGGCCGTGCTTCGGAACAACATCTTTTTTGAAGAGGCATTTAATGCCTTCAATTCGGGGGACGCATACATCCGAGCTGCTCAAGGCGGGCTTGCCCGAGCGACGGACCAGTATACCAAAGATATACGGGTAAGAAATTTTGATAAGCATGTATAGCAGTAGCCCTTGAGACTTGAAATGGTTGGAACAACTATTTTAAGGATCAGTTTATGCACATGTCCTTGTAGATAAGAATGAACAATTGGCTCGGGAGCTGGAGGAATGCAAGGCCCAGCTGAGGGACACAGTTGCCAAGTTAGAGGAATCCCAGAAGGCCTCATCTGGTAACATTTGTCTCAGTTGTACTAAGATGTACCAGTTAATAAATGGCTGGTATGACGAGTCTAACAGAGGATTCTGCAGACAATCCCGGGGTGAATCCGGAGGGCGTAAAATATGACGACTCGCATCTCAAAAGGCAGCTAAAGGCCGGCGAACGCATTCTTACGCAAGTTAGGCAGGAGAAGAATAATCTTCAAGATGCCAATGTCTGGCTCGACGTGGAATTAAAAGACGTCCGCGCTCAGCTGGCGGACTCCGTGAAGGAGAACAAAAGGCTTTGACACGGAATTTACGTTAAGTGCCTAGATGACTATATTACAGTTCGGCGAGGAAGTATATTGAAAGAACTTTGCTTGTAGGAATGTTAACGGGTCGCCCCGAGGAGGAAATGCCCTCATCTGCAGGCGATTTACTACAATACCTCTCACAATTGCACGAGCGAGCTCGGCAGGTGATGCATGGCGTTGCTCAGGCCTTGTGGCCATCAAGCTTCCTGCCAAATGGCATGGGGGAGCTTTTGGATATGCTTCAAGGAGCCCGGCGGCGCTTCCGATTGTGGAAGATGTCTGCCTGCTAGCAAGGTGCAAGAGAAGCCTGGGCTATGGTGAAGACACGCTACACCAAGCTGGACCCGAACCATATGGCCGAAGTCGGACCGGCAGGGCCAGATGGGTAAGAAATTCCCGTGAGTCTGGTATATGACCAGGTGGCGTTAGCCGCCAAGTATTCTCAACATGATTGTAAGCTAGATAGCCTGTTGGATGGTATAGAGGAGGAATATAGTCAGTCTAAGTGGTATGTAATTCAATGGACATAAATAGTCCCTAGCGGATTAAAATCATTTGTCATGGCGGACCTTTTCGCTTCAGCCCCGGATCCTATAGTCCGGGTGTGTCCGAATACCCGCCGATTATCTGAGAACCGGGGTATGCGTGGAGACCAGGCGTAGGGGTCATAAGTGCTTGAACAGACAAGTACCCAACTAGTTATGTTATATTACATGGATAGTAAGAAACATCTTCCAGGGAGAATAGTTCCGTTAGGGGTTCCTTTCCCTGGGTACACATGTGACGATGCACATGTCCAAACTGCAAGCAAGGGCGCAGGATACAAGACTTCTAGGGATTTACGTTTTAATAAACGAATACATCTTTTGTTCATCGACCGAATATTCTCTTAAGGAAGCTAGCTTCCGGCTTCACCCAGTCTGAGGTACACATCCGGCTGAACCGGCAGTAACAATCGCAGAGGTGCTCCCCTTATGCCCTAGCCGAATTAACGGGAACGTAGGGCATAAACACAAGAGCCAGGAAACCCATCTTGGCCACATCTTAAGTCATATCGGTGCATATAATGGTGAAGAAAAGGCACATATGAAAAAAGAAACACATATGTGATGGGCGAAAAGCCATTTGAGTAATTATTTTTAGCTTCCGTATAGGAAGCCCCCAGGTATTGCTTACACACAGAGTGCGGCCGGAGTGATCCGTAAGTCCGTACTGTATTAAATACTTTGTGTGAAGAAGAAGAAAGGTCGAGAAAGGAAAAGGGATGGAGCATAAATAAAAGGGAGGGAGTAAGGAGACGAACATTGAGTTCGGCGTTAGGCGTGGAATCTCCGAAGTCTGGCCGCGTTCCGTGGGTTCGGCTCGAGTCTGTTATCGGATGCGTTACGTAAGCGGTACGCTCCTCCGGTGAGAAATTTGTCAATGACGAAGGGACCTTCCCACTTGGGTTTGAGCTTGTCCTTCTTCTTCTCCGGTAGGCGTAGAACGAGCTCGCCAATAAATTAAGTTTTGGCCCGCACTTCTCTGCTTTGATATCGTCCAGCCTGCTGTTGATAGAATGCGAAGCGGGCTTTTGTGACGTTGCGCTCCTCCTCCAGGGCATCCAAGTTATCCTGCCGATCTAACTCGGCTTCCTTCTCTTCGTACATGCGTACGCACGGCGAATCATGTATTATGTCGCAGGGTAGTACTGCTTTCGCGCCGTAAACCATAAAAAATGGCGTATATCCGGTGGTGCGATTCGGCGTGGTCCACAATCCCCAGAGTACGGAGTCGAGCTCCTCGACCCAGTGCGTATCCGACTCTGTCAAGGATCACACTAGTCTGGGTTTGATGCTGCTCATGATGAGACCATTTGCCCGTTCGACCTGGCCGTTTGTTTGGGGATGGTAGATAGAAGCGTAGTCGAGCTCAATGCGCATTTTGCCGCACCAAGTTTTCACTTCATCGGCTGTGAAATTGGAGCCATTATCGATGATGATGTTGTGGGGACGCCAGATCGATTGTCACGACCCGGATATGAAGTCTATTACTGGTCCGGATTCGGCCGTTTTGACTGGTTTTGCTTCTATCCATTTGGTGAACTTGTCCACCATGACCAATAAGTATTTTTTTCTTATGGCTTCCCCCTTTGAGAGGTCCGACCATATCCAGCCCCCAGTCCACGAAGGGCTAAGTTATGGGGATTGTTTGGAGAGCGGTAGGTGGCATATGACTCTGATTGGCGAAGAGCTGGCAACCGACGCAATGTTGGACAAGGTCCTGTGCGTCTGCTCGGGCCGTCGGCCAATAGAAGCCTGTACGGAAGGCCTTGCTGACTAGTGCTCGAGCCACGGCGTGGTGCCCGCCCAGTCCGGCATGGATTTCAGCCAAGAGCTGCCGCCCTTCCTCTTTGGAGATGCATCTTTGGAGCACTCCGGTAGCACTTTTCTTGTAGAGCTCCCCTTCGTGGACTTTGTAAGCTTTAGAACGCCGAACGATGCAGCGTGCTTCATTTTGGTCTTCGGGGAGCTCCTGCCTATTTAGGTAGGCCAAGAAAGGCTCAGTCCACGGGGCGATTACGGCCATGATTTCGTGGGCCGAAGATGTTATTTCGGTGGCAGAGCCTCCGATTATGTCTGATGGTTTGGAATCTGGGGGTGTGTTCGGATCCGTGCTAGTATTGCCGGACTCCCCTTCCCATAATACGGATGGCTTGAACAACCTTTCTAGGAATATGTTACGTGGGACAGGGTCGCGTTTAGCACCGATGCGGGCGAGGACGTCCACCGCTTGATTGTTTTCTCGAGCCACATGGTGGAATTCGAGCCCCTCGAACCAAGCTGACATTTTGAGGACGGCATTACGGTAGGCCGCCATTTTCGGATCCTTGGCATCAAAGTCTCTGTTTATTTGTGATATTGCGAGGTTCGAATCCCCATGCACTTCTAGGCGTTGGATGTCCATAGAGGCTGCCATCCGAAGACCGTGCAACAGAGCCTCATATTCGGCTGCATTTTTGGAGTCTGTGTATAATATTTGGAGGACGTACTGGACCGTGTCTCCGGTGTTAGACGTCAGGACTACACCTGCTCCCAATCCGGCCAGCATTTTAGAGCCGTCGAAGTGCATGATCCAGTTGGAGTACGCGCCATACTCTTTAGGGAGTTCGGCTTCTGTCCATCCGGCGACAAAGTCAGCCAGTACTTGTGACTTGATGGCCCGCCAAGGTTTGTATGTTATGTCGAACGGAAGGAGCTCGATAGCCCATTTAGCAATCCAGCCCATAGCGTCGTGGTTATTTATTACGTCATTGAGTGGTACTTCGGAGGCCACCGTAATCGAACACTCTTGAAAGTAGTGTCGCAGCTTCCGGGATGACATGAAGACTGCGTATGCTATTTTTTGATAGTGTGGGTATCGGGATTTGCATGGAGTGAGGACTGTGGATACGTAATAAAGCGGCTTATGGAGCGGGAATTTGTATCCGTCGACCTCTCGTTCGACGACGAGCACTGCGCTTACAACTTGATGTGTTGCAGCTATGTACAACAGCATAGGTTCGCCAATATTTGGCGCTGTTAGGACTGGATTATTGGCCAATAAGGTCTTTATTTCATCTAGTCCGGACGCGGCTGCATTCGTCCACACGAAGTGTTCGGTGCGCCGGAGAAGGCGGTAAAGAGGTAATGCCTTTTGTCCTAACCTGGAGATAAAGCGGCTCAAAGCAGCCACGCATCCAGCCAGTTTCTGGATGTGCTTGAGGTCTGTTGGTATAGCCAACTGCGATAGAGCTCGGAATTTTGCTGGATTCGCTTCAATTCCTCTATTGGAAACAATGAAGCCCAGCAGTTTCCCAGAGGGGACGCCGAAAACGCATTTTTCCGGATTCATCTTGATGTCGTATGTCGGAGGTTATCGAATGTAAGCCTCAAGTCATCTATTAGGGTTTCGACGTGTCTTGTTTTTATGACCACGTCGTCTACGTATGCCTCCACTGTTTTGCCGATTTGCTTTTCCAGGCATGTTTGAATCATGCGTTGATAGGTTGCGCCGGCGTTCTTAAGCCCAAAAGGCATAGTGTTGAAGCAAAAAGGGCCATATGGCGTTATGAAAGCTGTTGCAGCTTGGTCGGACTCTGCCATCTTATTTGATGGTATCCAGAGTATGCGTCGAGGAAACACAGCGAGTCGTGTCCTGCTGTGGCATCGATGATTTGATCGATGTGAGGGAGGGGAAAGGGATCCTTGGGGCAAGCCTTGTTGAGGTCTTTAAAGTCGCCACATAGGCGCCAGGATTTGTCCTTCTTTGGTACCATAACCAGATTTGCCAGCCAATCCGGATGCTTGATATCTCTGATGAATCCGGCTTCGAGTAGTTTGGCTAGCTCTTCCCCCATGGCTTGCCGTTTGGGCTCCGAAAACCGCCTTAGAGTCTGTTTGACCGGTTTGTATCCTTTTAGAATATTGAGGCTGTGTTCGGCCAATTTGCGTGGGATGCCCGGCATGTCCGATGGGTGCCAGGCGAAAATGTCCCAATTCTCGCGTAAGAAGTCTCGCAGTGCGGCGTCCATTGCGGGGCTCAACTGTGTCCCGATGGAAGCTGTCTTAGTCGGGTCCGTTGGATGGACTTGGAATTTGACTATCTCGTCAGCAGGTTTAAATGAGGTGGACTTGGGTCGCTTGTCGAGTATCACGTCGTCCCTGTCCACGGTGGCCCGCAGCGTTGTTAATTCTTCGGCTGCTAGGGCTTCAAATAATGCTTCATGGGCTAGTGCTGCGGTTTTGTTTTCGGCACGAAGTGCGACGTCCAGATCACTGGCTAGAGTGATGATTCCATTGGGCCCGGGCATTTTAAGCTTCATGTACCCGTAATGGGGTATAGCTTGAAAGCTTGTAAACGCGTCCCGCCCTAGAAGGGCGTGGTATCCGCTGCTAAAAGGAGGCACTTGGAATGTGATTTCTTCGGACCTGTAATTCTCCGGGGTGCCGAATACCACATCGAGTGTGATTTTTCCGGCACACCGCGCTTCTCGACTAGGGATAATTCCCCTGAAGGTTGTGCCGCTTTGTTCAATGTGGCTTTTATCAATTTCCATCTTGTTGAGTGTTTCTTCATAGATCAAGTTTAATCCGCTTCCGCCGTCCATGAGTACTTTAGTGAGACGAAAGCAGTCCACGATTGGGCTAAGGACCAGAGCGGCTGGTGCCCGGACAGTCCGGAATCGAGGTTCGTCACTGGCATTGAAAGTTATAGCAGTGTCATTCCAGGGGTTTATTTTTGCCACATGGTAAATTTCAGCGGAGCTTCGATGAGTTTCGCCATGCCTATTGTTTGAGGCAAAAGTCTCAAGACTGTTAGTACCAGACAGTCCGCTATGGATGTTGTTCTGCTTTATGGCTTGCAAGAAGATCCGCGCCACTTTTTGCAACCCGCCGGAGTATCATACATGCCCTAAGGCTATGAGTTGGTGTTGTGTCCGGAGTACTGTGGAGTTTACATGGCCCATTGAGCCATTCTTCCAATACGATTCCCCGCCCTGGGGTGGGCTTTGGTTTCTTGGGAATTGGATCGGCCGACTTACGAATGTTCGCCTGTTTAGTTCGGACAAAGGTTTTGGTGAGAGCCGTACTATCCCAAAATTCTGTTTGGGTTTTCCCGGCGCTTTCCATCGCACAGTACTTCTGTACTATGGTTGCCAAGTCCGCAAAGTGTACTATGTCACGGCGACTTATAGCATTAAGGATTCCTTTGTTCGTGCAGTTTTTGCAGAAAAGTGAGACTACGTCCTCCTCGCGGCAGTCCTTGACCTTGTTTAGCACAAGGAGGAATCTGGCCCAGTAGCGATGTACTGTCTCCTGGGGCTCTTGCCTGATGTGGGAGAGACGGTTTAAGTCCGGGTGGGTGTTGTTAGTTGAATCCGAATTCTGATCCGATTTAGCACCCAGGGGCATGGGAGGCTCCGAGTCTGATAGTTCGGGATCAGGAGTGTTGCCCAATTTCTTCGTCCCAATGCCCGATTCTAAGTACGGGACCCGGGTCATGTCTTCCGTTGAGCAAGTGTTCGGCTCTAGGAGCTCGGTGATCCGGACATAATTCGTCCTCAAAATTGAGTGGCAATCTGTGTGTGATTCTTCGACTACCGCTATCTCATGGGTGGCCGGCGGGGATCTAATGTCCCTTTGGTCGGGTTTAAGCCCGATCCGGTCATAGTCCGTAGCGACTCCCAGAGCGGCGATGCGATCCAAGAGCTCATTAAGGGAGGAGAGCTCTATCGGATCCATCTGTTCGGCGAGTTCCGAATTGACGCGAAGGTTATGCGTGATGACCCGAGAGGCCATCGTCGGCGCAACTGCCGATGGGGCAGCCATGATGAAGCTGCCAAGTCAGAGAGTTTGGCCTACAGCCAGAACTCCCCCCGAGGTAATGTTGTCCGTGACGACGAGACGAGCCATTGAGCCTTGCAGCAACGACACAGAGGAACTCTCAATGAAAGCACCAATGTCGTTGTCAAAACCGGTGGATCTCAGGTAGGGGGTCCCGATCTGTGCATCTTAGGCCGATGCTAACAGGAAGCAAGGGACACAATGTTTACCCAGGTTCATGCCCTCTCGATGGAGGTAAAACCCTACTTCCTGCTTGATTAATATTGAAGATATGAGTAGTACAAGAGTAGATCTACCACGAGATCGTAGAGGCTAAACCCTAGGAGCTACCCTACGATGGTTATAATTGTAATTGTGATCGGCCTTCTAAGGACCAACCTCTCCGGTTTATATAGACACCGGAGAGGGCTAGGGTTTACATGGAGTCGGTTACAAGGAAGGAAATATAATATCCGGATCGCCAAGCTTGCCTTCCACGCAAAGGAGAGTCCCATCCAGACATGGAACGGAGTCTTGAGTCTTGTATCTTCACGCTTTAATAGTCCGGACGATGTATATAGTCTGGCTGTCTGGATACCCCCTAATACAGGACTCCCTCACTACTCTATTGCTGACAATTTCAGCACCTGTAGACATTACCTTGCTGAAAACCACTTGTTATTTCCTTCTGCTCCTCATTGGTTACGACACTCTTACTTATCGAAATGGCTACAATTGATCCCATATACTTGTGGGTCATCATAAATCTGCATTAGGGTTTGCCAAGTTCATCTGTGTTCGTCGGCCATTCCTTGGAATGCTCCGCAATACTCCCGTTCATGCTTTATTCAATCTCTCAATAGCACAGGAACTGCGTGATTCTTATTTTCAATACCCATATGTATTCGTAGATGCCTCCCATCCATTTTAGATTAAACTTTAATGCAGTAGTTCATCCGCTATGCGCTAGGCTTAGCAATTTCCTTCTATTTTTTTAACTGCAGTAGATCCAAAATTGTAGAACTGATCTGTGGAACTTGTTTGTTCAGTACTTAGCAAAATTTCACTTATAGATCTTCATATACCTATGCACTACAGCCACACGGGGAAGCTTATATGACATGCCGTAACCCGCCAAACACCATTAGGCCCGCTTTGAACTGCCTGTATATACTCAATGTCTGTATAACCTGGTGGTGTCTTGCCGGTTTAATCATGCCAACCTTTATAGCACGTATTCTCTGCATACAAATTAACCTTGCATGACGCACTTGCTTTCATGACCCCGAAACATTTCCCTTTCCAGGTTTATCATTTGAAAATATGACTAAGACCGTGATTGCATGCAATTGGACCGCCTCAATCATTACCGAAGAAACCTTGAAAGAATATGTTCAAACGGGCGTCTTACCAGCCAAGGATGTGATCCACTAGCGGGCTCCGGTGATGTAGGTTAGACCTGAGCCAAAGGAAGGCGAGGTCATGGTGTTTGCTGATCACATGCTCTAGGGCTTTTCTCCACCCGGCCCAAAATTCTTTCGTGACATCTTGCACTTTTTCCAACTCGACCCCCAAGACATCGGGCCAAACTCTGTTTCCAACATCTGCAACTTCCAAGTTTTTTGTGAAGTATACCTGCAAGAGGAACCTAGTGTTGATCTTTTTAGAGAGCACTGTTACTTGAACTACCAGACTGAATTCATAGATGGGCCTAGCTTGGAACTTGGGGGAATTTCTATTCAAAGGCGCAAAGAAGCCACCTTCCCTTTGGCCCAACTTCCTAGTCATCCTAAAGACTGGAACCAAACCTGGTTTTACTGTCAAGATACATCTCCAAGCGATGAAAATCCTCTGCCGGGTTTCCGTGATAGCCGTCTTAGCTCAAGACATCCACTCCCAGACCGGATCAGCACTGAGGAACGGGCTAAATATATGCCCACTTTTTCAAAGATCAGAGCCTTGATGGCTAGCGGTTTAACTGGAGTCGATTTAGTCTGGTGCTGGGTCGCCTGGAGGATCTTGCCCTTGAGTCACCAATCCGGCTTAATGTGTGAATATACTGGTGATGTGAAAGACCCACAATGTCATTGTAACATCCGGCTGGACGATAATGAAATCAACAAGATGACAAAAATGTTGCTTGGAGAGAACTTAGAAACTTGTAGCAAGATGGGACTGAATCCATTTTGCACTCTTAACCCGGCTCCAACTGTAATTACTTGAAGCTATTTCTGTTTGTTAATTATTCATATATTGTCTTCTCCTCATCATCACTTGTTTTATTCAGGCCAATTCCTCTTTCTGGAACAAGAAACTCTAGGATAAACCAGCCAAAAAGGTCCGGACAAAGAACAAGGCTCCCAAGAAGCCTGCCAAGAAGAAGACAGATGCAATTGACCCGTTTACTCTGGATGATGAGTCAGAGGTAGAACTTGACTCCCTTGGCTCCTTTTGTGTACATCTTATTGACACTGATTGCTATCAGGATGACGCGGAGGCCAGCCACGCAGATGGTGAAGAGGTAACTATCCTTTCCTCCGACTCAGAACCTCTATCAAGACAGAAAGTTTGTCAAGCGAGCCGGAAAGTAAGGTTTTCTCACCCTTTAGCTTACTTGGATCCCAACTTTATTTTTAAGAAACAACAGCATGAAGTTCGCCGCACAACCCGGAACAACTGCTGTGGGTTTCTCTCCTCCGGCTTACCCAACACGCCGGTTCCTCGGAAACGCCGGAATGAGGTGCCACAAATTTCAACCCTCTCCTTTCCTAAGGCGGGTCTTATCCGTCAACCACTTAACCCATCCGACTCAAATTATCAGGGAACTTCTCATTCATCCTCTGGCGACTCCACTGGAACCCAAATTCCTCCCTTCAAACTTGCTCCTGGGTGAGTATACTAGACTTTCCTGCTTCGACACTTGTATACTGATATCTTTATATGTCTTACTTTCAGCGGCATAGCCAAAACCAGCAAGAAGTTGAAGGTAAACAAACCGGCCGAAGACCCCAAGGCTGCTGAGCCGGAGAAACTGACCACCTCTGAAGCCTCTCAACAAACTCCCGTGGCTGCTGCTGATGACCCGCCACCAAAAACTCACGATGCCATGGTGGATCTAATGGGAATTGACCTGTCCCGTACTAAACCACCAAGTACCATCAAGCCTGCTGAAGAGGCTGAAGATGTTGTAGTCACCGGGACTGGTTATACAGAGCCAGGCAATCCCACTGCTTTTATCAAAACACAGTGCCAAGGAAGAATTTTCAGCTCCTGACAAAGGTAAATGGAAATTGGACATGGAAAGCTACACCGGCTTCAACGCCAGTGATATTCATTCGGGCTACTTAAGCCGCCTTCACTCCAGTTGAGACATGGAAACCGGCTTAGTCAATTTGATGAAAGAGCGCTTTGAGGTAAACAACGAAACCCTTCTCATATGAATATATGTCAGCCGCCAAATCTATAGTGTATGAAAAAATTGAGAATGCTGTAGACTTTAAATGACAGCCTTCTTGCGATCCTTAAAAATGACCATATCTCCCTTAGACCCAAATGAGTGGCCCCCAAGGGCCGGCTTAAGCTGAAGGAGTTTAAATCCGAATATGTAGCTGATACGTCTCCAACGTATCTATAATTTTTGATTGCTCCATGCCACTTTATCTATTGTTTTGGACTATAATGGGCTTTATTTTCCACTTTTATATTATTTTTGGGACTAACCTATTAACCGGAGGCCCAGCCCAGAATTGCTGTTTTTTTGCCTTTTTCAGTGTTTTGAAGAAACAGAATATCAAATAGAGTCCAAACGGAATGAAACCTTCGGGAACGTGATTTTCTCATCAGATAAGACCCAGGAGACTTGGACCCTCCGTCAAGAAAGCCACGAGGCGGTCACGAGGGTGGAGGGCGCGCCCCCCTGCCTCGTGGGCCCCTCGAAGCTCCACCGACGTACTCCTTCCTCCTATATATACCTACGTACCCCCAAACGATCAAAACATGAGCCAAAAACCTAATTCCACCGCCGCAACTTCCTGTATCCACGAGATCCCATCTTGGGGCCTGTTCCGGAGCTTCGCCGGAGGGGGCATCCACCACGGAGGGCTTCTACATCAACACCATAGCCCCTCCGATGAAGTGTGAGTAGTTTACTTCAGACCTTCGGGTCCATAGCTAGTAGCTAGATGGCTTCTTCTCTCTTTTTGGATCTCAATACTCCCCCTCTCTCGTGGAGATCTATTCGATGTAATCTTCTTTTTGCGGTGTGTTTGTTGAGACCGATGAATTGTGGGTTTACGATCCAGCTTATCTATGATTAATATTTGAATCTTCTCTGAATTCTTTTATGTATGATTGAGTTATCTTTGCAAGTATCTTCGAATTATCTGTTTGGTTTGGCCAACTAGATTGGTAGTTCTTGCAATGGGAGAAGTGCATGGCTTTGGGTTCAATCTTGCGGTGTCCTTACCTAGTGATGTAAAGGGTTGCAAGGCACGTATTGTATTGTTGCCATCGAGGATAACAAGATGGGGTATTTATCATATTGCATGAATTTATTCCTCTACATCATGTCATCTTGCTTAAGGTGTTACTCTGTTTTTAACTTAATACTCTAGATGCATGCTGGATAGCGGTCGATGAGTGGGGTAATAGTAGTAGATGCAGAATCGTTTCGTTCTACTTGTCATGGACGTGATGCCTATATACATGATCATACCTAGATATACTCATAATTATGCTCAATTCTGTCAATTGCTCAACAGTAATTTGTTCACCCACCGTAGAATATCTATGCTCTTGAGAGAACCCACTAGTGAAACCTATGGCCCCCGGGTCTATTCTCACCATATCAATCTCTATCTCTTTTATACTTGCTTTGTTTTTACTTTGCTTTTTTACTTTTCACTTTGCATCTTTATATAAAAAATACCAAAAATATTATCTCTATCAGATCTCACTCTCGTAAGTGACCGTGAAGGGATTGACAACCCCTAATCGCGTTGGTTGCGAGTAGCTATCGTTTTGTGCAGGTGCACGAGGGACTTGCGCGTGGCCTCCTACTGGATTGATACCTTGGTTCTCAAAAATTGAGGGAAATACTTACGCTACTGTGCTGCATCATCCTCTCCTCTTTGGGGAAAACCAACGCAAGCTCAAGACGTAGCAAGAAGGATTTCTAGCGCCGTTGTCGGGGAGTCTACGCAAAAGTCAAACATACCAAGTACCCATCACAATCCCTATCTCTCGCATTATATTATTTGACATTTGCCTATTGTTTTCCTCTCCCCCACTTCACCCTTGCCGTTTTATTCGCCCTCTCTTTCCCAATCTCCTTCTCTTTTTTCCTTTGCCTTTTCCTCGTCCGCTTGTTTGCTCGTGTGTTAGTTTGCTTGTTTGTCGCGATGGCTCAAGGTGCTACTAAATTGTGTGACTTCACCAATACCAATAATAATGATTTCCTTAGCACTCCGATTGCTCCTCTTGCCAATACTGAATCTTGTGAAATCAATACTGCTTTGTTGAATCTTGCTATGAAAGATCAATTCGGCGGCTTTCCTAGTGAAGATGCCGCTACTCATCTGAATAGCTTCATTGATTTATGTGATATGCAAAAGAAAAAAGATGTCTATAAGGATGCCATTAAATTGAAGCTATTTCCTTTTTCACTTAGAGATCATGCTAAAGCGTGGTTTTCATCTTTGCCTAAAAATAGTATTGATTCTTGGAACAAGTGCAAAGATGCTTTTATCTCTAAGTATTTTCCTCCCGCTAAGATTATCTCTCTTAGGAGCGATATTATGAATTTTAAGCAACTTGATCATGAACATGTTGCACAAGCTTGGGAGAGAATGAAATTAATGATACGTAATTGTCCTACTCATGGTTTGAACTTGTGGATGATTATACAAAAATTTTATGCTGGATTGAATTTTGCTTCTAGAAATCTTTTAGATTCGGGTCATGGAGGCACTTTTATGGAAATCACTCTAGGAGATGCTACTAAACTCCTAGATAATATTATGGTTAATTATTCTCAATGGCATACTAAAAAAGTGCATGCGATAGAAGAAATCAATGTTTTGAGTGGAAAGATGGATGAACTTATGAAATTATTTGCTACTAATAGTGTTTCTTCTGATCCTAATGATATGCCTTTGTCTACCTTGATTGAGAATAATGATGAATCTATGGATGTGAATTTTGTTGGTAGGAATAATTTTGGTAACAACGCCAGATAGAGGGAATTTTAATCCTAGGCCTTATCCTAGTAATCCTTCTAATAATTATGGAAATTCCTACAACAACTCTTATGGAAATTTTAATAAGATGCCCTCTGAATTTGAGAGTAGTGTTAAAGAGTTTATGAATTCACAAAAGAATTTTAATGCTTTGCTTGAAGAGAAATTGCTTAAAGTTGATGATTTGGCTAGGAACGTTGATAGAATTTCTCTTGAGATTGATTCTTTAAAGCTTAGATCTATTCCTCCTAAGCATGATATCAATGAGTTTCTCAAAGCTATGAGAATTTCCATTGATGAGTACAAAAGATGCCTTTATTAAAGCGTGTTCTTCTAATTCCTATGAAAATCAAGATGAAGATCTAAAAGTTATTGATGTGTCCCCTAGTAAATCTTTGATTTGCAATATGAATCTTGATGAAACTGAATATGATCTTCCCTTACCTAGAAGGTGTTCTAAGAATTCGGGGTTTTTAGATCTTGATGATGAAATTGATAAAAGTGGGATTGAAAGAAATAAAAATCTAGATGTTGCTAAACCCACTATATTGGATTTCAAGAAATTTAATTGTGAAAATTGCTCTTTAATTGATTGTATTTCCTTGTTGCAATCCGTGCTAAATTCTCCTCCTGCTTATAGTCAAAACAAAGCCTTTACCGAACATATTGTTGATGCCTTGATGCAATCTTATGAAGAAAAACTTGAGTTGAAAGTTTCTATCCCTAGAAAACTCTATGATGAGTGGGAACCTACTATTAAGATTAAAATTAAAAATTATGAGTTTCATGCTTTGTGTGATTTGGGTGCTAGTGTCTCCACTATTCCCAAAACTTTGTGTGATTTGCTAGATTTCCGCGACTTTAATGATTGCTCTCTAAACTTGCATCTTGTGGATTCCACTATTAAAAATCCTATGGGAAGAATTAATGATGTTATTATTGTTTCAAATAGGAATTATGTGCCCATAGATTTTATCGTTCTTGATATAGATTGCAATCCTTCATGTACTATTATTCTTGGTAGACCTTTCCTTAGAACGATTGGTGCAATTATTGATATGAAGGAAGGGAATATTATATTCCAATTTCCATTAAAGAAAGGCATGGAACACTTCCATATAAAGAAAATAAAATTACCATATGAATCTATTATGAGAGCCACTTATGGATTGCCTACCAAAGATGGCAATACCTAGGTCTATCCTCGCTTTTATGCCTAGCTTGGGGCGTTAAACGATAGCGCTTGTTGGGAGGCAACCCAATTTTATTTTTAGTTTTTTTTTTGCTTCTGTTTAGGATTAAATAATCCATCTAGCCTCTGTTTAGATGTGGTTTTATCTTTTAATTAGTGTTTGTGCCAAGTTAAACCTATTGGATCTTCTTGGATGATAGTTATTTGATCTTGCTGTAATTTCCAGAAACTTTGCACTCACTGCCCGAATTGTTAAAAATCACCAGAACGTGATAAAATACTGATTCCAATTGATGCTGATCAATAAAAAAATTCTACAGGTCTTCTAATTTTGGTAGAATTGTTTGAGTTCCAGAAGTTTGCGTTAGTTACAGATTACTACAGACTGTTCTGTTTTTGACAGATTCTGTTTTGCGTGTGTTGTTTGCTTATTTTGATGAATCTATGGCTAGTAAAATAGTTTATAATCCATTGAGAAGTTGGAATACAGTAGGTTTAGCACCCATATAAATAAAGAATGAGTTCATTACAGTACCTTAAAGTAGTCTTTTGTTTTCTTTCTCTAACGGAGCTCACGAGATTTCTATTGAGTTTTGTGTTGTGAAGTCTTCAAGTTTTGGGTGAATTCTTTTGATGGATCATGGAACAAGGAGTGGCAAGAGCCTAAGATTGGTGATGCCCATGGAACCCCCAAGATAATTGAAGGACACCAAAAAGTCAAAGCTTGGGGATGCCCCGGAAGGCATCCCCTCTTTCGTCCACTTCCATCGGTAATTTACTTGGAGCTATATTTTTATTCACCACATCATAAGTGTTTTGCTTGGAGCGTCTTGTATTATTTGCATATTTGCTTGTTAGTTTACCACAATCATCCTTACTGTACACACCTTTTGAGAGAGCCATACATGAATTGAAATTTGATAGAATACTCTATGTGCTTCACTTATATCTTTTGAGCTTGATAGTTTTGCTCATAGTGCTTCACTTATATCTTTTGAGCGTGATAATTTTTGCTCTAGTGCTTCACTTAGATCTTTTAGAGAACGGTGGTGGATTTGTTTTAAAGAAACTTGATCTCTCATGCTTCACTTAGATTATTTTGAGAGTCGTTAATAGCATGGTAATTTGCTTAATGTTAATATACTTGGTATTCAAGATATGTGAAACTTTCTTTTGAGTGCGTTAAATACTAAGATAAGTTTGATGCTTGATAATTGTTTTGAGATATGGAGGTGATAATATCAAAGTCGTGCTAGTTGAGTGATTATGAATTTAAAGAATGCTTGTGTTGAAGTTAGCAAATCCCGTAGCATGCACGTATGGTTAAAGTTGTGTAACAAATTTGAAACATGAAGTGTACCTGGTTTGTGCATCCTTATGAGTGGCGGTCGGGGAATGACGATGGTCTTTTCCTACCAATCTATCCCCTAGGAGCATGCGCGTAGTACTTGATTTTTGATGACTTCTAAATTTTGCAATAAGTATATGAGTTCTTTTGACTAATGTTGAGTCCATGGATTATACGCACGTTTACCTTTCCGCCATTGCTAGCCTCTTCGGTACCGTGCATTGCCCTTTCTCACATTGAAAGTTGGTGCAAACTTCACGGTGCATCCAAACCCCGTGATATGATACTCTTTCACATAAACCTCCTTATATCTTCCTCAAAACAGCCACCATACCTACCTATTATGGCATTTCCATGGCCATTCCGAGATATATTGCCATGCAACTTTCCACCGTTCCGTTCATCATCATCATGACATACATTACTTTTGTCATATTGTCATTGCATGATCATGTAGGTTACATCGTATTTGTGGCAAAGCCACCATGCATTATTTTTCATACATGTCACTCTTGATTCATTGCACCATCCCAAAGACATCACGGAGGCATTCATATAGAGTTATACCTTGTTCTAGTTTCGAGTTGTAATCCTTATGTTGTAATCAATAGAAGTGTGATGATCATCATTATTAGAGCTTGCCCAAAAAAAGAGAAAGGCCAAAAAAAAGAAGAGAAAGGCCCAAAAAAATTACATAAAAAGGGCAATGCTACTATCTCTTTTTCCACACCTGTGCTTCAAAGTAGCACCTTTTTCTTCATGTAGTGAGTCTCATATATTGTGTTTCAAAGTAGCACCATGTTTTTCATATAGCGAGCCTCATAAGTTGTCTTTCTATACTAGCGGGAATTTTTCATTATAGAACTTGGCTTGTATATTCCTACGATGGGCTTCCTCAAAATGCCCTAGGTCTTCATGAGCAAGCAAGTTGGATGCACACCCACTAGTTTTCTTTTGTTAAGCATTCATTTATAGCTCTAGTGCATCTGTTGCATGGCAATCCCTACTCCTCAGGTTGACATCAATTGATGGGCATCTCCATAGCCCGTTGATTATCCTCGTCAATGTGAGACTTTCTCCTTTTTTGTCTTCTCCACACAATCCCCATCATCATATTCTATTCCATCCATAGTGCTATATCCATGGCTCACGCTCATGTATTGCGTGAAGGTTGAAAAAGTTTGAGATTATTTAAGTATGAAACAGTTGCTTGGCTTGTCATCGGGCTATAGAAGTTGGGAACATCTTTGTGTGACGAAAATGAAGCATAGCCTAACTATATGATTTTGTAGGGATGAACTTTCTTTTGCCATGCTATTTTGAGAAGACATGATTACTTTGATTAGTATGCTTGAAGTACTATTATTTTTATGTCAATATGAACTTTTGTCTTGAATCTTTCAGATCTGAATATTCATACCATGATTAAGAAGATTTACATTAAAATTATGCCAAAGTATCACTCCGCATCAAAAATTCTCTTTTTATCATTTACCTACTCGAGGGGCAGTAGGAATTAAGCTTGGGGATGCCTGATACGTCTCCAACGTATCTATAATTTTTAATTGATCCATGCTACTTTATCTATTGTTTTGGACTATAATGGGCTTTATTTTCCACTTTTATATTATTTTTGGGACTAACCTATTAACCGGAGGCCTAGCCTTAATTGCTGTTTTTGCCTTTTCATGTTTCAAGAAACATAATATCAAACGGAGTCCAAACGGAATGAAACCTTGAGGAACGTGATTTTCTCATCAAATAAGACCAGGAGACTTGGACCCTCCGTCAAGAAAGCCACGAGGCGGCCCACGAGGTGGAGGCGCGCCCTGGCGCGCCCCTCTGCCTCGTGGGCCCCTCAAAGCTCCACCGACGTACTCCTTCCTCCTATATATACCTACGTACCCCCAAACGATCGGAAGAGGAGCCAAAAACCTAATTCCACCGCCAAGAACTTCGTATCCACGAGATCCCATCTTGGGGCACATTAGGAGCTCACTTTGAGGGCATCCACCATGGAGGGCTTCTACATCAACACCATAGCCCCTCCGATGAAGTGTGAGTAGTTTACTTTAGACCTTCGGGTCCATAGCTAGTAGCTAGATGGCTTCTTCTCTCTTTTTGGATCTCAATACAATGTTCTCCCCCTCTCTCGTGGAGATCTATTCGATGTAATCTTCTTTTTGCGGTGTGCTTGTTGAGAACGATGAATTGTGGGTTTATGATCCAACTCTTCTATGATTAATATTTGAATCTTCTCTGAATTATTTTATGTATGATTGAGTTATCTTTGCAAGTCTCTTCGAATTATCCGTTTGGTTTAGCCAACTAGATTGGTAGTTCTTGCAATGGGAGAAGTGCATGGCTTTGGGTTCAATCTTGCGGTGTCCTTACCCAAAGGATGTAAAGGGTTGGAAGGCACGTATTGTATTGTTGCCATCGAGGATAACAAGATGGGGTATTTATCATATTGCATGAATTTATTCCTCTACATCATGTCATCTTGCTTAAGGATTTACTCTGTTTTTAACTTAATACTCTAGATGCATGCTGGATAGCGGTCGATGAGTGGAGTAATAGTAGTAGATGCAGAATCGTTTCGGTCTACTTGTCATGGACGTGATGACTATATACATGATCATACCTAGATATACTCATAATTATGCTCAATTCTGTCAATTGCTCAACAGTAATTTGTTCACCCACCGTAGAATATCTATGCTCTTGAGAGAAGCCACTAGTGAAACCTATGGCCCCCGGGTCTATTCTCACCATATCAATCTCTATCACTTTTATACTTGCTTTGTTTTTACTTTGCTTTTTTACTTTTCACTTTGCATCTTTATATCAAAAATACCAAAAATATTATCTCTATCAGATCTCACTCTCGTAAGTGACCGTGAAGGGATTGACAACCCCTAATCGTGTTGGTTGCGAGTAGCTATCGTTTTGTGCAGGTACGAGGGACTTGTGCGTGGCCTCCTACTGGATTGATACCTTGGTTCTCAAAAACTGGGGGAAATACTTACGCTACTGTGCTGCATCATCCTCTCCTCTTCGGGGAAAACCAACGCAAGCTCAAGACGTAGCAGTAGCCCCATGAGCCGGCTTAATTTGAAAAATCGAGCCGGTCATTAAGGATTTGTCTTGAAAAAGAATGATCTACATTAGCCCCAAGTGCCAAGTAGATTTCTTGTAATGTGCTTCGAACTTCAATAGAATAATTATCATAACTCCTATGTGCTGATTGACTTATCTTCACAGGCTGAATTAAATATGAAGGAATCTTAGGTGGTCGATCTGCGGAAGAACATCACCTTACAACAATCAGAGACATCAAAGGCCAAATCAGAATTGAAAGCCGCCTTGGAGGTATCTGAAAAGTTGAAGACGGACTTCCACACGTAGAGAGACGACTAGGAAACCGAGACGACAACTCTTTTGAAGAGAGCTGAGGATGCTGAAGCAGCTCTTAAACCGGTGACTGAAGAGTTATCCGGTTTAAAGCGACATGTAAATCAAACGACAGCCGCCATCTTTGGTAAGTTATATTGCCTGGCAATTTTGCACTAGTAACTATCTGTAACCCGCCTAGCGACTTATCCTATGTTGTGCATGCAGGCCCCAAAAGCTCTAACCTTGGCCAAGATATGTTGGTGAACCTGATCTAAGGCGGTTTATACTCTGGTGGAACAGTTGTACGCAGGCACGGAACGATCCTTAGCGGTTATCTCGCATAACAAACAACCACCTTCACTCATTAAGGATGTTTTAGACAAATTATCCGTCATGACCAAGAGGATTGAAGAGATAAAGTGATCTGCAGCTTGAGCCAGTGCCACCACTGCTTTGAGCCGGGCCAAAGCATGGCAGGCGGAGCTAGACCCGGAGGAGCTGGCAACTGGCTGCCCGAGCTTGAAAGAGGACGGGTCTCCCTTTGATGCCAGCGACTTTACCAAATGTGTAAAGGAGATGCGCCCTTTGGCAACCAAGCTGGCCAAAGAAACTGATTTGTCTAAGTATGAGCCGACTTATACCAAGGAGAACGCAAAAGTGAAAGTGCATGCCTATGAAATTTTAGAGCTCATTCCTCCAATACGTAAGCACACCTTTGCTCCTGATGTTGATCCGTCCGATCTTATAGACGATGAATCTGAATTCAAAGCTTTAACTGGCATCGACTGGACTTCATCTAACTTCCAGACAATGGAAGGAGGAGAAGAAGAACCGGTGCAGGATAACCCGAAAGCTTCAACTCGCCAAGGCCAGGACAACTAATCCACGGGGCGGCTCTCAGACTGCAGCACGACGTTTCTTCTTGAAAAAACTCTTAATCATTTGGGCTTAGAAAGCTGTGTAATAGGCTAGTGAAAGCAAAGATTTTTCATGCCATCGTGCATGTTTAGCCTTAAAAACTGCTGATGACTTTCTATGCGCCATTGATGAGCTTGCAAAGAATATCATATTATTGTGCAATGTTCCTGCACACATAGTGAACAACATAAACCCTAGCGGTTTATGCTAGGGCGGGCCATAATTTCCAATATAATATATTCTGGCAACGTAAAGTCTATAACCAGGGCGGGTTAGAAAAACCAGAAGTATTTATTCAAATATGAAGTCATACCTGTAGACCAATATCATAATCATGCTATAAGGATGTAAGTCTGTAAGCCAGAAGCTTTACAGGTCCAGAAGAGTCTAGCTCTGTTTTGTTTTTTGAAAGAAAAAAATTTAGTTTTACTTCAAAGAAGTTTGGCATGAAAGCCTTTTATCCCGTAAGCCGGCTCTCACGTACATAAATCCGTCATTTTAACCTTAACTAGTTCGGGGTCTTATTGAAAAGATTGACTGTTAAGAGTACGATTGGGCCACATGGCAGAGAGACTACGACAGCAGGTGATTTTATACTAGCTCTCTGTAAGACGGCTCTCTCATGACAAAGGGCGCCGTTTTAACCTTGACTAGTTCATGGTCTTTTTGAAAAGAGTAACTGTCAAGAGTTTGGCGGTCACCTGGTGGAGTAGCAAGTTGCAAACAGGCATGTTTAACTCAAATTCGGCTTGTAAACCGGATCAAGAGGGTATGAACAGCTTTGCTCAGTGAGCAGGAAGCCCCCAAGTGACCAATGAGATGGCTTGAAAACCAGTTCAAGAGGGTATGAACAGCTATGCTCATTGAGCAGGAAGCCCCCAAGTGACCAATGAGACGACTTGGAAACCGAATCAAGAGGGTATGAACAGCTATGCTCATTGAGCAGGCAGCCCCCAAGTGACCAATGGGACGGCTTGAAAACCGGATCAAGAGGGTATGAACAACTATGCTCATTGAGCAGGAAGCCCCCAAGTGACCTTATGAACAGACAATAAAGACTCAAATACTTTGAAATGAAACGATAGAGGCCCTGAATTATCAGGGATGTCGGCTTTATTATACTGATCAAAATATATACATTGATGAAGGTATGTACAACACAAGAGCCGGTGGCTCAAGTGTAATATGGTCGTAGATGAGCAATGTTCCACGGCCGGTGGGTCTCCTCCTCCGATGTGCGCGAGTCCTTGCTTTCTCGAATATCAATGAGGTAGTATGACATGTTGTTCAAATTCTTGCTGACCACAAAAGGCCCTTCCCAAGGCGGGGATAATTTGTGCATATCTGTTTGATCCTGGATGAGCCGGAGCACCAAGTCGCCTTCTTGAAAGGTCCGGATTTTAACCTGACGGGTATGATAACGACACAGATCTTGCTGATAAATCGCCAGATGAGCAGTCGTGAGGTCACGTTCTTCATCCAACATATCCAGAGCATCCTGACATGCTTTTTCATTGTCAACTTCAACATAAGCCGCCACACGGGGCAAATCATGACGGATGTCACTTGGGAAAACCGTCTCCGCCCCATAAACAATGAAGAAATGCGTGTAACCTGTTGATCTGTTGGGGGTGGTATTCATACTCCAAAGCACTGAGGGTAATTCCTCGACCCAACAAACTGGCGTCCTCTGCAAAGGGACCATAATCCGGGGTTTGATGCCTCTCAAGATTTCTTGATTGGCCCTTTCAGCTTGACCATTGGACTGGGGGCGAGCCACCGATGAAACATCAAGACGAATATGCTCTCGTTGACAGAATTCTTTCATAGCGCCCTTAGACAGATTAGTGCCATTATTAGTTATGATACTATGCATGTAGCCAAAGCGGAAGATCACCTTCTTATTGAATTGAACCGCCGTTGCCGCATCACACTTGCTGACCGGCTCTGCCTCAACCCACTTTGTAAACTTATCAACCGCCACCAAAAGGTGGGTCTTTTTGTCCTTGGATCTCTTGAAAGGTCCAAGCATATCCAGCCCCCAGACTGCAAACGGCCAAGTGATTGGAATCATCCTCAATTTCTTGAGCCAGCACATGAGCCCGTCTGGAAAATTTCTGACAGCCGTTGCACTTGCTAACCAGATCTTCTACATCAGCATGAGCCGTCAGCCAATAAAACCCATGACGAAAAGCCTTTTCCACGAGAGACTTAGAGCCGGCGTGATGGCCACAATCTCCTTCATGAATCTCTCTTAGAATCTCATGGCCTTCTTTAGGGGAAACACAACGCTGGAACACACCTGTGACACTGCATCGGTGCAACTCGCCATTGACAATGGTCATCGACTTAGACCTCCGGGTTATTTTCCTGGCCAAAGTTTCATCCTCAGGCAACTCTCCCCGGGTCATATAAGCCAAATAAGGAACCATCCAATCAGGAATAGCATGAAGAGATTCCACCAACTGTGCCTCCGGGTTAGGGATTGCAAGATCCTCTTCTGGTGGTAGCTTAACTGAAGGGTTATGCAATATGTCAAGAAAATTATTGGGTCGCACCGGCTTACACTGAGACCCCTGCCAGCTTAAAGCACCAGCCGCCTCATTCTTTCTACGATCAGCGTGTTCCACTTGATAACCTTTGAAATTGCCAGCAATACTGTCAACCGTCCGGTGATAAGTCGCCATGAGCGGGTGCTTAGAATCCCAAGTTCCTGAGACCTGCTGAGCCACCAAATCCGAGTCGCCAAAGCACCTCACCCGTCTTAAGTTCATCTCCTTAGCCACCCGAAGGCCATGGAGCAAAGCCTCATACTCAAATGCATTATTAGTGCAATGGAACATTAATCATAACACATAACAAAACTTATCACCTCATGGGGAAGTCAAGATAACTCCAGCCCCCAAGCCTTCCAACTGCCTGGACCCATCAAAATGAATAGTCCAATATGTGTTATCAGGCTTCTCTTTAGGCATCTGCAACTCTGTCCAGTCATTGATAAAATCCACAAGAGCCTGAGACTTGATAGCCGTCCTAGGCATATACTTCAAACCGTGTGGTCCAAGCTCAATGGCCCACTTGGCCACCCGGCCTGTGGCTTCACGGTTTTGAATAATGTCCCCTAAAGGAGCAGAACTGACCACCATAATTGGATGACCAAGGAAATAATGCTTCAATTTGTGACTGGCCATGAACACTCCATAGACTAGCTTCTGCCAATGTGGGTACCTCTGCTTAGACTCAATTAACACCTCACTGACATAGTAAGCCGGCCTTTGAACCGGATATTCCTTGCCTGTGTCCTTCCTCTCCACAACAACCGCTATGCTAACGGCTCTGCTGTTAGCAACCACATATAAGAGCAAGGGCTCCTTCTCGACAGGAGCTGCAAGAACCAGCGGCTCAGCCAACTGTTTTTAAGTGCCTCGAACGCCTTATTGGCGGCATCGCTCTAGACAAAGTGATCTATCGGGGATATCTAGCAACATATGCCAGGGGTGGCTTATCATGGAGGGGGATAAGAGTACGTCGCCGGGCTCTAGAAGCGGAAGTGAGCGAGACCTCGAATGCCTATGAGTCTTACCCAGGTTCGGGGCTCTTCGTGGAGATACCACCCCTAGTCTTGCTCTATGGGGTCTCCGCATGATGACTATCGTCAATAGAGTAGCTACAAGAGTGCTCCTTGCGCTGTTTCGGCTAGAGGAAGAAGAAGAGCAAGGCTAGCTCTATCTTTCCTTCTATGGGTGTGTGTATGTTGGCTAAGGTCTGAAGCCTTTGCATGCGTGAGCCTGGGGGGTTTATATAGGCCTACCCCCCAGGGGTACAATGGTAATCTGACCGGGTGTAGGACCCAGCCGTCAGTGTCTTTGGGAGCCGGCTTCTCCGCCGATTGCTGGTGCCCGCCGCTTGGTGGGTCCTGCCGGCTGCCGTGAACTCGGCTGACAGGCAGGGCCCGCCGCCTGCGAGCCAGGTTGACTACTTTATACTGTAGCCTCGCCCCTGATGACGGAGGCTTTGTCAGGGGGTGCATGGCTACAGTCCCGCCGCCTGGTGGGCACTCACTGTAGCCACACCCTGTCTCATCAGATTAATCGTGCATAGACTCCGAGGGGAGGGAGGGCCGCCTGCTAGGAGTCAGCCCGCCCTCGATGCCGCCTGCTTGGGGTTCGCCGCCTTCTAGCGGTTCACAGATAGGTAGGGCCCGCCGCCTGTGGGCTGTACCGACCGCCCATCATGGGAGCATGGCTCCCTCTGACGTAGGTGATCTCACGGGCCGCGTGGCAATAGTGCCGCACTGGGTGAGGGGTGTCCGCTTGATACACCCGCACTGTGGCCATGTTCCGCCCTGGATTCGGGGGTGGAAGGTTGTACTGTAGCCATGCCCCATCTCGTCGCAGTTAAGTGGGTGCAAACTTTGAGGGGGCGAGGGGCCGCCTGTTAGGAGTCGGATCCCTTGTGGCCGCCTTCTGAGAGCTCGCCGCCTTCTGGCAGCCGGCTCGTCGGACCAGATGGCCTAAAGGGTCATCCTTTCGTCCTAGAGGTATGAGGGGCGCGGCTAGCCCCAATGTCTTGAAATGCCATGAGGTGCCAATGAGGCTACCCATGGTCAATTACTCCGACATGATCTGTTTTCTTTATCATCTGGTATAGAGGAATAACCTTTTCTCCCAGGCGGCTTATAAACCGACTTAAAGCCGCAATACGACCCGCCAAACGCTGGACGTCATTAATACACGCCGGCTTAGCCAAGGAAGTGCTAGCCTTGATTTTCTCTGGGTTAGCTTCAATACCTCTCTCAAAGACCAGAAAACCCAAGAGCTTGCCTGCTGGCACACCAAAAACACATTTGGCCGGGTTAAGCATCATCTTGTAGACCCAGAGGTTGTCAAAGGTCTCCTTTAAGTCATCTAGAAAGGTCTCCTTGTTCTTGGATTTCACAACGATATCACCCACATAAGCATGAACATTGCGTCCTATCTGGCTGTTAAGGCAATTCTGAACACAACGCTGATAAGTCGCCTGGGCACTCTTGAGCCCAAAAGGCATAGACACATAGCAGAAGACTCCAAAAGGAGTGATGAAAGATGTCTTCACCTGGTCCTTAAATGCCATTTTGATCTGATGATAACCAGAATAAGCATCTAAGAAGCTCAAATGCTCACAGCCCGCCGTAGCATCAATGATATAATCAATACAAGGAAGAGAAAAAGGATCAGCCGGACAAGCCTTGTTAAGATCTGTGTAATCCACACACATACGCCAAGTGCCATTTTTCTTAAGCACCAACACCGGATTAGCCAACCACTCAAGATGAAAAACTTCAACAATGAACCCGGTCGCTAAGAGCAGGGCCACTTCTTCTCCAATGGCCTTGCGCCTCTCTTCATTAAAAAGACGAAGGAATTACTTGAACGGTTTAAACATTGGATCAATATTGAGAGTGTGCTCAGCGAGTTCCCTTGGTACACCCAGCATGTCTAAAGGCTTCCCTGCAAAGATGTCCCGGTTCTCACGGATGAACTCGATGAGCGCGCTTTCCTATTTCGAATCCATGTTGGCACTAACAATGAACTGCTGGGATTAGTCGCCAGGGACAAAATCAACCTACTTGGTGATATGTCTCCAGCGTATCTATAATTTTTTATTGTTCCATGCTGTTATATTATCATTCTTGGATGTTTTATAATAATTTTATATCACTTTCTGGTACAAACCTATTGACATAGTGCCAAGTGCCAGTTGCTGCTTTTTGCATATTTTTTACATCGCAGGAAATCAATACCAAACGAAGTCCAAACGCAGCGAAACTTTCTGTGGATTTTTTGGACCAAAAGACATCCAGTGGTCCGGAGAAGCGCCTGGGGGGGGGGGGGCGTGCTCCGAGGTGAGCACAACCCACCAGGGTGCACCTGGAGGCCCAGGCACGCCCTGGTGTGTTGTGCCCACCTCGGGTGCCCCCTGAACCGCCTCTTTGCTCTAGAAATACCCCAATATTATAGAAACCTTAGGGGAGTCGACGAAAATCAATTCCAGCCGCCGCAGAGTCCAGAACCACCAGACCCAATCTAGACACCATCACGGAGGGGTGCATCATGTCCATTGGTGCCTCTCCGATGATACGTGACTAGTTCCTCGTAGACCTACGGGTCCGTAGTTAGTAGCTAGATGGCTTCCTCTCTCTCGTTTGATTCTCAATACAATGGTCTCTTGGAGATCCATATGATGTAACTCTTTTTTGCAGTGTGTTTGTTGGGATCCGATGAACTTTGAGTTTATGCTCAGATCTATCTTTTTATCCATGAAAGTTATTTGAGTCTTCTTTGGTCTCTTATATGCATGATTACTTATAGCCTCGTATTTCTTCTCTGATATTTGGGTTTTGTTTGGCCAACTTGATCTATTTATCTTGCAGTGGGAAGAGGTGCTTTGTGATGGGTTCGATCTTACGGTGCTTGATCCCAGTGAAAGAAGGGGAACCGACACGTATGTATCGTTGCTATTAAGGATAACATGATGGGGTCTATTTCTACATAAATATATCTTGTCTACATCATGGCATCGTTCTTATTGCATTAGTCCGTTTCTCCATGAACTTGATACACTAGATGCATGCTGGATAGCGGTCAATGTGTGGAGTAATAGTAGTAGATGCAGGCAGGAGTCGGTCTACTAATCTTGGACGTGATGCTTATATAATGATCATTGCCTATATATCGTCATGATTATTTGAATTTCTATCAATTTCCCAACAGTAATTTGTTCACCCACCATTTGCTATTTTTCTCGAGAGAAGCCACTAGTGAAACCTTTGGCCCCCAGGTCTCTTCTTCATTATATTTGCCTTTGCGATCTATTTTCCTTTGCTTTTTATTTTCAGATCTATTAAACCAAAAATACAAAAATACCTTGCTGCAATTTATTTCATTTGGCATTTGATCTATCAATATTTACAACTCTCTCACGTCCGTTTGCCAATTTCTGGTGTCGTTGCCCGAAAGGGATTGACAACCCCTTTAACACGTCGGGTTGCGAGTATTTGTTATTTGTGTGCAGGTGCTGTTCACGTAGTGTTGCATGATTCTCCTACTGGTTCGATAACCTTGATCTCATGACTGAGGGAAATACCCACCGTTGCTGTGTGATACGTCTCCAACGTATCTATAATTTATGAATTATTCATGCAGTTATTTTATCCATCTTAGATGTTTTATATGCATTTATATGCTATTTTATATGATTTTTGGGACTAACCTACTAACCTAGAACCCAGTGCCAGTTTTTGTTTTCCCTTGTTTTTGAGTTTTAGAGAAAAGGAACACCAAAAGCCATTCATGAGGGTGGGGGGTGATAACCCACAAGTATAGGGGATCGCAACAGTTTTCGAGGGTAGAGTATTCAACCCAAATTTATTGATTCGACACAAGGGGAGCCAAAGAATATTCTCAAGTATTAGCAGCTGAGTTGTCAACTCAACCACACCTGGAAACTTAGTATCTGCAGCAAAGTGTTTAGTAGCAAAGTAATATGATAGTGGTGGTAATGGTAACAAAAGTAAAGACATCAAAAGTAATGTTTTTGGTATTTTTGTAGTGATGATAACAGTAGCAACGAAAAAGTAAATAAGCGAGAACCAGTATATGGAAAACTCGTAGGCACCGGATCAGTGATGGATAATTATGCCGGATGCGGTTCGTCATGTAACAGTTATAACATAGGGTGACACAGAACTAGCTCCAATTCATCAATATAATGTAGGCATGTATTCCGTAAATAGTCAGACGTGCTTATGGAAAAGAACTTGCATGACATCTTTTGTCCTGCCCTCCCGTGGCAGCGGGGTCCTATTGGTAACTAAGGGATATTAAGGCCTACTTTTAATAGAGAACCGGAACAAAGCATTAGCACATAGTGAATACATGAACTCCTCAAACTATGGTCATCACCGGGAGTGGTCCCGATTATTGTCACTTCGGGTTGCGGATCATAACACATAGTAGGTGACTATAGACTTGCAAGATAGGATCAAGAACACACATATATTCATGAAAACATAATAGGTTCAGATCTGAAATCATGGCACTCGGGCCCTAGTGACAAGCATTAAGCATAGCAAAGTCATAGCAACATCAATCTCGTAACATAGTGGATACTAGGGATCAAACCCTAACAAAACTAACTCGATTACGTGATAAATATCATCCAACCCATCACCGTCCAGCAAGCTTCACGATGGAATTACTCACGACGGGCGGTGAGCATCATGAAATTGGTGATGGAGGATGGTTGATGATGACGACGGTGACGAATCCCCCTCTCCGGAGCCCCGAACGGACTCCAGATCAGCCCTCCCGAGAGAGATTAGGGCTTGGCGGCGGCTCCGTATCGTAAAACGCGATGGAACTTTCTCTCTTATTGTTTTCTCCCCGAAAGCCAATATATGGAGTTGGAGTTGGCGTCGGAGGGTCTCCAGGGGGCCCACGAGGTGGGGGCGCGCCCCCACCCTCGTGAGCAGGGTGTGGGCCCCCCTAGTCTTCATCTTTGGCGAGGATTTTTTATTATTTTTTCTAAGGTGGTCCGTGGAGTTTTAGGTCATTCCGAGAACTTTTATTTTCTGCACATAAAACAACACCATGGCAATTCTGCTGAAAACAGCGCAAGTCCGGGTTAGTTCCATTCAAATCATACAAGTTAGAGTTCAAAACAAGGGCAAAAGTGTTTGGAAAAGGAGATACGATGGAGACGTATCAACTCCCCCAAGCTTAAACCCTTGATTGTCCTCAAGCAATTCAGTTGACAAACTGAAAGAGAAAAAGAAAAACTTTTACAAACTCTGTTTGCTCTTGTTGTTGTACCTATGTCAAGCCAGCATTCAGGTTTTCAGCAAAGATTATAACTAACCACATTTGCAATAATTCTCAGGTCTCATGTTTAATCATATCAATAACATAATCAACTAGGAAGTCATAATAATAAATCTCGGATGAAAACACTTTCTCAAAACAATCATAATATGATATAACAAGATGGTATCTCACTAGCCCTTTCTGAGACCACAAAACATAAATGCAGAGCACCTTCAAAGATCAAGGACTGACTAGACATTGTAATTCATGGTAAAAGAGATCCAATCATAGTCATACCCGATATAAATTAACAATAATGAATGCAAATGACAGCTGTGCTCTCCAAATTAGTGCTTTTAATAAGAGGGTGATGACTCAACATGAAAGTAAATAGATAGGCCCTTCGCAGAGGGAAGCGAGGATTTGTAGAGGTGCGAGCTCGATTTTGAAATGGAGATAAATTATATTTTGAGCGGCATACTTTCATTGTCAACATAACAACTAAGCGATGACGATATCTTCCATGCTAAACAAATTATAGGCGGTTCCCAAACAGAATGGTAAATTTTATACTCCCCCTCCTCCACAAGCATCAATCCATGGCTCGCTCGAAACAACGAGTGCCTCCAACATTCAACGGGTCCCAGGGGGAGTTTTGTTTGCAATTATTTTGATTTAGTTTGCATAAAGCATGGGACTGGGCATCCCGGTGACCAGCCATTTTCTCTTGAGTGAGGAGCGGAGTCCACTCCTCTTGAGAATAACCCGCCTAACACGGAAGATAAGGGCAGCACTAGTTGATATATGAGCTATTCGAGCATGCAAAACAGAATGATCATTTGAAGGTTTAGAGTTTGGCACATACAAATTTACTTGGAACGGCAGGTAGATACCGCATATAGGAAGGTATAGTGGACTCATATGGAATAACTTTGGGGTTTAAAGGATTGGATGCACAAGCAGTATTCCCGCTTAGTACAAGTGAAGGCTAGCAAAAGGCGGGAAGCGACCAACTAGAGAGCGACAACAGTCATGAACATGCATTAAAATTAATAAACATTGAATACAAGCATGAGTAGGATATAATCCACCATGAACATAAATATCGTGAAGGCTATGTTGATTTGTTTCAACTACATGCGTGAACATGTGCCAAGTCAACTCACTTAAATCATTCAAAGGAGGATACCAACCCATCATACCACATCACAACCATTTTAATAGCATGTTGGCATGCAAGGTAAACCATTATAACTCATAGCTAATCAATCATGGCACAAGCAACTATGATCTCTCATTGTCATTGCAAACATGTTTATTCATAATAAGCTGAATCAAGAATGATGGACTCATCATATTTACAAAAACAAAAGAGGTCGAGTTCATACCAGCTTTTCCCATCTCAGCCAGTCCATCATATATCATCATAATTGCCTTTCACTTGCACGGCCGAACGGTGTGAATAATAATAAGAGTGCACGTGCATTGGACTAAGCTGGAATCTGCAAGCACTCAATAAACAGGAGAAGACAAGGCAATATGGGATCTTGGTTAAATCAACAATAATGCATATAAGAGCCACTACAACAATTTAATTATGGTCTTCTCCTACTGACCCCCAAAGAAAAGAAAGGAATAAAACTATTTACACGGGAAAGCTCCCAACAAGCAAAAGAAGAACGAGAAATATTTTTGGGTTTTTTTTAATTATTACTACTACAGCAGGAAAAATAAACTACTACTAATTTTTTTTGGGTTTTTTCTAAGGTTTATTAAACACACAAGAAGAAAGCAAGAAAAAGGAAAATAAACTAGCATGGATATACAGTGAAAGAGTATGAGCACCGACATCTAGCAATGAGTGTGTGTGAACATGAATGTGATGTCGGTGAGGAATACGTACTCCCCCAAGCTTAGGCTTTTGGCCTAAGTTGGTCTATTGCTAGGGATAACCTGGCTGATACCCGTAGTTGTAGCTGGGGTCGTACTGCGATGAAGAATACTTGGGATCATAATGTGATGAAGAGGACTCGACCGCCTTTGGCTGGCAACCTCCTCTGGATCCCAAGAATAAACAGATAGTCGTGGAGGCTCGTCTTGTGGTTCCGGTTCCGGGGCTGGTGCAGGATTCCGATAGGCTTGAGCAGCCGCCCACGGAACAATGTAAGGACCTGTAGACAAGTTAAACAAAGAGGGAGCAGGCAAAGTAATAGTTTCAGGGTGATGGTTATCAAAGTACAATTTATATTTGAGCTCCCCTTCGCGACTCTTAACAAGAAAATCATGCGCTAGCATACTCTTATAATCTAAATAAGCACGGGGCAACGCTGTTTCTTCTTTCTCCTCATGGCTAATAGGTATCTCAAAATATTCAGCTAGGCGTGAAGCATAAATGCCTCCAAAGATGGGGCCCTTAGTACGGTTCAGACTTAACCGTCTAGCAACAATTACACCCATACTAATAGAGTTATTGCGGTATAAGCCATGGAACAAAATGATAATATCAGGAATGCTAAGGTTTCCACAGTTCCTGCGACCAATCAAGCAACGGCTAGCAAATAAGGCAAAGTAGCGTAACACAGGGAAATGTATGCTAGTAATTCTTGCATCAGAAACCTTCCTGGTTTCTCTCACAGTGATAGTGTTAATAAAAGCTTCCACTTCATTACGGTGTGGTTCATCTAAGGTGCCCTCAAAAGGTATTTTGCAAACCTCGCAAAATTCAGCTAATGTCATCTCCTTAACAACGTCATATAAATGGAACTCTACTGTTGGAGGTGATTTCTTAGGGAAAAAGTAGAAGTTCTGCACAAAAGTATTTGTGAGTAAGAGATACTGATGACGTTGGTCGCGGAGGAAGTCGGTGAGGCCGGCGTTCTCAATTAATAGATGGAAATCCTCATAAATCCCGGCTCTCCTCAAGAAGTCATCGGATGGCCATTCACACGGCCGAACCTCCGCGGTGCGAGAAAAATTAAATTTGGGCTTCTGCTCTTCTTCCTTTTGTTTTTCCCTCGAGCTTCGGCTCGACGAGCCCCTCAAAAGTCTCTTCATTATTTCTGAAATAATCTGAATTTTTTTAATAACTTCAAACAAAAGTTAACCAACTTCAATAAAACTGATAGCAACTACTCATACAAGTGCCTAGAGCATATATCAAGCATTAGAACTACTTGGAACCATATAAATTTGACATGCGAGCTCAAGAACATGGTCACCTATGCAGCACAAATTTGCAAAGAATAAAGCACTAGAACAAAAACTAATTGGACCAATGGAGGAGTCACATACCAAGGAACAATCTCCCCAAGCAGTTTTGCGAGAGGTGCTTTGAGCAAGGAGATCGAAAATCACAGCAAAAGTCGCTGGAACACGAGCTTGAGTTGGTTTTTCGGGTTTGTGTGAGGCAGAGGAAGAAGATGTGTGCAGGGATAAGTGGAGGAGGGCCACCGTGGGCCCACAAGGCAGGGGGCACGCCCAGGGGGTAGGGCACGCCCTCCACCCTCGTGGCCAGGTGGCAGCTCCCCCCGCGGTAATTTTTGCACTAAAAATCCTCAAATATTCCCGAAAAAATAATATTAAATTGACATGGCATTCTGAGGACTTTTATTTTCGGGATATTTTTATATTACACGGATAAATCAGGAAACAGACAGAAAAATACTATTTTACTTTATTTCTACTAAATAACATAAAATATAAAGAGGGTACATAAGGTTGTGCTTCTAGTTTCATCCATCTCATGCTCATAAAAAAGAATCCACTAACAAGGTTGATCAAGTCTTGTTAACAAACTCATTCCGATAATCATGGAACCTGAGAAATTTGAATAACACTATGTTACCTCAACGGGATATGGACATCCCCAATAATAAGTATATCATATTTCTTCTTGACAGTAGGGAGAGGAAATTCAAAACCTCCAAATATAATCGATGGAATTTTTCCAATAGAGTTGATATTATAAACTTGAGGTTGTTTCCTCAGAAAGTGTACCGTATGCTCATTACCATTAACATGAAAAGTGACATTGCCTTTGTTGCAATCAACAACTTCCCCTGCAGTATTAAGGAAAGGTCTTCCAAGAATAATAGACATACTATCATCCTCGGGAATATCAAGAATAACAAAGTCCGTTAAAATAGTAACTTTTGCAACCACAACAGGCACATCCTCACAAATACCGACAGGTATAGCAGTTGATTTATCAGCCATTTGCAAAGATATTTCAGTAGGTGTCAACTTATTCAAGTCAAGCCTATGATATAAAGAGAGAGGCATAACACTAACACCGGCTCCAAGATCACATAAAGCAGTTTTAACATAATTTGTCTTAATGGAGCATGGTATAGTAGGTACTCCTGGATCTCCAAGTTTCTTTGGTATTCCACCCTTAAAAGTATAATTAGCAAGCATGGTGGAAATTTCAGCTTCCGGTATCTTTCTTTTATTTGTAACAATATCTTTCATATATTTAGCATAAGGATTCATTTTGAGCATATCAGCCAATCGCATACGCAAAAAAGATAGGTCTAATCATTTCAGCAAAGCGCTCAAAATCCTCATCATCCTTTTTCTTGGATGGTTTCGGAGGAAAAGGCATGGGTTTACGAACCCATGGTTCTCTTTCTTTACCGTGCTTCCTAGCAACAAAATCTCTCTTATCATAACGTTGATTCTTTGATTGTGGGTTATCAAGATCAATAGCAGGTTCAACTTCTACATCATTATCATTACTAGGTTGAGCATCATCATGAACATCATCATTAACATATGCACTAGGTTCATGTTCATTACCAGATTGTGTTTCAGCATCAGACATAGAGATATCATTTGGATTATCAGGTGGTTCAGCAATAGGTTCACTAGAAGTTTGCAAAGTCCTATCATTTTTATTTTTCTTCCTTTTAGAAGAACTAGGCATATCAATATTATTTCTCTGAGAATCTTGCTCGATTCTCTTAGGGTGGCCTTCAGGATACAAAGGTTCCTGAGTCATTCTACCAGTTCTAGTAGCCACTCTAATAGCATAATATTTTTTTCTTACTATTCATTTCATCAAGCACTTCTTTCTGAGCTTTAAGTACTTGCTCTACTTGAGTGGTAACCATAGAAGCATGTTTGCTAACAAGTTTAAGTTCACCTCTAATATTAGCCATATAATCACTCAAGCGTTTAATCATAAAGGTATTCTGTTTTAATTGTCTACCAAAATAAGCATTAAAGTCATCTTGCTTAAACATAAAGTTATCAAACTCATCCAAGCACTGACTAGCAATTTTAGTAGGAGGGACTTCAGCTTTATCATATCTATAGAGAGAATTTACCTTTACTACCTGTGTCGGGATATCAGGATCAGGAGGTTCTTCCGTGAATAAAGAATTAAGATCATATACTTCTTCAATATGTGGTAAATTAAGACCATGTATTTCTTCAATAGGAGGTAAATTCTTAACATCTTCAGCTTTTATAACTTTTTCTTTCATAGATCTCTTTGCCTCTTGCATATCTTCGGGACTGAGAAATAGAACACCTCTCTTCTTCGGAGTTGGTTTAGGAATAGGCTCGAATGGTGGCTCAGGAGCTGGCTCGGGAGTTGGCTCAGGAGGTGCCCAATTATTTTCATTTGTCAACATATTATTCAATAAAATTTCAGCTTCATCTGGTGTTCTTCCCCTGAAAAGAGAACCAACACAACTATCGAGGTAATCTCTGGAAGCATCAGTTAGTCCATTATAAAAGATATCAAGTATTTCAGGTTTCTTAAGAGGATGATCAGGCAAAGCATTAAGTAACTTGAGAAGCCTCCCCCAAGCTTGTGGGAGACTTTCTTCTTCAATTTGCACGAAGTTGTATATTTCCCTCAAAGCAGCTTGTTTCTTATGAGCAGGGAAATATTTAGCAGAGAAGTAATAAATCATATCATGGGGACTACGCACACAACCAGGATCAAGAGAATTAAACCATATCTTAGCATCACCCTTTAATGAGAACGGAAATATTTTGAGTATATAAAAGTAGCGCGATCTCTCATCATTAGTAAACAGGGCAGCTATATCATTTAACTTAGTAAGATGTGCCACAACAGTTTCAGATTCATAGCCATAAAAAGGATCAGATTCAACCAAAGTAATTATATCAGGATCAACAGAGAATTCATAATCCTTATCAGGAACACAGATAGGTGAAGTAGCAAAAGCAGGGTCAGGTCTCATCCTATCTCTAAGAGATTCTTTACTCCATTTAACTAACAGCCTCTTAAGTTCGTATCTATCCTGGCAAGCAAAAATAGCTGCAGAAGATTCAGCATCAAAAAGATAACCCTCGGGAATAGCAGGCATATTTTCATCATCACTTTCATCATTGTATTCTGTTTCAATATTTTCTCTTTCTCAAGACCTAGAAATTTGTTCATCTAGAAATTCACCAAGGGGCACAGTAGTATCAAGCATAGAAGTAGTTTCATCATAAGTATCATGCATAGCAGAAGTAGTATCATCAATAACATGCGACATATCTGTCGGGGAGGCTGATCGTACCCACGGACACCTATGGGGCCGGCGGACCAGGCCCCTTGTGGTTCGGAGGGGGGCGGAGATCGCACGAAGAGCGGATCGAGGCGAGGCACACGAGCAGTTTACCCAGCTTCGAGCTCTCCGAGAGATAAAACTCCTACTGCTGCTTGTTTGATGTATTGTGTTCTTGCTAGGGAGCGATGCGAGCTACAAAACCTAGCGTGAGCGTATATGGTCTCGAGTGAGTCGAATGAACCGAACCCCCTCTACGTTGCGCATGGGCCTCCTTTTATATGCTCAAGGGGTCTCCGACAGGTGGCAACATAGATGAGGGTACAAATGTAAAAACAGAAGTTGGTACACCTACTTGAACATTGTACAGTGCAAAATACCTAACTCTGACGGCAAGGGACAAAAGCAATAAATGCCCGTCCGTGTCGCCTAAACAATGCAACAGAGACCGTCAAGTGCGCCGCCGCTCGCCACGATGGCAAGCTTGTCAGCGCCGCTTATCGCTGCTCTCCGCTGGCTGCACAACCTCTTGACACGCGCGCATGGAATGGTCCCATGGCGACACGTTGTTGGATGAGCTAGAGCGGAGATGGAGAGAGGTTGCTTGCCGCGGCAAGCGCCTTGCCGCGGCCGAATCCTTGTCGCGTCCGGAGGCTTATCGCGCTCCGAGCCTTCCCGGCAAGCTCCTCTTGCCGGGGCCTTGTCTTCTGCATGCCTTGAATGGCCTTCCCGGCAAGCTCCTCTTGCCGGGGCCTTGTCTTCTTAGTCAAATACTTTGTTCTTGAATGGCTCCAAAGGAACCACGGAGGATCTTGGCAGTGACCAGGCAAACCCTGCGCGAGGTGCTGCAAGCTGTCCGTCTGCAATGCACGGATACTAGGGTACCCCTACTCTAGTACACCGACAGGAGCCCCCGGGCCTGGGCCATACACGGTGCCGAGCGCTGTCGGGCCAGGCCCAAAACAGTGCACGGACACACGCGGCCTCGATCACGCCGTAACTCGCCCCGGACCCACCGAACGTGGCGTCGTGCGAGAGATCGTGGGCGTGGTCGTGGGGGTTTCTTTATTAGGAAAAGCGGAACGTCCGCCCCCTCCCCCTCCTTATAAGTAGGGGAAACAGGGGCAGGCCGTCCACTTCGCCATTGCTGTCTTGTCAAGAAAACCACCGCCGCTTCCCCCTTCTTCTCTAGTGCGAAGAGAGCAGCGCCCCGCCCCCTTTCGCCACAAGCACACCCACCGCCATCGGCCTGATCCGCCGCCCCCGCCATGGCTCCGAAAGCCGACAAGGAGAAAGGCGTCAAGTCGGCCAAGGCGTAGCGGCTCACGGCGCTGCGCAAGGAGCGGGCCATCTTCTCCCGTCAGCTCGGCGCAAAGGAGCTGTGGGAGCTCTTCTATCTCTTTTGGTCGACGGAGACGCGTGCGCATCCGCGCACGAAGGTACTCCCCGCCTCCGCTTCTGATTCGGCCCCAACTGGGTACCCCTTCTTTGCCCTTTTCTTCTATTGCGGGCTCTTCCCGCCCTTTTCCGAGTTCTTCTGCGATATCATGAACACATACGGCCTCCGCCTCCTTGATTTCACCCCCAACGCTGTCTTGACCATGGCAGTTTTCGCGCACCTTTGCGAAAACTTTGTCGGAGTCCACCCAAATGTGGCACTTTTCCGCCACTTCTTTGTGCCCCGCGTCGAGAGAGGAGAGCCACTTGCCGAAGGGATAGCTTGGGTCTCCAGGATCGGCAAGAAAGAAGCCTATCTGGAAGGAGAGTTCCGCAACAAGTGGGAGGAGTGGAGAGCCAATTGGTGTTGGGTCGTAGAGGAGAACCCGCAGCCCTTCACTGCCGTGCGCCAAACCCCAATAGTGCGCGGCAAAGATTGGAGTAGCTTGGCGCCGGAGGATGCTAGGTTGAAGATAGCTGTGACCCGGATTTTGCGCCTCAGGCTTGCCGGACTAACCGTAGGCGCAGTTGGTGCAGACTTCCTCCGCCGCCGCATCGCTCCCTTGCAAGAGAGGAGGAGGCCTGCTTGGGAGTTCCAAAATGCGGCAGACATCATGAGGTTGCGCCCGGGCCTGAACTGGAATTTCACCGTCTTAGAGCTGGATGCGATGTTGCTAGAGCTGTTCAAGAACGACCCGATCACCCCGAGTGGTTTAGGTTGCCGAGGGGTCGTCCCATTGTGCAACAACTTCGGCGCTCGACCGCATCCGCGCCATGATGCCGTTGCAGCGATTCCCATGGGATCGTTCCAACTGGCAGAGCCTCCCGACGAGATCGTGCAGCAGTTCTTCGACGACTTGGAAGAAGTGCCGATCCGCTCCGACGCAGCGAAGAGGCTCACTCGCGACACCACCGGCGAGGAGATGGCGTATTGCCACCAGTGGAGGAGGCGGCAGAGCGCCGCTGGAGTCTTCGGGTACACCGTGGAGGAGGCGGACGCAGCGAAGGCGGCAAGCCTTGCCGAGTGAAGGGAGATCGCCGGCGAGGACGAGCTTGTTGAGCCCGAGGCCGAGTCGAGTGGACCCGCCGAGGGCGCTACTTCTCCACCACCCAGCGACTTGCCGCCAGCGAAGCCCCCGGCTCCGCCAAAGAGGCGTCTCCGCAAGGCCAGAGACGAGACAGGGCGGCAGATCGCCTGACGTTAGGCCAGCGACGCGCTTCATCAAGGCAAGCGAAGCGATGTTGCTGGAGCGCCTCACACTGCTGCGACAACTGGGGCGGGATCCTCCCAGGCCTCCGCCGACGCCTCCGCCAAGCGGCCAAGAGAGCCCACTCCTCCGCCTCGTCGCACCGGAGGGGAAGCCGGAGTTTGACTTCTCTGCGCTCAGCTCCAAGGAGGAAGAAGAAGAGTAAGCTTCAATATCGCGCTTGTATTTCTTCAATTTTGTTGCTTCATCTTGAATCTAATTTGCTTCGTTCGAGACTCTTTCCTTTTCAGGACGCTAGCCCAGAGAGCGTCGAAGAGGGCCAAGATCCCGACGGTCGTCGTTGGGGCGATCCACCCGTGGCAACAGAGGACACGTCTGAGACCCCTTGGGACCCGGCAACCTTCCCTCGGAGCAGCCCCAGACAACCCCCAAAGTAAGTGTGCGGTTTTCTCCTTACTGTTAGGTGTGCAGGGGTGCTCCTTCTTCGTTGATACCTGATTGTTTGTTTGTGTAGGAGCAGAGCAACCTTATCAGGAGGGCTCGGAAGCCGCCCCCGAAATCCTGTCTGCTGCCACTAAGCTGCCAAGGGAGGATTCTCCGGCAAGGGAGTGCCCTCCGACAAGGGAGGCCACTCCGGCAAGGGAGGCTACCCCGGCAAGGGGCGGCCTTGATGACCCTCCAGTGGTCGAGGCCATGGATGCAGATCCCGTTGCGGGTAATTTCCTTACACGAAAATTTCCCTTGGGCTTGTTTTCTTCTGTTTCTCTTGATGAATATTTGCTTGACGACTCTTTCTTCGTCTGACGCAGAACCGATGGAGGTCGAGGTCGCCGGCGAGGAGGAAGCGCGCGGCAACACCGACGAGGCCGTCGTCGTGGAAGAAGAGGCCGTCGCTGTGGAAGAAGAGGCCGTCGCCGACGAGCCTGTCGGCGAGGAGGCCACCGAGGCTGCCGACGCAGAAGCTGGCGAGGGGTCGGGCGATCGCACTGACGGCCCTGAGGCCGCAGGAGCGCCAGGCGCTGCACCGACAGCCGACTCCCCCGCCGTTGCTACAGCGTCAGGATCCAAGGAGCCCCAGCCCGGTGCCTACCTGAAGGCCGGCGAGGGTGTCTTCATCAAACTCCCCTGGGAGTCGAGCTCCAGGGCGCCGGTCGAAGGAGAGACCTTCGACGGCGAGCTACTCGCCTCCGCTGGGCTGACGCTGGTGGACGCGCCAAGCAGCAGCAGCGGCGAGTCTGAGGAGGAGCGGCTGTTGAAGAAGCTGCTGTCGCTCTACCGCGCCCGGCAAGCCAAGTTGGAGTCCCGGGAAGCACTTGTCGCGAGGGAAGGAGCGGACATGGAGAAGCGCGCAGAAGAGCTCCGAAGCGCCAACCAAGAAACTCTCCATGACGTGGCGAAGCGGGAGCAACTTGCAGAGAGCGCACGACCTTCATCCTTGAGAAGGCCGGGCGAGGAGGAGCAGCGGCTGGCTGCCGAGAAGCTCTCCGCGGGAAGCGGCTGGCGCAGCGAAGGTCAACCTGGACAGCCATGAAGAAGACCTTGCATGCTGCGAGGAGTCACTTGGCGGGGCGCTTTAGGTAGTGCAGGATGATGCCGCAGCCGCCGAGGCCGCCAAGGAAGAGTTGAAGGCGAAGGTGGCACAGCTGGAGGCCAGCCTCAAGAAGAGTGGCGAGGAGCTTGCCGCGCTCAAGCACGAGCGCGAGAAGGACGCTTACACCCTTGGCGAGCTGCAGGGCCGTCTCGCCGATAGGGGCAAGGAGCTCGACGCCGCCAAAGATAAAAGGCGGATCTTGAGCTGAAGCTGACCACTCGGCCTTGAGCGTTGGACGGCGCCAGAGAGCGGGAGGTGGGCTTGTTGGAGACGATCAAGGCCAAGGAGGAGCTGCTAGCGAACGCTGTCTCCACCTAGAGCGCCTTGAGGGAGAGTGTGGAGCATTGGACTGAAGGTCTTGTGGACACCGCTGCTGATATCCACAACGAGCTGATGGATCTGGGGATGGCGGACCTTGCATACTCCTCCGACGAGCATCTCCAACCCAACGCCAAACTCAGCTTATTCTTCAAGGGCGTGGTGACGGGCCTCCAGCGGCTCCGAGAAGAAGTCCCAAAGCAGCTGGCCGAAGAATCACGCCAGATCTATGCAGGAGCCCTCGAGAAGGTGTTGATAAAGGTGGCCTTCCGCAATCCAGGCCTCAACCTCAACGGCGTCCTCCGATCCTTGCCGCCAGATGCCAACGTGGAGGAGCTCAAAGCCCTTGTCGCACCCATTGTGGACAAGGTGAACAAGATCAAGCGGATTGATGGCGACCGCATAGACTAGGCCGCCAATTTTATCTTTCCCTTGTCGGCCGATCATGTTTAGAACACTTTGTTAGATCAACGACAAGTTATTTTGTAATATACTCTATCTTAGGCGATCAATGCAACGTTATTTCCTCTACTTGATTCCTTCCTTTGTAATGCGTTTACGCCCTACGCATTTGGGGGACTTGTCGGTGCGGGCACCTTTGTCATGAGCCGAAAAGTGCGGAACATCGCCCTGCCAAGGTGCCGCCTCCGACAAGCAACCTTGTCGCGACTAGCTGCAGCTCACTTAAGTTGTTGAGCGGACTCGAAACAAAGTAAGGGCGCGACTAGCCTGCGAGTTGGTTCCTCTGCGCATGTGTTTTCCATACAAAGTACTCTTGTTCGAGGAAGATAACTTAAAATTTTAAAATTGATTGCTCAAACTTTGGCAACTTAGCTTTTACATCTCTTGCTTCCCGATATATGAAACTTCCTCGAGCGATGCTTGGTCCATAGTATTATCTTCTCCTTCCCCCCCTGGTTAACTTGTGCGCGAGGGAGCCTTCCTTTCTTTGAGAAAAGAGAAAGAAGAGAAAATAAAGTTATGGAGCCCAGCGGCTCGATTTTGCTTTCCGGGTGTGGTTGCTGCACGAAATGTTAGCCAAAACATGCAATAAAATGATGAAAGCATGAATTTGACAAGTTGTGCGCAACACATGAGCTTTACTGATGCACGGGGTCTGCGCCCGGTTTTGTACAAAGGATTACATGCAACAGCGGCAAGACTTGTACAAAAGGTGGTTGCCGGAACAGGTTCCGGCAACCGCGCCCTACGGGTAAAACTTACGAAGATGCTCAATGTTCCAGGAGTTGCTCACCGGAATGCCATCTTCGGTCTCAAGGCGGACAGCACCAGGCCTAGTGACTCGTTTCACCCGATAAGGGCCTTCCCACTTTGGCATCAACTTGTTGGAATTCTTGGCGGATCGGGCTACGAAGAACAAGGTCGCCTTCCTCGAGGCTTCTGGCACTAACTTTGCGGCTATGGTAGCGACGCAAAGCTTGCTGGTAGCGAGCAGCTCGCACAACATCCTGAAGACGATCCTCCTCAAGGAGCAGCGCGTTATCTTGTCGCAGCTGCTCTTGCTCAATCTCATCATAAGCGAGCACTCGAGGTGATCCGTATACGAGTTCCGTGGGGAGAACTGCCTCTGCTCCATAGACTAGAGCAAAGGGTGTCTGGCCAGTGGCTCGATTTGGCGTTGTCCTGATCGACCAAAGAACCACCGGCAGCTCCTCGATCCAGTTTCTTCCGCACTTGTGCAGCTGTCGAAAGTTCGGTCTTGAGCCCGCAAGCACTTCAAAGATTTGCCCTCTCGCTTGACCGTTGCTTCTCGGGTGAGCAACAGAAGCAAAGCAGACCTTGGCGCCAAGGTCTTGGACGTACTGCATGAAGGTGCGACTCGTAAATTGTGTGCCGTCGTCGGTGATGATCCTGTTAGGGATTCCGAAACGGCAAACAATCGACCTGAAGAACTTGATCGCCGACTGCCGTCCACCTTCCTCATCGCTTCCACTTCCGGCCACTTTGTGAACTTGTCGATTACGGCGTACAAGTACTCAAAGCCCCGATAGCTTCGGGGAAGGGGCCGAGGATGTCGAGCCCCGGACCGAAAATGGCCAGGATAAAGGGATCATCTGGAGAGCTTGAGCTGGCTGGTGTATCTGCTTGGAATGGAATCGCACGCTTCACACTTAGTTACTTGTGCGGTTGCATCACGGAGGGCTGTCGGCGGAAGAAACCTTGCCGGAAAGCTTTGCGGAAGGTGCTCTTTGCGCCAATGTGGTGACCACATATGCCTCCATGTATCTCTCGCCAACAGCTTACATCCCATCTTCCCCGGAACACACTTCAATTTCACACCGTTGAGTCTTCTTCTGTATAGTATGCTGTCGACAAACTAGTACATACTTGACTGCCGGGCTACTCTTTCCGCTTCTTCTTGCTCTTCGGGAAGTTCTCCTGTCTGAAGGAAAAGGACAATCGGCTGCCCATATCGGAGCTTGCGGCTCGACAACGAGGACTAAAGGCACATCTGCTACTGCGGGAACATCAGCTTCTACGGCAAGAACCTGCGCCTCAGCCGGAGCTTGATGCTCCCCGGCAAGGTTGTCGGAGCAAAACTTATCGGGAGCGTCTGCTTCAACGAAACAAACCCTGGGGCTTGTCGGAGCAGACTGCTGCTTAGCTCCGTTGGTGTCGATCTTGGGGACCTTCGCGGCGGCGGCTTCGGGAAGCTCTGCCGGGAAGTAGTCACCAGAGAGCAACTTCCTCTTCTTGCTCTGTCCAGTTGATGGTGTTACGGTTGGTTGAGTCAGCTTGAGCACGAAAATCCCTGGTTCCATTGTGCAACTTAAGTGCAGCACACTTTGACAGCCGTCAGCAATATCATTCTGAGCTCTTGGAACATGTTCCATTTGCAGGCCGTCAAAGTGCTCTTCTAGCCTCCTCACTTCATCAACGTAGGCTTCCATCAACGGACTCTGATAATCTTTGTTCACTTGGCGGATGACAAGCTGCGAGTCACCCCTGACAATAAGCTTCTTGATACCAAGGTCTACGGCGATCCTGAGACCGGCAAGCAAACCTTCATACTCTGCAGTATTGTTTGTTGCTTGCTCCTTGGGAAAGTGCATCTGGACTACGTACTTGAGGTGCTCTCCGGTGGGTGCGACAAGCAAGACGCCAAGACCGGGCGCCTTTGCAGCGAGAAGGCACCATCAAAGTACATTAGCCATTCTTTGCTTGCTTCCTTGACGGGAATGGTCGTCTGGAATCTCTTCATCCGGCGTTGGCGTCCATTACGCTATGAATTACGCCAATGCTCGCTTTGGATAGTTGAAGTGCTTTCAAACTTGAGGCCAAAGCTTGATAGTTCCAGTGCCCACTCGACAATCCTGCCTGCCTCTGGATTCTCGCAAAGTATCCTCTTCAGCCGAAAGCGAGTGACGATCGTGGATCTCATGTGCTTGGAAGTAATGGCGCAGCTTTCTCGAGGCCATGAGGAGGCCGAAAAGCAATTTCGCACACCGAGTACCTTGACCTAGCCCCCTGCAGGAGGGAATCGACAAAGTAGACTGGGCGCCGCACCATCCTTTACGCATCTGTTCAGCGTCTGCGCGGATTCGTCCTTGTCGGGACCCGAGCTTGTCGTGAAGCTCCCCGCTTGTCGCTGGATGTGTTTGCCGTGGTAGTCGGCTCGTCATCCGCCTCCCTCTCCGCTACTAACGCAGCACTAACCACTTGATTGGTTGCCGCTATATATAGCAGCAACTTCTCTTGTGGTTTAGGTGCGACAAGTGTTGGAGTGGAGGACAGGTATCTCTTTAAATCCTGCAGCGCAGCCTCCGTTTCGGGAGTCCATTTCATTGGACCTGCCTTTTTCAAAATCTTGAAAAATGGCAGGGCACGCCAGCAGACCTAGAAATAAACTCGCCGAGAGCAGCTACGCAACCGCAAGTCTTCGTGACATCCTTGACGCCGCTTTGGTGCTTCAATCTGCTCAATGGCCTTGATCTTGTCGGGATTGGCTTCAATCCCCGGCCGAGACGAAGAACCCGAGAAGCTTGCGGAAGGGACTCCAAACACGCACTTCTCGGGGTTGAGCTTGAGGTTGATCTTGCGCAGATTTGCAAAGGTCTCGTCCAAATCTTGAACCAGAGTTGCTTTGTCCTTGCTTTTGACCACTATGTCATCCATGTAGGCTTCTACATTTCTGTGCATCTGTGGCTCAAAAGCATCATGGACTACTCTTGCAAATGTTGAACCAGCATTCTTCAAACCGAAAGGCATCCGTATGAAACAAAGATGTGCCACATGGTGTAATGAATGCGGTCTTCTCCTCATCTTCTTCAGCCATGAAGATCTGATGGTATCTCGAGTATGCATCAAGAAACGAAAGCAAATCACATCCAGCCGTGGAGTCAACAATCTGGTCGATGCGCGGCAAGGGAAACGGGTCTTTGGGACAAGCTTTATTAACATCCGTGAAGTCAATACAAAGTCTCCATTTTCCGTTTGCCTTGCTTGCTGCGACTACAGGATTGGCCAACCACGAGGGATGGAGTACTCCTCGACAAGGCCCGCTGCTTCCGGTTTCTTGATCACTACGCTATGAATTCTTGGCGCTCCACCGCTTGTTTCGACTTTTTGCTTGACGGGCGCGCAAGATGAGGACAAGCGGCGGCGGTGCTCAATCACTTTCACAGGAACACCGGGGATGTCGACGGTTGCCATGCAAACACGTCGACATTCGCCCGCAGGAAAGCAACGAGCGCGCCTTCCTATTTAGGGTCGAGAGAGGCACTGATGGTGAAGGTACCACCAGTGCCGTCCTCCTTGGCGGGCACCCTCTTGGTCTTTGGCGGAGCTACCATCTTCTTCTTGCACTTGCCGGTGGAGCTCGTTGGTGCGTCCTCGACGGTAGCACAGCACTCCGAAGAGGTGCGCTTGCCGGAGTGGGCATCAGAGCTCTTGCCGGACTTGGACTTGGTCTTCTTCCCCCTGGGAGCTTCAACGGCAAGTGCCTGGCAATCTGTCGCGGCTGCTGCATCCCGGTAGATCTTGTCGGCACAGATAAGGGCATCCTTCTTGTCGCCATGGACAGAGATGACACTTATCGGGCCTGGCATCTTGAGTAAGTTGTAGGCGAGGTGAGAGGCTGCCATGAACTTGGCAAGTGCTAGGCGGCCAAGTATCCCATTGTAAGGCAATGGGAAATCAGCAACGTCGAATGTGACCCTCTCAGTCCTAAAGTTCAGCTCGCTGCCAAATGTTACCGGCAACGTAATCTTCCCCTTCGGCTTGCTCCTTCCCGGATTGATTCCTTGGAAAGTGCCAGTCTCTTCGAGCTTGCTGTCAGGGATTTGAAGCTTATGGAGCACCGCGGAGGAGATCAGATTCAAGCCGGCCCCGCCGTCAACTAGCATCTTGGTGACCTTGAGGTTGCGGTTGGTTGGTGAGACCAACATCGGCAAGCACCCGACCGCAGATTATGCGATCGTGGTGGTCCTCAATATCAAAGACGATAGGCGTCTGGACCACTTCAGAGGCTTGCGTGACTCTACGGATGGTTCCGCTGCATTGACCTCCGCATCCACCGCTTGAGTTGGCGGTGGGAGGTATGCGAGGAAGCACCTCCGTCAACGCAGAGGACCTCCGTGGCTTTCGAAACTCCTGCTCATCGGGCGTCGTCGTCTTCCATATCTTCGTCGTCGTCATCATCTTCATCCTTGTCGCAGCCGCGGGGAGGTCTATCTCCTTGCCACTGCTTGGCCTTGCCGCGGCGCCCTCCCCGGCCGGGACGTTTCTTGCTTGCTCCCCCAGCACCTTCCTAGGTTCTCCTTGTCGCGCCGCTCGTACTCAGCCCTCTGCTGTTCGACAAGCTGCTCGACCTTCTTGCAGCTCTGGAGGTCGTGGTCCTTGGTGCGGTGGACCTTGCAAGATCGCTTGCCGAGCTGCCCTGCTTGTCGGGCCGCCACAGATCGGTGGTGGGCGTCGGCGCAACCTCCTTGCCGGAGCCACCAGCCTTGGCGTTCTTGTCGCCACCTCCGCTGCCGGACTGCTCAACAGCTAGCACTTCTCTACCTTTCTTCTTCCTGTTGCCCCGCCACGGCCCTTCTTTGCCGGGCGGTCTCCTCCTTGTCGAGATCCTGCTTCTGCATTCTCTCCTGGGAGTCTCCTCCCTTCCTCAGCATGTGCACACTTGTTGGCCAAGGCATACAGCTCACTGACGTCCTTGACTTTGCACATCGCCATCTCCTCCCTCATCCCGCGGTTCCGCACGTTCTGATGAAACGCTGATCACCAAGGGCAGGGTGGACATCTGGGATGTTGTAGTGCACACGACTGAATCTCTGAATGAACTTGCGCAGGGACTCTCCTTCCTTCTAGGCGAGCAGATGAAGGTCGCTCTCTTGGCCATGAGGTTTGTGGCCACCTGTGAAGGCACCAACAAACTGGTGGCATAGATCTGCCCAAGAGGATATGGAGCTGTCCGGCAAGTGCATGAGCCAAGATCTGACGTTGGGCTTGAGCACGAGCGGGAAGTAGTTGGCGAGGATCTTGTCGTTCCGTCCCCCCGCAGCTTGCACCGCGATGGTGTAGATGCTGAGGAACTCCGATGGATGCGTCCTGCCATCATACTTCTCCGGCACGTCTGGTTTGAAGTTTTTCTGGCTGGGCCACTGGACTTGCCGCAGCTCACGTAGTGAACGCAGGGCAACCTATCACACGGCAAGTCGCTGGCTCCTCCGGGCGCGCATGTCAACAGAAGGCCCAGCGCGCTTGTCGGACTGATGTCGCGCTTCTCTCCGGCGCTCGATGCGAGTTCGAGTGTCCTCTTGTTGTCGTTCATGAAGAACTTGGCGCTGATCGCGGCGAGCTCGTGGATCCGACGACGCGGTGGAGTCGCTGTCGAGGTGGATCCGGTGAGTCGGTGATCTTGGCCTTCGGGGTGGAGAGTGCATGGTAGTTGCACCTCCGACAGTCTCGTCGCCACCGGCTCGTGCCTTGTCGTCTTGCCGCGGCAATGACGGTGTTGGTTGTCGCGGAGCGTCGCCGTTGGCAAAGCCGATGAGGCTCTGGATAGTGGCCCTCCACTCGTCGACCTTGTCGGCCGTTGGAGGGTAGTCGAGGAGTAGCTGAGCTCTCGCCAGCTTCGCCGGAGTAGTGGGTGGCATTGGTGAACGGTGCGAGGAGCGGATATGCTCGGACTTCTAACCACGTTAGAAGGAGCAGCACCCGTCGAGCGCACCGTATCTCACTCGTTCCAAAGCATGTTGGCGCGCATGCTGGTCTTGAGGGTCTCGATCCAACGAGCGTATGGCATTGTGAACGCCATGACGTTGTTGGTCCCGCGTCTCCTGAGATGGGCGCGGGGGATGCACGGACGCCGAGGTTTGCGGGGCCTTGTCCTTGGACTTGGCGACGTCACGAACTCCTTCATCGGCGCCTGCTCCTCCGCCAGCGTCTGCCCCACCACCCGTTTGCTGCGGTGATGGTGGATACGACGCGGACGGCTCTGCTGCCGCCGAAGCCTTCTTCTTTGGTGGCATGTTGAGGAAGATGTTGAGGACGCTGCTCGTGTGCACGCCGGATCAGATTCACACGGCCTCGACGGCCCCTACCTGGCGCGCCAAAGATGTCGGGGAGGCTGATCGTACCCACGAACACCTATGGGGCCGGCGGACCAGGCCCCTTGTGGTTCGGAGGGGGGCGGAGATCGCCTGAAGAGCGGATCGAGGCGAGGCACACGAGCAGTTTACCCAGCAGAGCTCTCCGTAGAGATAAAACTCCTACCGCTGCTTGTTTGATGTATTGTGTTCTTGCTAGGGAGCCGGCGAGCTACAAAACCTAAGCGTGAGTGTATATGGTCTCGAGTGAGTCGAATGAACCGAACCCCCCACGCTATGCATGGGCCTCCTTTTATATGCTCAAGGGGTCTCGACGGTGGCAACATAGATGAGGGTACAAATGTAAAACAGAAGTTGGTACACCTACTTGAACAAAGGTACGATGCAAAATACCTAACTCTGACGGCAAGGGACAAAAGCAATAAATGCCCGTCTGTGTCGCCTAAACAATGCAACAGAGACCGTCAGGTGCGCCACCGCTCGCCATGATGGCAAGCTTGTCAGCGCCGCTTATCGCTGCTCTCCGCTGGCTGCACAACCTCTTGACACGCGCGCATGGAATGGTCCCATGGCGACACATTGTTGGATGAGCTGGAGCGGAGATGGAGAGAGGTTGCTTGTCATGACAGCGCCTTTGCCGCCGAATCCTTGTCGCGTCCGGAGGCTTGTCGGCGCTCCGAGCCTTCCGGCAAGCTCCTCTTGCCGGGCCCTGTCTTCTGCATGCCTTGAATGGCCTTCCCGGCAAGCTCCTCTTGCCGGGGCCTTGTCTTCTTAGTCAAATACTTTGTTCTTGAATGGCTCCAAAGGAACCACGGAGGATCTTGGCGGTGACCAGGCAAACCCTGCCGGGTGTCAGAATCTGTCCGTGCTGCAAGCACGGGATACTAGGGTACCCCTACTCTAGTACATCGACAGTATCGGAACAAATAGCAGAAGAAGGTTTAGGTGTCGCTAGCTTACTCATAACAGAAGGTGAATCAAGTGCAGAGCTCGATGGCAGTTCCTTACCTCCCCTCATAGTTGAGGGATAAATTGTTGTCTTAGCGTCTTTCAAGTTCTTCATAGTGTCCAGCAGATATAAATCCCAAGTGACTCAAAGAATAGAGCTATGCTCCTTGGCAACGGCGCCAGAAAAAGGTCTTGATAACCCACAAGTATAGGGGATCACAACAGTTTTCGAGGGTAGAGTATTCAACCCAAATTTATTGATTCGACACAAGGGGAGCAAAAGAATATTCTCAAGTATTAGTAGCTGAGTTGTCAATTCAATCACACCTGGAAACTTAGTATCTGCAGCAAAGTGTTTAGTAGCAAAGTAATATGATAGTGGTGGTAACGGTAACAAAAGTAAAGACAACAAAAGTAATGTTTTTGGTATTTTTGTAGTGATGATAACAGTAGCAACGGAAAAGTAAATAAGCAAGAACCAGTATATGGAAAACTCGTAATTACCGGATCAGTGATGGATAATTATGCCAGATGCGGTTCGTCATGTAACAGTTATAACATAGGGTGACACAGAACTACCTCCAATTCATCAATATAATGTAGGCATGTATTCCGTAAATAGTCATACGTGCTTATGGAAAAGAACTTGCATGACATCTTTTGTCCTACCCTCCCGTGGCAGTGGGGTCCTATTGGAAACTAAGGGATATTAAGGCCTCCTTTTAATAGAGAACCGTAACAAAGCATTAGCACATGGTGAATACATGTACTCCTCAAACTATGCTCATCACCGGAGTGGTCCCGATTATTGTCACTTGAGGTTGCGGATCATAACACATAGTAGGTGACTATAGACTTGCAAGATAGGATCAAGAACACACATATATTCATGAAAACATAATAGGTTCAGATCTGAAATCATGGCACTCGGGCCCTAATGACAAGCATAGTCATAACAACATCAATCTCAGAACATAGTGGATACTAGGGATCAAACCCTAGCAAAACTAACTCGATTACATGATAAATCTCATCCAACCCATCACCGTCCAGCAAGCCTACGATGGAATTACTCATGCACGGCGGTGAGCATCATGAAATTGGTGATGGAGGATGGTTGATGACGACGACGGTGACGAATCCCCCTCTCTGGAGCCCCGAACGGTCTCCAGATCAGCCCTCCCGAGAGAGATTAGGGCTTGGCGGCGGCTCCATATCGTAAAACGCGATGAAACTTTCTCTCTTCTTTTTTTCTCCTCGAAAGCCAATATATGGAGTTGGAGTTGGCGTCGGAGGGTCTCCAGGGGGCCCACGAGGTAGGGGGCGCGCCCCGGGGGGGGGGGGGCGCCCGCACCCTCGTGAGCAGGGTGTGGACCCCCTGGTCTTCATCTTTGGCGAGGATTTTTATTATTTTTTCTAAGGTGTTGCGTGGAGTTTCAGGTCATTCCGAGAACTTTTATTTTCTGCACATAAAACAACACCATGGCAATTCTGCTGAAAACAACGTCAGTCCGGGTTAGTTCCATTCAAATCATACAAGTTAGAGTCCAAAACAAGGGCAAAAGTGTTTGGAAAAGTAGATACGACAGAGACTTATCAGGGGGCGCGCCCTACCCCCCTAGGCGCGTCCCCCTATCTCGTGGACGACTCGAAGACCCCCCCTGACGTGAGACCTACGCCAAAAATTCTTATAAATACCCAAACCTATAGAAAATAACCTAGATCGGGAGTTCCGCCGCCGCAAGCCTCTTTAGCCACCAAAAATCAATCGGGACCCTGTTCCGACACCCTGCCGGAGGGGGATCCCTCACCGGTGGCTATCTTCATCATCCCGGCACTCTCGATGACGAGGAGGGAGTAGTTCACCCTCGGGGCTAAGGGTATGTACCATGTGCCACCCCGGCTCAGAGCGACCGGTTTGCCATGCATTGCCAGCCTAGAGACCATGTCTTCTGGCAACACACAACATCTTGGTACAGAAAACAACCGCTTTATTGGTGCTAGCGGATCAGAGTTTGTATTACAACAGGGGTCGAGGCCAAGCGGCACACACGGTGCGGCTGAACAATATGTACATTATTTAGTGAACATAAAGGGGGCCTCGATCATAACAACTACGCGACAGCGGAACAACGTCGTAGCGGAAACTCCATAGCACAGGGACACCGATGTGGACACGATCTAGACTCGAGCAGCACTCCTATCCAACGAGACTTTCCCGAAATCTGGCATGACACGCCAGGTCAGTACATTGAATGTACTTGCAAGCTCACAACAGGTATAATCATAATGACAAACAATATCATGATAATTAACCAATTAATAATGCAATAATGTTCCAACATGCTGTGATCATGCTGTTGTGATAAACGTCCCCCGGGACCGACTTATCAACCGTGATCGTTCTCAGATCACAAACAAACTACCATCGTGGTCTTGACCAGAGTAACTCGTGATCCTTACGGCGATCACAACCACAACCAATATTTGGTCTCAAACATCTTGATGGCCTTTCCGCCATCATCAACAGTGCAAAGTTCAACACTTAGTGTGCAAGTTTATTAAACGTTGACTCATGGTGGGACCTACTACGAGGCGTCCGTGACCGTGGACTCGGCTATCGATAGATTATACACTCTGCAGAGGTAGGACACTGTACCCACACCACGGAACCCATGGCCTCGCGCTCCCATTCAGGTGGACCAATGGCATTCCGACAAAACCCTTCCATTGCCATGACACTCTCCCGGCCACTCCGACCCAATCCCAACGGGCTAGTCCTGGGTGGCCCCGTGTCTACCAAAGACACAACGACCACCGTCGTGGCCAAAATGATCCCACTCGGGGACCGGTACCATAATCTCAACAACGGGCACACAAGATTATGCCTTGCAGACCCACGGTAAGCATGCCATAACCTTCCCTAGTTGGAGGCACCGACCAGAGGCATGTCAATGGACCGAATCAAGGCCTTCCCACAAAGGCAAATGTGGTTGCACTGGGAAAAACTCGATTCAGCGGCACCATGACCCAGTCAACGATATATTAAAGTTGAGTTATATTCAGGTTCAACTTAAAATGAAAATGACTGGTGTCATATCATGCCATGAAATGCAATACTACACATGCATCACATATTAACGAAATCACTGATGTCAACCATATTCACACTAAGCATAAACATCAACAACTTACATTACTTTCCTGGTCAGGGTAACTCTTATTTTAACAAGATATTTTGTAACAAGTTTTATTATTTTCTCATGCAAGAAAATAACTTCGATTAATTTCTCATATGCATACCAAAAATTATACTATCATCACCACAAGCAAATCCTAATATTTTTACCAACCAAGTTAGGTTCAAACATTCTGTAAGTCAAGTAAAATGGCTAAACAAGCACTTAACAAAATATTTTCTATCAAATTTTACTATTTTATTTGTGCAAGAAAATAACTTTAAGTAATTACTCATATGCATAACAAATCATTTTATCATTTCCACAAGTAGATCTTAACTTTGCTTTACCAACTAAATTAGTTTCAACATTCTGTAAATCAAGCATAATAACTAACAAACACTTAAAAGAATATAAATAATATAATAGTTATTTAAATGCATGGATTAATCATTTCATTCAAGTAAGAAAATCATAAATATTGAAATGACACCATGAAAATGTTGCTGTGGCTTGCCTTAGTGCAAATGAGGTTCACAAGCCTTCTGGTGATCCTCAAGACAAGCCTCACCCACTGAAAATAATTTTGAGCACAAGAAGAAAATATCAAGAACACTTCTGAAAATCACCAGAAATTCCAGATAGCTCAAAAAAATCTCATCTTTGGTGAGCTGCTAGATTTCTTTGCAAATAATATATTGCAAAAAGAATCAATTCATTTAGACTTATGGTTGAAGAGTTATAGCTGTTTGAAGCACTCTGGAAATTAATTAAATTTGAATTTAAATAAACAGACTAGTGGGGGGGGGGGTGACGTCGAAGGCGTAAAGCCTCAAGGCGCCACCACTCGTCTTGCCAGCAGCTCTGAGAATGGCTGACTAGCGGGGCCCGCTAGTCAGGTGAGGTGGAGGGGGAGAAGGAAATAGAGGGGGTCGCGGCTTCGGCGGAGCTCTCTTCGGCGACGAGGGCTCCTTGGTCAAAACGAGAGGTTGGGATTGAGAGAGGGGACGGAGGCGCACCTGCTCGTACCCGTAGCATAGCTAGGGGTTGTCAGACGGTGTAGGAATCGTCCTCGCAAGCGGAGACAGAGGGCGGTGGTCGCCGGAGATGAGGAAGACATCGAGCAGAGGCAACTTCAGGGGCTCCAAGGGGACGTGATGGCTTCACCGGAGAGAGGCGGAGGCCCTGGAAGGGTCGCCCTGGCCTGGGAGGGGCTGGAGCTACCGCGACGACCCGAGGGGATCGCCGGTGAGCTCAAGCTCGGGGACGGCGGCCCGCGGCCTGCCCGACCGGGCTACTGCTATCTACACGCTTGTGGAGTGTGTAGGAGTGGAGGATGGTGCTCGAGGAGGCTGGGGGTGGCTCCTTTTATAGGCGAGCGTCGGGGGTGGATCGGGGCTCCACCGTCGACACCTGGACGCTGCGCCCGGCGACGAGCGGCATCAGTGAGAGGGGGAGAAGGCGACGCAGCTCACGCGGGGACTGTGGGCGAACGGGTACGAACACATGATCAAGAGGAAGGCGACGAGCATTGTGCAGAGCACACTATGGCGTTGGCCGGACTGTGCCCGTGCTCGCTGCAACGAGCTCCTGCGTCGGCGAGCGCCAGGGGGGAGTTAATGGTGTTGAGACGAGGATGGTGGCGAAGTTTGGCACGCTCGGGCAGACGGGGGAAGCGAGCACGCGTGAACAGAGCACTCGGCGGGGCTCGGAGCGCGTCAACACGCATGCTGGCATCATGGACACGCGTGGTCACCGCGTGAACTCTTCCCTCAGGCCGACCAACGTCCAAAAATCATGTCTGGCTTGTTGTTCGTGGTAGTTTTGAAGATTACCACGCTTTGGTTTGGCTCCAGATGCAGTAGAAAAGATTTTACAAGCTAGGTAAGTTTCTGATCAGTAACTTTGAGAGGTTACTAAGGTCAAATGGCTGGGAGTTGTGGGCTGTGCTTTGGAGGCTAGCCATCATCTACTAAGGTGATGATGCACAAGAAAGTTCAGGCACAATGGAGCAAGTAAAATGGTAGTTGCTGTAGAAACCACCATTTCTGTCCAGAACAGAAAATATTTTCTGTAGCAAAAATATTGCAAAAAGTGATGAAATATTTTTGCTCAGGAAGGTGCCCTAGGGTTCAAAGAATATTTGTGAATTTTCTCAGATTTTTGTGGGCAAGAAAAATTAGGGTTGCTTTGGAGCTCATTGAACTAGCTAGGGTTTTAGAGAGGAAAAAGGAATATTTTTTTTCATTTAAGAAAAATATTCCCAAGATTATTTTGAGGTGGATCAGAAGGGGAATGATGATTAGAGAGGGGAATGATGCACTTGGGTGAAAGCCAAGGGTACCCAAGTGTTTAAGTCCATATGAAAAGATTCAAAAACTCCAAATTTCAAAATAAAGCCAAATGAAAATCAGGCAAATAAGAGAGGGCAAAAATCAGGCTGTCACATACTAGTAGCTATGTGTTTGATCTCTCTCTCTCTCTCTCTCTCTCTCTCTCTCTCTCGTGTTATTTATTCGGCACGATCTTGATGTATCGCGAGCTTTGCTACTATAGTTGGATCTTATGATGTTTCTCCCCCTCTAATCTCTTGTAATGGATTGAGTTTTCCCTTTGAAGTTATCTTATCGGATTGAGTTTTATGGATTTGAGAACACTTGATGTATGTCTTCCATGTGCTTATCTGTGGTGACAATGGGATATTCACGTGATCTACTTGATGTATGTTTTGGTGATCAACTTGCAGGTTCAGTGACCTTGTGAACTTATGCATAGGGGTTGGCACACGTTTTCGTCTTGACTCTCCGGTAGAAACTTTGGGGCACTCTTTGAAGTGCTTTGTGTTGGTTTGAATAGATGAATATGAGATTGTGTGATGCATATTGTATAATCATACCCACGGATACTTGAGGTGACATTGGAGTATCTAGGTGACATTAGGGTTTTGGTTGATTTGTGTCTTAAGGTGTTATTCTAGTACGAACTATAGGATAGATCGAACGGAAAGAATAGCTTCGTGTTATTTTACTACGGAGTCTTGAATAGATCGATCAGAAAGGATAACTTTGAGGTGGTTTCGTACCCTACAAGAATGTCTTCCGTGAAAATAAGGATTCCGATAATTGTGCTCATGTGCTAGAAGAAGAATGCATTAGAATGTTTGGCACTAAATATTTGAATGATGAGCATGATTGCAATGTTGTTAGTATGAATTCCTTGAATATCCATGATGCTAATGATATGAAAAGCCACAAGCTTGTGGAAGGTATGTTTGATGAAGATGATATTTTTTGTCCCCCAAGTTTTGATGAGCAAATTTATTATGATGAAAGCATGCCTCCTATTTATGATGATTGTGATGACACGTATGCTATAAAGAATAAAGATAACCATGAAACTTGTCATCATGATTTTAATTTTCAATTGGATTATGCTTCACATGATAGTTATTTTGTTGAGTTTGCTCCCACTACTATTCATGAGAAGAAATTTGCTTATGTGGAGAGTAGTAAAATTTCTATGCAAGTAAATCATGAAAATAATGCTTTATGTGCTGGTTATATGGTTGAATTCATTCATGATGCTACTGGAAATTATTATGAGGGAGGAATATATGCTTGTAGGAATTGCAATAATAACAAGTTTCCTCTCTATGTGCTTAAAATCTTGAAGTTATGCTTGTTTTGCTTTCCTATGCTAGTTGATTCTTGTTCTCATAAATTGTTTGCTCACAAAATCCCTATACATAGGAAGTGGGTTAGACTTAAATGTGCTAGTCATACGCTTCATGATGCTCCCATTATGTTTCAATTCTTATCTTTTATGTGAGCATCATTGTCATCATCATGCCTAGCTAGAAAGGCATTAAAGAAAAGCGCTTTTTGGGAGACAACCCAATATTTGCCCTTACTGTTTTTGTGTGTTCACATGATTATGCTACTGTAGTAATCATGTTTTATAGCTTTTGTTTCAATAAAGTGCCAAGTATGACCTTTAGGATAGCTTACGGTGATAGTTGTGTTGATCCCGCTGAAATTCAGAAACTTTTGTGCTCAGTAAATTAGTTTTGATAATTCACAGAAACATTCTTTTGATCTGATTATTTTTTCTCTGGATTGGTACACAAATTTCTCAGGTTTTCATAATTTGGTAGAATTTTTGGTGTTACAGAAGTATGGAAAGTTACCAGATTACTACAGACTGTTCTGTTTTTGACAGATTCTGTTTTCTATGTGTTGTTTGCTTACTTTGATGAATCTATGAGTAGTATCGGAGGGTATGAACCATGGAGAAGTTGGAATACAGTAGATATTTCACCTATATGAATTTAGAATGAGTTCACATCAGTACCTAAGTGGTGATTATTTTCTTATACTAACGGAGCTTACGAGTTTTCTGTTAAGTTTTGTGTTGTGAAGTTTTCAAGTTTTGGTAAAGATTCGATGGACTATGGAATAAGGAGTGGAAAGAGCCTAAGATTTGGGATGCCCAAGGAACGCCAAGGTAATATTCAAGGACAACCAAGAGCCTAAGCTTGGGGATGCCCCGGATGGCATCCCCTCTTTCGTCTTCGTTCATCGGTAACTTTACTTGGAGCTATATTATTATTCACCACATGATATGTGTTTTTCTTGGAGCGTCATTTTGTTTTATTTTGTTTTGCTTGTTGTTTGAATAATATATCAAGATCGGAAATACTTAAATGACAGAGAGTCCTCACATAGCTAGATAATTATTTGACTACTCATTGATCTTCACTTATATCTTTTTAGAGTAGTTTGTCATTTACTCGTGTGCTTCACTTATATCCTATGAGTAAACGGTTGAATGAGTTGAATATCATAAATCTGAAATTATATATGTTTCATATGCTTATCCCATGGGGAGTAATAATGACTTCACATATAAGAAGAAGAGGTGGTAAATTTATTGAAGGTTAGCAAACATTGTATTGGTCACTTGAACAATTCATGAAATAATATTGAAGGAAGAGAGATTTCATATATAAATATACTATCTTGGACATCTTCTCTGATTGTGAGCCCCATTAATTATTTTCAAACCTGAGCAAATTAGTTGAAGTTGGACAAGGAAGACAACATAATGAGTTATGCTTGGATATATTTGTATAGAAGTTATATTGTTATGGATCCTCTAACATGTGGTGCTTGATATTTAGAATCCTTTGCTAGCAAAAATATCTGTACTAAGCGGGAATACTGCTTGTGCATCCAAATTCCTTGAACCAAGTTTCTTTCATGAGTGTCCACCATATCTACCTATATGCGGTATTTACCTGCCGTTCCAAGTAAATTTGCATGCGTCAAACTCTAAACCTTCAAATAATAATCTGTTTTGTATGCCCGAATCGCTCATGTAGCGACTAGGGGCTGTCGATATCTTCCATGCTAGGTGGGTTATTCTCACGATGAGTGGACTCCGCTCATCATTCACGAGAAAATGGCTGGTAACTGGGATGCCCAGTCCTATGATAAAAAAATCAAAAACAAAATCGCAAATAATTTAAACAAAACTCCCCCAGGATTGTTGATAGTTGGATGGCACATGTTGTTTCGAACAAGCAGTGGAGTGTGATTGTTGGTGGAGGGGGAGTAAAATCTTTACCTTTCTGTTTGGGAACTGCCTATAATCTATCTAGTATGGAAGATATTGGGAACTCTTGGTCGTTATGTTGACAATGAAAGCATACCTCTCAAAATTATTTTCATCTACATTTTAAAGCTTGAGCTCGCACCACCTTTGCAAATCCACCTTCCCTCTGCAAAGGGACTATCTTTTACTTTTATGCAAGAGTCAGTAGTATTCCTTCTCTTTCCAACCTACTTTTTAGTTGGCAAGCATCATGTGATGGGGAAAGATCTAAGCATACATGGCCATTCAAATATATTTGATCATGAATTATTATTGTTGACAATTATCTATATGATAAATAAGTTGGGAGGCGAAACATTAAGCCCCTATCTTTCTTTGTGTTCGATGGATGCTATTTGTTCTAAAAATATGCTTTGAGTGGTAGCAATCATGGAAGACTATTTGATAGTTGAGTATGTGGGGTTTGCTAAATCAAAGCTCTTAGATAGACCCTTCCTGAAAATAAGATGAATTGCAATTGTTTGATGACTGAGAACATAGTTTGTTAGTTTTCAACAAAGTTTATGATCTATGCTTTAACATGTGAATATCTTGCTACTTGATCATGAGAAGCTTTATGATATGAGCTACTGCAATGATATATAATGATGCTAGAAAAAGTGATTGAAATTATCATTGATCAAACTTGTGCACGTGCTAGCATTCACACTTCATAGATTATTTCTTTTATCATTTACCTACTCGAGGACGAGTAGGAATTAAGCTTGGGGATGCTGATACGTCTCCAACGTATCTATAATTTATGAATTATTTATGCTATTATATTATCCATCTTAGATGTTTTATATGCATTTATATGCTATTTTATATGATTTTGGGAACTAACCTATTAACCTAGAGCCCAGTGCCAGTTTATGATTTTTCCTTGTTTTTGAGTTTTACAGAAAAGCAATACCAAACAGAGTCCAATTGACGTGCCAATTTTTGATGATTTTTTATGGACCAAAAGAAGCCCCCGGAGTAAAAGAGTTGGGCCAGAAGAGTCCCGAGCCATCCACGAGGGTGGGGGCGCGCCCTACCCCCTGGGCGTGCCCCCCTATCTCGTGGACGACTCGGAGACCCCCCCTGACGTGAGTCCTACTCCAAAAATTATTGTAAATACCCAAACCTCCATAAAATAACCTAGATCGGGAGTTCCGCCGCCACAAGCCTCTGTAGCCACCAAAAACTAATCGGGACCCTGTTCCGGCACCCTACCGGAGTGGGATCCCTCACCCGTGGCCATCTTCATCATCCCAGCGCTCTCCATGATGAGGAGGGAGTAGTTCACCCTCGGGGCCGAGGGTATGTACCAGTAGCTATGTGTTTGATCTCTCTCTCTCTCTCGTGTTCTTGATTCGGCACGATCTTGATGTATCGCGAGCTTTGCTATTATAGTTGGCTCTTATGATGTTTCTCCCCCTCTACTCTCTTGTAATGGATTGAGTTTTCGCTTTGAAGTTATCTTATCGGATTGAGTCTTTAAGGATTTGAGAACACTTGATGTATGTCTTGCATGTGCTTATCTGTGGTGACAATGGGATATTCACGTGATCTACTTGATGTATGTTTTGGTGATCAACTTGCGGGTTCAGTGACCTTGTGAACTTATGCATAGGGGTTGGCACACATTTTCGTCTTGACTCGTCGGTAGAAACTTTGGGGCACTCTTTGAAGTGCTTTGTGTTGGTTTGAATAAATGAATCTGAGATTGTGTGATGCATATCATATCATCATACCCATGGATACTTGAGGTGACATTGGAGTATCTAGGTGACATTAGGGTCTTGGTTGATTTGTGTCTTACACTACAAAAAAAGACACTTCCGTGATGATACGTGTTTGTCACAGTAAGTGACGTTTTCTGTCATTCATGTACATCCATGACAAATTTATGACAGAATCAAGATAGTCATACCGGTACTGTCGTAAAAGTGTTCCATGATATTAGCAAAATTATCATCACGGAAGTGTCCACTTCCATGACGATAAATCGCGCGTCATAGAGGTGCTTTCGTCAAGGGTGACTGACACGTGGCATCCACCGTAACAGAACACTGTTAAGCTACCGGGTCCGGTTTTGGATCCGATAACTCGTTAACAGCCCGGACCAATGGGGATTTTCCACGTGTAAAATACTCATTGGCCGGAGGAAACACGTGTTTGCTCAACGTTGGGACAGGTGTCACTCATCCAATGGGCGAGATGCACCTATGATACGTTGACACGTGGACAGGCCCAAAAGTGGCCCATAAAGATTAAATGGGCCGACCCAACTAAAGGCCCACAACATTTAGCGGGCCATAATGGGCTTTCCCAACTAAAGGCCCACAAGATTTAGCGGGCCATAATGGGACGGCCCAGCTAAAGGCCCACAAGATTTTGCAGACCATAATGGGCCGGCCCAGCTAAAGGCCCAACATTCTCAGTTAAGGCCCGTACGACTAGTGTCAAGTCGGCCCGTCCTAAACTTGTCATCATCGCGGCCCATTGTCACTTCTGGCCTGTTAACAGTCCACTAAGAATTTGGGCCGAATTACGACCCGTGTGTTTCCGGCCTGTTAAAGGTCCTGCTTCATTTGGGCCCATTTATAGGCCATTGAAACTTTCGGCCCATAAACGACCGTTAAGGATATGGGTCATATTCGGCCATGTATGACATTTGGCCTGTTAGAGGCCCACTACATATTTGGGCGACTTTCAGCCTGTTGTGACTTTTGGCCTGTTAACGTCGGACGAAATCCATGGGCCATATGTGGCCCAACACCACATCGGGCCCACTAACGGCCCATATAAAAATGACACTAATCAAGCCTGACCGAACTTCCGGCCTGTTAAAGGCCCGTGTAGTAGGTCAGCACATTTATGGCCCGTCTGAATTTCGGCCTGTGGACGATGCACATTGTAAATGGGCCGACTAGTGGGTTATTTGGCACAATCAGGGCCAAATCTTACTTTCGGCCTATTAAAGGCCCATGTTTTTTATGGGCTCGAGATATTTACACATGTAAATGGCCTATTATTACTGAGGGCCCAAATTATATTTAGGCCCGTTAAAGACCCACTATGGGCACAGGCCTACCAGAAAAATATGAAAGTTTATGCTGATTTAGGCCCAGATGTTATTAGTGGGCTACATGCAAATTTCGACCCAGAATCATTTTTAGCCCAATTGGAATGGGCCCGACGAATGTTGGCATGTTGGGCTTCTACGAAGCTTTCGGCCGAATACATTACTAAGATAAACCTACACTATACAAAAATAGCGTTGTAATTACTGCAGCCTTTGGCAGCATCATAAATGCTGTATCACAACAAAATAAATTCCAACCATACAACAAAAGGCATGTTGGCATAAAGTGTTGGAGATATTCCCTAGAGGCAATCATGTATGATGATATTTCCTATGTGTTTATGAATAAAGATAGTCCTTGGACATTATCAATGATGTGTATCAGCAAGTATGTGACTTGTTTGTGGGACTATGCATTGTATGATGACTGTCCTAAAAGGTCCCTAGTCAAAAGGGCTGTGTGGACGCCAGCAACCGACTAGGCGGCATATGACACGGTCGATGGCTTGGTCTCACTAGCCATGGAGCATTGGATGCTAACCGGATAATATGGACTTGGAAAGGTCTGGTCGGATTCGACATAGTCGGATCCGAGTCGAGATAAGGTATGAGTCGGACAGACCCAACTATGAGACGCAGCGATATGTCATATGTGAGTCTCTAGTACAACATACGTTCTATGTCCTAAGACCTGAGTTAGCACATGTACTCTGGATGGTGACAGACTTGCTTTGGGCGGACCAAACGCTACTCTACATTTGGGTAGTTACAAAGGTAGGTTTCGGGTTTGTCCGGTCCCATGCTGCGAGACACGGTCGAGCAAGATGGGATTGCCCCTCCGATCGAGAGAGATATACTCTGGGCCACTCGTGTGATCGACCAGGAATAGCATGGCCATGCGACAAGGATTATGAGATAATCCGGATTGTGGTCGTATCCTTTGGAGCGAAAGAGGTCGGGTTAGCACAAGGATGACAGTCTCGCCTTGAGCCCGACAACATATATCGTCACGGCAAAGGGAGCGAAGTGTGACACGTTATGCGAGTTCGCCTAACCACCTTCATCGCTCGCTTGGTGGTCGGCACGCCTTGCTAGAGGCCGCTACCAACCGTCATGGTCGGAGGTGATCCGAGCGTGACCAAGCCGACTTGAACCTAAGGGGTCGCGCGCTTAAGGGAAGGAACCTATGAGGTCGATTCAGAGGACACTGGTCGGATGTGATCCGAATGGACTAGGAACGTGACCGAATAGACTTTGGGCTTTAGGGTCCGTGCGAGGCCCAAGTGTTGAGCCATGACGGACGCCTATATAAAGTGGAGGTGCGGCACACTCAGGCGATTGATCGCCCGGTTGCTGTGACTAGGGTTTGCATGTGTTGCGAATAGCCACCTCCACTCACCGCCCGGTGTGATCGGACCTAGCGATCCGCCAGACGACGTTCCTCCCGCAGCGTGGATACCGTTAGAGGCGGTGCACTTGCGCCGCTACGGCAAACTTCGTGCGTGGGATCGGACGACCGGCCGCTCGAGGGAGATCGAACAAGGAGGAGGCGATCCACGCAGACGCGCTGCCCCAACTCTTCTTCCGCTGCACGGCACTGCGCGTCTAGTGGTAACGAACTGTGATCCATCTCCCGTAGCATGTTCCTGGATGTTCTGTGCATAGGAATTTTTAATTTGCAGTCGACGCACCCTACCGTAGAACCCAACATAAAGTTTACAGTCTTTGTAGATAAAAGCACCATCAGATGTATAGAAGCACATATCATTTGACCTGAGTGCTTATGTTCAGGCTGTAGAATCTGATGGAGCAGCACCATCTTCCCCTTTTTTCCGCCATTGGTCTTGAACAACGAAGCAAATGTCTGATAGTCTGGTTTCAAAACCATTCATATCTTCACAACATTTGTCAACCACTATTTTTGTTTCCGACACAACATCCATTAGGGATTGGACTTGTGTCTGGAGCACAGATATATCACTCTGTCTAGCCAGAAGATTTTGTTCAGTAGGCGATTTGGATGAGGTTACCTTGACAACCAACCAAGAATTAAGTAGGAATGTGCTTTTTGCACTGTTAGTGGAGAGATACTGACGCACTGCAGCAAGAGGTGATATTGTTCCTGTGGTAGCCTCGTCACCTTCAGGTGGTTGTGGTTGTTCAATCATTTGTTCCATAGCTTGCTGAAAGTTTGAACTTGTAGATTAGTGTACCAGATAAGTTACTAATGAGACAAAAACAAACAAAGTAGGTTTCACGTTTATACATAACTTATTTTGGTGAACTATGTAATACATTAGCATGTATTATAGTGCCAACTACATAATAAAATCACTTTCGGAACATAGTCCATGTAGCATGCCACCTGTATTGTCTATTTCCTCACATTCGTTGACATCTAAGGATGAAGTGACATGGTTTAAAGTAGGATGAACATAATATGACATCATTCATATCATGGGCAAACAGATATAAAACAAACAGGCTATTCTATCATTGTGTGCGCACGTGAACATCACAACTAGATTATAGATCAAGACCAAAAGAATATCCTTCATCTCTTTTAAACCATGTAAGGTGAAATGATACGCTAAGACAACTGTGTATAAAAGTGAACAGAGTAACTGACATTGGCTGCAAACCAAGCAGTTAAATGAACACATCACAATACTAATCAATTCAAAGGCTCCTGCCCTTCATCTTGCTGGTGTGGCAATCCTTGAAGATTTGCATTGCATTTGGTTCAGGTTCTTTTTGATCCGCACATGTTTTCCTCTGTATTTGGAACAAGTCAATATAGATACGATACTATGGCACAGAAAAAAAGAAGGAAGTAGCAGCTATTTACAAGAGCCTCGCGGTGTGCAATATAGCTACGAGATCCCGTTGTCTGTTGGAATTTCACTTTAGAACGGTTGGTCTTGTTCTTCAAACAGTTAGCCTAGAAGAAGATACACTTGTAAGGCACATACACAAATACAAGTTCAATATGTGGTATGATCAAATACATATACCCTACCTGATACTTTGGATCAGACGATTGTAACAAGGGCTGTCGGTCTTCATCGTAATATATTCCACTGGAGATGTTTGGGCGATTTCATTGTTAGCCTTGCCTTCAAAGTGAGATTTTCTAAGGTGGTACCGACACTATCGCAGAGCAGACTGAAAAGCATGAGTGCATGCTTGTTTAGTTGCATCATCTTTCAGATCCAACTTGAACTTCATCTGTTGAAAAAAGAAAGTGAGTCTTATTAGGAGGAAGCTAGAAAGTATGGCACAGAGCAAGACAATATTACAAATTGCGATGAATAAAATTACTTACGGATAAATGGTCAAGGAAGGTGTTAAGCGGGTATTGTCTTTCTCATTCCTGTGCAGATCCACGTTGGGAGGATACGTGCATGACACCTAACTTGGCGGTGGCTGTCTACGATACTAACTTGGCTGACTGCAGTAGCATCACGTGGCCTTTTTAAACCTGCCTCAAAATGGATCTCCATTCTTCCTCCTTTAGATTTTGTTAATCTGTCAAGCATTATACGATGTCGGTTTACGCCATACTGTGGTGCTAGTTCAACAACGAATATGGAAAGTGTTAGTGCACATCAAACTGTGAGAGTACATATGAAGGAGCATGCAACTGCAACTTGACTCGATCAGGTACCGTCTTGGTGTTGATGCTCATGAGGTTCATCCGATCTTGCCAAGTCTTGTTGTGTCAGCAGTGCTTCAGAAGTAGTGTTAGGTGTGAATGCAGCTTGGGAACTGGCCAATTCCAGAGCAAACGAACGAGTAACTTGTTGAGATGCTGGTATAGTTGAAGCGGATGCTGCAGCTGGTGGAGCAGGTGATACTGTGTTTGTAGATTTAGCCGTGGACTTCGACCTTCTACTGCACTATATGTACCAGCAGAATCTCGAGGGCAGATCCTTTTCCGTTTCACCCGGCGAGTAACATCATTCCCTACTATATTCTTTTCCTTGCTCTTTTTTGACTTTTCCATGTCAAGGGATACCCACAACACAAAAGAATAAAATCGCTCTTCAGAACTCCTTGATGCATGATACAGACAAGCAATACTTTGATGTAAGACAACCATATGCGGATGGAATATGTAAGAAAAATAGGACGGCGTGACATATTCACAGCTACGATGTGTAAACTAAGCAGAAGGATTTTCAAAAAAATAGAAGTAATGCAAGCTAGACTCCATATGAAAGATGCAACCAATATCACTCTACCTAGTTAAAAGTGTCTTGTCATAAGTGCATTTTCGAAAAATTAGAAGCAGTACAGCGTAGAAATCAATGCAAGATGCAACCACTATCAAACTACCATATTAAAAGCGTCCAATCATGAGTGACTAATGCGGGATACACAATAGCAGTACTTTGATGTAAGAACATGGACGATTGATAGATGCAGTGTATTCTAGACACAGAAAGGCATGTCATATGCACATGTATAACATATAAACTCAGCAGGTGCAATTTAATCAAAATAGAAGAAATACATGCTAGACAACATATGCAACATGAAACCAATTATCACCTTTGTCAACTTAGAGCAAGCACTGCGATGGTGGAGTACGGAGATGAACTCATCATGTAGACTTGGGACTTCAACTTCATTAGCGATGGCGATAGCGATGGCAAATCTAGAGAGTCTCTGTTTGCGTCGGTCCGGAGGACCACCAACATCCTAACTTACTCTTTTCCTTCCTATTTTACGATATTGCCTTATGAAGTCAAAACCAAAAGAAGATGAATAAAATAAGCTCTGCATAACTGGTTGATGCATGATACGCATTTAACACTACTTTGATGTAAGGCAAGTGCAAGATAGGAGGATGGAATATATACAAAAAAAGTAGACAACATTGCATATTCAGACGTATGATAGGAGGATGGAATATGTATGAAAATAAGTAAGCAGAAGGAATTTCAACAAAATTAGAAGAAATGAAAGCTAGGCACCATATGAACATGCAACCAATATCACTCTATAAGGTAAAAAGTGTCTCGTCGTAAGTGCCATTTCAAGAAATTAGAAGCAGTACAAGCTAGAAGACAATGCAAGATGTAACCTACATCACACTCCCAAGTTAAATGTGTCTTATGGGTAAGTGATCGTTGCAGGTATAAGTTGTAAGCTATGCAGATGCAATTCAACAAAATCAGAAGCAATACGAACTAGACATCATATGGAACACACAACCACATATAACAGTTCCAAGTTAGAGCAAGCACCTGTGATGGTGGAGTAGGGGAGATGTGCTGTCACAGCCCTAGAGCTTGCTTGTAGCTAGTGGCATTGCATCCATGCATCATGTTTAAATTTCTAAGAAAATTGAAATGGGGATTGCCTAAACCCCTAGAACCAAAATAATGCAAATAGGTTCAACTTCAAAATATTTTCAGTAATCCAAATGGCCTTAAAAAATGTTTTAAACCATAACCAGAGGTGTTGCACATTTTTCATGTCATATTTGGTCACTGGATTAATTCATAAAGTATTTGCATTTGGGCATTTAAATGCTAATAAATAATTTAAATGCTCAAATAATCCCAAACTGAAATGTTTCTTGTTGGATATTTTCCAAGCAGTAGGCTGAAACAAGTTTCATGATTTTTGGGGTAGTATTAGTATTTTTAATAAAGCCACGAAAATTACAGAATAATAGAAAACTGAAATAAATAGAAAAGGAGAGAGAGAAACCTACCTAGCCCAAACTTACAGGCGCGCTCCACTGGCGGCCCAGTGGCAGCCCACCATCGTGCCCAGCCCACCACCGCCTCCTTCCTGTCGCCTTCCTCCTCTGCCCGGGAGGATGAGCGTGGCCGCCCACAAGACGGCCACCGACGGCCACCTCCTACTTACCTGCTCGCCGCTGGAGGCACCTGAGGGTGCCACGCACACCCCCCGACCCCCTCGTCCTCTCCCCTCTCTACCTGGACCTCCTTCCCCTCCTCTGCTTTCCGTGTGGCACCACCGAACACACCCGCCGCCGCCACGACGAGCACCACCACGGCCACCGGCCTCCACACGCCTCTCTGACGCGCCAAGAAGCTCCGCCGCTGACCTATACACCGTCCCCGCCAAGCCACCCGAGCGTACGCGCCCTGCAGTGGCTCCCCGACCTCTTCTTCAAGCTCCGGCCGCCGAGATCGCCGGCGACCGTGTGCCCTCCCCGACGCCTCCCCGAGTACGTCGTCCGCCCCGTTCAAACCTCCGTGAGCTCTTGCCACTAACCCCTCTCTTCCCCGCGTTATTTGCACCATGTAGCCACCGATTCCACCGGAGCTGCAAGCTCGGTTCCGCCCGACCATGGCGCCGCCGTGGCGAGGCCACCCGGCTGCGCTGGCGGCGTTACCATGTTCGCCGCCTCCCAGGAGCCCGCAGCGCCTTGGTCTTTCCTCTAGTGCTCAGAAGCGCCACCCAAGATTGGCCGAGCTGCCGCCGCCAAACCTCGTCGTCGACCACTTTTCCGCCACCCGGCACCTATCACCGCCACCACTAGATGCGCGCCCGCTGCGGCGCGTTCAGATGCAACAAGCCACGGCCGAACGATGCCATGTGGCTCGTTTGAAACCCTCCGCCGCGTCTGGACTCGCCGTGACTAAACGCCGGCGACCGTGACCAGCTGACGGCGTGGGTTGACCTTGCCGGTTTGACTTCCCCTCTCCCTCATCGACATGCGGGCCCGCCTGCTAATTAAGTTAGGTTAGTATTAACTAAGCTAGGTTAGTTTAGTTGAACAACGACACTTCGGGACCCATGGTCGAGGTTTGACCTGGACCGCCGCAGTTGACCGCTGACGTCATAGTGATGCAATGCTGACGCAATATTCCTTTGCTGGATTTAATTTAATTCAGGAAATTTCAGAAAATACCCCAAACTTCAGATAATCATAACTTTTAATCTGTAACTCCAAATTAAATGAATTATATATGAAAAATGATCAGAAAAATATGAAGAATCTGTTTATGGAACTTTCATGCATGATTGAACAAGTTAACCTCACTGAATAGGATGAATCATGATTAGGGCAACTTATGAACTAGCATTTGGAGTTGGAGCTTAACCTTGTTTGAATTCCACTTCAATTAACTTGGCTAGATATTGCATTAGGTGAATTCAGTACCTTAACATGACATGTCATTCATGTGAATGTGCATTGCATTGATTGTGTTCTCTCTTGTTTGCGGTAATTGTTCCCTCTCGGTGAGCGGCGTCTGACGATGAATTCGATGACACCGATGAAGAACTATATTATCTTGAAGTGCTGTGCAAGCAAAACCCCTTGTTCATTCGATACAATCCCACTCTCTCGCTCCTGCTCTCTTTTAATGCATTAGGACAACAACGATTCATACATTACTTGCTGCGGTAGGCTGAACCCCTTTATCCTTTGCATGACCTGTCATTCCTGATAATTAGATGAAACCCACTAGCATGAGTAGGAGTTGCTTGAGCCATGTTGTGCCTACTCATTCATGTTTGTTTGTCATGCACACTCTTGCTTAGAGTTGAGTCAGGTGCGATTCATCGGGGATGAATTGGAATGGTGTGTGAACATGTCCCATCGTGTGTGAGCTAAGTGTGTGAATACGTTTTGGTAAAGGTAGCGGTGAGAGGCCATGTAGGAGTACATGGTGGGTTGTCTCATTGCAGCCGTCCTCAGGAACTGAGTTCTGTGTTTGTGATCCATGAAACAGTTACTACCACGCATTGGGCCCGAAACCAATGGACCCTCTCGGCTTCTTAACCACCCTTGTTCTCATCCGGGAGTTGCAAGTAGTTTCTGGTGTTTGTAGTATCTTTGGGGGCCGCATAACGCTGACCATAGGGGTGGGTTGTGTTGCGGTAGGCAAATGTTGATGTACCGATTCGCCCGTTTGGTGTCTCGGGAACCACGCACACATCGTTCGGGGCTGTATGGGAAACCTCGGCCGGACTCCCTGCGGATGGAACCCGAATAGGCGATAAACCTGGATTAGGGACTTGAGTGTTTAGGTAGGTCGTGGCCGACACCCACGTTGGGCTTCCGCTTGAAGGTTGCCGAGTACATGTCGTGTAAACGGCGGAAAGCGGTGAGAGCGTGTGTGAAGAAGTACACCCCTGCAGGGTTAATATGATCTATTCGAATAGCCGTGTCCACGGAGAAGGACTTCTGGGTTGCCTATATCAGTTCATAGACAAGTGAAAGTGGATACTCTAAAATGCGCAAGATAAGCGTGAGTGCTATGGATGGCGTTCTCGTAGGGAGGCGGAGGCGGGTCCATAGTGGTGTATTGATATGGTGAATATGTGGACTCGTGTGCGCCACCTCAAAAGAGTTAATTGCAGTCGTAGTTCAGGATAGCCACCGAGTCAAAGCTCGCTTGCTGCAGTCAAACTCCACGACCCCCCCTTTGTTGATAATGATGCATATGTAGATAGTTCTGATGTAAGTCTTGCTGAGTACGTTTGTACTCACGTTTTCTTATTTTATGTTTTGCGAGAGACGCGTCGGTCTCACTAGTAGTTCCGCTTGGACTTGACGTTTAGCTTGTTACCTCAGCTACGATCTTGTGCCCTCGGCGGAATCTCGGTAGATAGTCAGGCTTCTCAGCCTTTATCATTTATAGTTATGCGTACTTTCGAGACATGTTTAGCTTCCGCTTGTGTTTTGACTTGTATGCTCACGAGTGTTGGGTCATGAGACCCATGTTTGTAATATCTCGCTCCTCGGAGCCTAATGAATAAATATTTGAGTCGTAGAGTTATGTTGTGATGCCATGTTGTATCTACACATATTGAGCATATTGTGTGTATGTTTGAAATGCTTGGTATGTGTGGGATCCGACAAACTAGTTGTTTATCCTTGGCAGCCTCTCATATGGGGAAATGTAGTCTCGTGCTTACGAGCGATAGTAGTCCGCTTCTGACCCGGTTCACGAGTCCTGCTAGCCCAAAGACTACTGCTTGGACACTTGACTGGCGGCATGTGTTTCACTTCGTTCCTATATACGTCCCTTGAAATGTCACGCGGTGTTATTCGAGTCCTGCCTAGCTGCTACTGACCGGGATACCGGAGTCCTGTTAGCCAGTGCTACAGCCCGAATTTATCGTTGATGACCGACATGCTCGATGTGATTCATGTATGCCTGTCCCCATAGGTTAAGCGCCGCTTTGGGTTCACGACTAGCCATGTCGGCCCGGGTTCTTTATCATGTGGATGCTAGCGACCTTTGTCATATCGTGAGCCAAAAGACGCATAAGCGGTCCGGGCCATGGTAAGGCGACACCCGTGGGAATACCGTGCGTGAGGCCGCAAAGTGATATGAGGTGTTACCGGCTAGGTCGATGTGATTTGGAATCGGGGTATTGACAGCGTTGGTATCGAGCTTTGTTGTATGGTAGGATTACCAAGCCAAAGCTGGTGAAGTTGTGTCTAGAAATGCTTTAGTTATGTAAGGGAATTGATTGTGGAAGGAACGTAAGGCTCTTTTTACTCCTTATACCTCATGGCCTTGATCTGAGTCATCCTCTTCTCTTCTACGGGGTTTAAGAACTAGGCTTCTCATCTATCTATCAGGATGACGTGTTACTAATCCATAGACCTTTAAGATTGTTGGTTTTAAGCCCCAGTTCAGTTCCTACTATTCTGTATGATAATTGTTGATCTCGGAACCTTGATATTGTGATGTTGAGTGGCTATGCCACCATTTTGCAGAGATGTCTCCAATCATTTTGAGCATTCACAGCCGTTATCTTTGTCCGAGTCATTCAGGTCTCTAAATAGTCGATGCATTGCAAATCCTTTCCTTCCGTTCGATGTCCTTTTTGGTCGAATAAGCACACTAATCGGTAAGTTGAGGTGCCGTTGCCTCGGCGTAGATGTTGGAGATATTATTATGACCCTAGGTGTTTAGGAAGTCACCTAGTAAACTAGCCATGTTTTGTGTTCCCCGGTCACGATGATTAAGCCATTATTCTTGAAAGCATCCGTGATGTTATTAGTTAGTAGGCATTCTATTCCTGGGTTCTTGAACCTGAGATTCACCTTACTTCATGTTGATAGTGTTTGCTAGTCCCTTTAGGATATTAGTAACTTTGCGATAGTCCTCGAGGTCCGTGGTATTTCTTTCTTCCAAATACTATGAACTAGTTATGGCAGAAGTTCTTTGAATTAAAAGATCACAATCAGAGTACTCTTGAGGAGTTCTCCATTCATAATTGTGACTCTGCCAGTTCTACCTTCTCTGCATGGGTTATCCGGGAGAAATGTTGAGCTTTGCTCGATATACTAATCCATGCCTCCACAACTCGAAAAGTTATATGTTCCTCGAGTTGTTCCTCCTTAGTTGTATTCCGATCCCCGTCTATCAGTTGATAGTCCGGAGTAGTCGCGCTTTCGTCCTCATCGATGCCCATTTTTCTTGTGGTCCGTCAAGCCATTCTATTCCGGAATGACTAGGAGAAACAAACTCCAGTACCTCATCCATATCCAGGATTGGGTCAAAGCAGTTGTACTCCGCAGATCAAAATGCCAATTCAGCTTCTGTTCTGTTCTACCTTGGAGTATTACCCTCTTTATGTCAGAATCGTCATGAGAATTGCACCTTCTCTTATGAATTCTTGACGCAGTGATACTTCTCGCTATCATTATTCATTCCTCGGTCCCGTGTTGATGCACCCGGAATGCCGACAAGTGAATTGTGATGTGTGAAATCGATACTCCTAGCAACCCCGTTGCTTGGTAGTTAATGGACAATATTCTCATTCTTAGCGTGTTGGTTATTAAATCATCATACTAAGATTGATCGTGCTACCTAGTCCTTATTTCTGGTGCACCCTTCGATCAATGAGTTAGGATTATTCAATCCCTTGCCTATTTGATCATGTCTCTTGCCTTGAAAAGCAAGATCGTTCTTGAGCTTAGTAATATATCGGTGGTTCGTGACTTTCCAAATATCTTCTTGGAAGTGTTACCAGGTTGTCACCTGACCGCTATGTTGAGTTCGTGATCATATTGGTTTTCCTCTAAACCACCCATTCTCCAAGACTTTGTGTTGGATATTCCTGAACTAGTTGGTTGAGCTAGACAACAACTTGGAGAGTTGGAAGATAAAGCTTTGCTTAACTTAGTTCATCTCTAAGGGATATCCTGGTGTAGTGTGTGTTGAAGAAAGATGATATCTTCATCGATTGATCTCTGTGATCAGTTGCTGGACCTATTGTCTTATCAATCCTTTGATTTGAGTATGGGCTATCATCAAGTCAAATCAGAACCAACGATAATCGTGATGTTGTCTTACTCGTGGTTGATCCCTCGAGCATACCCCATTACATCTTTTGGTCTGACCAATGCTATCACCGTTTTCACATGATGGTGGAAGTCCAGTGATATGGAAATTCTGATGAGGTGTTGTTGAGCCCATCAGCAGTATTTTGTCTCCCCCATGAGTCATGTTGAACATCAACCTAGTATTGGAAACTTGCGTAAGCATTTCTTCATGTTTCGTTCATGAAGCATATGTTTGGATGGAAGTAGTGACTCCCTCTAATTCACGTGCATTAGGTGCAAGTTGCCGCCATGAATTTGAGAAAGGTTTGTTTTGGTTCCCTTGGAATCATCCCAAGTAAGTCATGCATATGTGCGAAGTATTCTGTAGTCTGGAGACTTGCAACCTTCATTCTATATGTATTCCTAGCATACCAAGCCACTGATTGATTTGTTCAAGGAGAAGAAGTTCCTTCCTAAGAGCTAATCCGGACTTATGTAAGGACTTCGATATCCTCGTTGATGGTTCCCCACCTGAACTCGGTAGTGTTTTATGATAAGACTACTATGTGGTCATTCTTGTCTTGGACAACATGTTCACATGTTAGTAGCAGAACCAGCTCATGTTTTGGAGCTTGCTATCGTAGTTCATTCCCGAGAATCTCGCAACATCTTCTCGTCGATTTGTGTTGCAAACTTTCGTTTTTCGTCTAGACTCGATAAGTCTGGAATATCCTAACACCAACCAGATCTGAATCTCAGGCAGATATGATGGTTGGAACATTCCCAACAGTTGCGTCTTGTTCCAGCTTGCACCGCTATTGTGCCAAATCCCCATGGGCTGTCTTTCTCGGTAGTTGCTGTCCAATATTATCTTCAAAGTGGACTTACCATGGGTTCCATCCATTTTCGGTGACAAGCAAAATCATCCATTGTGTTGTCTTCAACAAGGTAGTCCACATCATCCATTCTAGTCCGGGTGTACCATTCCTTTGCACTCCACCAAACGATCGTTTGTGATTGCCGTAGGCTGGTATAAAGAGTTTTGATGATCTTTGTATCAAAATTAATTCTTTTTGCCACTTAAGGGAATAGTTCTTTGCGTCACCTTTCCTAAGGTGTCCCGTTATGGAATCATGGCAATCATCTCCTTGTTACTTTGAAACCATGCACCATTTTACTTAAGCGTGGAATGGTTGCCTACCAATTTGAACCTTCGTCATCCGTTTATTTTCCATCATCCCTAATGTGTGTTTGGTGTCTCAACTCAAGAGATGTTCTTACGTCTCACCCCATGAACTGATCTTGAGTTGCTCGATCTTCAAGAAGATTAAATCCTGTAGGGTTTCCCCCTCTTTCTGTTGTCGTGTCGAGTGAAGATCTCGAAAGCAAAGATGTCAAGACCAAAATGATGGAATGAATCAACATCTTCGAGAAGGGCAAATGGATCATGAAGTTTGTGATAATTTTGCGACTTCCCTTTTCCTCTTACCTCACGTCTTGAATCTCGGGGCGAGATTCTTGTTTAGTGGGGGTGAGTTGTCACAGCCCTAGAGCTTGCTTGTAGCTAGTGGCATTGCATCCATGCATCATGTTTAAATTTCTAAGAAAATTGAAATGGGGATTGCCTAAACCCCTAGCACCAAAATAATGCAAATAGGTTCAACTTCAAAATATTTTCAGTAATCCAAATGGCCTTCAAAAATGTTCATCATTTACGGAAAAATGTTTTAAACCATAACTTGAGGTGTTGCACATTTTTCATGTCATATTTGGTCACTGGATTAATTCATAAAGTATTTGCATTTGGGCATTTAAATGCTAATAAATAATTTAAATGCTCAAATAATCCCAAACTGAAATGTTTACTGTTGGATATTTTCCAAACAGTAGGCCTGAGCAAGTTTCATGATTTTTGGGGTAGTATTAGTATTTTTAATAAAGCCCTGAAAATTACAGAATAATAGAAAACTGAAATAAATAGAAAAAGGAGAGAGAGAAACCTACCTGGCCCAAACTTACGGCGCTCACCTGGCGGCCCGGCAACCCACCATCGGGCCCACCCACCACCGCCTCCTTCCTGTCGCCTTCCTCCTCTGCCCGGGAGGATGAGCGTGTGGCCGCCCAGCACGCCACCGACGGCCACCTCCTGCTTACCTGCTCGCCGCTGGAGGCACCCGAGGGTGCCACGCACACTCCCCCGACCCCCTCGTCCTCTCCCCTCTCTCCCTGGACCTCCTTCCCGTCCTCTGCTTTCCGTGTGGCAGCACCGAACACACCCGCCGCCGCCGACGAGCACCACAACGGCCCACCGGCCTCCACGCCTCTCACGCCAAGAAGCTCCGCCTGACCTATACACCGTCCCGCCAAGCCACCCGGCGTCTGCGCCTGCAGCGGCTCCCCGACCTCTTCTTCAAGCTTGACGCCGAGATCGCCCGGCGACCGTGTGCCCTCCCGGCGCCTCCCCGAGTACGTCGTCCGCCCCGTTCAAACCTCCGTGAGCTCCTGCCACTAACCCCTCTCTTCCCTGCGTTATTTGCACCATGTAGCCACCGATTCCACCGGAGCCGCAAGCTCGGTTCCGCCGGCCATGGCGCCGCCGTGGCCAGGGCCACCCCAGCTTGCGCCTGAGCGCGTCACCATGTTCGCCGCCCTCCCAGGAGCCCGCAGCGCCCTTCGTTCTCTCCTCTAGTGCTCTGTAGCGCCACCCCAAGATTGGCCGAGCTGCTGCCGCCGCCAAACCTCGTCGCCGACCACTTTTCCGGCCACCCCAGCACCTATCACCGCCACCACTAGATGCGCGCCACTGCGCGCGTTCGAATGCAACAAGCCACGGCCGAAACGATGCCATGTGGCTCGTTTCCGAGCCCTCCGCCGCGTCTGGACTCGCCGGCGGCTAAACGCCGGCGACCGGCCGACCCGACAGCGTGGGTTGACCTTTGCCGGTTTGACTTCCCCTCTCCCTCAGCGACATGCGGGCCCCGCCTTGCTAATTAAGTTAGGTTAGTATTAACTAAGCTAGGTTAGTTTAGTTGAACAACGACACTTTCGGGACCCACAGGTCAGGGTTTGACCTGGACCGCCATGATTGACCGCCGGCGTCATAGTGACCTTAATCTTGACGCAATATTCCTTTTACGGATTTAATTTAATTCAGGAAATTTCAGAAAATACCCCAAACTTGAGATAATCATAACTTTTAATCTGTAACTCCAAATTAAATGAATTATATATGAAAATGATCAGAAAAATATGAAGAATCTGTTTATGGCACTTTCATGCATGATTGAACAAGTTAACCTCACTGAATAGGATGAATCATGATTAGGGCAACTTATGAACTAGCATTTGGAGTTGGAGCTTAACCTTGTTTGAATTCCACTTCAATTAACTTGGCTAGATATTGCATTAGGTGAATTCAGTACCTTAACATGACATGTCATTCATGTGAATGTGCATTGCATTGATTGTGTTCTCTCTTGTTTGCGGTAATTGTTCCCTCTCGATGAGACGACGTCTGAAGCGATGAATTCGATGACACCGATGAAGAACTATATTATCTTGAAGTGCCGGGCAAGCAAAACCCCTTGTTCATTCCGATACAATCCCACTCTCTCGCTCCTGCTCTCTTTTTACTGCATTAGGACAACAACGATTCATCTGTTACTTGCTGCGGTAGCTGAACCCCTTTATCCTTTGCATGACTGTCATTCCACGATAATTAGATGAAACCCACTAGCATGAGTAGGAGTTGCTTGAGCCATGTTGTGCCTACTCATTCATGTTTGTTTGTCATGCCTGCTCTGCTTAGAGTTGAGTCAGTCCGATTCATCGGGGATGAATTGGAATGGTGTGTGAACATGTCCTACTGTGTGTGAGCTAAGTGTGTGAATACGTTTTGGTAAAGGTAGCGGTGAGAGGCCATGTAGGAGTACATGGTGGGTTGTCTCATTGCAGCCGTCCTCAGGAACTGAGTTCTGTGTTTGTGATCCATGAAACAGTTACTACCACGCATTGGGACCGAAACCAATGGACCCTCTCGGCTTCTTAACCACCCTTGTTCTCAGTTCGGGAGTTGCAAGTAGTTTCTGGTGTTTGTAGTATGCTGGGGGCCGCACGCATAGCGCTGACCATAGGGGTGGGTTGTGTTGCGGTAGGCACCGTGGCCCGGTGTACCGATTCGCCCGTTTGGTGTCTCGGGAACCCTGAACACATCGTTCGGGGCTGTATGGGAAACCTCGGCCGGACTCCCTGCGGATGGAACCCGAATAGGCGATAAGCATGGACTAGGGACTTGAGTGTTTAGGTAGGTCGTGGCCGACACCCACGTTGGGCTTCCGCTTGAAGGTTGCCGAGTACATGTCGTGTAAATGGCGGTAAGCGGTGAGAGCGTGTGTGAAGAAGTACACCCCTGCAGGGTTAATATGATCTATTCGAATAGCCGTGTCCACAGAGAAGGACTTCTGGGTTGCCTATATCAGTTCATAGACAAGTGAAAGTGGATACTCTAAAATGCGCAAGATAAGCGTGAGTGCTACGGATGGCGTTCTCGTAGGGAGACGGGAGCAGGTCCATAGTGGTGTATTGATATGGTGAATATGTGGATTCGTGTGCGCCACCTCAAAAGAGTTAATTGCAGTCGCAGTTCAGGATAGCCACCGAGTCAAAGCTGGCTTGCTGCGGTCAAACTCCACCACCCCCTTTGTTGATAATGATGCATATGTAGATAGTTCTGATGTAAGTCTTGCTGAAATGCGTTTGTACTCACATTTGCTTATTTTATGTTTTTGTAGAGAGACGTCGGTCTCACTAGTAGTTCCGCTTGGACTTTGACGTTTAGCTTGTTACCTCGGCTACGATCTTGTGCCCTCGGCAGATCTGGTAGATAGTCGGGCTTCTCGGCCTTTATCATTTATAGTTATGCGTACTTTCGAGACATGTTTAGCTTCCGCTTGTGTTTTGACTTGTATGCTCTGAGTGTTGGGTCATGACACCCATGTTTGTAATATCTCGCTCCTCGGAGCCTAATGAATAAATATTTGAGTCGTAGAGTTATGTTGTGATGCCATGTTGTATCTACACATATTGAGCATATTGTGTGTATGTTTGAAATGCTTGGTATGTGTGGGATCCGACAAACTAGTTGTTTATCCTTGGCAGCCTCTCATATGGGGAAATGTAGTCTCGTGCTTACGGCGATAGTAGTGCCTTTCTGACCCGGTTCACGAGTCACCGCTAGCCCATCACTACTGCTTGGACACTTGACTGGCGGCATGTGTTTCACGCCGTTCCAATGTACATCCCTTCTGGGAAATGTCACGCGGTGTTATTCGAGTCCCGCTAGCCTGCTACAGCCCGGGATACCGGAGTCCTGTTAGCCCAAAGTGCTACAGCCCGAATTTATACGCTGATGACCGACATGCTCGATGTGATTCATGTATGCCTGTCCCCATAGGTTAAGCGCCGCTTTGGTCACGACTAGCCATGTCGGCCCGGGTTCTTTATCATGTGGATGCTAGCGACACTGTCATATCGTGAGCCAAAGGGCATAAGCGGTCCCGGGCCATGGTAAGGCGACACCCGTGGGAATACCGTGCGTGAGGCCGCAAAGTGATATGAGGTGTTACCGGCTAGGTCGATGTGATTTGGAATCGGGGTCCTGACATGTGCTCATAATCTACACGTATATTCTAGAAACAAGAACATGTGTCATATTCACAGGAATTATGTGTAAAGGAAGCAGATTCAATTCAACAAAGTTAGAAGCAATACAAGCTATACATCATACGCAACATGCAACCACATATAATAGTGCCAAGTTAGAGCAAGCACCTATGATGGTGGAGTTGGGGAGATGTGCTCATCATCTACACAGCTACGTTGACTGTCTAGCCTTGCGTTGTCTTGCGAATCTTGTTGGGAGGATGGCGGAGTAGAATCTGTAGAGACCCTCCATTTCAGTTGCTCGGAAGGACCACCATCATCCAATGCCTTACCAATTTCCTTCCGCTTTATTGATTTTGCATTGTGAGGTCAAACCGACAAGAAAAAGGAATAAAATTCGCTCTTCAGAACTCATTCATGCATGATACTGACGAACACTACTCTGATGAAAGGCAAAGTCATGATACGAGGATGGAATATGTACGAAAAACTGGATGGCTTGACATATCCACACCTATGATGTGGTAACTAAGCAGAAGGCACTTCAACAAATTAGAAGCACTGCAAGCTAGACACCATATGGAAGGTGCAATCAATATCACTCTGCCAAGTTAAAACTGTCTCATCATAGGTGGTGTTCATCAAACTAGAAGCACTACATGCTAGAAATCATATTCAAGACGCAAACCAATATCACACTGCCAACTTAAAGGTGTCCCATCATATGTGACTGATGCAGGATACACAAGAAGAGTAGTTTCATGTAAGAACATGGTGTGATTAACAGGAAAGCGTGTCATATTCACACGTATCATGTGTAAGCTAAGCAGATGCAGTTTACACTAATTAGGAGCAATACAAGCTAGACACCATATGCAACATGCAACCAGATATCCTGCTTTGCCAAGTTAGAGCAAGCACCTTGGATGGTGGAGTAGGGGAGCGGAGACTTGGAACTTGTAATGCACTAGCAGCACAAGGAGAATCCGTACAGATGCTCCATTTATGTTACTGCAGAGGACCACCATCATCACCTTTCTTACTCTTTTCCTTCCTCTTTTTTGATTTTGCCTTGTCAAGTCAAACCCATAAGAAAAAGGAATAAAATTTGCTCTTCAGAACTCATTGATGCATGATACTGACGAGCACTACTTTCATGTAAAACAGCCGCATGATGGGAGGATGGAATATGTATGAAAAATAAGACGGCATGACATATTAACATGTATGATGTATAAAGTGTAAACTAAGCACAAGGTGTTTGAACTAGTTAGAAGCAATGCAAGCTAGAAACCATATGAAATATGAAACCAATATCACTCTGCGAAATTAAAAGGGTGGCCTAACAAATGTATTTGACCAAATTAGAAGCAATACATACATAGCAGGCTAGAAATAATATGCAATATACAGCGAATAAAGGTGTCTCATCGTAAGTGATTGATGCAGGGATCTGAGAAGAGGTCGTTTCATGTAAGAACAAGGTTAACACATAGATGTAGTGTGTACGAAAAATAGGAAGGCATGTCATATTCACAGGTATAATGTGTAAACTAAGCAGATGCAATTTACCCTAATTAGAAGCATTACAAGCTAGACACCGTATGCAACATGCAACCACATATCACACTGCGAAGTTAGAGCAAGCACCTGCGATGGTGGTGTAGGGGAAGTGCGGTCTTCAAGTACAGAGCTTCGTTCAATATCGTCAATTAGGCTTGCTGTTTCTTGAGAATCATGTGGAGAGGATGAAGCGCACTCTTTATAAGAGTAAGCGCGTCTCATACTAACCCACAGGCGTGTTGTCTCATCATAAGCGATAGATGCAGGATACACAAGAACACTAGTTTGATGTAAGAACATGGTGTGATAGGCAGATTTAGTATGTACAAAAACAGGAAGATGTGTCATATTCACATGTATAATGTGTAAGCTAAAGAGATACAATTTAACAAATTAGGAGCAATACAAGCTAGGCACCATATGCAACATGCAACCAGATATCACACTGCCATGTTAGAGCAAGCACACAGGGTTGTGGAGTAGGGGAGATGAGATTTGGAACTTGCACTGTAGTAGGAGTAGCAGGAGAATCTGCAGAGATCATCTGTTTCGGTTGCTCCAGAGGACCACCATCATTTCGTGCCTTCGTCCTTTTAGATTTTGCTTGTCGAGTAAACACACAAGAAAAAGGAATGAAATTCGCACTTCCAAATTCGTTGATGCATGATACTGACGAACACAACTTTTATGTATGGCAACCACATTGTAGGAGGATGGAATATGTACGAAAAACGCTAAGCAGAAGGCATTTCAACAAATTGGAAGCAATGCAATCTAGACACCATATGAAAGATCCAACCAAAATCACTCTACCAAGTTAGATGTGTCTCACTATAAGTGGCACTTCAACAAATTAGAGGCAATACATGTTTGAATGATTTGCAAGATGCAACCAATATTACATTGTCAACTTGAAGGTGTCTCGTCAGAAGTGATTGATGAGGGATACACAAGAAAAGTAGTTTGATTAAGAACATGGTTAATACAAAGACATAATATGTACCAAAAACAGGAACGCATGTCATATTCACAGGTATAATGTGTTAACTAAGTAGATGCAATTTACCCTAATTAGAAGCATTACAAGGTAGACACCATATGCAACATGCAACCACATATCACACTGCCAAGTAAGAGCAAGCACCTGCGATGGTGGTGTGGGGAATTGCGGTCATCAACTAGAGAGCTACGTTGACTATCTTCATTTAGCCTTGCTGTTTCTTGAGAATCATGTGGGGAGGATGACACTGCACTCTTTAAACAAGTAGCGCGTCTCACAGTAACCCACTCGGGTGACTGTCTCGTCATAAGTGATTGATGAGGGATACAAAAGAGCATTGGTTTGATGTATGAACATGGTTAATAGACATATGTAGTATGTATCAAAAACAGGAAGGCGTGCCATTATCAAAGGTATAATGTGTAAAGTAACCTGATGCAATTTAACCAAATTGGAAGCAATACAAGCTATATGCAACATGCAACCACATTTGACATCGCGAAGTTAATGCAAGCACCTGGGATGGTTGTGTGTGTCAATTGAGATCATCAACAGTAGAGCTACGTTTACTGTCTCCATCTGCTGGCATTGCACCCTTTAGAACACTGAGACGTTTAGTACTTATCTTCGAACTGCACTGGAGCAACTTCTATCTTTTCTTTTTTGTATTCATCAACACTGCGTCAGAGTATGAAATACCCATGCATTAAAAACAATAGTGTGAGTATGGGTGAAGTCTGTGCACAACTAGTACAGTGTAAAGGTAGCAGATAGCAGGTCTGTGAGAAATAAATGACGGGAGACATATGATAGCTCTACAACATGCATGGCACACGAAATTACTACTAGATTCTAGGATTTTGAAATATAAGCGCAGGGATGGCTGGGAAATGCAGATGCTCCTCCAACACACCACAAGGTGTGGTCCTATGAAAATAACAGTCGACTGAAAACAAATAGGTCAGTCCATTTTTTCTACACCGTCTGATGTACAAAGAACGGGTAGATCGCCTTCATCTACCTACAACCAGTCAATGTTACGATCTTCCTCGAAATGCCAGCGACCACCAGCCCGGTCCCCTGCCTCCGCCCTCCCCTCGACCTCACCGCACCGCCGTGCTTGGCACCACCCCGGCCATCCCTTCAAGCTCCGCCGACCTCCAGATTGGACGCAAGCAGCTCCTGCGCCCCACACCCCTATGATAGACACCGATGCGCTGCTTCCCGGCGAACAGGAAGACTAGGTGCTCCGCGTGCCTAAGCGGGTGCTGCTTCTTTCAATTGCGATTCGACTGACCCTGAATTGAAATCCAGGCGGGCTATTGACCTCTAGCAAAGGTGAAATAGTAAATGGGAGGAAACCTTGTGCATTTAGTATCACGAAGAAGATGCACTATGAAGCGCTCAATTAGTTTCTTTCGTGGGATGAATATAGTGTGAGCAGAGACGTAAGATTTGCACGAATAAGCTTAGAGGAGTGCCTCTTTCTGTTGGCAGTGTTGTGTCCTCCTTTTGTTTTTCCAACGATCTTCTTGCGGTTTGCTGGAAACGAGAAGTTGTGGAGGACAGTGGAGCCTTGGACGAACCCATGGACAAGTTGTTGACTGTGGTGTTGTGCCCCTCTGTCGGCGACGGGGAACCAGATCCGAGGCGGCGAACGACGGCGTAGCGGGAACAGCTCCGGTGCGGTGGACGGTTGCGACAGTGGAGCGGCATCGGTGAGGCGCATGACGGCATGGTCGAAGTGGTTCTGGTACGGCACACGTCGGCGTGGGTGTCGTGGAGGCAGCTCTGCCTCGGCTTCAGCTGCTAAGTCCTTGAGGGCGTTGCGGTTGCGGTTGCGTTGGACGACGACATCGGGGTACCGGCTCCGGCATGATGGAGGAGGGTGGCGGTGGATTGGGCGCGATGGGGGGGAGGACGTAGGAGGCTGGGGTTTCGTGGCTGGTGGAGAGGGCGCTTTGGCACCCACGGAGTATGAATGGGGAAACGGAGGTAGGGTTGCTAAGGGTGAGCAATGTTTCGGTTTGGGACGCGCTTGTTTGAATTTTGGGGAAAGTTAGAAACTTTGCCTCCATCTAAAATTTCAGAGATATTGCGGGTTAGGGGTAGGACAGTAATCTCAGGTGTCCCAAATGGTGGACGGGGTAGATTTCGGTCGAGCGCATGGGTGTTTAGGCGTCCATGGCGTATGAATGCTTCTAGGAGGTGGTTGAGACTGACATCTTGGTGAAGTTACGAATCTACCCCGGTTTAGACCTTTGGACATCGGGCCGATAGGCTACACGTGCCAGAGTCAGGACAGTAATTTCCTACCACCAAACATTAGTCTCGCGCGGTTTCGGGTGACCAAGAGGCTTATTTGACGCTTCGTTCAATATTTGGGAGCATAAGCATTAACGTTTTCGGTTCTCTTGAATTGAACTTTCAGGATTTGTCAAACTTCACAAATCTTTACTCTTGAAAATTCTAAAACTATGATTATTTTCTAATGGATGGGGTACATTTGAATATAGATTGTACACGAGTATATATTAGAAAATATGCAACTTACCAAAGTTCATGCATGGTTCCAGATATAATCTCCTTGTTTGCAAAAAAAAAGTTAGACATGCGTATGAATATATAGCATGTTCAAACACACAACAAAGATTGATGCCCCCTTTTAGATCTGATTTACAAATACCATTATCTCGGGTTCAAATGGATGAATGCACTTCCTATGAATTCGAATCTTCGAAACCCCCTTTATGTTGAATTCAACATGTATTCTATTTCGTAGCTAGCAATTTGGAATGTATCCATGTAAGTGACAAATGTATAAAGTGCTTCACACTAACAACATGGAGTGCACTAATTAATGTTCTATATATGAATTGCAAAAGGAATGCATTGCCTATATTTCAAACCGCTCTCACTCTATGGATCGATAATATGAAATAAACACATGCACATGTTAGAATTCAATAGAGTATAGGTGTCTGATAGATCAATTTTCATTCATACGCAAATTGCAAAATTCATGATCTCATCCAAAAATAATAATGCCATTTATATTTTAATTTAATGCGTAGAACCGCCTTTTACACGTAGATGCACTATGCCCCGGCCCGTTCTCACAAACGTGCTATATATCTATCTACCTAACGCATAAGTGCACACACTTTATATACATCGGCATTTCTCTTTCACACATGCTCACAATCTCTCCCGGGGTGTCGGGGTGTCGGGGTGTCTCACGCACACACTCTCTCTGTATCCCTCTCTCTCTCTCTCTCTCTCTCTCTCTCTCTCTCTCTCTCTCTCTCTCTCTCTCTCTTTCTGACTACTATGTACCACTCTTTGCACTAATCTCAAATGGAAAGCACCATTTCTCTCACATGCATATACACACACGCACGGTCTCTACTAGCCCTCTATACGCACATATATGTGCCTACGTGTCTCCCGCACGCACATTATCTTTAGGCCTCTCTCGCACACATCCCCCCCCAGACACACCTCTCTCTTAGTAGTTGGCAGATATGATTCCATCAGATCATTCGGTAGGATATCCCTGACTATTAGGCTGGATGGTAATACGAGGCAAGGTTTTACCCAAGTTCGGACCCTTGCAGTTGAGGAAAAAGCCTACTCCTGGTACTGCATATTAGTTATAGGGGTGTGTACAAAGTACACGTGAATACCAGGCATTGTGCGTGTGTGTATACTATCGACGAACTAGCCCCCAGGCTTCTATAACATAATCGGGGCCTAGGGTTACAAATCATATATAGTCGCTTATCACCAGTGGGGATAGAGTCCTCCACGACTCTGGTAACTTCGTGTTGTACGCCGAGTCCTCCACATGGGTCTTCGTCTAATGTGTCTCGGTCCAACCTATGTGGCGCAGGATGGAACCGACCCATGAGTCCTCATGTTGACCCACCACAACTAGAAATGATGTGCCCACCCCAACTAGAAATGATGTGCCCACCACACCACACACGGAATCGGCCACTAAGAAAATAAGCATATACAATAGTACAATGTTATACATGAAAGTTAATTGCATGACACATCCTAAAATATTTGTTCTGCATTGTGAATGTTTATATTTTCTTCTAAAATATTAGTCACGGGAAAGAGAAACGAAGGGCATATCTCTCCTTTTCTCCACCGGACACCCCCTCTTTCTACACCACTTTCACGTACGCACACAAACTATCTCTCGACCCTCTAAAAGTATGCATGCCCATGACACATTCACGTGTGACGGTCACTTTATTTCAAGTGAAAGCACTACACGGTCGGTGGACTTAAGAATATGCTCATTACGGTCACCGTATATATTCTTGTGGCGATCATATGGTATCTAGCTCACGATACGTCTCCGTATTTTGTTGATGACACTGACAGACATTGTATTTGATGCATGCTCCGTATTTTGTTGACGACACTTATGGTCATTGTATCTGAAGCGAAAGCATGATATGGTCACTAGAATTCCGAATAAGCTCATCACGGTCAGCACATACATTTTTTGGTGCTAACCAACCTGTGGTTGGATGGTTAGGAGGACAGTGGTTTCTCGAGCCCACCAGGGTTAAAGTCCTGGTGCTCGCATTTATCCTGGGTTAATTTCAGTATTTTTCCGACGATATGCGTTCAGTGGGAGGAGACGTTCCACTTGACTACGAGGCACCTATGGTGACTTCATAAAATCTCAAGATCATATGTTGGCTCACTGTCTCGAAGGTGCTCATAGGGGTAGGGTCTGCGTGTGTGCGTTTAGAGCGGTGAGTGCTTGCACGTATATATGAGCTCTTGCGTCTGTACTGTGTTAAAAAATTACATGTCGTGATTATACGGTCACTGGCTCACGCGTACAACTCCGTATTTTGTTGAAGACACAATCAATTGACCAGTCAAACATTCCACATGGCGCAACTAGTGTTGGGGTGCGTAACCATGGGGCCCACCTGTCAGCGCGTATATGAAAGAAAGAAATGGTAGTTTGAGTCTGTACTGTGTTAGTAAAATACATTTTAGGGTGATCATACGGTCAGTGGCTCACCATACAGCTCTGTAATATGTTGCTGACACGATCAATTGACCAGTCAAACGGTCCACATTCAGTAGCGCACATTACCATAGGGTCCTCCCGTCAGCGCGTATATGAAGGACATAAATGGTAATAAATTAGTGGTCGGTGGGGATTCGAAGTCTTGAGACCTCTGGTTGGCAGTCGCCAGCGGTGGGGGCGGCGCGGTGATTGGGCGGTGGCGAGGGGACCGCTGGAGAAAAAGCTCGACGCCAGGGGGGTGGGGCTAGAGGGATGGTCGGGCGGCGGACCCGGCGGTGGGGAGAGTGGTTTGGGGCGGGCGGACGGCGGGGCGCGGCCTTGGCCAGACGGCGGCGGCCGGCGATGGCTGGCGGCTCAGGGGGTGGAGGTTGAAGATAAACTACAGGCCCTTGATTTCGTATCCAACGGCTGGAAAATCTACTTACCAGAGGTGAAAAAGTCAGTCGACTGACGTGTAGCCTCACCCCGCACGTACACATGCACGCACGTAACACTCGCACGAACACACGCACGCATGCAGGCGTGCAACACTGACATGTACACATAACGAACACACGCACGCATGCAGGCGTGCAAGACTGACACGTACACATGCACTAATGAACACACGCACGTACGCACACATGCATGCAGCACTAAAATGTACACATGCACGCACGCAAGACTCGCACGCCTGCATGCACACTACACACGACGCAGGACACATTCTCAACCTATTCGTGCATGCACCCTTTATTAAGGACATGGATTGTTACGGGTATTAATCAATCTTATCTTTTTTGCAAGGTTTAATCAATCTTGTCTGTGATAAGTAGAACATTGATGTTTGCAGCGGTCTTTATGAATCACAACGTATCGAACGGGTTATCAAGTATATATGAAGATTTTTAAATTCTCTTACATTATATAGTAGGATTATCTAGATGAAATAGATGATGTCACACTCAATGAACAATGATCGGTTTATGAAATGCCCACTTCTGACCGCCCTGGCCCACCAAAAGTTCCTCTGCCGTCCGCTGCCTGCATTGGGTCACTGACATGTAGGCCATGTACCCAAAGAGCCCACACGTCAGTGGAAGAACGGCGCGGTGTCGTACATCAGAGTCGAGGGCCACACTTGATGCACGCCCGGCTGAACACACCTCCTTGCCGCATTCAAACGCCTCCATGAAACACGTGTGGAAGTCGAGAAACCCACTCTGGACACACGTCCATTCATGACGGGGCTGACATTAAACGCAACGCTGGCCGAGCTCCTCCCGTCCGCCGTCTATTCATTCTCCTATTTAAACGAGGCCAAACGCCGGCCAATAATCGCACCCCTCCGTCGCTCCCCTATCTCCTCCTTGACATATGTAGTATGTATCAAAAACAGGAAGGCGTGCCATTATCAAAGGTATAATGTGTAAAGTAACCTCATGCAATTTAACCAAATTGGAAGCAATACAAGCTATATGCAACATGCAACCACATTTGACATCGCGAAGTTAATGCAAGCACCTGGGATTGTTGTGTGTGGCAATTGAGATCATCAACAGCAGAGCTACGTTTATTGTCTCCATCTGCTGGCATTGCACCACTTAGAACACTGAGACGTTTAGTGCTTATCTTCGAACTGCACTGGAGCAACTTCTATCTTTTCTTTTTTGTATTCATCAACACTGCGTCAGAGTATGAAATACCCATGCATAAAAAACAATAGTGTGAGTATGGGTGAAGTCTGTGCACAAGTAGTATAGTGTAAAGGTAGCAGATTGCAGGTCGGTGAGAAAGAAATGACGGGGGACATATGATAGCTCTACAACATGCATGGCACACGAAATTACTACTAGATTCTAGGATTTTGAAATATGAGCACAGGGATGGCTGGGAAATGCAGGTGCTCCTCCAACACACCACAAGGTGTGGTCCTATGAAAATAACAGTCGACTGAAAACAAATAGGTCAGTCCATTTTTATGCACTGCCTGATGTACAAAGAACGGGAAGATCGCCTTCATCTACCTACAACCAGTCAGTGTTACGATCTTCCTCGAAATGCCAGCGACAACTGGCCCGGTCCCCTACCTCTTCCCTCCCCTCGACCTCACCGCACCGCCGTGCTTGGCACCGCCCCGGCCATCCCTTCAAGCCCCGCCGACCTCCAGATTGGATGCAAGCAGCTCCTGCGCCCCACACCCCTATGATATACACCGATGCGCCGCTTCCCGGCGAACAGGTAGATTAGGTGCTCCGCGTGCCTAAGCGGGTGCTGCTTCTTTTAGTTGCGGTTCGACTGACCCTGAATTGAAACCCAGGCGGGCTATTGACCTCTAGCAAAGGTGAAATAGTAAATGGGAGGAAACCTTGTGCATTTGGTATCACAAAGAAGATGCACTCTGAAGAGCTCAACTAGTTTCTTTCGTGGGATGAATACAGTGTGAGCAGAGATGTAAGATTTGCACGAATAAGCTTAGAGGAGTACCTCTTTCTGCTGGCAGTGTTGTGTGCTCCTTTTGTTTTTCCAATGATCTTCTTGTGGTTTGCTGGAAACGAGAAGTTGTGGAGGACGGTGGAGCCTTGGACGAACCCATGGACAAGTTGTTGACTGTGGTGTCGTGCCCCTCTGTCGGCAGCGGGGAACCAGATTCAAGGCGGCGAACGACGGTGTAGCGGGAACAGCTGCGGTGCGGTGGCCGGTTGCGACAGTGGAGCGGCAGCGGTGAGGCGCAGGACGACATGGTCGAAGTGGTTCTGGTACGGCACATGTCAGCGTGGGCGTCGTGGAGGCAGCTCTGCCTCGGCTTCAGCTGCTAAGTCCTTGAGGGTGTTGCGGTTGCGTTGGACGACGACATCGGGGTACCGGCTCCGGCGTGATGGAGGAGGGCGGTGGTGGATTGGGCACGATGGGTGCAGGACGGAGGAGGCTGGGGTTTCGCGGCTGGTGGAGAGGGCGCTTTGGCGCCCACGGAGTATGAATGGGGAAACGGAGGGAGGGGGCTAAGGGTGAACAATGTTTCAGTTTGGGACGCGCTTGTTTGAAATTTGGGGAAGTTACAAACTTTGCCCCCATCTAAAATTTCGGACATATTGCGGGTTAGGGGTAGGACAGTAATCTCAGGTGTCCCAAATGGTGGACGGGTTAGATTTCTGCCGAGCACATGGGTGTTTAGGCATCCACGGCGTATGAATGCTTCTAGGAGGCGGTTGAGACTGGCATCTTGGTGAAGTAACAAATCTACCCCGGTTTAGACCTTTGGACATCGGGCCGATAGGCTACACGTGCCAGAGTCAGGACAATAATTTCCTACCACCAAACATTAGTCTCGCGCGGTTTCGGATGACCAAGAGGCTTATTTGGCGCTTCGTTCAATATTTGGGAGCAGAAGCATTAACGTTTTCGGTTCTCTTGAATTGAACTTTCAGTATTTGTCAAACTTCACAACTCTTTACTCTTGAAAATCCTAAAACTATGATTATTTTCGAATGGATAGGGTACATTTGAATATACATTGTACACGAGTATATATTAAAAAATATGCAACTTACCAAAGTTCATGCATGGTTCCAGATATAATCTCCTTGGTTGCAAAAAAATTGTTAGACATGCGTATGAATATATAGCATGTTCAAACGCACAACAAAGATTGATGCCCCCTTTTATATCTGATTTACAAATGCCATTATCTCGGGTTCAAATGGATGAATGCACTTCCTATGAATTCGAATCTTCGAAACCCCCTTTATGTTGAATTCAACATGTATTCTATTTCGTAGCTAGCAATTTGGAATGTATCCATGTAAGTGACAAATGTATAAAGTGCTTCACACTAACAACATGGAGTGCACTAATTAATGTTCTATATATGAATTGCGCAATGCATTGCCTATATTTCAAACTGCTCTCACTCTATGGATCGATAATATGAAATAAACACATGCACATGTTAGAATTCAATAGAGTATGGGTGTCTGATGGACCAATTTTCGTTCATACGCAAACTGTAAAATTCATGATCTCATCCAAAAATAATAATGCCATTTATATTTTAATTTAATGCGTAGAACCGCCTTTTACACGTAGATGCACTATGCCTCGGCCCGTTCTCACAAATGTGCTATATATCTCTCTATCTAACGCATAAGTGCACACACTTTATATACATCGGCACTTCTCTTTCACACATGCTCACATTCTCTCCCGGGTGTCGGGGTGTCTCACGCACACACTCTCTCTGTATCTCTCTCTCTCTCTCTCTGACTACTATGTACCACTCTTTTCACTAATCTCAGTAGGAAAACACTATTTCTCTCACATGCATATATACACACGCACGATCTCTACTAGCCATCTATACGCACATATATGTGCCTACGTGTCTCCCGCGCGCACATTATCTTTAGGCCTCTCTCGCACACATCCCCCCCCAGACACACCTCTCTCTTAGTAGTTGGTAGATATGATTCCATCAGATCATTGATGAGATATCCACATTGTTAGGCTGGATGGTATCTGAGGCAAGGTTTTACCCAAGTTCGGACCCTTGCAGTTGAGGAAAAAGCCTACTCCTGGTACTGTATATCTGTTATAGGGGTGTGTACAAAGTACACATGAATACCAGGCATTGTGCATGTGTGTATACTATCGACGAACTAGCCCCCAGGCTTCTATAACATACTCGGGGCCTAGGGTTACAAATCATATATAGTCGGCTTATCACCAGTGGGGATAGAGTCCTCCACGACTCTGGTAGCTTCGTGTTGTACGTCGAGTCCTCCACATGGGTCTTTGTATAATGTGTCTCAGTCCAACCTATGTGGCGCAGGATGGAACTGACCCATGAGTCCTCTTGTTGACCCACCACAACTAGAAATGATGTGCCCACCCTAGCTAGAAATGATGTGCCCACCACACCACACACGCAATCGGCCACTAAGAAAATAAGCATATACAATAGTACAATGTTATACATGAAAGTTAATTGCATGACACATCCAAAAATATTTGTTCTGCATTGTGAATGTTTATATTTTCTTCTAAAATATTAGTCACGGGAAAGAGAAACGAAGGGCATATCTCTCCTTGTCTCCACCGGACACCCCCTCTTTCTACACCACTTTCACGTACGCACACAAACTATCTCTCGGCCCTCTAAAAGTATGCATGCCCATGACACATTCACGTGTGACGGTCACTGTATTTCAAGTGAAAGCACTATACAGTCGGTGGACTTCAGAATATGCTCATTACGGTCACCGTATATATTCTCGTGGTGATCATACGGTATCTAGCTCACGATACGTCTCCGTATTTTGTTGATGACACTGACAGGCATTGTATTTGATGCACGCTCCGTATTTTGTTGACGACACTTATGGTCATTGTATTTGAAGCGAAAGCATGATATGGTCACTGAAATTCCGAATAAGCTCATCACGGTCAGCACATACATTTTTTGGTGCTAACCAACCTGTGGTTGGATTGTTAGGAGGACAGTGGTTTCTCGAGCCCACCAGGGTTAAAGTCCTAGTGCTCGCATTTATCCTGGGTTAATTTCAGTATTTTTCCGGCAATATGCGTTCAGTGGGAGGAGACGTTCCAATCGACTACGAGGCACCTATGGTGACTTCGTAAAATCTCAAGATCATATGCTGGCTCACTCTCTCGAAGGTGCTCATAGAGGTAGGGTCTGGGTGTGTGCGCTTATAGCGGTGAGTGCTTGCGCGTATATATGAGCGCTTGCGCCCATCTTAAAAAATTACATCTCGTGATTATACGGTCACTGACTCACCCGTACAACTCCGTATTTTATTGATGACACAATCAATTGACCAGTCAAACGTTCCACATGGCGCAACTAGTGTTGCACCATAGGGGCGCGTAACCGTGGGGCCCACCTGTCAGTGTGTATATGAAAGAAAGAAATGGTAGTTTGAGTCTGTACTGTGTTAATAAAATACATTTTAGGGTGATCATACGGTCAGTGGCTCACCATACAGCTCTGTAATATGTTGCTGACACGATCAATTGACCAGTCAAACGGTCCACATTCGATGGCGCACATTACCATAGGGTCCTCCGTCGGTAGCGTATATGAAGGACATAAATGGTAATAAATTAGTGGTCGGTGGGGATTGAAGTCGTGGTAGGCGGGCGGGACGGCAGGGCAGCAGCGGCGCTTGGCAGCGGCGGCCGGCGGTGGCTGGCGGCTCAGGGGGTGGAGGTTGAAGATAAACTACATACCCTTGATTTCGTATCCAACGGCTGGAAAATCTACTAACCAGAGGTGAAAAAGTCAGTCGATTGACGTGTAGCCTCACCCCGCACGTACACATGCACGCACGCAACACTCGCACGAACACACGCATGCATGCAGGCATGCAACACTGACACGTACACATAAGGAACACACACACGCATGCAGGCATGCAACACTGACACGTACACATGCACTCACGAACACACGCACGTACGCACACATGCATGCAACACTAAAACGTACACATGCACGCACGCGAAGACTTCATGCGCCTGCATGCACTGCGCACGGCATAAGACACATTCTCAACCTATCGTGCATGCACCCTTTGTTAAGGACATGGACTGTTACGAGTATTAATCAATCTTATCTTTTTTGCAAGGTTTAATCAATCTTGTCTGTGATAAGCAGAACATTGATGTTTGCAGCGGTCTTTATGAATCACAACGTATCGAACGGGCTATCAAGTATATATGAAGATTTTTAAATTCTCTTACATATTCTCTTACATTATATAGTAGGCTTATCTAGATGAAATAGATGACGTCACACTCAATGAAAAATCGTCGGTTTATGAAATGCCCACTTCTCACCGCCCTGGCCCACCAAAAGTTCCTCTGCCGTGCGCTGCGTGCGTTGGGTCACTGACATGCAGGCCATGTACCCAAAGAGCCCAAATTTCAGTGGAAGAACGGCGCGGTGTCGTACATCAGAGTCGAGGGCCACACTTGATGCACGCCCCACTGAACACGCCTCCTTGCCGCATTCAAACGCCTCCATGAAACCCGTGTGGAAGCCGATAAACCCACTCTGGACACACGTCCATTCATGACTGGGCTGACATTAAACGCAACGCCGGCCGAGCTCCTCCCGTCCGCCGTCTATACATTCTCCTATTTAAACGGCGAAACACCGGCCAAGAATTGCACTCCTGCGTCGCTCCCCTATCTCCTCCTTCACCATTTTGTCCAGTCTTACAATGGCTTACGAATAGTAGTTATCCCGCATCCAAGCCGGCTGGGTGGCCCGCCGAGCCTGCCGGATACGAGGTATGCAGCTCCCTGATCCACCTCCCTCTCCTCGCCCGACGGAGCCAGTTGCCGCCTCAAGCCGGCGCACGGTTCAGCAACTCGCCGCTCCAGGCTAGCTCGATGAGGAGCGGCGCACGGGCATCGTTGCTGCCATCCATGCCGCCACCTCGTACCGCGCCTCCCGTGTCTGCGACCGCGTCTCCCGTTTCTGTGGCCGAGACTCCCATGTCGGCGGCCACGCCATGCAAGCAGAGACAGAAGCCGGGTCGCGGAGAGCGATGAGTCAGTGGCTAGCGCCTCCCCGTCCGCTGCCATCATCGAGAAGAAGTAGAACACGGGAGGCCGCCGCTACTTGGGTCCCATGAAGGCCACCGTGGAGGGGACGCCGGCGTACACAGCAGGTGTCTTGCCGGCTCCTTTTGTTGCGAGGACCTTCGTCGACCCTGGATGGGCTCCATGGAAGCGGAGAATCCCCCTTCCAGCATCATCTTGGGCATCAGCCAACCATATCAGTTGGGCAGCGGGGAAGCGAGCCGTCCTTCGTGCTGAAGCATATACCTCCGGGGCTCCCGGCAGTCCGATGAGCGTGCTGCCGGACATGAGGAACACAAATGGATTGGCGGGCGACCATTTAGGCCAGGTATTATATACATGTGCTATCCAGAACTAGCACTGCTTAGTTGATTTAAATGTAATGAAATCCGTCATGTTTGTATGAAAATCCGGTATTTTATATGAATTACGTCATTTTTTATAAGAAATATCGTCGTGTTTGCATGAATTTTGTCCGGTTGGTTGAGTTGCGGTCAGAAAGTGTGTGGCTACGATTGGATGGCGTAATATGCGGGTCGCCGGTCGGTCTACGACCGGCTCGGGTGGCGTGGTGGGACAAAAAAAAGCACAGCTCGTGCCAGCTCGTCTCCAACGTGCACGATGGAGGATGCATGAGCACCCGAGCCATTCCTCGTTCATCGGTAGCAAAGGCACTAGTGGACAAAAGGGGCGCCAATATTTTGTCTACCCCGGGCAAAATCCAAACAGTCCCTCCCAGCAGATTCAAATCCCTCGTTCGCCGTGAAATTTTGCCATGTGTTGTTCTCATGGACTAGCAAGATGCCAGTGCATTGCAGGGAACATCAAGGTGCATTTTTTACAAAACACGTGTTATGATTGACCCATGCAGGAGTAATCCCATGTGTAAAAACTAATGATATCTCGAGAATTTTATCAGAAAAATGGTATCTCGAGAATTTCATCGAAAAAATGATATCTCTACTCCTATAAAAGACTCAGTTGGTGATGATGGTATGTCTGCCATCCGTCATTTATGACCATTAGATCTACATATAATGGCTGCGAGGTAAGTTGTGCCATTTTTGCAACAATAGCCCACTTCTCTGCTCCCATTTGAAGAAAACCCCTTATTATCTTAAAAGCAACCACATCCCTCCCTCCGCTCATAAAAACAACCTGAGAAATATATTTTGAGTGAAACGTAATATATTTTTAGTGGTATATATGTATATCAAAACAAGAGTGTTTTCTTTCAAGTTTTTGAACAAGTACTATTCTACTTTGGATCCGTTGCAACGCACGGGCACATTGCTAGTCTCGGGAGAGATGAGAGATAAGGTGAGGAGGAGTGGGGCGTGGCGGTGACTGGTGGTCGGACTGGGCGGAGGCATGGGGATGGATGGCACATTTTGTCTAGGTTTGTATCTCTCTCACACACCCCCACGTAGGTGGGGGACGTGCACGAAGAGAAGAGGTGCATGCACGGTGCACGTACTCCCATCTCTTTCCCAACCACACCCGCGTGGGTACACGGTGGAGCTCATTTCTGTACGAGAAGGCAGCCCACGTGGTAATTTGACACGTGTACTGGTTGTCCACTTGATGGAGGATCGTCTACCACGGGTGAACAAACAAATTGCGACTTGACGCGTTATGTTAAAAAAGAGGCAAACCATGTGGGGCCTACCTTAGAGGCAAGGCTCTATACACTAGAGTACTTTTGATGTGTCCCGTGAACTCACAGAATGAGGAGAAGCTTGCTTAGTACTCTCTCCTTTCCAGTTTATTGCTCAATTTCCTTGGAGTAGTATATAGGAGTAGTACTACTACAACAATTTCCTTGGAGTTCGTGGTGCAGCAAGCTACCCTAGGCTATGTTACTAGTACTCCCTCCTTTCCAGTTTATGGCTCAATTTCAAAATCTCTCCAACCAAGGTAGACAGTGAGTGGTGGAATTAATTTCATAGTTTGCACAAGTAATGTACGCTCATTTTTCTCTAAGAAGTTATGTTTACCGAGGCATTAATTAGAACGAATGCAAGCATGACCACTAAATTTCCATGAACTTGTACATGCATTGGTGAGTTTTCTCTTGACAATGCTTGCATCGGGTGATTTAATGCACCTCGAAATCCAACATGTGATGGTACTACTACTATGAGTAGAATTGAGACTTATAAAACAGAAAAATGAATTTTTTTAGACCGGCCCTATAAACCGGAAAGGATGGAGTAGTAAGTAGTATACTATCTCCCTAGTGGGTACGTACTCCATAAAATCAGATTTTCCCAAAACTACGTCGCTCAACCTTTATTTGCTTCTTTCCCTTCCTGCCTCGTTGCCTCGAACAGACTATGCCAAACTCCCACACTGCAGCGAGAAAAAGACCCACCCTCACCTTTTTTGAAATGCAGGTTGGTATCGATGGATCATGTGGCAGCAAAAACCAAGCCGTGTCTTGTACTCCTCCGTCGGCCTTCGCTTTCATGAATTACGTACTTCCTCTCGCCGACATGTGGGACAAAAAGCAACCGGTCGACGTGTCATGCACCAACTAACAATGCAGAACAGCGGGGGGCGCTTTTGGTCGTATCGCCCGATGAGTAGTAATGAGCAATGAGGCGTCAAATCACAATGTCGCACCTTCCTAGCCAGACGAAGCAACCATTATTTCACACTTAACCGCCATCATCTCCTTCAAGAAAATCACATAGTATTACTTCTGCCATTGTTCTGCCTCAAGAGGGACACGCGCATCGCCTTGGTACATCATGGCACGTGGGACCGCATGACAGGCCATGCTCCCCCGCCCATCGCTCGGTAAAATCACCTCTTTTTTACTACTTCCTCCTTATCGGTTTACATGGCATGCACGTCGTTCTAGGTTGAGAATATCACTGGCTATATATGTGATGAACAGTATATGTTTAGAAACTACATCCTCTTAAGAATCAAATGATATACTTTTTGTGACATAGTAACTCATATTTAGTTTGTCAAATGGATGACCGAGAACTACATGCGCGCCCTATAAACCGAGACGGAGAGGGTAGTACAGTACGTATCTTTTTAGATCAATATAGTCGGAATTCACCGAGGAGCAAAACCAAGTGGTAGGCTTCTCCTGTCGTGTTGGTGTAGCAACTCAAGCGGTCGATCCGCTTTGCGAAATGGTGACACACTTAACAGGACCCCTTTGGCCGACATGTGGCTCATCCACCGTCTTGTTCCACGTGCGATGCACCAAATTATTGTTCAGAGCAGCGGTTGGACTTGGAGGCACCCCGGCCGTAGCGCTGCAGTAGTAGTAAATGAGCGGTGAGGGGTCAAATCACAAAGCCCCACCTTTCCCGCATTAAGCTGGACAGACGAAGCAACCATCATTTCACTCTAGGGCGCAAGAGCATAAAGAAAAGAGAAAACCAATGATGTGTGCAACAGCTACCTAGGGCACCCTAGGGTAGGGGCCTGCACTACAAATCCTTTTTTAAAGTATCTCCACTACAAATCCGCTTCTCCCTCGTCCTCTTGAAGAAAACCGATGATGCATGTGGCGGTAGGATTTGTAGGAGTACAACGGCATGCGGGGCCATGTCGTAGTAAACGGGAGAGGGATTAGTTCGAGTCGACGCCTTAATATGTGTGGGCCTCTTGGTTTTACGGGAACGAGGAAGCATTTTGGGTTCGGGGACCAGTGGAGATATACGTACAAAAAATTGTAGACGTAGGTTTGACCGAGAGGCAATGATGCGTGAGCCCTGCATTTTGATATACCCGCGGCCGCGTGAAATTTGCTACTCTAATCAAAACTAGTAAGGTACATCCATTGAACGCATGAGATTTGGAAACCAAATTATGAATAAATACACACTATAGCATGTAAAGCTTTGAGTCATATATGCATGATGTAGATGTTCGTTTAATTCTTATAGTTAATCTCATTCAAAATCAATTAGTTTTATAAAGAGGTTAAGATTCATGGGATTGTGCATTGTAAAGCATAAAGTAAAAAAATGGCAATTCATTTAGAAAAAAAAGTTTGGGCAATTATGATACGGAAGATGCTCGAACAAATGAGAAGTGCTTGTGTTTTGGGAAAGCATGCACAACCCACATCTCTTATTGGTTGATATGTCACGAAACAAGAAACGAGGAGGCAGTTAATGTACCGTGCCAAAGTGTTTTGGGATTATTTGGTTTTCAGAAGATGACTTACACACCTAGACGGAGGGAGTACAAAGAGAAAAAATGAATTGCAGTTAAAAGAATGGCATTTCTAACAAAAATGTGAATGTGAACTACATATGTGTGCGTGACCAGCACATACATTGTCAATGCAAAATTTAATGCAAGAAATAACTTATGAGTAACATGCATGAATTGATGATGTGGTTCTTGCATGCATAGAGTAGAAAAAACAATGTGATTTAAGACTTGCATGCATGACGTGTTCTTGTGCCATAGTTGCATGTCTAGGAAAAAAGCTACTAGTGGGTTGTACTAGCTATTTAGGAATAGAAGATGTATACATGGAAGTTGTAGGGAAAGAGATGACATGTATCTCAATTTCGATGAGTAGGGATTGGAAAAGAGATGTCATTTGGTTCACATCATAGGAAGAGATGACATGTATCTCAATTCCTATGAGGAGGGATTAGAAAAGAGATGTCATTTGGTTCACATCATAGGAACTTTTCTATTGAATATACACTAATGTTTATTTTCCTTTGAAATTATGGGAGTATAGGAATCCATTCATATGAACCAAGTGGCTCTAAATCTATAAAAATGATATCATGTTTATTTCCTTTGAAATGTGGAGTATATGAATCTATTCCTATGAACCAATTGGTTCTAAAGGAAAAAATCCTATAAAAATCATATCATATAGAGTTCCTATGATATTCCTCCACTCCAAAGGATGGTTGAAATTGCTACAGGTGATACGACGGTCTTTCTTTGTAGACTCATCCTCCATCTTTATAGTTACCTCTCGAAGATGAATGAAATTATATATACTGGGTATTCTATATGTGCATTTTGGTACACGAAAACTCGGTAAAAGTTTGTGAGGTTCGAATTTTCAATAAAGCTATATGGACTAAATTTTGGAACGGAGGGAGGAGCATACGACACTTGCTAACACTCACGTGGAAGATTCGTGTGTAGGAGGAGTGGCTGCTCTATTAAATGACATGGCAAAACTGACACTGCCGGATGCCGATCTAACGGTTCTTACGACATTCGTCAGGAAACGGCTTGTGGCGAACGTTTGTCAAATAATGATTTCCGGACACATGCATTGCATTGATACATGCCCCTCTCTCTCACACACACACGCACCCTCACGAGTCACGACTCTCCCAAGTCCTCTCGCTCCCACCGTCTATCTGCAGGTAGACGTCACACATATGTGCTCTTCACACCCTACCATCAGAACTTCTAAAAAACAAAAGACGCCGCGCACCTTTTATTTTAGCTCACACGTCACACACTTATACTATTATTCTTGTGGCGAACCTTCTTTGGGCATAGTATATTGTACTCTCACGAAAATAAGCGGTGCACGCACGCACTAGTTCTCTCACACCCACTCGCGGGTACATGTAGGAGCGCATTTTTTAAGCTGGTACAACAAAATCACTTCACTATATATATAAGCAGGAGCCTTAGCGCTTGCTTTACTAGGGTTCCTCTCTTTCACTGTCATGCTCTCCAGATCTAAGCAAGACATAGGTGGCCACACTCTCTCTCAGCTCACGGCTAGTCACAAATCCGGCTGGGCCACCTCGACCGGGGTAGGGGTGTAGGTGCATCATTCATGCTATCGTCAGCGGTGAGGGAGGAGACCAACGACTTTGTGCGCGTCCCGATCGGCGGTCGCGCCGGCTCGGGAGGGCCTCCGACCCCTTCTTCCTCCCTGCGGTATTGTGGCCAAGACGCGGCCTCCCGACGCCGTCTTTGCCACATGCCGACGACCATCATGTATATATTCCTTCGAAACCTGCCTTGCTCTACTGCCCTAGCTCCCCACGTGGCTGCATGTGAATCTTTTTCTACTTCCGTCGGCTGTTCCAAAGCCACCTAGACTTTTACTATTATTAGAGGTAAAGCTAGTTCATACAGTCGAATCTAAGAGTTGGTTCAAACAGGGAAGAAACTGGGAAAGTTGTAGAATCTTGGACTTGGTTCTAAGAGGAAACGGGGGAAAGTAGTAGATACTGGCTACCCAACCGGTCTATTGCTTGAAAAGGCGAAGAAAGCATGGTGGATGGCGAAGGGTGGGGGGAAGTGGACCTGTCTCTTGGTTGAAAAAGGAAAGAAAGTGACGGGTGTTGGGGACAACGCATAAATGAGAATGAGCAGGTATAGATTTCCTGTGCTCACATAGGAAAATGTCGCCAAGGAGATAAAAAATGGGACAAATGCAGACATCTTTGCTGAGTGTTCTTTGCTCTCGGCAACCACATCTGCCTCACCACTTTATGCCCCTGCTGTCCCTACGCCCATATCGCTACCGTTAATGTAAAATCACATGAAGTATTAGGCAATGCCACCTAATGTCACTATAAGTAATGGTCTAGTGCCGTCAATAAATTGAAGCAATGCCACCACCATTTTATGAAGTGCTTTCGTCTTTCTTTATATCCCACGAATTGTGTTTTTGCAGTTACACTTAAATCTCACACCGCTAACATTGCTTCATCCCTGTGGAACTGCACAAATTTGATCGCACATTTACTTACCATGTGCTACTCTCATGACACTAATACTAATGCTATTGTTCTGCATGTTAATCTAGTGGCAGTGTTGATGTGATGTGATGCTACTTACTTAAGGGCACTTTCATCTTTGTCAATCTAGTGCCAATTATAACACAACAGAATCTGCTGTTAATCATACGCCATACGCAAATATACATCCTTTGTTTAAATAACCGTATTTCATATTTGCGCAAACAGGGATGTCTGTCTCCACATCGTTTCTATCTACGCAATCAAAAGTACGCACCTCATTTTTAGTACAACTGCACAAAATGAGATGGCTATTCCTAGCTGCCGTCCTCTAACCACCAGTCTTCCAGGTATTACTACATTGGTAGTAACTAGGTAGAATGACCAACGTAATCTAAAAGAAGCTGATTCGTACGTTTTACTTCCTGATTGCAGTGCAGGGACGAGCGAAAACAACTGCATCCTAGTCCGGAATGCACTTTCTACGAGGTGATCCATGGACCGAGGACTAGCTGGCATGGCTGCACGGAGGTTTTTGGGACAGGTGCACCGACAAGAGGCATTGTGGTCTATTTATTTCTGCGAATAGCGGTGCTTAAATTTAGTGGAATGCACAAGAATTTCAGCTGGTCAGTACATTACATGGTTCAGTTCAACATTCCAGCTGAGAACACAATTATAATTGGTTATTCTAGAATGAGAGAACCTAACCTTGGATGGTGGCAACAAGAAAAAACCAGAGTGAACTCCGGGAAATTTAAGCCTGACGGGAGGCCCTTTGCTCAGAGAAGCCTTGCTTGTTTTTTCCTGATTTGTAAACCTTCCCACAACTTTGTCTTTTACTGTGAACTAGTATATGTTCATTGAGATGTATAAAATTGCTTAACTTATGCTATTCAAGTTTTTTATGAAGCCGAGTTTAATGTGAGTGTACCACATGAACGCTGGACTAGCATGTGAACGTTTGGAATTTACATTGTAGCCTCAGTTAACTGCATGAACCACAGTAACAAGATACGTAGTTTCTTATATGTCAGACAACAGATTATTGATTGTTGGCTGGTCGATAGCCTAGTGTTGAAGCGAGCTGAGCCAATGTGCCGTGTTTTACAAAACTGCTTACAAGTGGGGTAGCACCAACAGTGTTTACAAGTACTTATGTATATGTCGGCGCACATTTCTAGAACGAGTACTCTATTTCATCAAACACACACTGCTCGTATGATAAACCGTGACAACTTATGTCTTACCATGCCATATTCATGAGAAAACTAGTGAGGACACATCTGTTTCGGCAACATTTACGATGGATCTCACATGATTCACGGGCACACAAAAGTAGCAGCAGTTCCCATAGACAGATTCAAACAGAGTACTAGCCCCCGAGGGCTTGATAATAGGCAAGGTTCGGATAAGTAGACACAATCCAAACTAGTATCAAACACTAGCTGGGGAAACTATTTCATGCCTCGATCTAATTTGGGCTGGAGACAAGACGGACCTTGCCATGAACATCATCGTGGACGTCCGGCAGCAGCTCAATCCTGTGAACCTTCGTGAAGATAACCTTGTGGCTGTCAGCGTTCTGGGAACGGGGGTCCCCAGACTTGCCTGCCTACGGCCCACGGTGTGGCTAAGCTAGCAGGCCGTACGGCCCATCTTCATCGACAAGGCGTTCAAGACCTTCGCGAGGGGCCAAGCCTCGCGAGGCGGAGAACGCAAGACCTCCTCAGGAGCGGCCTATCGATGAAGAGAGATATCAAGGCGGGGCAAACCTCGCGAGGCACTCGTGACGTGAGCCATGACGATCGACACCGAGGCGCGCCAGCGGCGCCCGGCGCCTGACATCCTTGATTCCTCTTTGGTGCTAAGGGGCAGGCGCAGGCGCGGAGTACCAAGGCATCAGGCAAAGGTTTCCATATTGGTGCAACGAGACCGAAGACCAGCAGGACGGCAAGACAGAGGTCACCATGGAGCCCAAGACGGCGACACCACCAGAGCCTTTTGCAGGCGAAGACCACTTTTGTCAGGATAGCTTGTACTTGCTGTCCCCTTTCAAATTTGCCCACCGTTGTTGGCTCCCTTCCCGCTCAATATTTGGGGAGAGGACTAGCCACCACCGAAGCAGGCATCTGATCGGCAACTGATCGAGTCCTCTCCACACAAGTTCGACAAGCACAAGAACACCTCAACTTAAGGAGGTTGTTCCCCTTGTATTGTTCATCATCAGCCCAAGAGGCAATCCACCACCACCACACTGGAGTAGGGTATTACACCACAACGGTGGCCGGAACCAGTATAAATCTCATGTCATACGTATGTTGCGAGTTAAATCCGAGTTAAATGCATGAGATCTTAGCGAGCTAGGGCGTGGATCGATAGGAGGGAAAGAACTTCGCGCGCACCCCAGAGTTCGAACCTTAAGGGTTTTGCCGGAACCCCACATCTGACATTTGGCGCGCCAGGTAGGGGTGCGCCGTAGCTTCCCTTCCGTTGATCCGATGCTCGCCATGCTCGAGCTAAGCGCCGGGCTGCCCTCACCGCCTGCGTTGCTCAGACGGCTCCCATCAGCGGGCCACCTCGTCGCTCTCCGTCTCCTGCCGCCAACACCGCCACCGGCCCGGCAGGGAATAGCAGCAAGCGTCCTTGCTGCACCCATCGGTGCGGCAGGACGGCCGCACCGCCACTCCATCATCGACCTGGCGGTTCTTACGTCCCACGCACGCAGCGCTCCCATGGGCCAGCGCGCGCGCTCCTCATGGCGAACAAGCTCCTGCGCTATCGCCCGGTCGACGACCTCTACGAGGACTGGCTCGACCGCGTCGCCGAGCTCGTCCGTGCCGCAGGGAGCTCCCCGGTGAGGGAGTCCTGGATTAGGGGGTCCTCGGACAGCCGGACTATATCCTTTAGCCAGACTGTTGGACTATGAAGATACAAGATTGAAGACTTCGTCCCGTGTCCGCATGGGACTCTCCTTGGCGTGGAAGGCAAGCTTGGCAATACGGATATGTAGATCTCCTCCCTTGTAACCGACTCTGTGTAACCCTAGCCCCCTCCGGTGTCTATATAAACCGGAGGGTATTGTCCGTAGGACAACAACAATCATACATAGGCTAGCTTCTAGGGTTTAGCCTCTATGATCTCGTGGTAGATCAACTCTTGTAATACTCATATCATCAAGATCAATCAAGCAGGAAGTAGGGTATTACCTCCATCGAGGGGGCCCGAACACAGGTAAACATCGTGTCCCCCTCCTCCTGTTACCATCCGCCTTAGACGCACAGTTCGGGACCCCCTACCTGAGATCCGCCGGTTTTGACACCGACATTGGTGATTTCATTGAGAGCTCCACTGTGCCGTCACCACAAGGTTGGATGGCCCTTTCGATCATCGGCAACGATGCGATCCATGGTGAGGTTTTCCCCCGGACAGATCTTCGTATTCGGCGGCTTCGCACTGTGGGCCAACTTGCTTGGCCATCTAGAGCAGATCGAGAGCAACGCCCCTGGCCATCAGGTCAGGTTTGGAAACTTGAACTATACTGCCGATATCTGCGGAAACTTGATCTTCGACGGATTCGAGCACATGTTAGGTGCGCTGCACAGTCACGACGAGCATGACTTAGCTCTGATGCCGGACAGTGTTCGGGAGATCACACATGTGCCTACTCTGGCCCTAGATCCAGAGTCAATTACGCCGTCCGTGGACGGGTGGATGGACCCCGCCTCGGAGGCCACACACTCTGTGGCGATAGAGCCGAATACTGACTTCACCTCCTATGCGACGTGTGTTGCCGGATCCCCGGATTCATCCCCGGCCATAGGCCCCGAACCGCTTGCGTCCATGCCTATTGAATCTGATTGGGCACCGATCATGGAGTTCACCTCTGCGGATATCTTCCAGCACTCGCCTTTTGGCGATGTGCTAAATTCATTAAGGTCTCTCTCCTTGTCGGGAGAACCTTGGCCGAACTATGTCCGGCTAGAATGGGATGCGGACGACGAAGAAATTCGCTCCCCACCCACCACCCACTTAGTAGCCACTGTCGATGATTTAACCGACATGCTCGATTTCGGGTCCGAAGACATCGACGGTATGGACGACGATGTAGGAGACGAACAGGAACCACCGCCCACAGGGCGCTGGACTGCCACCTCATCATATGATATATACATGGTGGACACCCCCAAAGAAGGCGATGGCGATAAGACAACGGAGGATAATCCATCCAAGCAGCAATCCAAGCACCGACGTCAGCGGTGCCGCTCTAAGTCCCGCCATAGCAGCGATACCCCGGCCCAAGAGACAATAGCACTCCGGATAGTGCCGAAGACGATGACAATCCCCTCCAGCCAGATCTCGAGCGGGAGGATGAACAAGCTAGCCCTCCAGAACAGGCAGCAGACGGAGAATCATAGGATGACAACTACATGCCTCTCTCCGAAGATGAAGTGAGCCTCGGCAACGAAGAATTTATCGTGCCTGAGGATCCCGTCGAGCAGGAGCACTTCAAGTGCCGGCTTATAGCCACAGCAAACAGCCTGAAGAAAAAGCAACAACAGCTTCGAGCTGATCAAGATCTGCTAGCGGATAGATGGTTTGAAGTCCTGGCGGCCGAGGAATACGAACTCGAGCTCCCACCCAAGAGTTACCAAAAGCGCAGGTTGCTACCCGAACTCGAGGAGGAAGCATTGAAACCCACATCACCAGCGTATGATGCGACTGATCGACCACCTCGTGGTCGAGACAGAGAGTCATATCAGCCCGAAGTCCAGCTCGCGCCCCGCCGCCATACAAACAAAAATACCAAGGCCCGGGGCAACACGTGGGACCTGCAAGACTTATTGGAGAACAAAGAAAAACATATAAGATCGATCTACGAATCACAGGGGGGCGCCCCGACGCGGGACGATGACCGTCACGCCGGATATACTAAAAGCAAATCCGGTCGGGCCGAATACAGCAGACAAGACTCGTATGAACCGTGTCGTGACATAGCCCGGCATAGAGGCGCCGCACACCCCCTATGCTTCACTGATGAAGTAATGGATCATGAATTCCCAGAAGGGTTTTAACCCGTAAACATTGAATCATATGATGGTACTACAGACCCCGCGGTATGGATAGAAGACTTCTTCCTCCACATTCACATGGCCCGCGGGGATGATCTACACGCCATCAAGTACCTCCCGCTAAAACTCAAATGGCGGACTCGGCATTGGCTGAATAGCTTGCCGGCAAACTCCATCGGAGGTTGGGAGAGCCTGGCAGATGCATTCCTGGACAATTTCGAGGGCACTTATGTGTGACCGCCGGATGCTGACGATTTAAGTCATATAACTCAGCAACCAGGGGAATTGGCCAGGAAATTCTGGACCCGGTTCCTAACTAAGAAGAACCAAATTGTTGACTGTCCGGATGCAGAGGCCTTAGCGGCATTTAAGCATAACATCCGTGACTAGTGGCTCGCCCGGCACCTCGTTCAAGAGAAGCCAAAATCCATGGCAGCCCTCACGACACTTATGACCTGCTTCTGCGCGGGTGAAGATAGCTGGTTGGCTCGTAGCAACAACACATCAAGCAAATCTGGCACATCAAAGGCCAGGGATAGCAACGGCAAACACAAGCGCCGCAAATATGGTGAAAACGCCGAAGATACAACAGTTAATGCCGGGTTCAGCAGCTCAAAGTCCGGCCAGCGGAAAGGGCCACTCAAAAATAACAATTCGGGTCCATCCAGTCTGGACCGCATACTCGATCGCCAATGCCAAATTCATGGCACCCCAGGAACGCCAGCCACCCATACCAACAGAGAATGCTGGGTCTTCAAACAGGCCGGCAGGGCAGGCGCCAAAACTAGAGAAGGGGGTCTCAAAGAGAGGATGGCAACGAGGAGCCCAGATGACCGAACATAGGAGGGCAAAAGAAATTTCCCCCGCAAATCCAAACGGTGAACGTGGTAAAGACCACCCAAATTCCAACCCGGACCAGACACGCACCCTTGGGGATGCCGATTTAACGAAACTAGTCGGCCCACAATATAAACTAGGGCCGGTCACCTTCAACTGCACGGATCGTCCGGTTAACGCCAATCAAGGCAATCCAGCCGCACTAGTCCTCGAACAATAATTGACGGGTTCCACCTCACACGAGTCCTTATGGACGGTGGCAGCAGTTTAAACCTGCTTTACCAGGACAGAGTGCGCAAGATGGGCATTGATCATTCGGTGATCAAACCCACTAAAGCCACTTTTAGAGGCATTATACCAGGAATGGAAGCCAGTTGTACAGGCTCCATCGTCCTTGAGGTAGTCTTCGGATCACCAGACAATTACCGTACCGAAGAGTTAATCTTCGAATTCGTCCCTTTCCACAGTGATTATCAAGCACTGCTCGGACGAACTGCGTTCGCTCGATTCAATGCGGTGCCACATTATGCCTACCGTAAGCTCAAAATGCCCGGTCCACGCGGCATCATCACGGTTCATGGCAATGACGAACTTTACTTCGGCACCAATGAGTACACTGCTGCCTTAGCAGCAGATGCAATGAGCAACACCTTGCAGCCAAACCTTGAGTCGGTGGCCAGGCTCCCGGACACCGTCAAAGGACTCCGAACTACTTCGCGACAGGGTAGCCCGGCTCGTCCAGAGCTCAATTAAACACTCCGGAGAAGGCCAGGACAGGCCGCACTCAGCGGCTCGACCGCTCTCCGGCACGCAATCATTTCTTACATTTCCTTCGCAGGTTCACCTTTGCACCGACCAGGACGGGCGATATGGAGGCAGCTCGAACGCGCAAGGGAATCCGTAGATATTCCCCACAATAACCATCCGACTATACTCCGGATCCGCACACGGCCTCTTCCCCCCTGGTCTCAGCAGGTTCCGCAACCATATTCCTTTTTTTATCACATTACCTATACTTATACGCATAGACGTACTACTCAAATACAACATGTGGATTTATATGACGCTTACCTGTTGTTATTTCTTATGGAAATTCTTTTGTCAAGTGGCATCCGTACCCAGCGATATGCCCTAAAATATGCCAGGGGCTTCATTTTACCCATAACACGGCAATAAAGTCCGAACACCTTCATGGAAGTTCGGCACCCCGAACCTATAGCATTATATGCATCCGCTCCGAATCATGTCTTGGGTCAATAGTTGGGTTTGCCCGGCTCCCATGTTTTGGTACCTTACGTTCCGCAATATCGGCTAAGGTAGCGCTGGGAGAACTACTGCGATTGTGTCCCGGTTCTTCCGGACGAGCACCTCAGTAGAGAAAGCCGAAAACTGACTGTCATGATACGGCGAGAGCTGGTCAGCTTTTCGAGAGGTCGTAAAATCTTTAAGGATTTCTCCCACACAGTGCCATAACCAATGCAGCGTGCGATGGATCGGTTTTTTCTCCGATCAGGTGCTTATAGGGCCCCTAATGCGGTCTTAGAACACCAGGGCTGCGCCTACCTTACTAAAGCTCCTATGACTAAGTGAGAGTGATAAAGCCTTATAGTCCGATTGCCTGGTTCGTTGTGCTGAGCACCTCCTTCGAAGGACCCAAAACTGGGATAAAGAGTGCTCAGGTCTATCCCGAACACCCCCGTACTTCTTGCATGGGGGCAGAAGCCGACGACTGGCCAACTCTCAGGTTCAACATATAAAACGGCCGCATAGGAGGGTAGACTTTTATATAACAGGCAATAAATAAATGACCTTGTTCAAATATTACAAAGGACAACATGATTGGCATTCATGGAAATATAATGTCCTTGGTGCATTGCTCCACTGAAAGGTAGGATCCTTTTAGGACACTTTCATAATATAATTCAGGCTTGTGGTGCTCCTTCCCCTCTAGCAGTCCTTCGGTCATCAGCTTTTCAGCATCCATCTTTCCCCAGTGCACCTTTGCGCGGGCGAAGGCCATTCGTGCACCCTCTATACAGACCAACCGCTTGCAAGTCAATGGCAGACACTTACAAGCCGCTTCACGAGCCCGAAGTAGCTGCTTGGAATCGGCTCGGCGGGCCATAGTCGGATAATCAGATCTTTCATGGCTAGTTCCACCGCCTTATGCAGTTCGATCAGCTGTTTCAGTTGATCGACAAAAGGCACCGGATAATTCGGTGCCAAATACTGCGACCAGAAGAGCTTATCTGCAGTGTTCCTTTCTTCGGCTCAGTAGAATTGGGCGGCATCCGATATGCTGCGGGGCAGCTCGGCAAATACCCCTGAGAAATCCGAATTCAAAATTAGAAACATCATTTTCTTCTCAAATACTTGCTTTACATGGAAAAAAGCCTTACCCGCCGCGATCTTCCTCGCCTCTTGGTTCCCCTGCGGGGCGCTCTGGGTTTCCACCCGGGCATCACTTGTGGCCTGATGTGCCTTGGTGAGTTCGGATTCTTTCTCCATTAAATGTTGCTCCAAGGCCTCACATTTTTTCACGGCCTCTTGCAACTCCTGCCCACCTTCAATAACCCTGGCCTCATGCTTCTCGCGAAGAGCCTGCTCTGTGGTTGCCTTTTTCTCGGCCTCGGCCACAGCCTTCTTAAGAGCCTCGAATTCGGTCACCATCCCTAGTGCAAAGCATGAAACATATTTTATAATACTAAAAATTCATTCGAAATAAACGCGAACAAAACTTGCGCATACCTTGTTTATCTCCCAACTGCATTTTCAACTGGCCAAGTTCTTCTTTGGCCCGCTCCAGACTTTGATTCAGTCCGGAGACCTCCATGATATGAGATGCACGATGCCGCTTCTGAGCCTTTGCTTATAGCAGAAGAGAAATAGATGTCATCTAATGAGTCTTCCCCTGATCCTAAATTTGATCCTCTGTCCGGTTCTTTCTTTCACCGAATAGTGTATCAGGGGATACTATCTATACCATGACACTCTTCAAAACCTCATAAAACATACCTCATAAACTTTTATAAGGCTGATACAGGCTTCATTCAGTCCACTCTCAGCAGACTGAATCTTCTCAATCACCGCACCCATAAGGGCACGATGTTCATCAACGATGGAGGCGCTCTTTAGCGCCACCATCAAAGCATCCGACACCTCTGGTTGGACAAAGATTGCTGGCGGAACAGGCATGCCCCCTCCAGTTGCGAGAGGCTGACTGCTTGATTCTGGAGCCGTGCTGGCCTCCGGAATTGCATCCGGCTGGGAGCCGAATTCAAGATGGCCCCCGCTGCCAGCTTCCGTGGGAATTTTCTCCCCCATGTGTGCGCCCCCTAAAGTTTGACCTCCAGGTGTCGCCTTCACGGTCTTTCCCTCTCCTCCTAGGTCGGGGTCCCTTTGGGACAAAGCCTCGATGTTATTCACCTGTTTGGGGGAAGGGGCCTTCGGGGACGTCCCGCTCTCCATAGCATCCGAGCTCAGCGAATCCTCTAATGAGGATTGCTTGGTACGGGACCTCGCCGGACTACGAAAATATGGCTCAGGTTAAAATATTATGACATGATGAGTGCAGGCGCATAGCGTACTCGGATTCAATATACTCACGAATTCGCCAGGGGCTAGGCCCTGGGATCCCATGCCGGGCCGCTATCGGCGGCGGCAGTAGAGTCCTCCAGAAGAGGAGCTTTCCCCCTTTTAGGCGACTCGGCTTCCAAGTGTGCGGAGGCCGTCCTCTTCTTTCTTCCCCCCGCAGGGGATTCATCTTCCTCCTCCTCGTCCTCTTCTGAGGCAGAACGGGCATCGGGGCCTTCGGATATTGTGTCCGAAGTGCCGGGCGACAAAGGCCACCCCGGGTCTTTTTGGCCTCCTTCTCGGCTGTCTTCTTCGGCACCTTGTAAGGCGCCAGGACCAGCATCTTCGTCAAAAGAGGGATGGCCGGTTCTTTGGGCAGCAGGGCCGGACAATGGATCCGCTCCGCCTTCTTCGTCCAACCCTAGGAGAGTTGTAGAAAACACGTTAAGCGTTTCCTTTGGGTTATGCGGATAAAAAGTATGATGACTTATCGAACTTGCAGGGCGGGACAGTTGGTACCCGCGGTCTTCGGCGGAGTTCGGCCATGATTTGCTGGAGTTAAAAAGCACCTTCCAGATATCTTTGTGCGAGGAGCCGAAAAGCCCTCGCAGGGTTTGGTGCTTGGCCGGATCGAATTCCCACAGATTGCATGTCCGGTGTTGACAAGGCAGGATCCGGAGAACCAACATCACCTGGACTACATTGACAAGTTCAATGGTCTTGTCTTCCATATCTTTAACGCGCGTTTGGAGCACCGACAATTCGTCGGACGAGGACCAGTTCAGGCCCTTCTTGACCCAGGATGTAAGCCGCAGAGAGGCTCCGGATCGAAACTAAGGAGTAGCGGCCCATTCCATGCCGCGCGGCTCGGTGATATAAAACCACTGCTATTGCCACTCCTTGACGGAATCGTTAAAAGTGCATGTTGGCCATGTGACGTTGGGCATCTTGCTCACCATGGCGCCCCCGCACTCGGCATGCTCGCCCTCACTACCTTGGGCTTCACATTAAAAATCTTCAGCCATAAGCCGAAGTGTGGCGAGATGCGGAGAAAAGCCTCGCACACGACAATGAATGTCGAGATGTTGAGGAAGGAATTAGGGGACAGATCGTGAAGATCGATCCCATAATAAAACATGATATAGCGTACGAACGGGTGGAGGGGAAACCCTAGCCCGCGGATGAAGTGAGGGAGGAATACAACTCTCTCGTGGGGTTCCAGAGTAGGGACGGTCTGTCCCGCCGTCGGGAGACGGTGGCTGATTTTCTTGGCCAGATACCCAGCGTCCCGTAGCTTTTTGATATCATTCTCCCAGACGGTAGAGGCCATCCACTTGCCTCCTGCTCCGAATCCGGACATTTTCGGAAGGCCTTTTGTGGGCAGAGTAGAGGAATGCTTGGGCGTTGGAGCTTCGGCGGAGGGGAATGGATCGGGAATCGTGGGTGCGAAAGGGAGTCCTTATCCCCTTATAAAGGCAGCAGAGATTCTGCGCCTCCCCACTTACCTCGTAAAACCGTTTATTCCCCAAGCACCGTCATAATGGCGTAGTTGGGTTACCCACACCCGTATTGATGAGAATCCCATGATAAGGGGACACGATCTCTGCTTCGATAAGACATGCCAAGAAAACCGCCTCACAATATGTGCAGTGGCTGGTTGAGAAAAACGGTTCGAATAATGACCGGGCCGCAGTATGATGTCATGCTGCAGAATGTGTCAGTAGCCTAGATTTGTGGAAGTATTATTCTCTCTACGGTGGTATGTGGAATTTGTTTTGCCGAGCCGGACACTATTTTTGTGTTCAAAATCTTCAATGGAGTATTCAGAGGAGGAACCCGCCTTGCAATGCCGAAGACAATCTGCGCGCCGGACTCATCGTCATTGAAACCTAGTTCAGGGGCTACTGAGGGAGTCCTGGATTAGGGGGTCCTCGGACAGCCGGACTATATCCTTTAGCCGGACTGTTGGACTATGAAGATACAAGATTGAAGACTTCGTCCCGTGTCCGGATGGGACTCTCCTTGGCGTGGAAGGCAAGCTTGGCAATACGGATATGTAGATCTCCTCCCTTGTAACCGACTTTGTGTAACCCAAGCCCCCTCCGGTGTCTATATAAACGGAGGGTTCAGTCAAGTAGGACAACAACAATCATACCATAGGCTAGCTTCTAGGGTTTAGCCTCTACGATCTTGTGGTAGATCAACTCTTGTAATACTCATATCATCAAGATCAATCAAGCAGGAAGTAGGGTATTACCTGCATCGAGAGGGCCCGAACCTGGGTAAACATCGTGTCCCTTGCCTCCTATTACCATCCGCCTTAGACGCACAGTTCGGGAACCCCTATCTGAGATCCGCTGGTTTTGACACCGACACCCGGCACCGTCTCACTCTCTGCCTCGTCCTCCGCCCGCCACGGGTGATGTGGCTCGTGGAGCGCCTCCACCACCTCTACCCCAACACTGCGCCTTGGCGCCAAGGCGCGCGGCCCCACGGTGCGATCCACCACGCCCAGTGCCCGCGCACGAAGAGAGAAGCTTCCAAGAGATTCCTCGACCGTGAGAAGCTGCACCTGCACTCCCCGCGCCACCTCGCCAAGACCGCGTGCTACCTGCGGTAGCGGTGCACTTACCTCATCAAGATCAAGCACCACCTCCGAGACGTGCCTCGGCAACCACGGCCGATTGCCGCGCCTTCACCCCCGAGCTGCGTAAACGTCGCCTGGCCGGGCAAGTTCAAGCCGGATCTGCCTCCTCGCTATGACAGCACGGCCTACCCCGCGGAGTTCCTGCAGCTCTACGAGCTGAGCATCGAAGCAGCCAACGGCGACGAGAAAGTCATGGCGAACTGGTTTCCCATGGCTCTCAAGGATGGTGCCCGCTCCTGGCTCCTGAACCTGCCGCAAGGCTCGATCTCCTCACAGGGGCCGAGATGCGACCGCAACCGTCGCCAACTTCCAGGGCACCCGCGACCGCCCGTCGGCCGCGGGCGACCTGCGCCGCACCAAGAAACAACCAGGAGAGACCCTCCAGAAGTACATCCAGCGCTTCAACAGCACCCTCCTCAAGATCGCCAAGGTCACGGACGAGGCCATCATCTCTGCATTCTCCGACGGCGTCTTTGACGTCAAGATGAAGGAAGAGCTCGCTATCCACGAGGAGTTGTGCACATCCCAGGATCTGTTCAACCAGGAAACCAACAAGTGCGCAAGAGTTGAGGAGGGCCGCCTCTCCCTCCTCGAGCTGCCAGCTGCGGGTGCAGAGGAGAAGAAGGCCAAGGCCAAGGACATGAAGCGCAAGGAAGCAACAGTGCTCGCAGCGGAGCCCGACACAAAGCGAGGCAGAGATCAGCCCGAGTCATCCAAGAACAGCCGGCCGTTCTGCGCCTTCGACAACCTGAACACCCACAACACCGATCGCCAAGAGCTCGAGCCATTCGCGAAGGGCCTTCTGACCCGGCGCCCTGACGCGATGACGGGGCTACGGCCGAGGAGGAGGACGTGGTGGCGGACGCTGGGACGACCGTGGCCCGCGCCAGGAGTGGTGCAACCGGCCTCATGAGGATCGTTGGCAGGATCATCCCCACGAGGGCTCCTGGAGAGACCAGCCTCGCGAGGACCGTCCTCAGGGCAACGCCGGTCTTCCCCCGTTGCCGCCACCGCCAAGAAGGGACGACGAACACCATCGAGACGAGGGGGCTGGGGGCTTCCAGGAACCACGTGCTATCGCCTGCATCTTGGGCGGGGCCCAAGCCCCAGCCTCAAAGCGCATCTTCAAGCAGGTTGCTCGTGAAGTGAATGCAGTCCTCCACAAGCTTGAAGCCACACGCCCGCTCAGATGGTCGCAGTGCCCCATCACGTTCAGCTCGGCTGATCAGCTCAAGTGCGCGGCTACCGCTGGCGCCCTTCCGATGATGTGCTCCCTAGTCATCAGCAATGTGCAAGTTACCAAGACCCTCATCGACGGCGGCGCAGGGCTCAACATCCTTTCTGTTGATACGTTCGACAACCCCCAGGTCCCATATGACCAGCTTCAGCCTACCAAGCCTTTCTTAGGAGTGATCGACGGTTCCACCACACCGATAGGGTAGGTCTGCCTCCTTGTCACCTTCGAAGAATGAAAGAATTACCGCACCGAGCTCATCGACTTCGACGTCGCACACATCCGTCTGCCATACAACGCCATCCTCGGGTATCCAGCCTTGGCCAAGTTCATGGCCGTCACCCCACCACGGCTTCAACGTCCTCAATATGCCGGGAAGCGGTGGAGTCATCACGGTCCCGTGTGAAGAAAGATATGCGGTGTGCTCCCGCGAGCGCGCCTTCCAAGCTACTGCAATCGATGACCCCGGCCGCAAAAATGAGGGCCTTCCAGAGGCCATCCCCAAGAAGAACCAGCCGCGCCGTGCCGGACCACAGGAGGGTGGTGTCACGGCTGGAACCTCGTCAAGATTAGCGCCCGCTCCAGAGGCGCCTCCCTCCATCGCATAGGAAGGCGCGCCCAGCGCCCTCCTCGGGCAGGGCTCGGGGGCTCTCTTCTGGAGGGCCTCGGACCTTGCCAACATCACGAGGAAAGCGCTTGGGCACCACTTGGAGGCGCGCTTCGCTGCACGTTTTCCTCAGGAGGACACAGGGCAAGGAGCGCCCACCGCTCAGGAGTTCATCGCCAAGACCATTCAGGAATTGCAAGACGCAAGGGCGACGCGCGACGACCGCCACTCATGAGGCGCAGCTCCCCATCCAGGCGAGGATGTCGGGCTGCCTGTCTGCATCGATGTACCAGGGCTCAACAGGGCCGCTTCACATGAGCTCTTCTGGCCTTCGCGTATGGGATGCTGCGAGGGTCCACTGCACAGCTACGTTCACATGCCCTTTGGCCTGCCGAGCGTGTCGTCAGCTCATCAGTGCAACATGCGGCGTGTCCTGGCGGCTCAGGAGGACAGGCACCACGTTGTCTTGGTGGAGATGGAGACGGTCGTCAGGGAACCACCTGAGGCCCCAGAGCCTCCCGAGGCTCAGGGCCCCGGTGGCTCGTGTGGAGCTACCCCTCAGTTGCGCGCCTTCAGCTGCCTCAACTCTCCTTCATCAACAGAACCAGGTGACATTTTCCAAATTCGTTTAGCTGGGAGCGCCCCTCGGGCTGCATTATTCCCAGGCCATGTAGGTCCGTCCCTGTGGCGTGTATCCTTTTCTTATATCTTTAGCTTACCTTGCTGGGGGCGCTGAGGGAGTCCTAGATAAGGGGATATCCGGACAGCCGGACTATATACTTTGGCCGGACTGTTGGACTATGAAGATACAAGACTCAAGACTTCGTCCCGTGTCCGGATGGGACTCTCCTTTGGGTGGAAGACAAGCTTGGCGATCCGGATGATAGATCTCCTTCTTTGTAACCGACTCTGTGTAACCCTAGCCCCCTCCGGTGTCTATATAAACCGGAGGGTTTAGTACGTCAGACAAGAACAATCAGAATCATAGGCTAGCTTCTAGGGTTTAGCCTCTATGATCTCGTGGTAGATCAACTCTTGTAATACTCATATCATTAAGAGCAATCAAGCAGGAAGTAGGGTATTACCTCCATCGAGAGGGCCCGAACCTGGGTAAAACATTGTGTCCCCTGCCTCCTATTACCATTAGTCTTAGACACACAGATCGGGACCCCCTACCCGAGATCCGCCGGTTTTGACACCGACATTGGTGATTTCATTGAGAGTTCCTCTGTGTCGTCGCTGCCAGGCTCGATGGCTCCTTCAATCATCAACAACACGGTCCAGGGTGACACTTTTCTCCCCGGACAGATCTTCGTGTTCGGCGGCCGCCGCTGCGGGCAATTAAGCCGCCATCTGGAGCAGATCGACAGCTACGCCCCTGGCCGTCAGGTCATGTTCGGAAACTTGAACTACATGGCCGATATCCGCGAAGACTTGATCTTCGATGGATTTGAACCCACGCCAGGAGCGCCGAATAGTCACGACGAGCACGGCCCAGACCTGCTGTCGGACAATACTCGGGATATCGCACCTGCAAGAGCTCCGGACCTAAATCCGGGGCAGATCGCGTCGTCCGAGGACGGGTGTATGGACCCTGCCCCGGAGGCCGCATACTCATCGGCGGTATAGCCGAACACGGACTCCACCCCCAGGGAAGTCTGTATCACTGGACCCCCGGACTTGTGTACGGCCGTGGGTGCCAAACCACGCGCTCCCGAGCCCGCCGAATCTGGTGGGGCTCCGGTAATGGAGTTCACCGCTGCGGATATCTTCCAGCACTCGCCCTTTAGCGACATGCTGAATTCATTAAAGTCTCTCTCTCTTTGTCAGGGGACTCTTGGCCGAACTATGTCTGGCTCGAGTGGGAAGCAGGCGACGAGGAAATTAGTTGCCCACCAACCACCCACTTCATAGCCACTGTCGATGATGTAACAGACATTCTTGACTTCGACTCCGACGACACCGCCGGTATGGACGTCGGCGCAGGGGACGATTTGGAACCACCGCCCACGGGATGCTGGACGGCCATCTCATCATATGATATATACATGGTGGACACGTCTAAGGAGGATAGTGGCGACAAAAAGGACACAACGGAGGATAAAACCCCTGGAAAAAAAGCCAAAACGACGGCGCAGACGCCGCTCTAAGTCCAGCCACAGTAAAAATAGCGATAACAGCGCTAGAAAAATCGGCACCCCAGGCAAAAACGACCATATGGACCCAGCAATGGAGCAGGAAGAGCCATGTCACGCCAGACACAATCCGGAGCAGACGCCCGACCACAGCGATCCCAAGGGCCGAACTCACCAACCTGCCTCGGGAGAAGAGCACAGTCCGGACAACGATGCATTCATCATCCCGGAAAAACGTCTGGAACGAGATAACCTCCATAGAAGGCTTATGGCCATTACGAGAAGCCTAAAGAAGCAGAAGCAAAGGCTTAAGGCCGCGCAGGAAACGCTCAATCGCAGATGGAATAAAGTGCTAAGACACTGAAAAAATATGGCGATGATCGCCATGCAAAGAGCTACCCAAAGCGCAAGCTGCTGCCAGAATTCGACGATGAGGCCATTCCGCCGAACAACAATACAGCCAGCAGGCCGGACCAACCACTTCATGACCGCAATAGAGCAGCTACTGACGCCGCACACAATTTACGCGAGCTCCTCGACAAAAAGGCCGGCGCCACCAGGTCCATCTTTGGATCTAGAGGACATGCCCCGGCGCAGGATTATGGTCACCAAAACAATCAGACTAATCGAATACTAGTTCGGAATCAACACCGGACACAACAACAGTCGATAGCATGCCGCAACATGTCCAGATATAGAGGGGCTGTGCACCCTCTGTGCTTCACCGAGGAGGTACTGGATCACGAATTTCCACAGGGATTCAAACCCGTGAACATAGAGGCATACGACGGAACGACAGACCCCGGGGTCTAGATTGAGGATTTTATACTTCATATCCACATGGCTCGTGGGGACGACCTCCACGCCATCAAATACCTCCCCCTCAAGTTGAAGGGACCAGCTCGGCACTGGTTGAAAAGCCTCCCCGAAAATTCGATCAGAAGTTGGGAGGAACTTGAGGACGCTTTCAGGGCCAACTTTCAAGGGACCTATGTCCGACCTCCGGACGCTAACGAGTTAAGTCACATAATACAACAGCCCGGAGAGTCAGCCCGCATGCTTTGGAATAGATTCCTCACTAAGACGAATCAAATTGTCGATTGTCCGGATGCCGAAGCCCTAGCGGCCTTCAAGCATAGTATCCGAGATGAGTGGCTCGCCAGACACCTCGGCCAAGAAAAGCCAAGGACAATGGCAGCCTTATCAAGCCTTATGACCCGCTTCTGCGCGGGTGAAGACAGCTGGCTGGCCCGCAGAGGACCAGCGACCCGGGCACATCCGAGATCAAGGATGGCAACGGGAAGCCATGGCGCAATAAAAACAAGCATTGAAACAAGGAAGAAAGTCCGGACAACATGGCGGTCAACGCCGGATTCAGGGGCTCTCGACCCAGTCAACAAAAGAAGCCATTTAAAGGCAGCAAAGAGGGACCGTCCGGCCTGAACAAAGTCCTGGACAGGCTGTGCCAAATTCATGGCACCCCCGAAAAACATGCGAACCACACTCACAGAGAATGCTGGGTCTTTAAGCAGGCCGACAAATTAAATGCCGAACACAAGGGAAGGGAAACACCCAGTGAAGACGAGGATGAGCCTTGCCAGCCGAACACTAGGGGACAGAAAAATTCCCACCAAAGGTAAAAACAGTAAACATGGTCTACGCGACTCACATACCAAAAAGAAGGCACAAACGCGCGCTCAGAGATGCATACGCTGTAGAGCCCGTCGCCCCCAAACTCAACCCCTGGTCGGCCTGCCCGATCACCTTTGATCACAGGGACCACCCGACTGGTATGCGGCACGGAGGATCACCTGCCTTGGTACTCGACCCAATAATCGACGGATACCATCTCACTCGTGTCCTCATGGACGGCGGCAGTAGTCTCAGTCTAATATATCGAGGACATCATCCGCAGGATGGGGATAGACCCATCCAGAATCAGCCAAAGTAACACCACCTTTAAAGGGGTGATACCAGGCATTGAGGCCCGCTGCGGGGGCTCCCTCGTATTAGAGGTGACATTCGGTTCTCCAGACAACTTCAGAAGCGAAGAATTACTCTTCACCATCGCTCCCATCCGAAGTGGTTATCATGCATTGCTCGGAAAAACAGCCTTCGCTTGCTTCAATCCAGTACCGCACAATGCCTACCTTAAACTCAAGAGTCCCGGTTCACAGGGCGTCATCACCGTCGGCGGAAATACAGAACATTCCTTACGTGCGGAAGAGTATGCGGCGGCTCTAGCAGTCGGACACTAAGCGGCCTCTCCTATCAGAACGCATGATCGGTCGTTAAGACCACGGACACGGCTAGACGAGTCCAGCACACCACCCTCGGTAAACAACCCAGATAAACCTGAGCTAGGTGCTATACATGTAACCCTATAGAGGGCATCAGGGGCTGCAAACATGCAATAAAGCCCACCTTTTTGCTTGACCTTACTAACAGGCCAATGTCTTACACCCCTACTATCCATTGAATAATCAATTCTTCGCACGATTACGCCGTACTCTTTTACATGAGTTTTCCTCTTTACAGACACCATTCGTGCGACACCCTACCAGGACACGGCACAATGGAGACAAAGGCGCAGACATGCAGCAGTGCCCCGCTCAAAGGTTTCTCTTTAGATTAAGCCCCTGTGTAAACCTTCTTTATTGTCTCTTGTTGCTTGACATCCCATGGGTATTCTATACACCCACAAGGGATACTGGCTTGATTGGCATTTCTCCACGACAGACTACCGCAGGTACCTGGAAATACAGGGTTCATAATCAAGGGCGCTACTCAGCCCAGTATATGTTATCAAGTCCGAATACCCTCGGGAGTGTTCGGCGTCGCGAGTTTGGCCTTATATGCATCAGCTCTGAATCATGTCTTTGGTCAAATGTTGGGTTTGCCCGGCTCCTGGGTTTGCTGCCATACGTTCCGTTTTTATCGACTAAGGCGGCCAAAGGAGAACTACTGCGATTGTGCCCTGGTTATTCCGGATGAGCACCTCAGTAGAGAAAGCCGAAAACTGACTGTCATGATATAGCGAGAGACTGGTCAACCACTCGAGGACTCATCGGAATCTTTAGGGTTCCTCCGCATTAACGAAGGGCCGTTCCCCGGTCATGTACACACGCGCCCATATCTGGATGCACGCGAAGTTATCAGGGGTTACATAGTAGCCCCACCGTCAAGCTCCTATGGCTAAGTGAAAGTGTTAAAGCTATATAGTCCGGTTGCCTAGTTCGACATGTGATCACCTTCTTAACGGACCAAGACGTTGGATCAAGTGTGATTACGCATATTTTTGCGAACACCCCCGCTTTGTATGCGTGGGGGCTGAAGCCAACGACTGCTAACTTTCAGGTTATATATACATCAAATGGCCGCAGAGGAGGAACAATAACACTTTCGGGCAAAAGTATCACTACAAAAAAGAGACACGTCCGTGACATTTTGGGCCGAATGAATTTTTTTCTGTCATACATATGACACTTCTATGACGATAATTGTGACAAAACCCGATATCATCATAGATGTGGTGGGCTCCTACTTCTATGACAAAAAATCATGATGTAAAAATGGGCTTTTCGTCCTGGGCGGGCCGGAGACGCAGCTGCATGACATTCTTTGGGTCGTCCATGACGGAAAAAACTGTGGTAGAAGCGAGGGGGAGGAAAATTTCGGGGAGTTGCCGGTTAGGGTGGGAGGTCGGGGGCCGAGCGATGCGCGTTTCTCAAATACGACGCTGGCAGCGTTATGCGGCGTTGGCTCTAATCGAAGCCAAACGAGGCGTTGGGCTCTAATCGAACCCGGCGACAGACTGCGAGCTACGCATCGAACCCGGCGATCAACCGATGGCTGTTAATCGAACCCGATGGAGCGATTCCTTCGCTATCGCCGCTGATCGAAGCCGATCGATGCTGCCTCTGGGATGAACAAAGGAGCGCTATGGGGGGTTGGATGAACAATGAGCGGTGGCGTTGCCTCTGGATGAACAGGAACCCGTGGTGTGGAGGGCTGGATGAACAGTAGACGGTGGAGGGGTGGCCGTGGATGTGGAGGGGTGGTTGAACAGGACCCCGTGGTGTGGAGGGCTGGATGAACAGTAGACGGTGGAGGGGTGCCCGTGGAGGGGTGGTTGAACAGTAGCCGGTGGAGTAGAGCGCGGTGGAGGCTGGATGAACAGGAGCCCGTGGAGGCTGGAGGAGGTCGACGGTAGCCCGTGGAGGCGGGAGAAGGTCGATGGTGGAGATGAACAGTATCCCGTGGAGTCCTGTTTTGCGGTACGACACACCCCTCCCCCCCCCCATTTCGACCGTAGCGCTCCAACACAAGCCCGTTTCGTCCGTTTTACGGTATGCCACACCCCTCCCGATCAAGAGGACCCCCTTTTCGACCGGAGGAGGTCCGTTTCCTCCGTTTTGCGGTACGCCAGGCCCCTCCCGATCAACAGGACCCCGTTTTGACCGTAGGAGGTCCGTTTCCTCCGTTTTGCGGTACGCTAGACCCCTCCTAATGAACAAGATCCCGTTTCAAACGTGGCCGTTCGAACACAAGGCCGTTTCCTCCATTGTGCGGCACGCCAGGCCTCGTTTCCATCGCCTGTTCCGTCCAAGTCCTCCCGATGAACACGACCACGCATTCCGTTCCGACCCAGCCGGTTGGCTCCCACGCGTTCCGTTGCCTCCCGATGAACATGACGCATTCCGTTGCCTCCCCATGAACACGACAACGACGCTGTTTCTCCGTTCCGACCCAGCCATGTACGTATGCATGAGTAGGCGTTCGAGACCCTGCCCGTATGTATGTACGTGGCCGTATTTTCTTTCTTGCACCCTCGCCGCTGTACGTACGTGTAGTGCAAGCCTCTACTACGACTAGTATGTACGTACATGTTCGCGACCAGAATGACAACGCTACGTACGCTTCGACCAGGTGGGTCCCGACTGAGGCACTTCCTTGCGTGCGAAGATGTAGCTGGTGGGTCCCAGCAGTCAGGGGGGCGAATCGTTTTTTTTTGGCCGGACGCACTTCCTTGCGTGCGAAGATGTAGCTGGTGGGTCCCAGCAGTCAGGGGGGCGAATCGTTTTTTTTGCCCGGACGCACTTTCTTGCATGCGAAGATGTAGCCGGTGGGTCCCAGCAATCAGGGGGAAACTTTTTTTCGCAAAATACGGTGGCCCGTTCGGTGGGTCCCCGCTGTCAGGTGGAGGAATAATTATTTTGTGCGTAATAAGGAGGCACTTCCTTGCGGCCGCCGTGGACCCAGCTGTCAGCCTCTCCACGCACAGTACTCTTCCGATGGAAGTCGGTCGTTGACCACATTGACCACGCCGCGCCGAGATCACCACGGCGGTGGACGACGGTGAGGCCTAGGAAGGGGACGATGCGGAGCCGGGGAAGACGCATCAGTGGATGCCCATGCGAAGAGGAGTACGAGGGTGAGGCTGCCGTCACCGCAGAATAACAGGGGGTGTGTGTGAGTACAGGGATGGCCTGGCCAGCGGTGGGAGTAGTAGGGGGCGGTGAGGCCTCCGCGGCATCACAGCCAGCCATGGGAGGCAGGAGCACACGGCACGACCGGCGCTGCTTTGGGCGGCTGGAGCACGAAGACCAGAGGTTCAAGAAGCACTACTGCCGTTGGATGGACATCGTACGGTCACTGGAGCTAGAGTCGTTCATATTGACTAAGTTGACAAAGCCCTCCGTCCTCAGAACTTAGTAGGCCCACAAGTCAGCCTCCCACCAAGGTGAGTTCCAGCTAGCGGGGGAGTATTCATTTTTTGTGCGTAATAAGGAGGCATTTCGGTGGGTCCGAGCTGACAAATGGGGGAACGTTTTTTGAAATCTGAGACCCTTCGGTGGGTCCCAACTATCAGGTGGAGGAATCATTGTTTTGCGCGTAATAAGGAGGCATTTTCCTGTGTGGGCCCCTACTGTCAGCCTCTTCCGATGGCTGTTGTTTGTTGACCATGTTGACCTCGCTGCGCCGAGAGCACAAATGCGGTAGACGAGGGCGGGGCCCAGGAAGAGAACCATCCGGAGCCGGCGAAGCCACCTGAGCGGATGCCCACGCTAAGGGGAGAGCGAGCGCTGACTGGTCGGCTGCGGGGTGAGGCTGACGTCACCGAAAAATAACAGGATGTGTGGGTGGTTAGAGGGATATTCTGGCGGCAAGACAAAGCCACGGAGGAGGGAGCAGGCAGTCCCTTGGCCACGGTTGGGGCACTGGAGCAGGAAGATCGAGAGATTGAAGAAGACGACGGCCGTTGGATGGACATCCAACAGTCACTTCGTGTGTTGACTAAGTTGACAAAGCCTTGCATGACGCTGGCCAAAAAAAAATTTAGGACAGCGTCATCGTCAACCTAGTAGGCCCAGAAGTCAGCCTCCAAATCTGTGGAAAACAGCATACAGCCCATTAGCCATTAATTTCAATAATTTACAGCCCATTTGCTAATTCTTAAGGATATTTGAAGCTCATATTCTTTTTATTAGCATTACAGACCATATATTCTGGGCACTGCTAAAAAATTCAACGAAATTTTGCATATTTCGGTGGGGTCCGAACTCTTTTAGTCACGAAATTTCGAGTCATGTTAAAAATAGTTTTCAAAAAATTATATCAAAATAAAATTCAAAAAACAATCCTCCGCAAAAAAATGAATGAAATTTAGAATCTTAACTAGCAAGATGCCCGTTCGTTGCAGGAACATGAAGATGCATTTGTATGAGTAGTTTATCTTGTGGGTGAAAAGATGATATTTTAATGTAATTGCCGGTTGGCTTTGGTTTTTATAAGAGTAGAGAGTAGAGAAATCCTGAAAAAATGATATTTTAATGCAATTGCGGTTGGCTTTGGTTTAAAAAATTTACAGCCCATTTCTTACAACTTATAGCCCGTTTTACGGGAAGCTCATTTCTTATCCCTCCTCGTCTTGAAAGATTTGCAGCAAATAGGCTGAGAAAAGCAAGTAGGCCTCGGTTTTGGTATTCTCCAAAAAGGAACTGGGCTAGCCAATTTCAGAAATAAAAAATATCAACTGGCTCGCTATGTGCTTAATAAAAGCGTAAGCGTGGGCTAGACAGACTCTGACCCCCGACAAAGACGCAGCTTGAGCTCCGTCTAAACTGAAAAACAATTGGGCGAGCAGCTGGGTCCCTGGTGTTATCCGCTCGTTGTGTAATTTTCTCGTTTATTGACTACATTGACAATGGCGTGGAACCTAGTTGTCAAACAATTAGGAGGAAGTATTGTTTGGGCTTGTAATAACGAGGCACACCTTGCGAAATGCAATGACCTGGTGGGTCCCTTACCGTCAGCCTCTCCACGCACAAATCATCTCCTGATTCCTCTTGGTTGTTGACCATGTTGACAACACCAGACGGCGGCGAGCACAGCAAGCTAACCAAGGCGGAGAACGACGGCAAGGCCTCGGACGGGAACTAACATCAGCCATGAAAGATGCGGCAGTGTAGTGGCAGGTCAAGGGGAGTACGAGGGCAACAACATGCAAGTCAAGCATACAAATGGTACAAAAAGCCCAAGGATTAATTGTTCATCAAATTTTTAGACAAAAACCAGATTGAACATGACAATAACATCTAACCCAACCACTTTTTTGCAGTCACAAACAAATGGATCGGTCTCGATCCATAAAATCAACATCCTGTGCAAAAAATATTATTTTAGGATGTCTACAACTTGTTGTAAATAGAAGCCGAGCACGTTTAGAAGCCCATTTGTCCACCTGAAACTTCTTTTTTGCTGTTCAACATGTTCGTCCGTGAGAAATCTCTTGCTGTAAAAATTAAGCCTCATGGACAATAGTAACCTCGCATTCAACAGAATAATGTGACAAAGCTTACATTTGCACGGTTGGATGCATATCGTCCCATCGTTATTGTCCTCAAACGAATGTCATGAGAACTGAGAAAATCCTTGTGCTTATTACGCCAACGATTGGTTATATGTTTTTGTCCATGTGGTTCTCGCCTAAGTAGACATGAAGATTGAAAAGCAGTTAAGGTCTGAAAAAGAGTATGTCGAAAGAACGACAGCTGAACAGTTAATTCTAGTACAATATATACGGGCTTTCAATGTGCATGAAATCATCACCTCTATGTATAAATTCTCCAGAGATCGAAAGCATCGCAGCAAGCCAATAATTATGTCTAGATCAAAACTATACATTCTGATATATATGATCTTGATGAATCCAAAGAACATTGATAGGCTATCAATGGGCGAACTCTTCATTGAGCATATAACATAATATTAGTACCTAAAGTGTACTCCAAGATGATATAAAACTTATGCGCATAAATGAAAATGCAGCATATGATTACAAATGTGTAGATGATAATATACGGTACCTGAAAAGGTGAGGAGCCAAACACCAACTCCTTGCGATTATTAAACGGGTCATTTAATTACACCCAAGGTCTCCAGCTTGGGCGCAGAGACTACGCTTATTTACGAAGGTGTATAACAATTATGAAGGAGCAACCTTTCAAGTGAAGGGGCATCTTCGATGATGAGCTGTTGTCCTTCAAAACAAATTCCAATCCTTTTAAGGTGAGGCGACTTTATTTGGAGACAACTGATACCGATTTCTATTCCCAAAACAATCAGCAAGCGCCCAGGTGGCAACTAGAGTGGATGATCTTTGTGCAGTGAGGCCTCCGACGGATAAACCACCACAAGTGAAAGTTTTTTAGCAAAGGGGAGTCGAAGCATTTGTACCAGATCGTCGGTAGATGGCACCGTGCGAAGGTGACGGTGTGGAGAGAGGAGGAAACCGCGAGATGGACAACGGTGGTGTGGGCACGAATTCTTGGTATGTTCGTGGTATGAAACTTTCGTGGTAATGGTAGAACTCAAACTGCTGGAGTTTTCCGAATTCAGGGGATGTCAGCCAAGCGTCCACCTTGCCGGATATGGATATCAGGTAGCTTATCAGGATGCAGAGGCATTGAACGGGGCCCTGCTGGTGAGAAGAGATGATGGCTCTGATGAGATCAAATTCAGGAAGGACAGATATCTGACGACAGTCGAGATTGAGGGGCGCGGTGCACCATAGAGGGCGCCACCAAGTTGAGAGGACTTGTGTGCGGCAGCAATCCTTGGTGGTGAGAAGTGAGATGATCTCCTCAAGGATGACGTCCGGGAGGTCGCTGATGCGGTCCACCGGAGATTCTACCGGTTCCTCAGATCCGGGTGGGGGGGGGCTCGCCGCTTCTCCCGCGCTACAGTGCAAGGGATCTACAATCAGGCGTTGCCGCTGGCGAAACCTCATCTTCTTGGCTGGGGCCAGCCGACTCCATTTTCCTTGTGGGCGTCGCGCCCGAGCTCACGGGTTTGAGTAGAGTAGCCAGAGACGAGCCTAGTGGCAAAGGCGAGGGGAAGAAGGAGGGCTGGGGATTTACAGAGGAGTGGAAGAAGAGGAGCAGTGTTTTTCAGACGCAGTGAGGAAGAAGGTGAGCGGGTTTTTGGACGAGTGAGGAAGATTGGGGAGCGGGGAATTGGGTGGGGAGACGGAAGCGGAGAGCGAGCTGTTCGTGTTTATAAGGCACGCTGCACTAACTACTCGCTTTTTCCCAAGAACCGCTCTCTTCTTTATGCGTTCTTTGCATGATCGGCCATGCATGCAGGATGCATGTGCCCGCCGGCCACTGGATGCGCCTGGTTTGTTACTAGGCCTATTTAATAGGGTGGTTATGGAGTAAATTAAGGAGATTTATTTTCTCTATGTGCATCCACCAAATTAGAGGATGCAGTACTGGATGCAGACACTCACATTAAACTAACATTTGGAAGAACAAAAGTTCAGCATGTCTATGCATCTCAATGATTCATGATACTATAACCAATATACAAAACTGTGAGATGGTGTGGAAATAAAGAAAATCAGTCAATGCTTCTCTGAGCAAAGGGCCTCCCTGCGCACGCATTAATTTCCTGGGCATGCTTGTTTCTTCTCAACGTTGCAAGCACTTTGAGCATGTTGGCAACTCCACAGCTATCTAGCTGCCTCATCTTGCAATTGATGCTGACACATTTGCAGCAAACACATGAGGCAATGGAGATGACTCAACATGGGTCCATATTGTGCGATTCCCCGATATCCTATTCATTGTCACGAATCTGAAAAGATAGGAAAACAGTAGCTATACTTAAACGGTGTTGCAAAACAGTAGCACATATCAATAGCTCGGCATGACAAAACACGATCATCTGGACGAAGGGGATACTGACCTGCCTGAGGAAGATTACATATAATTTCATAAGTCCTGAGTGATTTCCACCTTCGCTGCAGACCGCTTGTTTGCTCCTCCGGACATGACAGGATCGTTCAAGACCTTTGCATTCAGCAAGTCAACGTACGAATAAGCTAATTTCATCTTGCGGTGGTCATTGTACCTAGTTACGAATGTAGGAATACCTGGAGCACCATGAGGTTAGCTGACAGCAGGTAGATGCAGCCATATAAATTTTGTGCGGTGCTACCAAAATTGAGGTTTGTATCCCTTCCTGTTATGAGAATTCTTCTTGAAGTTGGTAGAATGTGACGGCTTGTTCTTTGCATCAAACTTGCCTTTCCCCTGAGATTTGTTCTTTTTGTTTTGGGGCTGGTTGGGCTGGAAGTTCTTCTCATGTACCATGTGGGCACTAGAAGCTCCCTCGGCGACCCGAGCATGTGTCTCTTTTGCTCTCGCCTTCTTCTCAAAATCAAGAGTGCTAATGAGATCCAAAACAGAAAACTCATGTCTCTTGTTTTTCAGAGAAGTAGCAAAATCGTTCCACGAAGGTGGAAGCTTGGCAATGATGGTCCCAAAGAACAAATTTGTCCTAAGCAACACACCCGTAAAGTACTCAAGTTCCTTAGAGAGTGACTGTATCTCATGAGTCTGCTGAACAACAGAGCGCTCATCAGTCATCTTGTAGTCACGGAATTGCTCCATGACGTACAACTCGTTGCCAGCGCCCGAGGGCCCAAACGTGGCCTCGAGCGCAACCCACATGTCTTTGCCGCTGTCAAAAAACATATACGAATCCACAATGGAATCGTCAAGAACACTCAGCAGGGCGGCTTTGAAGAGGGTATCCATGTTACGAAAAGCTTCTGCTGTGTAGGATTAAGATCGCCCTCGGGCTTACCCTTAGTGGCGCTATAGCAAAGCACATGATCTGAAACCAATATACTTCTCTTGTGCGCCACCTTTTATATTGCACCCCTTAAAAGTAGGCGGCTTCAAAAGCGCAAAGAAACAACTCGGAGTAAATTGCCTGTGATCAGGTTTTTGGATTGGATTGTTGAATATATGAGCAATTTAGTATGAGATTTAATCTGAATCAGCAGTAAATAGATCATGACGACAATTGCAAACATCAAAGTAATGACGCGGACTAAACCAGGAGGAGTAATCACATCTTTATGCAATGAGCAAGAACCGATGTGGTTGATGTTGTCACTCATGTCGTTGATGAAGAGGTTACCGAGGTCGGGAAGAAGGCTGTCGTTGAGGAAGTCATCGCCGGCAGCAACATGGAGTGTGCTCCCCAAAAACCTGATCGCCCCTCTCCCGTACAGGATCACGAAAGGCGGGGTTCGGAGGACTGCTGTCCCTTCTCGTGGTGCACGCCGGAAGGAGGGCTAGAGAAGAATTGTGTGGCGGCGCTAAGATCTGGAACAGTGTGAAACCATATGATACAGCGGTGGCTAGGGTAGAGCATGTCAGGTCGGAGTATAATAGTAGGCCTTTGGCCCCCAAACCCCACGTCCAAGTCAATATAGCTCAAAAAAAGTCAATAATAGCCCCACCAAGGTTTGTCCCAAAAAAAACGGAGTAATTAAGGCGTCCGTTAGTCCCTTTAGTATAAATACAATATCATTAATAATGCCCCCACCTTTTGTCTCACAAAGTAGAGTATGTTGGAGTACAACCGGCTACACGTTTACAATCCGCTTTCTTCTCTCTCCTTCAACTAAGCACAAATACTATGTTTAAATCCTTATAGCCTGCTTATGTCATCTAATTATAGTAGTACTTTCTCTAAAAGTTACTATCCTTGTGTAGTCTGAAATGTCAAGGCGTGTGGCGGGCGGTGCCCTCGGTCGTGTGCCCGTTCAACAATGGAAGAAGTAAGAGGTCGCGCCGCCTCGACTTGCCATCAATGTGGAGCGGCGGGCTCATTTGGCGCTGGAGTAGGAAGGCGGAGGGGGGAGGGGTTTTTGTTGGGCCAAGAAGGTGAGAAGCCAACTTGGGATCGGTCCGGACGGGGAAATATCATGTGCTCCCATACTCTGCATATGACACTAGTGTATGTTACTACTCCCTCCTTTCCGGTTTATAGAGATGTTTAGAGTAACATAGTAATATGTTACTGACAAGTTACTCCCCACTATGACCAGCCTTGGCCTCTCCCAGTGATCCACCATGTATAGCTGCTAAGCCTGCCACGTAGGCATAAAATATGATGTGGCACCAATAAACTAAGCACCTATGCATTGAACACTTGAGTTACTAAGCCATTTAATGCACTTAGCACCTTATCTAAAGAGCATTAATAGTATAGCCAGCCATCGGCTATAAGCCTACAGCCCATCTTATAGTCAACATGTACTACAAAGTGCCTAGGAGCACGTGCTAGAGCTGGCTCTTCACGAAGAGCCCGCTTACCTTCTCTCTCCTCTTCTCTTTCCTCCAACTAAGCGTAAATATACTACTGTTTATTCCTTATAGCTTTCTGACTCAGCTCTATTGTACTTTCTCTAAGCACATCTAAGCACTTGCTAGCACCCCTTGACCGTGGACCTTGACAAAGGTACGCCACCTTGTGTCTCATAATTTTCCTCGTCATCATCTGAGTCCTAGAAGATCTCACCCACATCATCATTAGCATGCAGCCGCCTTGATAGACAACGTGCGCAGAAGGAGTAGAGGCGACTGGGGACGCACCACCACCACGTCGTGGCACTCCGTATGTGCTCGTAATGCGTGCAGCGTGCGTGTTTTTCCATCGGTGCTAGCTCTAAGGCCGAGGCTGCGATCGTCTTCATCTCCGACTAGTAGTTGAGCAACGACGGCAAAGAGGTGCTGCAAGAGATGCGTATGCGCCGTTGCATGCGAGCTTAGCCGTAGCACGACGAACCGGACATCGCCGCGGATGGCGCACGCCTCCATGCAGCCGAGTGTGTGCGCATGCATGTGTTATTCACGTGCATTCTACGGCCGAGCGTGTGTGCATGCACGTCTTGTGTATGTGCGTTGTGTGCTCCATGTTGTGCGCGTATGTGCATGAGTTGGATCAGATGGAGTTAGTGCGTTCGCTTGTGTACATATTTTAGAGTGTAGATTCACTCATTTTGTTTCGTATGTAGTCCCTTATTGAAATATCTAAAAAGACTTATATTTGGGAACGGAGGGAGTATAAAACATCTTCAACTTAGCATCCTGATGTACTGTTTCTAGTGGTTAGCGAAAAGTTCATGTTCTTTTAGTTGTTTATAGGTGGGCAGGCGGCAAAAAACAGGGGAAAACACGCAAGGTTCCTTGCAGACGCTCCACCGCGAGGTTCCTTGCTCCTCCTCGGTCGTCAGGAATCTATGCTCTTCAACTCTTTTCTTTTACGTGAGCTTTGTTCATCCTTTTCCCAACACGCGATACATCTAGCATCAAGGTGCACGTGTCATGCAAGAAAATGGAGATAATCAGATAAGCAATGCGTAAGTGAGTCGTGCAGGGGGGGGGGGAAGCAGGGGAAAACCTTTTCTGTAAGTGAGTCGTGCACTTCGATGGCACCTACACAATATTTTTTTCTCCTTGATGGCACGTGAATGGCACGTGAATAGTGCATGTACTCAACGACGGAGCACAGGATGGTAGCAATGACATGGTCAGCCCTTTTTTGGAGAGAGTACGTACTACTAGTAAATAACTTTGATGTGTCCCGTCAACTCGCAGCACGACGAGAAGCTTGATTACGCCTACTCCCTCGCCAACGCGTGCGCGGTGGCTCGCGGCACGAGGAGAAACTTTTGCTTAGACTGCTCATAGTGGGAGTAACATAGGTAGTAACATGCATGCCACATAGGCAAGAAATATGATGTGGCAAGTAATTAATGAGGAGAGATGCAAATGGAGTGACATAATATGTTACCATCACATAGCGGTTCCCAATGTAAAATGAGTCTACAAAGTAATACATGAAGTGCTCTATGTTACCACATCTTTGACACTACCCATATGGAGGTAGTAACATAGACTAGTAACATATGCATGTTACTAGTCTAAGTTACTCCCCACTATGACCAGCCTTACAAGTGGTGGACGTGCAACAGTTCATTTGGTGCCAGATTGCCAGAAGCACTACTGTAGAACCATCGACTTCCGGAAGAGGCGAAGAGCCAAGCGCAAGGTCACCTACTAACCTTAGGCTAGGCGTAGTCGGAGTAACATAAGTAGAGGTACCTCCTTTTTTTATTCTAGAAACAACCACACGCGAATATCAAGGTGCTGGTTACGTAGAACAAATTTCCTGCAGTCCGTGCTCAACACTCCTCTATCTCTCTTCTCAGCCAGCCAGCGGACGCGCGGAGCCCATCGTCTGTTTGCTCACATGCGGCCCCACATGTCAGTGAAAACGCAAGAGGATCCACTGAACCTGTACATCTTTCACCTCGACGTGCTGGTGATGAAAAACAAATCCAAGAAAGATCTACGGTGGCCGCTTTTGGAGTTACTCAAGAGTAGTAAGATTCTATTTACAGTTTAACCCAAGATGCACATCTCGTGGCGTCAACTTATCAACTACCACTCTATTTTCTTTCATGACACGACCTGGATCTTTGGATGTCCCACGTGTCGGCAAAAGGAGGAAGAACCCGACCAAATCTTCGGTTGTGCTCTCGGATTAGACTAGTTGTGCTAACTTAAAAATTTTATTCTGTACTCCCTCCATTCCAAAATACTTGACTTCCATTTGTCCAAAAATGGATGTGCCTATATACTAAAACATGTCTAGATACAAATATTTTGACAAATACTACCTCCGTCCGGGTTTATTGGTCCCCATTATATTTCGTGCCAAATTTTGACCATAGAATAAACTAACAAAATGTTTACGCATGTCACCAAACATTATATTTTCGAAAACTATGTTCAAATACGAATCCAATGAGATAATTTTTCTTGACATGCATTAACATTTTGTTAGTTAAACCTTTAGTCAAAATTTGACACAAACTACAAAGGGGACCTATAAACCATGACAGAGGTAGTAGAACGGAGGGAGTAGAATGGATGCAAGTTTTTGTATTGGGAAGAAGAGTACATCCATATATTGATAGAGCGTTGGAGTTGGCCTTACAAGTGGGACCGCAGTTGAGGAAACCGACTATTGGCAAACCCCCACCTCGCCCGTCGCACGATGGCTGAGTTAGAGAAACGATGAGGTTGAAGAGAATGCTCTAGCACGGACTCCAAGAAATATGGTGTCAGATGGAAGTCGTGTTGGTGGCGTGTGCCGTACTCCTGGACGTGAATGCTTGTTCTGGCCCATGCCACCCTACTACTCCTACTACTTACTATATAGTACTACTAGTATCGAGGATTCGAGGTGCTGGTTACGTAGTACAATATGGCTACAGTAAAAACACCCGCACGACGCGCGAAGCATGTGAAGCTAGTACAAATAGTGTACTACTATTGTTGATGATTGGCCTCATCCGATAACCTATTGCAATGCACGTATAATTATGTATTCGGAAAATATTTTTTTGCCTAGTCGCACCACTCACTCACAGAAGCAACTCGAAAGCCATTCATAAATTTAGTAAGTTTATCACAAGCATATCATTTTATTACATACAACAGGTCATCAACCCACATCGACAACGAGGATACATTAAAGTTTCACCACACAACAAATAACAAGCAATGAAATGAACTTCAACTCAACCATTCCTCGGTGTTGGAAACGCTTGCTTTGAATCACAAGTGATTCTCTAGGACGGGGCATCTATTGTCGATCTTGAGACCAACGCAGGACTGATCATCCAGGCTGAAGCGGCCTACTATATCAGTATCAGGGTAGGGAACCATGCTAATGTCCGAGGTATAGACACAGTTGCTTCTCATAAATGGTGCTAGTAACCTTGTGTCAACAGCAGTTGGATCGGCTTTCACCATCATCGGATAGTTTTGTCCAAAGAAGATCGAGTTTTCTCCAAGACTATCAATTCTGTACTAGGGAGAAGGTGTTGGTGCTAGCACACTAGTATCCATCCCGAATACCATGCAACGGGTGTTGGAATAGGTCCGGAGAGTGCGACCATGGGAGACTACACCTGCTTCCTTAGGAGTAACATCATCAGTTGGCTATATACACACGAGAAGAGGTGATCCATCGGAATTAGTTGCCAGGCGCTTAACGAGTTTATGGGCGCTGCTCGTCCTCATGCTCATGATCATCACCATCGTCATCTCCCCCTTCGTTATAAAATTTTCCAAGTATGGGTGGTGGAATTTTCACAGGACCTTGGAAACACAAGAAGAAGGTTAATTAGTAAAGGGAAACTTGCTAACCTACATGCATGTGGATGAAACAATTATAATTACGGTGGAAGACAAACGTACCGAAATCATAACGATACAATGAAAAAACAGTGCCACGAGTGGTGGCAGCAAACACAAGGCCCTCGTATTCAATTGCATCACTCGAACAATGGCAGAAGAAAGCGTGAAGGGCTGAAGGAAAATGGAGGAGGGAGAGGAAGAGCGTGCGACAACAGTTCCAAATCGAGAGGGAAAGGCGAAGCGTTGGTGGACGGTTGCCAGTTGCCACGGTTCATTTAAGGCGCCCGTCCTACACGTCGGTTCGAAATACTCCTACTACTCGCCGTCCTCTCACCGATATGTTGAACGGGACCACATGTCAACGAAACAGGTGTGTAATTTCGTGCAAAATGCGATCCGCCGCGTTGGCCGAAGTGCCGCATTAGTTTTTTTGAAAGTTTGCTGCATTAGTTATCGACCTTTATTTTTTAACATGCAATCTGAATGGATAGCTCCTGTGGTCATCACACGTGAGCGGATATAGTGATGGTTGATTCGCTAGAGCAACTTCTTTGTGGGAATATGGGAGTACCAATGGATTCAAGGAACAGAGAAATGATGGTTGCTTCGTCCGAGCAACTTCATCGTGGCGAAGGTGGGGCTCTGTGATTTGACTGCTCACTAGTCATTACTACTGCTAAGAACGACCGGGGTGAATCTTTCCACGAAGTTGTGTTGTGCACTCAATATTGCTGCATGGCAGGTGGAGCCGGATGAAGGATGTCCAACATGTCGTGAAACAAAGTTGAATTGTTTCTGGCATTGCTATCAATCCTTCAGGATTTGTTTATATGTACGCATAATTTTGATGAAATTGTACTGTGATGCTATGAAGGTTTCAACTCTGGTTCCCACAGGAAAAAAAAGGTTTCAACTTAGGATTCATGTGTCTTGCCTCGAGATTATCTCGTTACAACATTCCATCAAATACAAATGAAACTGCCATGGCTAAGGCATCTCAATGGTTCGCAGATCAGCTAATATTCACATCACAACTCAAGAAAAGTTGTGAGAAGGTGTACAAATAAAGAAAAAATATAATTGATCGATGTTGTTCGTAGGCATGGCTCCATTTCCATGGCATAGTGTTCATTGCTTGGCAGCTAGTTTCACCCAGCTCAGTAGCCAAAAAGAGGTGTATGAAGGACACCACAATCCGATCATTTTGTGCAGCTCCACTAAAATCGGGCGGACCATCCCTATTTGCAAATATATCCAACAAGGTGATTACAATAATAGTGGAACTAGATGATGAAACATAACACACATAAATAGAAGCCGATCACCTCTACGATCTCTCTTTAGGACTAACTTCTTGTCGGGGAAGATTAGGCACGGAGTTGGATGAGGAGGATAGCAAAACCAATCTCCCTTTCCGCAGTCCCACGGAAATGTAAAAACGTTGCCCGTGTGACATTTTGGCGGAACTGCACAAAACACTCAACAAAAGGTCGCAATAGCAACAAGGTGACAATGGATAACCCTGTTTGCAAAAGGAGGTCGAAAGGAAACAATTACTGCCCAATAACACAAGTTGAAGACACATACATGCGACAAAAAGAAGCATGTTCCATGTAAAAAGGGAAAGATAGCACATGGTGGTTTATCAAAAATGCTTTGAGGACGAGATTGCAAGATGGAAAGTACGCCGGCCAAGATATGATTTAAGCAAACAACTAAAGAAGATCCACATGCAGCAACGTGGGAAGATGGGCAGTGGAGCAAGGCCAGAGGAAGCTGTACCTGAGGGTCATCGGGATGTTACTAGGAGGGCGCCGGCAGCCGGGATCTTCCCATACTGCAGCGGTGAGCAAGTGGCGAAGGCCCTACCGCGCCGGAGCTTGGTCAGAGAGAACAGCGGGTACCGCAGATCTGGACAAGCTGCCTCAACGCCGTCGAACGAAGAGACGATGCACATCCTCCCTTTCCGCCGGCGGACGGGATGCGGCCGAATCACTGACCAACGCTGAGAGAGAGAGAGAGGCCACGGCTGCCTTGTGTGAGATTGTGTGACGAGACTCACGAGAGACAAACCCATTTTTCCATTTTCCCCACGACAATTGTTTTATATTCTAGGCGTGGTACCCGACCCTCCTTCGAGTAAACAACCGCTACACGCGTCAAATTATCACGTGGGCTGCCTTTTTCAGACGTAAACGAACTCCACCGTGTACCCGCGGTGTGGCCGGAACGAGACGTGAGTACGTATGCGTCGTCCTGCGTGCACTTCTTCTTTAGGTGCAGGTACGCACGTGGGTGGGTGAGAGAGATGGTTTGTGCGAAAGCAGAGGCAATGTGTTGATGATATCTCAATCAGAAAACGTAACATATGCAATGTGTGTGAAACGGAGTCATGGACGTGAGATATCGATAGAATTGAAAACAGGGATGAAGTGTGTGGCTGCGCGATCGATAAAGAGTGCCATCGAATTTGTGTTTGCCCACGTTAAAGATACAGGGCGGCTGGCCTATTGGAATTTGAGAGGGAAGAGGTGCAGTTCTTCTCCGTGGCATGGATACCTACCTACAACGTTCGACTATCGGTGTGTGTGTGTGGGGGGGGGGGGTAGAGACCGATCGACTAGTATATGTCTGGGGAAGGAGAGAGACCTAGCTATGTATTGAGGGAGATTGATCGGCATCCATGGATATGTGTAGCAGAGGAATAAGGTTGGGAAAAAGACAAAGGTAGAGCGTCGGAGGGTTGGTGGTGGAGTGGCGTCTCACAAATGGTGGGAGAGGCCTGCTAGACAAACGGAGGGTATGAGTGCAATATCAATAAGAGAAGGCGGGGGATGTCTGTCTGTCTATGCACGTGCGTGTGAGAGACGGGTCGGGAGGTATTCAAGGATGATGAGGGGAGAAGATATGGTTGTGGTAAGCATGCGTAACTACATACGAAGATCAACTGTCGTGTGTCCGAGAAAAGGAGAGACATAACTAGCGAGGTAAGTGTATCGGTGCTTGGTGAAACGAATTATAGTCGACCTGGCTATATGTAGGGAGATCAGTTCATATACACGCCTGCATGTGTTAGAAGCAAATAAGGTCCGGAGAGGCAGACAGGGGGAGAGAGTGTGGCTAGGAGGTGGTGCGAGAGGCCTACCATGTTGAGGGGGGAGGAGTGTGCAAGCATGTGACTAATGAAAAGAGGAGCGGGAGTGTGCACCTGCATGGAATCGTCTTGGACATATGGGGGCATGGACGGTGAGAAGAGAAGAGGGGAAGTATATATGTGTTTGTTGTAGGCACACTTGGCTAGAGAGGTATATCGACCGGTGTGTGCCAGAAAGAAGGAGCCGAGGGCCTACACACACCGCTGGTGGACGACCTAAAGAGAAATAATGAATATGCGTGATGGAGGGGACGCTAAGGGTGTGTGAGGGGGCGTGGTGCATGCACGATAGAAAGTTAGCGCTAGCTAGCTACAAATAGAAGAGGATCGTGAAGGTGTAAAAGACGATCAAAGATCATAATTCATTATAAAAAGGTGGATACGGATACTTGAAGAAGATATCATAATGTACAACATTGATTATAATTTGGGCTAATATGTGGCTTTTGCAACTCAGGTCTAAATACTTGTCATAATGTAGGGGGCGGGGCACTATACTTTGTGTGATAAACACGGTGTACGTATGGAACATGGTTTAGATTATGAATATATAGTTAGTACATCAAATGTATTATTATTTGGAATCAACATCAAGTGTATCCAAAAAATAGAATTCGAGTTCATGTAGTACACATAGTTCATATCTATCTCTATAGTAATCATGTGGTGTGTTATTAAGGTAATACACGAATGATGGTTGAAGTTGGCAACAATCATGATTGTAGATTCTTATTGAAATAGAGAAACGAATTCAAATTTAGTTCGAATTGTAGCGGTAGTATAGACATTTGGAATGCACTAAAATGTTGGTATGAGTAGGTTACATGCATTATACAGCAAAGCGAAAAAAATTAATCGGACATAACATGGGTTCATACTCCTCCTTCCATCTATATAGGGCGTAATGAGATTTTTAAGACCGCCTTTGACTATTGACAATATTAATAGTACATGACATGCACAATGTGAAAATTATATCATTGAAAGAACCTTTCATGCACGAAGTTAACGGTGTGCTTTGTGTAAGTTGCATGTCATATATCATTGCTCTAATATTTGGTCAAAGTTAGCATCGAAAAACGCATTAGGCCCTATATAGATGGAAGGAGGAAGTAGCTTTGAATAGCATTTGTATAGTAAAACGGGGCAAGACTCTCTCTTTGTGGGGTGTGAATAGTTTTATTTTTTTCGTTTTCTTTTTGGTTAAGGGAAGTGCGAATTGATTTGGTACGTACAAGTACAATATTACTATGCAGTCAAAAAGTACAATATTACTACACGTTAGGCTTGTCCCTAAAATTCAACCAGCGTCTTGTTATATCCCAAAATTCAGATATCGTGCTCCCAAACTGGCGCCTTTCACAACCCGCGCCTTGCTATCCCGAAATTACAACACGAGCGAAAACTCCTCCAGCTGCCAAATGCCGACACGCCGAAATCCCCTTCTAGCTCGAGCCGAAGGGCCGCTAGTTCAAATTGGTGGGGGGGTACTTTTGTAACACACCCTACATTTTGGACAAGCGCGTCCCTAAGTCATGCTTCACCCCCTCCCATCGCCCCCTTTTCGCCATTCAAAATCTCAGGCCGCCATAACCTCTCTGCTCCAGCCGCGAAACCCCACCCTCATCCGTCCACCATGTCACCGCTGCCCAGCCGGAGCCTCTTCCTCGACAACATCGTCCACCGCAACAGCTCGACGTCCCTCGTCCACCTCCCCGGATGAGGATCCGTCGTCCATCTCGCCGTCCCGCCGGTTTAGCCGCCCCGTCCTCCACCTCCAAGGAGCTGCTCCGACGATCGCCTCGTCTATCGCGGTTGCTCCATCCCCACAGAGCCGCCTTAACCTGCTCCACCGGAACCGCAGCATCCTCACCGACTCCTCGGACGAAGCCGAGGCCTACTCGGCGCCAACAAAGAGGTTGTACACTTATCGCATCGCACCTTCTCATTAACTCGACCTCCTGGCGCCGACGGTGCTCCATCCCGCACCCCCATGGAGTGGCTACCTTGAAGCCGGCGCCTCGGGCGAGATCTCCACGGCGGCTCTCCCCCAGTGCGAGGCCCCTTCGGTGGCAGCGTCCATACCAGCCGGATCTGCTGCTGCTGCTCCAGCTCTCGCCGTCAGGCTGCCGTTGCCGCTGCAGCAGCTCTCGCCGATCGCCGCCGCCCACTGCTGCTGCTCTCCCCCCCGCTCGTGCTGCTGCTCTGCTCCGATTAAGCCACACTTCAGTCGACTGAATCGACTTTTGGGTCAGTCGATTTTCAGGGGTTGGGGGGGGGCTCGCCGGAGTTAAGGAAGAACCACCCGCAGCGGGGACGGGGGCTCGCCGAAGAGGTACCCCACTATCTATCTTAGGGTTCAGGGTGGGAGGGGGGCGGGGGGCCTAGAGGGCTGGCCGGGGCGGCGGTGGCGAGTTGTTTCGGGGCGGCGAGGCGGCGCTGGGGCCGGCGGTTCGGCCGGTGGTGGCAAAGTGCTCAGGGTGTGCAGGTTGAAGATGAACTGCAGGCCCTCCCTAAACTACATGTCAAGTGTCTCTCTGCTACCATTATGCTCAGGGCCGACAAGAGTATTCAGATTACCCAGTTAATTTCAGTTTCGACAGTTATATTCGTCAACAGTTTTTACCTCATCTGTTGTAGTCAGGTGGTTTTTGGTGATATTAATTTTACATCCATTTTTCATCATCTATTGGAGATGCTATTAGAATCCCACTTGAGATTGACGATGTATGTCTTGTGTTGCTTCAGCCTTAACGTCTTACGGCTCACCGGAGCTGCTCCAACGACAAAACGATCCATCACAACATAGCAGTGCCCTGGACGCCGTCTACAGATTCCTCAGATCTTCCTCCACACCTCCGACAGCCACCTGCCTCAATCGCTTCAAAGGACCAACCCAATGATGCTGAGGTCGACACGGCTACGACAAAGAGGTTGTACACTTGTTGCGTCACTTATTACTATACATTCACGTCGATCCATTAGGGCTATTTTGGTTCAACGGAAAAACATAGCAATGGGGAATTTTCCAATGGAACTCTACTATTCAATTATTCATGCATTTTGTTGAAAGGAATGAAGCAAAACATCCACCTGGACCTACTTTTCAAAATCCTATGCATGAAAACAAGACCAAGTGCATTAGTGCCATAATAACATTCTAACTGTACACGCTTTCATATGGTTTCTCTTTATTTTGGCCATGTTTCTTTGCATTCCTATGCTCTTCCAATTCCTGTAAACCAAACACCCAAGTTGATAGAAATACTGTGTTTACAAACGCCTGCTTACCATGTGCATTTTCCTATCCTATTCGGTGTTTTTCCTATCCTGTGTTTTAAGAATCATGCAAGCCAAATGAGCCCTTACAGAATTACTTGATTCACAGTGTACGTGTCGAAGGGAACTTTGTATGGTTTGTCCTGCTCCTGTCGCGACGTCGTCCACCTTCACCGAGCTGCTCCATCGATGTAAGCATCCACCAAACCAGACATCACGACTCGACCATCTTCGCCGCCTCAGATCTCCTTCCTCGCCACCGCACGCACCCCAATGGCATCACCATCATCGACTCAGCAGATGAACCCGAGGAGTACACGGTCCACAAGAGAGGTCGCACTATTTTGTTTCGCTTATGTTATGCATTGCTTAAACTTACCTCGCTACTTTATCGTCTGTTCAGCTCTTGGACTCCCAACTCAGTCCAAATTCATGTTCAAACTTGAGTTCTAAATTAGTTGTGGGGCACATATCGAGGCAGCAATGAATAGTATGTCCGCTCTAATATCTGGTTCACCTAGGGTATGCCTATGTTGTTCATCTTGGGTGGGAAACAAATAGTAAAGCAATCATCATCTGTCTTTTTATTAATTTAAAGCAATCATCACCTGCTATCATTATTTTTGGATCCATCCACTGGTTGTTACCATCACTCTAAATTTCTGCATGCTCTCCTTACATAATCTCACCATATTTTTTCGTATGCATGTCAGATATTGTATACAGTCATGCTGAACATGTAGAGAAAAAGAGAAGAGTTTTGCGCGGCAACACAATGACATGTAGACATCGCTCCATGGTGGATTCAATGGCGAACCCTGCCCACCCCTCTCCAGATTGTAATCCAGAGGAAGATATCTGTTCTGAGGCGGATTCAGACGCCGCTGACCACTCCTATTTACCCCCCAAGGTGTTTTCTCTACCTTACCATGATGGTGTTAGTCATATCATGCATATGTTGCCTTGCAGTGCCTACTTTTGACATCATATATGTCATCTGCTTAGTTTAGACATGTTCTGTAATGCCACCTGTTTAGTTTCTATATCATATATGGGAATTATGCAGTCTCATGTCTTTTAGCCAGCCATAATATATGTGAAATGTGCAATGCCATCCTGTTTAACCAGGCATCATATATTTGAATGATATCTTGCCCATCCTTTTTTTCATTACATTTCCAGACAATGTTTGTACATTAAACTACTCTTCTTGTGAATCAGCCATTTGGGTGGGAGATGGAAAAATCTGGAGTGAAAACAAGGCCTTCAGAGCAGTGCTACTACCGTCAAGCAGATCTCTTGTTGGGTCCCGATAGCTCCTCGGAGATGGATTGAGAGCAGATGACCAGTCCTATTCCCCTACTGAGGTGTATGCTCTAACTTGGCACGGTTATACTGCTCATATCATGCATACGGTGTCTTGCATTGCATAGTTTAGACATCATATACGCAATATTCAACACCATGTTCTTAGTTCAAACATCATATTGAATGCCCTCTGTTTAGCATATAAATCACATATGTGAATTAAATGATGTGATCCTGATTACTTAGATAACATGTAGGTGAATTATGTCATGCGATCCTGTTATGTTATTAATCATATGTTTGAATTATGTTATGCTATGCTATCCAGTTTAGATAGACATCATATATGTGAAATTATTTCATGCTATCCGTTTTAGTTAGACAATGTACATGTCAACTATTTCATGCCCTCTTTTTTCCACACTATCTATTGCATCTATCTCTCATACAATGTCTATACATTCAACTATGTTTCCTGTTCATCAGCCATTTGAATTGGAGCGGGTGATGCCAAGATATCTAGCGGAATAAAACACGGTCTTCAAATAAAACAGTGCTACCTATTGGTGGAGATAGCACCCCGGTTGTACGTGCACAAGAACCAGCCCTACCACACATAACCCAAACTCTCGCAAATTGTACCCCTACTGTGATGGACAGAGAACCAGCTTCACCCAATCTAACCCCAACCCCAGCCGTTAGTAACCCAGTTCCTGTTGACACAACACCATCTCCACCACAGAGCTCCCAAACAAGCGTAGTTAGTAAGGCAGCTCCAGTGCCCAAAGGGCCAGTACTATCACGACGAACTCCAGCTCCACTAGTTAGTACGCCTATTCCCGTGGAGGAAGCACAACCAGCCAGTCGTAGTTTAGCATCTATCGCATTTGATGTTGTTAAATCGTATGCGCGTATCTTCCCATCTTGGAAATATTATACTGAAGATGAAGGAAAATGCTAGTTGCAGGTGTTTGTCCAGGAGTTATGTGTAAGTAATGTTATTCATGGCAATTACTTTGCTTCGTCCCATACATCCTACCTCCATGATGGTTATAATACAACAAATTTTCCCATTTTTCTCTATAGAGAAGGACCAATTTGGAAACTTCGGGGATGAGGTAACCTGTGCTAATACCTCTGCTATCTTCAAGAATGCTTGGTGGCGATCGGAATTACTCAAGAAAATGTACTTCATCGCAAAGAAACTCATCGAATTCCTTTACGTTCTCCTCGAGACACATTTATCGGACAATGATCGGGAACGCCTTTGTTCATCTTGGTCCCGAACCAAGAATGTGGTAAGGTCTATGAGCTCATTTTCTATTTTAAGTATTATATTCTTGCGTCTTATTGTACTCTGTTCGTGTAGAACAAGTGCCTAAACCTGAAGAACAACTGTTCTAATTTAAGATTCCATTGCTATCATAGTTAAAAAAAGCGCTAGGCATTAATTGTGCGTTTGCCGCCTTTGCGCTTCTTGACCAAAGCGCATGCTTATGCGCGATTATGCCTGATTAAGCGTAGTAATGCGCAATGCGTTTTGCCAACGCCTAGAGCCTAGGCGCGCTTAAGCGCTCACTTAGGCGCGCCTTTTTTAACTATGATTGCTTTGCTCTTGTATCATTGTATTTACTCATACAAACTTATTTTTAAATTGAAGGATCCAATCGAAACTCCAATGGCACGGCAGATATGTTCACGCATGTTTCTTTAACAGGTTTGCTCTTATCAATAGCTCTTTTAATTACAATTTCAATTGTGTATACAGTTGGCTTTCATATCATGCACATTACTAGCATCACAACAGAGCCAATAGTGTTGTTGTACATGTAGACCCGTGGTACCCATCTGAAATCTTGTTGTGCCATGTAGTTTCCCATGCTTTGTATTCTTTCACTGCTGCTTTGTCTTGAACTGATATGATTTTAACCGTGACTCTATTTTGATTTGGCAAGACAATGCAGTGACCATAGGACATAGATATATGTTTGTTTGATGCTTTTATTATGTACTAGTACTTGGCAATAGAAGACTTGGTAGTTTAATCCTCTCCACCTTACTAATGAACGGGTTCACCGAAGTGAGTTTCATATACTAGTACATGCTAAACTTGTTATGTGTCTGCTTGTTTCTTCTTTTAGAATCTTGTGAGAATATTGGGGAAGAGTGCCTTATTAAGCAATGGTAAAGGAAGTAATGCAGATAAGGTTCGGGATAGTGACACATCCTTGTTGGTCTCCAACAAAGCTGATAAAACAGCTAAGGAAGACTATCTTGAAGACAGTGAGACAACGCCAAAGTCCTGTCTTGGTTTAGTGTTCGAGTTACTGGCCACTACCGCTTGCACAAGCTATTCAAACTCACTGTCTGAATCAGTTTGGTTTCTTGATTCTCAACTACAAGCTTAAAGACAACGATCAGGTGTCTTTGCGACAAGAAGCGGAAGGGCGGAAGTCCCTAGAGCATTCAGATGCATACTTTCTGGTGCAACAGCAAGCGTTAGAGGATTTTAGCGCCAAACAGGACAAAGCTAATCAGCTTGCTAAGCTTATTGCCAGCATGGTGGATACCCAGGATAACGTTTCTTGAGCTCTTCTGAAGTTGTTTCAGTTATGCTCTTGTTTTGCTACCGCGTTTATTTGCACTGGTGGCCAATTTTGACGGCCAAGTGTATGTAATATGCTGCTTTGTTCCCTATATTTGCACTGGTGGCGAACTTTGATGCCCAGTGGATGTAATATGTGTAATAGCGGTAATAGGCTAGCCTTAATTGCTTGCTTATTTATTTCCTTATTGTCTTGTTTAGTTGTTTTCTTGTAGTCACTGCAGTTCTTTTTACATGTTTTTCTAGTGGCCACAATAGCCTATTTTTTGGTAACTAGGCCAAAATAATCATGGCAACACACGGACTATTGTAACCATGGGCCTCCTGCGGCCGTATGATCCATGGGCCTTCGTTCGGTAGTAGGAGCATTGGCCTTCTATACGGGCCGTAGGATCCATCGGCCTTCTATACGGGCCTTAGGGATCAATGGGCCTTCTACGGGCCGTAGGGTCCATGGGCCTTCTCCGGGCCGTACTATCCATGGGCCTCATACGGGTCGTAGGATCCATGGGCCTTCTACGGGGCGTATCATCATTTCGCCAATCATGGGCCATACTATTCGTGGACCATAACGGGCCGTTAATAGGCCGTATTTGATAACTCTATGAAAACAGCCCAACGGGTTTTTTGACATGAAAACGGCCCAACGTATTAACGGTCCGCAAATGGGCCGTATCGTAACGACGGGCTGAATTTGGCCCACAAGCGTAAAATAGCGATGGGGCCGTATGTAATCGAATATCGCAAATGAGCCCAAGAATCAATGGGCCCTGAGAAGGCCGAAAGATAACTTGGGCTGGAAACGGCCCAATGGAATAGCGGGCCGTTAATGGGTATAAAGTGATACACTGTGAATTACGGGCCAGTTTCACCACGGGCCGTTAGTGGGCCAAGAGTTACAAAGGTCCTCATATGGGCCGAAAGAAGTCCTGGGCCACACATGGGCCGGAAGTTAAAAAGGGCTGAATCATATTGGATGGCCCGGATGACGCCATCGGGCCTAATTCGGATAGGCGAACGGGCCTGGGTTAGCGGGCTGTAAATGGGCTATATGCGAACTTGCCGTTAACAGGCTTTCCATGGGCCGGCCCGCCACCTTTTGACCAAGTCAAACGGGCCGGCCTTTTCACAAGAATGGGCCTTTGTTGGGCCATACCATGTGTCGCCGTATCATAGGCGCCTTCGGTCCAATGAGCGGATGACATCTATCCCAATGGTGAGCCGACACATGTTTCCTCCAGCCAATGATGATTTTACAAGTGGAAAATCCCCATTGGTCGGGGCTGTTAACGGGTTATCGGATCCAAAATCCGACCCGATAGCTTAACGGCGTTCCGTTACGGTGGATGCCACGTGTCGGTCACCCTTGACAAAAGCAGTTCTGTGACGCGCGGTTTATCGTCATGGAAGTGGACACTTCTGTGATGATAATTTTGGTAATGTCATGGAACACTTCTACGATAGCACAGGTATGACTATCTTGATTCTATCATAAATTTCTCATGGATGTACATGCATGAAAAAAAACGCGACCTACTATGACAAACACGTATCATCACGGAAGTGTATTTTTTTGTAGTGTATAAACATAGCCTCTATAATTAAAATACAATTGTTTTTACAACAGAACGGTTTGTCACTCGAACATGACACTCTTCGAGCACTGAGCCTCTATTAAACGAGCACCTTCTGTTACCTGCTCCAAGTAGTGCTCGACTGGATCCTGGCTTCCCGCTGGATTCTGGGTTGCAATGATGGTGGCCTCCATATCTGTCCAATATGTTTTAAGACGGGCAAGAGCCATCCGCGCACCCTCTATGCACGCCGACCTCTTCATGGCATCGATTTGTGATACGGCACCAAGGAATTGTTGCACTAAACCAAAATAATTGTCCGGTTTCGGCCCCTTCGGCCATAGACGGTCTATTACATACCTCATTGCAAGACCAGACAACCTATGGAGCTCGGCCACAGCGGCCATGCTTTCACTCAATGGCAACGGGCGCGTTGGAGCCCTGAATTGCGACCAGAACAGCCTTTCCACTTCATTATCTTTTTGATCCTCGAAAAACTTGGCCGCATCAGCCATACTCTTCGCCAGATCTGCATACGTGTCTGCAGGGCTCCAGCGCCGATCCAGAGGAGCGTACTTTGGATCTGAGAACTTCATCCGCAACAAATAGGGGCTTCCAGCCGCGATTTCACCGGCCTGTCGAAGCTCCTCCCGCGCATCCCTAATTTCGGAACACGTCTCCTTGGCCGCATTAAGGGCCTTCTTCAGGTCAGCCGACTTCGCCTGATTCTCTTTTTCAAGGAGCTCATACCGGCCGGCAGCGTTTTTCAGCTCCAAAGCCATCTGGGCTATTTTATCTTCGCTTCGGCGATGGGCAGCCTATTCGGCTCTCAACTCTTCGGCCGCCTTTAGGGCAGCCGCATTGCTAGCCCGGGATTGCTCCTTGGCTAGGGCAAGCTCCGCCCTCAGGGCCTCCACGGCAGCAGCTCCGCCTGCAGTCGAAGCATATCACATTAACATTATGCTCCTCTTAATATTTCCTATAAAAATAAGGAAAGCAGAGCACATACTTTGTGACTCGTTAAGCCGCTCGTTCACAAGCGTGATGTCGGTGTCCACATTTTCAATCTGTTGCCTCAGTTCGGCAACTTCAGCGGTCCGGTCTGCCGTCGCACCCTTAGCCACCTGCGCATGAATGCAGTGTGATCATTACTTAAGATTGTGATCCTCCGTTTGCTGCCTAGGGCTGGCAACCAGAGTCTCAGGGGCTACTATCTATACGGAGCACACCTACCGTGTGCGGTACAACCAAAAAATTACGTATTTCATTATGTACCTCAAAGACTTTGAGCAGGCTCGTAAAAGCTTCATTCAACCCGCTCGTGGCAGATGAAATCTTCTCAAGCAACATGCCTATTAACGAACGGTGATCCTCCGAGAGAGCAGCTCGCTCCAGAAGGCCCGTCAGCGTGTCCGGCCGGTCGCCGGACTGTGCCGGACCCTTCTTAGTGCCCCCCGTGGGAGCCGAACGCTCCGGGCTCAGGGCAGCCGAAGTATTAGCTTCTGGCCTCGGTAAATCTGGACTCCTCCGTGACGACACCTCGGGGTCGCCCGCCCCGTGAGGCGGAGAGGCAGGTGGGGTTTCACTTTCCATCATCTCTGGAAGAAGATCCCCCGAAGACGAACTCTGTCGAGAAGAGCTACTAGCCGGGCTGCAAAGAATGGATCCTGGTTATTGTTCTCGGAGGAGGAAGCAGTAGCTTTGTATTTACGATTAACTTACCGCTCGGCTGAGGGCTAGCTTGTTTGCGGGCATGGCGCGGTGAGGACGCCCTCCGGGGCAGGGCCCGCTGGTGAAGTTTTCTTCCCTTGTCTAGACACCTCCGTCTCCAAGTTTTCGGAGGCGGCCCTCTTCTTCCCGCTGGGGGAGGAGATCGAAGATTCCCCTCTCCGACTATCCTGCTTCATGGAAATAGTATTTCCCCCGGTTTGGATGTGCAGTGTGTGAAGCTCTGCTTCTCTGTTCTTCCCTTCGTCTTTCCCCGAGGGCACTTGACTTAGCACACGTCTAAGCATCCTGGCTATTGCCTGACTAGGTGAGCCTTTAGGAAGTGGTGCCGGACACCTGATTCTCTCCGCCTTGCTGAGCCAATCCTGGCCGCAGATGGTTTTCAGAAAAATGTTGTGATGAATATAAATGAAGTGTTCGGTTTCTAGGTTACTTACTTGGGTATCTGGGAGGTTGCAGCTCAGGCCCACATCCTCGGTGGTATCCGGACACTTTACTTGTGGTCTGAAGAATAACTTACACATCCCTTCGAGCGTCATGCCGAAGAAGTGCTGAATAGTCTGCGGACCCTCCGGGTTGAACTCCCATATCCGGAGAGGCCGACGTTTGCACGGCAAGATCCGTCGGATCAACATTACCTGAATTACACTGACAAGACTAATGTCTCTCTCAAGAAGCTCCCGAATGCGGCTCTGCAATGTCGGTACGTCATTAGCAGGCCCACAATCCAGTCCCACGTCGGCCCACGACGCCAGTTGAGGCAGAGGGCCCGAGCGGAAGTTGGGGGCACCCACCCACTTTGTGCCTTTGGGAGCCATGACGTAGAACCACCTCCGCTACCATAGATCGGATACCTCCGGGAAGAAGCCCTCTGGCCATGGGGCGTCGGCATTTCTGCTTATTGCAGCGCCTCCGCACTCCGCGTGTCGCCCCTCAAGCACCTTCGGCTTTACATTGAAGGTCTTGAGCCATAAGCCGAAGTGCGGGGTGATGTGGAGGAAGGCTTCGCACACAACGATAAACGACGATATGTGAAGGATGGAGTCTGGAGCTAGATCATGAAAATCTAGCCCGTAATAGAACATGAGCCCTCTCACGAAGGGATCGAGGGTGAAACCTAAGCCACGGAGGAAGTGAGAAACAAATATGACGCTCTCGTTGGGCTCGGGAGTAGGGATGACCTGCCCTGGAGCAGGAAGCCTGTGCTTGATGTCGGCGGTCAGATATCTGACCTCCCTAAGCTTCGCAATGTCCTCCTCTGTGATAGAGGAGGCCATCCACCGGCCTTGAAGGTTGGATCCGGACATGATTGAAGATCCGGAGTGCCTAAGCTTGGGATTCAGGTGTTGGGACTCGAGATGCGGAAAGGCGCAAGCGTGGTAGAAAAGAGGGATAGGCTCCGGTCCCTCTATAAAGGGGGTGAATATCAAGCGTCCCCAGCGTGACCGTCTGGGACTTGCCTAAAAACACAGAGTCATACCAACAGGCATAATGGGGTTGCCCGCGCCCGTACTGATGGGAATCCCGCAATAAGGGGAACACGATCTCTGCTTCGACGAGGCATGCCAATAGAGCCGCCTTGCAATGCATGCCGTGGCAGGCCAAGAAAAACCGGTTCGTATTAAGCCAGGCCGCGGCGTGAGAGCACACCGTGAAAAATTGTCAGCAGATTAGATTTGTAAAGTGTTATGCTTTCTACAGTGGTGTGCGGGAATTATTTCACAAAGCCATACACGATCCTTGATCTACTTTGGGGTATTCGGAGATGGAACCCGCCTTGCAATGCCGAAGACGTTCTGCGCGACGGACTCATCGTCATTGAAGCCTGGTTGAGGGGCTACTGAGGGAGTCCTGAATAAGGGGGTATCCGGACAGCCGGACTATATACTTTGGCCGGACTGTTGGACTATGAAGATACAAGACTCAAGACTTCGTCCCGTGTCCGGATGGGACTCTCCTTTGCGTTGAAGACAAGCTTGGCGATCCGGATGTTAGATCTCCTTCTTTGTAACCGACTCTGTGTAACCTTAGCCCCCTCCGGTGTCTATATAAACCGGGGGGTTTAGTCCGTAGGAAAAGAACAATCAGAATCATAGGCTAGCTTCTAGGGTTTAGCCTCTACGATCTCGTGGTAGATCAACTCTTGTAATAATCATATCATTAAGATCAATCAAGCAGGGAGTAGGGTATTACCTCCATCAAGAGGGCCCGAACCTGGGTAAAACATCGTGTCCCCTGCCTCCTATTACCATTAGTGTCGGTGTCAAAACCGGCGGATCTCGGGTAGGGGGTCCCGAACTGTGCGTCTAGGCGGATGGTAATAGGAGACAAGGGACACGATGTTTTTACCAGTGTTCGGCCTCTCGATGGAGGTAGAACCCTACTCTCGCTTGATTAATATTGATGATATGGGTAGTACAAGAGTAGATCTACCACGAGATCGAGAGGCTAAACCCTAGAAGCTAGCCTATGGTATGATTGTTGTTCGGCCCCACGGACTAAAAACCCTCCTGCTTTATATAGACACCAGAGAGGTCTAGGGTTACACAGAGTCGGTTACAAAGGGAGGAGATCTACATATTCAGTCGCCAAGCTTGCCTTCCACGCCAAGGAAAGTCCCATCCGGACACGGGACTAAGTCTTCAATCTTGTATCTTCATAGTCCAGAGTCCGCCAAAGGTTATAGTCCGCCATCCCGGACACCCCTAATCGAGACTCCTCAAGAGTTCTTGAACAAGGCTTCAATGACGATTTAGTCCGGGCAAGCAGATTGTCTTCGCATTGCAAGGCGGGTTCCTCCTCGAATACTTCATAGAAGATTTTGAACACAAGGATAGTGTCCGGCTCGCAAAATAAGTTCCACATACCACCATAGAGAGAATACTATTTACACAAATCCGATCTGGCCGACGTATTCCGCGTGACATCACACCATGGCCAAGCCTTTATTCGAATCATTTTACTGTCCCACCTCGGCCGAACTTAGCGAGGCGGTTTCCTTGGCACGTCTTGTCGAGCGTAGATCGTGTTCCCCTTATTTCGGATTCTCATCAATACGGGCGTGGGTAACCCAACTGTGCCATTAATTACGGGCGCTTGGGAGATAAGCGAAGTTTTACGGCGGTGGGGACGTGCAGTCTCGTCCGCCCATATAAGGGGATAAGGATCCACCTTTTTCATCTACGCCTTCTTCCTCCTTTGCTTATCCATTTTCGTGCACTCGCGCTCCAGCGCCCAAGTCCGCACATCCCACCTCAACCTTCTCCAGCAATGTCCAGAGCGGGAGGCAAGTGGATGGTCTGCTCCATCGCGGAGGGACACAACAAGAAGCTGAGGAAGGCCGGATACTTGTCCAATGACATCGCGCACCGGCTCCCAGACAAGGGGCAACTCATCCCCACCCCCAGGCCCCAAGAGAAGGTGGTGTTCCTCACCCATTTCCTCCACGGACTAGTCTTCCTACTTCACCCATTTGTCCGGGGGCTCATGTTCTACTACGGCCTGGATTTCCAAGATCTGGCCCCAAACTTCATGCTCAACATCTCGGTGTTCATCGACGTGTGCGAGGCCTTCCTCTGCATCCAGCCCCACTTCGGCTTATGGCTGAAGACCTTCAATGTCAAGCCGAAGGTAGTGGGCGGCCGCCAAGCGGAGTGCGGAGGTGCCATGGTGGGCAAGATGCCCAACGTCCTATGGCTCGAGGGTTCCTTCGTAGAGACCATAAATGGGTGGCAATCGGGGTGGTTCTACATCACCGAGCCGCATGACCCTAAATGGGCAGCGGCCCCCGAATTCCAATCTGGCTTCTCTACACGGCTCACCTTCTCTACACGGCCACGGAAAGGGACGGGCCTGTCGTGGAGTAATTCTGAAGAGCTGACCGGACTCCAAACCTGCGTCCAAAAACCTGGTGAACAAGAAGCTCAAACTTGTTAACGTAGTCCAGGTCATGCTCATCCGCCGGATCCTCCCGTGCCAACAACGGGCTTTCAGCTTGTGGGAGTTTGATCCGGCACAGCACCGAACCCTGAGCAGGCTCTTCGACACTACGTATGAAGACGCCTGGAAGGTGCTGTTCAAGGGCGCCGAGGCTCCCGCATCCGCTACCGAGGATCGCGGATTCAGCGCGCAGCATCAAGCCAACGCGGTAAGCTATTTTACCCTTTACGGGATACTTGTTTTTCCTAGTTTGACTCTATGCGGGATCTAAACTCCCATTCCTTTGACAGGATTGGCAGAAGACGTCCGGGCAGATTGACTGTCCGGCTCCCTTGCCAGAAGACCCAGCAGACGCCCGCTTGACGGGGCTGCTGGTTCCAGCACCTTACGTGGTGCCAGAGAAAAAGGCCAAGAAGAAGGCCATGGGAACTCGAAAGAGTTCCCGGCGCCTGGTGGTGTCAGACTCATCATCCGATGACCCCGAGGCGGACTCCTTCCGCAAAAACAAGGAGGAGGAAAAAGAGGTCTCTCCCTCAGCGGGGGGAGAGAAGAAAACGAAGGCCGCCCCAACTGGGGGGGCTGGAGGGTCCAAGAAGGAAAGGACCCTTCCTCCGGACTACTCCACCAACGCCGACGATGGCGAAGAGGAGTGGCCATCCAGGGCCAAGCCCCTGGCAAAATCGTATGTATCCAGATACCAGAATAACTCATGGTGTTCCTTTGTTGCACAATATCTTCTGACGCCGAATATAATCATGCAGTCCGCCCCGAGCCCAGGTCGGCGTGTCGTCGAGCGGCTCCTTAAGCTCGTCAGATGTGAATAGCACTTCACTTCCGGCCGCCTCCTCCCCTTGCGCTGCGGATGATGCTGAGGTGGAGTCCCAAAAGGGGCCAAGCTAGGAGGAGGTGGTCCTGGAGGCGCCGCAAGGCGACCTCCCGGACTCCAGGCGCAAAGGGACAAAACCCCAAGGGCTCCAAGTCCGCCCTGGGCGGACACCGCCCGAGAACCTTCAGTGGTTCCGAGTCCGCAGCGCCCCCTAGTAAGAAGGGCAAGTTTACGACGCGGTGACCTCCGTCCAACCGGAGGCACGAATAATCTCTTGGAGGTGCTTAACGGCGCCTCCATCGATGAGGAGCACCGCACTATTATGAGTGTGGTGATCCAGAAGGTTCGATCCGCCAAGAGCGGGCTGGCTGAAGCTTGTGCCAGACCTTCTAACAGGCTTTGGGGTATGTATTTAAGATATGTAAAAATATTACCGCATAGGCGGTAGCCTCGATGCTCAGTTTGGTGTCTGGAAAGAAAAGCCGAACTGAGGATCAAAAAGATATACGCAGGAGTCTAACATAAGTATGTCAATATGGGAATGCAGGCTGCGTTGCTGACCTCTGCCGCACTGACTGCGGAGGTCGATGCATTGAAGCAGAGCCTCGAGCGGTCCGAGAGCTAGCTCGGCATTGCCAAGAAGCAGCTCGAGGACAAATAAGGTAAGTGATACCTTATGTAAGTATATAAAAAAGATGTGGTTGAAAAAATGAAAGGACCAATGTGAGTATTACAGGGGCCACAACCGAGGTGGCGACCCTGAAGAAAGCGATGTCCAAGGCCGAAGACAATGCGGCTGTGGAACGCGCCGAGCGAGAAAAGCAGGAGGCGCGGTTGGCGGAGGTGCAGCAAGAGCTCCAGGATCTCGTGAAAAAACACGAGAGCTTGGAGCTTGACTCAAAGACTTGAGAGTCTGAGCTTGCCTCAGCTCTTGAGAGCGCCAAATCTGCTAAGGCCGAAGCCCAAAAGGCCCTCCAGGAAATTGAGGCGATGAAGAAGATAGCGGCGGGTAAGGCATTCTTTATGCAAAGCAAGCACATGAAAGTGAATTACTTATTACTTACCCGAGTTCGGAGCTCTCCAGGAGCATTCGCAGATCTGCCCCACAGTGTGTCCGACGCTGCCGCCTACTACCGGGCCGAGGAAGGGAGCTCGACGGAGAAGGTGTTCTGGTCTCAGTATGCTGAGGCCGGACACCCGGTGCCCTTGAGCGACCAGCTGAAGCAACTGGTCGAGCTCCACAAGGCGGCCGAATAGGCCATGAAGGGTGTCGGTGTCAAAACCGGCGGATCTCGGGTAGGGGGTCCCGAACTGTGCGTCTAGGCGGATGGTAACAGGAGACAAGGGACACGATGTTTTACCCAGGTTCGGGCCCTCTTGATGGAGGTAAAACCCTACGTCCTGCTTGATTAATATTGATGATGTGTGTTACAAGAGTGGATCTACCACGAGATCAAAGAGGCTAAACCCTAGAAGCTAGCCTATGGTATGATTGTTGTTCGTCCTATGGACTACTGACCGTCCGGTTTATATAGGCACCGGAGAGGGCTAGGGTTACACAAAGTCGGTTACAAAGGTAGGAGATCTACATATCCGTATCGCCAAGCTTGCCTTCCACGCCAAGGGAAGTCCCATCCGGACACAGGGGCGAAGTCTTCAATCTTCTATCTTCACGGTCTTGGAGTCCGGCCGATGATGATAGTTCGGCTATCCGGACACCCCTAGTCCGAACTCCCTCAAGAGCCCCGAACCGGCTTCAAAGAACGATGAGTCCGGCGCGTATATTGTCTTCGGCGTTGCAAGGCGGGTTCTCCTTCAAACTTCATGTTCCCGTCTAATAGTGTCCGGCTTCCTTATAAATGTTGCGCTCCTTGGCTTCTACGCCCAATAATGGCCTTCTTCCACGTGTCGCATTTAATGCGAAAGGCTGGGGTATTTTTACATTTTACCCCTAGCCGCATGTAACGAGCCGCCTATAAGAGAGGCGAGGATCTAGATCCAGCTCACACCATCCTCCATCCACAAGTTCTCATCGAAGCGCCTCTGACAAAAATCCATTCCATCATGGATAGCCGACGCGACTCCTCCTCTCGCGCTCCCAGCCCTAAGCCAGGAGATTGGGGGAGATGCTCAGTTCCACACAGCGAGCTATTGGCACTCCAAACCGAGGGATATCTTCCCCCAGATTTCATGGTTCCGGTTCGAGCCGGACTAGCCACCTACAAGGGTGGAAGGCAGGCGGAGAGCATCCCCAACCCTTCCAAAGGGGAGCGGGTATGCTTTGTCCCCTATCTAATAAGGGGACTCGGATTTCCCATACATCCGTTTCTCCGGGGGCTCCTAGAGTTCTACGGACTCCAGCTTCACCACCTCACGCCCGCCTCCATTTTGCACATCGCGGGCTTCGTAGCTCTTCTTGCGAGCTGTTCTTGGGCATCGAGCCCCATTTTGCGCTGTGGAAGAGATTGTTTTGTCTCGTGCACCCGTTCTCATGAGGGGTCGATATATCAAGTGGGCGGAGCCAAAATATGGCGCATTCTTGGGGACCCGGATATCTATCCGGCACCCCGAAGAAGGCGTCCGAAGACTGGCCTTCGGAATGGTTCTACATGGAGGACACCCCTCTGACGGATCCAGTTCGGATCGGCCTCCCAGAGTTCAACAATGCTCCCTTGAAGAAACGCCTGAGTTGGCGCCCGTGGAGCCCTCAACGGGAAGATGATAGGAGCGTCCATTATCTGATGGGCCGGATTAGGTTCTTGGCCCACTCCGGATTGACCATGATTGGAGTCATGGCCACGTGCATTATGCGAGGGGTGCAGCCACTCCAATATAGGGGCCACCCTATGTGGGATTTCAGCAGGCAGATGACGCCACCCATCATGGCTGCAAAGGGCCGGGCTCGGCAGCCGATCCGGCAAAGATCCTGTACGGCTTGTACAAGGGAGAGGAGGAGGACTTCCTCCGCGCGAATCCGTTGAATGGATTTTCTATGAATAACCCTCGAGCTGGGTAAGCGGATGTTCATCTACGATCCATACTTTTAAAGTCAAGTATCTTACTCTGTGATTTCGACGCAGAGCTGCGCCGGGGCGTGGAGGGCATACAAAGCCTAACTCCACAGCCCGAGGATCCGGAACGATCCCTTGATCCGAACTCCGAAGAGGATCCGGACATAAAGGTGGAGCTGATGGACGGGGTGTTCCACCAACGTAGCATAGACAATGCCCTAGTCGCCATTATGGCTGACTACCCCGGTTTGTTTCCGGCCTCCCAGGTGACTACGACTGAGGTCTTGACACCATCATTTGATCCGCGCTCAATGCTGACCATCCCATACTGATGGTGCATCGCAGGAGGTGCCTTTAAGGCAGGAAGCCGAACTCAGCGGCCGACCAACAAGGGTCAGTCCGGCCCAGCAGGCGGAAGAGGAATGCGACGCGAACCGAAACGTTGCCGCAACGGTATGGAGCACCGCTATTTTTAAGGGAAGGATCCCCAGGAGGTATATTAATGCTCATAACTTTTCCAGAAAGAGCGCTCGCCGAACAGTGTCCGGAGAGGTTGCCAATCAAGCCTCCGCTAGCCATGCTCCAACGCATGGTCCGGGAGGGGAGGCGAATACAAGGCATGAGCCGGACGCTCCTCCGACGGAGGATGCCGACAGGCTGTCCGCCACCCGGTCTGAGGTGGAGAGCGCCATGAATCACAGGCGTCGCCGGACAGTTCTTCGTGACGCGTGTTTCTCCTCGAAGGCGTTAAATGCCTTTGATGCGGGAAACACGCACCTCCGTGCCGCTCAAGATGGGTTAACCAGAGCCACGGAGCAGTATGTGAAAGGCATACGGGTAAGTAATTTTAATAGTTATATCTGCCAGTAGCCCCCAAGACTTAAATTAGTTGAAATAACTGATTTAAGGATCAATTATTATGCAGGATCTTACGGAGAAGAATACCCATCTGTCCCAGGAGCTCCAAGAGTGCAAGGCCCAACTTGAGGCCGCACTGGCCGCCACACGGGGAGCCACAGAGACCCCCAATGGTAAGACGTACTTTGAAAAGATAATTATTTAACAAAGTGCGACGTGCATCTGACAATAATATTGCAGAGGGCGCCGGACTAGATCCGGACAAGCAACAGCTACTGCGTCAGCTAAAGGCCGGCGAGAGGGTGCTTATGAAGGTGCAGCAGGAGAGAAACAAGCTCCAAGATGCCCACACCCAGCGAGGAGAAGAGCTGAAAGGTGTTCGGGCCCATTGTCTGGATCCGTGAAGGAGAATCAGCGGCTTCGTCGCGGCATTTATAGTAGTGCTTGAACGAATTCCTTTGAAAAGAAGAATTGGCGAGGAAGTCGATTGACAGTAAATATGTCTTTAGGTGTGCTCACAGTGTCGCCTACATGGAGGAAATGCAGGGTCAACGGGTGACCAACTTCCCGAACTGGTGCAATTGCTCGAACGTGTTCGGCAGGCGATGAGTGGCGCCGTTCATGCTTTATGGCCATCCGTCTCCCTACCCGAGGGCCTTGGTGAGCTTGTTGAGAAGCTTCAGGGAGCACGGCGACGCCTCCGTTTGTGGAAGATATCGGCCTGCCGTCGAGCGCCGAGGAGGCCTGGGCCATGGTGAAGACGCGTTACCCAAAGGCTGACCCAAACCACATGGCCGAGGTCGGACCTGCGGGGCCTGATGGGAAGGAGATCCCTGTGAGCTTGATGTACGGCCAAGTAGAACTGGCCATGAAATATTCCCAATAGGACTGTAAATTAGACAGCCTGTTAGATGGGATTGAGGAGGAGTACAATCAGTCGGTTTGACGATGTAATTTGAAATGACATGTAAAATGCCTTCTAGCCGGATTGTAGATCGTTTGTCTTTGCGGACCGTTCGCTTCAACCTCGGGACCCAACAGTCCGAGTGTGTCCGAATACCCTTACGGTTATAAAAGAACCGGGGCATGCATGGAGACAAGGCGTCGGGGTCATAATTGCTTTATCAGACAAGTGCCCAACTAGTTATGTTATATTACATGGTTAGTAAGAAACATCTTCCAGGGAGAATAGTTCCGTTAAGGGTTCCTTTCCCTGGGAGGCATGCCCTAAAGTGCAATGCCAGACTGCGAAAATAGCAGAAAAAGCATCTGGGGGCAGATAAATAAGTAAGTAATAAATCATCTTTCAAGTCACCGACCGAATATTCTCTTAAGAACGCTAGCTTTCGGCTTCACCCGGTCTGAGGTACACATCCGGCTGACCCGGCAAGAGTAATCGCAGAGTTGCTCCCTTTACCTCCTAGCCGAACAATCGGGAACGTGAGGGTAAGCACAGAGCCAGCAACCCAGCTTGGCCAAAACTTAAGTCATATCGATGCATACAATGGTGAATAAAAGGTACATGCGGAAGTATGACACATGTATTGGGCATGAAGCCGTATGAATAAGCTTACATTGAAGAAGCCCCAGGTATAATGAGTGCCAGGAGCACATCAAGTGTGTGCGAACAAAGTGCAAATCAGCCTATAAAAGGTATTGAAAAAAAGGTGGGAAGAAGGAGGGGACAAGAGGCGGTAAAAATATAAAAAAGGTGGGCCGGGGGAGTGAGACGAACTCGGAGTCCGGCGTTAGGCGTAGAATCTTCGGAGACGGGCTGCGTTCCATGGGTTCGGCTCGAGTCGGTTGTCAGATGCGTTACGTAGACGGTATGCTTCGCCGGTCAGGACTTGGTCGATGACCCACTTGGGCTTAAGTTTGTCCTTTTTCTTGTCCGGCAGGCGTAGAACAAGTTCGCCAACATTGTAAGTTTTGGCCCGTACTTCTCTGCTTTGATATCTTCGAGCCTGCTGCTGATAAAATGCGGAACGAGCCTTTGCCACGTCCCGCTCCTCCTCTAAGGCGTCCAAACTGTCTTGCCGATCTAACTCGGCTTCTCTTTCTTCGTACATGAGCACACCAGGTGAGTCATGAATTATATCGCAGGGCAGAACTGCCTCTGCGCCGTATACCATGAAAAATGGTGTGAATCCGATGAGTTCGGTTTGGCGTGGTCCGCAGCCCCAGAGTACGGAGTCGAGCTCCTCTACCCAAGGTCGTGTTAGATTCCTTAAGGGACCGCACTAGTGCGGGTTTGATGCCGCTCATGATTAGACCATTTGCTCGCTTGACTTGACCGTTAGTTTGGGGGTGATAGGCTGAAGCGTAATCGAGCTTGATGCCCATGTTTTTGCACGAGTTTAACCTCGTCGGCCGTGAAGTTCGTGCCGTTATCGGTGATGATGCTGTGGGAACGCCAAAGCGGTGTACTACCACGGATATGAAGTCTATCACCGGTCCGGATTCTGCTGCGTTTTAACCGGCTTGGCCTCAATCCATTTGGTGAATTTGTCCACCATGACCAATAAGTATTTGTGCTTGTGGGTTCCCCCTTTAAGGGGTCCAACCATGTCAAGCCCCGGACCGCGAACAGCCGGGTAATGGGTATAGTTTTGAGGGCGGTGGGTGGCATGTGGCTCTGATTAGCAAAGAGGCGGCAACCGACGCATCGTTGGACCGAAGTCTGAGCATCTGCCGGCTGTCGGCCAATAAAATCCTGTACGGAAGGCCTTGCCTACAAGGGCCCGGGCTGCAGCGTGGTGCTCGCCGAGTCCGGCGTGAATTTCAGCCGGGAGATTTCGCCCTTCCTCTTCGGAGATACACCTTTGAAGGACTCCGGTTGTGCTTTTCTTATAAAGTTCTCCCTCATGGACCTTGTAGGCTTTAGATCGCCGAACTATGCAGCGGGCCTCATTTTGGTCTTTCGGAAGTTCCTGCCGCATTAAGTAGGCTAGGAATGGTTACATCCGCAGGGCAATTACTGCCATTATTTCGTGAGTGAAGGTGTTATTTCATTGGGTGAGCCGCCCGATTGTGTCGAGAATGGTGCGAGTTAGGTGATGCAGCTGGCTCCGGATTGTTATTTCCGGACTCCTCTTCCCATAATCTGGATGGCTTAAAGAGCCGTTCGGGAAGATGTTTGGAGGGACGGCGTCTCGTTTAGCGCCGATGCGTGCTAACACGTCTGCTGCCTGGTTATTATCCCGGGCTACATGGTGGAATTGAGTCCTTGAACCGAGCTGACATTTTAGGGACGGCGTTGCGATAGCTGCCATTTTGGATCTTTGGCGTCAAAGTCTCCATTAACTTGGGATATTGTGAGGATTGAATCCCCGCGCACCTCAAGGCGTTGAATGCCCATGGAGATTGCCATCCGGAGGCCATGTAGAAGGGCCTCGTATTCGGCTGCGTTGTTGGAGTCCATGTACATTATTTGAAGTACGTATTGGATTGTGTCTCCAGTTGGGGATGTTAGGACGGCGCCAGCCCACAAGCCAGCCAACATTTTGGACCCGTCGAAATGCATGATCTAGTTGGAGTACGCGCAGTACTCTTTAGGGAGTTCGGCTTCGGTCCATTCGGCGACGAAGTTAGCCAGAACCTGCGACTTTATAGCTCGCCGTGGTTTATAGGTTATGTCAAATGGTAAGAGCTCGATAGCCCATTTTGCAATCCTGCCCGTTGCGTCGCGATTGTTTATAATATCGTTGAGAGGTACTTTGGAGGCCACCGTTATTGAACACTCTTGAAAGTAGTGTCGCAGCTTCCGGGATGCCATGAACACCGCATACGCTATCTTTTGATAATGTGGGTACCGGGATTTGCATGGAGTTAGAACAGTGGATACGTAGTACACTGGTTTTTGAAGAGGGAATCTGTGCCCTTCTGTTTCTCGTTCAACGACGAGTACCGCGCTGACAACTTGATGTGTTGCTGCGATATATAATAACATAGGTTCGCCCAGGTTGGGCGCGGCCAGAACCGGATTTGTTGCCAGTATGGCCTTTATTCCTTCGTTGCCAGTATGGCCAGGTCGGCGAGGTGTGAAACTTCGCGACGACTGATGGCGTTTATGATTCCCTTGTCCGTGCAATTGTTGCAGAAGATTGAAATCACGCTTTCTTCACGGCAGTCCTTTATCCTGTTCATAACCAGGAGGAATCTGGCCCAGTAATGATGTACTGTTTCATCGGGCTCTTGCCGTATTTGAGATAGATCGCTTATGTTTGGGTGGGCGGGTGGAATTAAGTTTGGAACCCGCCCGGTCCGAGGCTCAAAGGCCAAGAAGCTTCGGATTCGGAAGCTTGGTTTCTTGAGCGCTTTCAAGAAATCTGGACCGATGCCCCGACTTTTAGGTTCAGTATTTGATTAGCGTCCGTCCCTCCGCGGGAATCCGGCATGGAGGGATCCGGAATCCGGACATAGTTGGATTTTAACATAGAAGAAGAGTCGCCGCATTGTTCCTCTACCACGACAACGTGGTGGGTAACCTGGGGAGAGTTAATTTCTCTCAGCTCAGTTTTAAGCCCAATCTGATCGTAGTCGGTAGCGACTCCCAGGGCGGCGATGTGATCCAAGAGCTCGTTTACGAAGGAGAGCTCAATCGGATCTAGCTGCTCGGCGAATTCCGAGCTGACGTGAAGATCGCTTTTAATGACTTGAGAGGTCATTGTCGGGCGGTGGCGAACAGCGGTCATGAGAAAACCGCCCTAGCCGGATAGTTCGGCGGCGGCCAAAGCTCCCTTAATGACGGCGCCCGTCTTTAAAGACGGAAAAGGCATCCTTCGATGGTGACAAAGACAGAGGAACTCTCAATGAAAGCACCAATGTCGGTGTCAAAACCGGCGGATCTCGGGTAGGGGGTTCGAACTGTGCGTCTAGGCGGATGGTAACAGGAGACAAGGGACACGATGTTTTACCCAGGTTCGGGCCCTCTTGATGGAGGTAAAACCCTACGTCCTGCTTGATTAATATTGATGATGTGTGTTACAAGAGTGGATCTACCACGAGATCAAAGAGGCTAAACCCTAGAAGCTAGCCTATGGTATGATTGTTGTTCGTCCTATGGACTACTGACCGTCCGGTTTATATAGGCACCGGAGAGGGCTAGGGTTACACAAAGTCGGTTACAAAGGTAGGAGATCTACATATCCGTATCGCCAAGCTTGCCTTCCACGCCAAGGAAAGTCCCATCCGGACACGGGACGAAGTCTTCAATCTTCTATCTTCACAGTCTTGGAGTCCGGCCGATGATGATAGTTCGGCTATCCGGACACCCCCTAGTCCGGAACTCCCTCAAAGGGCCTTATAATCCGGCTATGGCCTGGGGAGGTCATGCTTGGGAGCTACTTTGGGCTGGTGAGGCGGCTGGTGGATGCCTGTCCACGGCTTGAAGTCATCAAGCGCTCCGTATGCGTCGAAGGCGCCCGTAGGGCCCTTGCCCATGCTAAAGTGCACTGGGGCAAGATGGATGTTGAGAAGCTGGTGACGGGTGGGCCACCGCCGGGTAAGGAGCATCGTAAGCCTGAGATGTATTATGAGGGCGTCCTGAAGGGTGCCCGCCTTGTGGCGGATGAATGTTCCAAAGATGTAATTTTTGAGTAAACTCGCATTTGTGATCATGTACGCTGAAAACTTGTTCATATGCGCTAAGCAACGCTTTTGAATTTAAAATATTACCTTATGTGCGGCCGTTTATTAAATTTGAGAGATGGCGAGTCGTCAGCTTCTGCCCCCGTGCCACGAGTGCTGGGGTGTTCGGCATAAACTTGAGCGCTCTTTTTCCCATTCTTGGGTCCTTCAAGGGAGGCGCTCAACACAACGAACAAGGCAATCGGACTATAATGCTTGAACACTCTCACTTAGCCATAGAATTCTATAATTTTAAATTTCGGCGAAGCCCCTAGTATTTGGAAGACCGAGTTCGGGGCGCTATCCACACCTAGACCGGACAAAGCCGACTCCTCGCTCTAAGCAGCATAAGTTTTTAGGGACTCGAAAACCTCTCAAACAGCGACCAGCTCTCGCCCTATCATGACGGTCAGTTTTAGCTTTCTCCACTGAGGTGCTTAGCCCAGCTCAACCGGGGCACAATCGCAGTGGTTCTCCCAGCGCTACCTTACCCGATATAACGGAACGTAAGGTACCAAAACATGGGAGCCGGAAAACCCAACTATTGACCCAAGACATGATTCGAGCCGATGCATATAATGCTATAAGTTCGGGGTGCCGCACTTTTCGTGAGAGTATTCGGACTTCTCACACCATATTCGGGGTACGTAAGCCCTGGTGTATTGGACGTACCAAAGTGTACGGTTGCATAATGTCATAACTGAACATATTTTCATAAAAGGAATGCAATAATAGACAAAAGCTATGTATTGTTTATTGAAAAGTCTGCGGTAAAAGCGAGAACGATACAAATAGTGCGATAAGCAAGAGATGGGACTATTTGACATGTCCCCCTCCAGGCGAGCTGCGGGATGACATGTGAAACAAGTATACTGCTCGTTATAGAGACCACCTGGACACTCGACGTAGCTTTCTGCCTCCCTGGCTGTTGCATCGTGTGTTCGGTGATTGTACTGCCGGACAGGCCTTCCGGAAAGTGGATTCCTGAAAGTAAGAAAAAAGAATGACAAAATCGGGAGCCCATGGTGCGGTTGAGCCGCATTTTGGGCATGCCGTGGTCGTGCCCCTCCCCCTATGCCCATGGTATTTCCAGAGCGTAATTATGTACACGTAGTACTGGTTTCGCAATTTCGCGAGGGCTGGGGTTGGGGCCACATTGTTACGCGTGCTCGAAACGGGCCAGGAGGTCTTGTTGTAGGTTACTCCGGGCGTGCTTGACGGTGTCCGGACGTTTAATAGTCGGACTCGAGAATTGCCTTGAGAGGCTGCTTTGTACTTCTGCCGCGAGGGCCGCCGCATGCTCCTCCGTTCGGAGAGAGCGTTCGGTGTTTCCATTGACCGTAATGACTCCTCGAGGGCCTGGCATCTTGAGCTTGAGGTATGCATAGTGCGGCACCGCATTGAACTTTGTAAATGCGGTTCGTCCGAGCAGTGCGTGATAGCCACTGAGGAACGGAACTATGTCGAAGATTAACTCCTCGCTTCGGAAATTATCCGGGGATCCAAAGACCACCTCAAGTGTAACTGAGCCTGTACAGTTTGTTGGGGAACGTAGTAATTTCAAAAAATTTCCTACGCACACACAGGACCATGGTGATGGCATAGCAACGAGAGGGGAGAGTGTTGTCTACGTACCCTCGTAGACCGTAAGCGGAAGCAATCACAACGTAGAGGAAGTAGTCGTACGTTCTCCTCGCGATCCTGCCGATCCCAGCCGTTACTCCGGCACCTCCGAGTCGATGATGACGTAGAGGAAGTAGTCATACGTTCTCCTCACGATCCAGCCGATCACAGCACCGTTACTCCGGCGCCTCCGAGTTCTTGGCACACGTTCAGCTCGATGACGCTCCACGGGCTTCGATCCAGCAAAGCTCCGGGAGGGAGTTCCGTCGACCTGACGGCGTGGTAGGACGATCTTGATGTTTCACCGTCGCGAGGCTTCGCCTAAGCACCGCTACAATATGACCGAGGTGGAATATGGTGGAGGGGCACCGCACACGGCTAAGGAACGATCTCAAGGATCAACTTGTGTGTCTATGGGGTGCCCCCTGCCCCGTATATAAAGGAGCAAGGGAGGAGGAGGCCGGCCCTATGTTTGGCGCCAAAGGGGAGTCCTACTCCCACCGGAGTAGGATTCCCCTTTCCTAGTCCAACTAGGAATCCTTCCATGTAGGGGAGGAAGGGAGAAGGAAGTGGAGGAGTAGGAAAGGTGGCGGCCCCTTTCCCTAGTCCAATTCGGACTAGAGGGGAGGGCGCAGCAGCCTTTTCCTCTTCCCACTAAAGCCCATCAAGGCCCATTACTTCTCCCGTAACTACCCGGTACTCGAAAAATACCCGAATCATTCGGAACCTTTCCGAACTCCGAATATAGTCGTCCAATATATCGATCTTTACGTCTCGACCATTTCGAGACTCCTCGTCATGTCCCCGATCTCATCCGGGACTCGAACTCCTTCGGTACATCAAAACTCATAAACCCATAATATAAGCATCCATCGAAACCTTAAGCGTGCGGACCCTACGGTTCGAGAACTATGTAGACATGACCTAGAACTATTCTCGGTCAATAACCAATAGCGGGACCTGGATGCCCATATTGGCTCCTACATATTCTCTGAAGATCTTTATCGGTCAAACCGCATAACAACATACGTTGTTCCCTTTGTCATCGGTATGTTACTTGCCTGAGATTCGATCGTCGGTATCCAATACCTAGTTCAATCTCGTTACCGGCAAGTCTCTTTACTCGCTCTGTAATGCTTCATCCCGTAACCAACTCATTGGTCACATTGCTTGCAAGGCTTATAATGATGTGCATTACCGAGAGGGCCCAGAGATACCTCTCCGAGCAATCGGAGTGACAAAACCTAATCTTGAAATCGCCAACCCAACATGTACCTTTGGAGACACCTGTAGTACTCCTTTATAATCACCCGATTACGTTGTGGACGTTTGGTAGTACCAAAGTGTTCCTCCGTAAACAGGAGTTGCATAATCTCATAGTTACAGGAACATGTATGTGTCATGAAGAAAGCATTAACATACTAAGCGATCAAGTGTTAAGCTAACGGAATGGGTCATGTCAATCAGATCATTCAACTAATGATGTGACCTTGTTAATCAAATAACAACTCCTTGTTCATGGTTAGGAAACATAACCATCTTTGATTAACAAGCTAGTCAAGTAGAGGCATACTAGTGACATACTTGTTTTGTCTATATATTCACACATGTATTATGTTTCCGGTTAATACAATTCTAGCATGAATAATAAACATTTATCATGAAATAAGGAAATAAATAATAACTTTATTATTGCCTCTAGGGCATATTTCCTTCAGTCTCCCACTTGCACTAGAGTCAATAATCTAGTTCACATCATCATGTGATTCAACACTAATTTTCACATCTGTATGTGATTAACACCCATAGTTCACATCGTCATGTGACCAACACCCAAAGGGTTTACTAGAGTCAATAATCTAGTTCACATCGCTATGTGATTAACACCCAAAGGTATGATTATGTTTTGCTTTCGTGAGAGTAGCTTAGTCAACGGGTCTATCACATTCGTGAGCCGTATGTATTTTGCAAATATTCTATGTCTACAATGCTCTTGCGGAGCTACTCTAGCTAATTGCTCCCACTTTCAATATGTATCCAGATTGAGATTTAGAGTCATCTGGATCAGTGTAAAAGCTTGCACCGATGTAACTCTTTACGACGGGCTCTTTTATCACCTCCATAATCGAGAAATATTTCCTTAGTCCTCACTAAGGATGTTCTTTGACCAATGTCCAGTGATCTACTCCTAGATCACTATTGTACTCCCTTGCCAAATCTGAGCAAGGTATACAATAGGTCTGGTACATAGCATAGCATACTTTATAGAACCTATGGTGATGCATAGGGAATGACTTTCATTCTCTTTCTATCTTCTGCGTGGTCGGGTTTTGAGTCTTACTCAATCTCACACCTTGTAACACAGGCAAGAACTCTTTCTTTGACTGTTCCATTTTGAACCTTTTTCAAAATCTTGACAAGGTATGTACTTATTGAAAACTTATCAAGCGTCTTGATCTATCTCAATAGATCTTGATGCTCAATATGTAAGCAGCTTTACCGAGGTCCTTCTTTGAAAAACTCCTTTCAAATACTCCTTTATGCTTTGCAGAATAATTCTACATTATTTCCGATCAACAATATGTCATTCACATATACTTATCAGAAATGCTGTAGTGCTCCCACTCACTTTCTTGTAAATACAGGCTTCTCCAAAAGTTCAGATAAAACCATACGCTTTGATCAACTCATCAAAGCGTATTTTCCAACTCCGAGTTGATTTCACCAGTCCATTGATGGATCGCTGGAGCTTGCACATTTTGTTAGCTCCTTTAGGATTGACAAAACCTTATTGTTGCATCAGATACAACTCTTCTTTAATAAATCCATTAAAGAATGTAGTTTTGACATCCATTTGCCAGATTTCATAAAATGTGGCAATTGCTAACATGATTCGGACAGACTTAAGCATCGCTTCTGAGTTGAGAAAATCTCATTGTAGTCAACACCTTGAACTTGTCGGAAACCTTTTTGTGACAAGTCGAGCTTTGTAGATAGTAACCCTACTATCAGTGTCCGTCTTCCTCTTGAAGATCCATTTATTTAACATGGCTTGCTGATCATCGAGCAAGTCAATCAAAGTCCATACTTTTGTTCTCATACATGGATCATATCTCAGATTTCATGGCTTCTAGCCATTTAGCGGAATCTGGGCTCACCATCGCTTCTTCATAGTTTGTAGGTTCGTCATGATCTAGTAGCATGACTTCCAGAACAGGATTGCCGTACCACTTTGGTGCGGATCTCACCCTGGTTTACCTACGGGATTCGGTAGTGACTTGATCTGAAGTTACATGATCATCATCATTAGCTTCCTCACTAATTGGTGTAGGAATCATTGGAACTGATTTCCGTGATGAAATACTTTCCAATTCGGGAGAAGGTACAAAATACCTTATCAAGCTCCACTTTCAACCCACTCACTTCTTTAGAGAGAAACTCCTTCTCTAGAAAGGATCCATTAATAAGAAACGAATGTATTGCCTTCGGAACTGTGATAGAATGTATAACAAACAATTTCCATTGGGTATTCTATGAAGACGCACTTCTCGATTTGAGTTTGAGCTTATCAGGATGAAACTTTTTCACATAAGCATCACAACTTCCAAACTTTAAGAAACGACGACTTAGGTTTCTTGTTAAACCATAGTTCATACGGTGTCGCCTCAACGGATTTAGACGGTGCCCTATTAAGCGTGAATGCAGCTGTCTCTAATGCATAACCCCAAAAGCGATAGTGGTAAATTGATAAGAGACATCATAGATCGCACCATATCCAATAAAGTGCGGTTACGACTTTCGGACACACCATTATGTTGTGGTGTTCCATATGGCGTGAGTTGCGAAACTATTTCACATTGTTTCAAATGAAGACCAAACTTCGTAACTCAAATATTTATCTCCACGATCAGATCGCAGAAACTTTATTTTCTTGTTACGATGATTTTCCACTTCACTCTGAAATTCTTTGAACTTTTCAATTATTTCAGACTTATGTTTCATCAAGTAGATATACCCATATCTGCTCAAATCATTTTGTGAAGGTCAGAAAATAACGATACTTGCCACGAGCATCAACACTCATTGAATCGCATACATCGGTATGTATTATTTCCAATAAGTCGTTAGCTTGTTCCATTGTTAGGAGAACGGAGTTTTAGTCATTTTGCCCAAAAGGCACGGTTCGCAAGCATCAAATGATTCATAATCAAGTGATTCCAAAAGTCCATCAGCATGGAGTTTTCTTCATGCGCTTTACACCAATATGACCTAAACGGCGATTGCCACAAATAAGTTGCACTATCATTATTAACTTTGCATCTTTTGGTTTCAATATTATGAATATGTGTATCACTATGATCGAGATCCAATGAACCATTTTCATTGGGTGTGTAACCATATAAGGTTTTATTCATGTAAACTGAACAACAATTTATTCTCTTACTTAAATGAATAACCGTATTGCAATAAACATGATCAAATCATATTTATGCTCAACACCAAATAACACTTATTTAGGTTCCACACTAATCTCGAAAGTATAGGAGTGTGCGATGATGATCATATCAATCTTGGAACTACTTCCAACACTCATCGTTACTTCCCCTTCAACTAGTTTCTGTTTATTCTATAACTCCTGTTTCGAGTTACTAATCTTAGCAACCGAACAAGTATCAAATACTTAGGGGCTACTATAAACACTAGTAAAGCACACATCAATAACCTGTATATCAAATATACTCTTGTTCACTTTGCCATCCTTCTTATCCACCAAATAATTGGGGTAGTTCCGCTTCAAAGTGACTAGTTCCATTGCGGAAAAAGCACTTAGTCTCGTGCTTAGGTCTAGACTTGGGCTTCTTCACTCGAACAGCAACTTGCTTGCCGTTCTTCTTGAAGTTCCCCTTCTTCCCTTTGCCCTTTTCCTTGAAACTAGTGGTCTTGTCAATCATCAACACTTGATGCTCTTTTCTTGATTTCTACCTTCGTCGATTTCAGCATCACGAAGAGCTTGGGAATCGTTTTCGTCATCCCTTGCATACTATAGTTCACCACGAAGTTCTAGTAACTTAGTGATGGTGACTAGAGAATTCTGTCAATCACTATCTTATCGGAAGATTAACTCCCACTTGATTCAAGCGATTGAAGTACCGGACAATCTGAGCACATGCTCACTAGTTGAGCGATTCTCCTCCATCTTTTAGCTATAGAACTTGTTGGAGACTTCATATCTCTCAACTCGGGTATTTTCTTGAAATATTAACTTCAATTCCTGGAACATCTCATATGGTCCATGACGTTCAAAACGTCTTTGAAGTCCCGATTCTAAGCCGTTAAGCATGGTGCACTAAACTATCAAGTAGTCATCATATTGAGCTAGCCAAGCGTTCATAACGTACGCATCCGCTCTGCAATAGGTCTGTCACCTAGCGGTGCATCAAGGACATAATTCTTACGTGCAGCAATGAGGATAAACCTCAGATCACGGATCCAATCCGCATCATTGCTACTAACATTTTTCAATACAATTTTCTCTAGGAACACATATAAAAACATAGGGAAGCAACAACGCGAGCTATTGATCTACAACATAATTTGCAAAATACTACGGGACTAAGTTCATGATAAATTAAAGTTCAATTAATCATATTACTTAAGAACTCCCACTTAGATAGACATCTCTCTAATCCTCTAAGTGATCACGTGATCCAAATCAACTAAACCATGTCCGATCATCACGTGAGATGGAGTAGTTTCAATGGTGAACATCACTATGTTGATCATATCTACTATATGATTCACGCTCGACCTTCGGTCTCCGTGTTCCGAGGTCATATCTTATATGCATAGCTCGTCAAGTATAACCTGAGTATTCCGCGTGTGCAACTGTTTTTGCACCCGTTGTATTTGAACGTAGAGCCTATCACACCCGATCATCACGTGGTGTCTCAAAGACGAAGAACTTTCATAGCGGTGCATACTCAGGAGAACACTTCTTGATAATTAGTGAGAGATCATCTTATAATGCTACCGTCAATCAAAGCAAGATAAGATGCATAAAGGATAAACATCACATGCAATCAATATAAGTGATATGATATGGCCATCATCATCTTGTGCTTGTGATCTCCATCGCCAAGCACCGTCATGATCACCATCGTCACCGTAGCGACACCTTGATCTCCATCGTAGCATCGTTGTCGTCTCGCCAATCTTATGCTTCCACGACTATCACTACCGCTTAGTAATAAAGTAAAGCATTACATCGCGATTGCATTGCATACAATAAGCGACAACCATATGGCTCCTGCCGATTGCCGATAACTCGGTTACAAAACATGATCATCTCATACAATAAAATATAGCATCACGTCTTGACCATATCACATCACAACATGCCCTGCAAAAACAAGTTAGACGTCCTCTACTTTGTTGTTGCAAGTTTTACGTGGCTGCTACGGGGTGAGCAAGAACCGTTCTTACCTACGCATCAAAACCACAACGATAGTTTGTCAAATAGACTCCGTTTTAACCTTCTCAAGGACCGGGCGTAGCCACACTCGGTTCAACTAAAGTTGGAGAGACAGTCTTCCATAAGCCATCTATGTGCAAAGCACGTCGAGGGAACCGGTCTCGCGTAAAGCGTCTGGCGTAAGGTTGGTCCGGATCGTCTCGTCCAACAATACCGCTGAACCAAAGTATGACATGCTGGTAGGCGGTATGACTTGTATCGTCCACAACTCACTTGTGTTCTACTCGTGCATATGACATCTACGCATAAAACCAGGCTCGGATGCCCTTTGTTGGGGAACGTAGTAATTTCAAAAATTTCCCTCGCACACAGGACCATGGTGATGGCATAGCACCGAGAGGGGAGAGTGTTGTCTACGAACCCACGTAGACCGTAAGCGGAAGCAATCACAACGTAGAGGAAGTAGTCGTACTATCTCCTCGCGATCCAGCCGATCCAAGAGCAGTTACTACGGCACCTCCGAAGTCGATGATGGCGTAGAGGAAGTAGTCGTCGTTCTCCTCACGATCCAGCCGATCACAGCACCGTTACTCCGGCGCCTCCGAGTTCTTGGCACACGTTCAGCTCGATGGCGCTCCACGGGCTTCGATCCAGCAAAGCTCGGGAGGGAGTTCCGTCAAGACGACGGCGTGGTGGACGATCTTGATGTTTCACCGTCGCAGGGCTTCGCCTAAGCACCGCTACAATATGACCGAGGTGGAATATGGTGGAGGGGGCACCGCACACGGCTAAGAGCGATCTCAAGGATCAACTTGTGTGTCTATGGGGTGCCCCCTGCCCCGTATATAAAGGAGCAAGGGAGGGAGGAGGCCGGCCCTATGTTTGGCGGCCAAGGGAGTCCTACTCCCACCGGGAGTAGGATTCCCCTTTCCTAGTCCAACTAGGAATCCTTCCATGTAGGGGAGGAAGGGAGAAGGAAGTGGAGGAGTAGGAAAGGTGGCGGCCCCTTTTCCTAGTCAATTCGGACTAGAGGGAGGGCGCAGCAGCCTTTTCCTCTTCCCACTAAAGCCCATCAAGGCCCATTACTTCTCCCGTAACTACCCGGTACTCGAAAAATACCCGAATCATTCGAACCTTTCCGAACTCCGAATATAGTCGTCCAATATATCGATCTTTACGTCTCGACCATTTCGAGACTCCTCGTCATGTCCCCGATCTCATCCGGGACTCCGAACTCCTTCGGTACATCAAAACTCATAAACCCATAATATAACCGCCATCGAAACCTTAAGCGTGCGGACCCTACGGTTCGAGAACTATGTAGACATGACCTAGAACTATTCTCGGTCAATAACCAATAAGCGGGACCTGGATGCCCATATTGGCTCCTACATATTCTACGAAGATCTTTATCGGTCAGACCGCATAACAACATACGTTGTTCCCTTTGTCATCGGTATGTTACTTGCCCGAGATTCGATCGTCGGTATCCAATACCTAGTTCAATCTCGTTACCGGCAAGTCTCTTTACTCGCTACGTAATGCTTCATCCCGTAACCAACTCATTGGTCACATTGCTTGCAAGGCTTATAATGATGTGCATTACCGAGAGGGCCCAGAGATACCTCTCCGACAATCGGAGTGACAAAACCTAATCTTGAAATACGCCAACCCAACATGTACCTTTGGAGACACCTGTAGTACTCCTTTATAATCACCCGATTACGTTGTGACGTTTGGTAGTACCCAAAGTGTTCCTCCGTAAGCAGGAGTTGCATAATCTCATAGTTACAGGAACATGTATGTGTCATGAAGAAAGCATTAACATACTAAACGATCAAGTGTTAAGCTAACGGAATGGGTCATGTCAATCAGATCATTCAACTAATGATGTGACCTTGTTAATCAAATAACAACTCCTTGTTCATGGTTAGGAAACATAACCATCTTTGATTAACAAGCTAGTCAAGTAGAGGCATACTAGTGACATCTTGTTTTGTCTATATATTCACACATGTATTATGTTTCCGGTTAATACAATTCTAGCATGAATAATAAACATTTATCATGAAATAAGGAAATAAATAATAACTTTATTATTGCCTCTAGGGCATATTTCCTTCACAGTTGGCCTCTACACCTAGTATGACGCCTTTAAAGGTCGTCTTTGTGGGTTTAATCCTTGAGGGATCTATGCCCATTTTTACTTTGTATCTCGATCTGACAGGTTCAGGCTGTTGTCGCCGTCAATAAGGACTCTAGTATGGTGAAATCCGTCAATGATTGGGTCTAGAACCAATGCGGCGAATCCGCCATGGTGGATGCTAGTGGGGTGGTCCCTTCGATCAAAAGTGATCGGGCAGGAGGACCATGGGTTGAACTTTGGGGCGACTGGCTCCAACGCATATACGTCCCTGAGTGCACGCTTCCACTCCCTTTTGGGTATGTGGGTTGCGTATATCATGTTCACCGTCCGCACTTGTGGGGGGAAGCCCTTCTGTCCCCTATTATTCGGTGGCGGGGCTCCTCCTCGTCATCGCTATGCAACCCCTTGTCACTGTTTTCGGCATTTAACTTGCCTGCCTGCTTGAACACCCAACAATCCCTGTTGGTGTGGTTGGCTGGTTTTTCGGGGGTGCCGTGTATCTGGCACGAGCGATCGAGTATTCGGTCCAAACTGGACGGGCCCGAAGTATTTCTTTTAAATGACTTTTTCCGCTGACCGGGTTTAGAGCCTCTGAATCCGGCATTAACTGCCGTATCTTCAGCATTATCGCCGTTAATGCGGCGCTTGTGCTTGTTGCGACGCGACCTGCCATTGCTGTCCTTGGTATCCGAATTACGGGGCTCTTGGTCATGTTATTACTACGAGCTAGCCAGCTGTCTTCTCCGCGCAAAAAGCGGGTCATGAGTGTTGTAAGGGCTGCCATGGATTTCGGCTTTTCCTGTCCTAGGTGCCGGGCAAGCCATTCGTCACCGGATGTTATGTTTGAAGGCTGCGAGGGCCTCTGCGTCCGGACGATCGACTATTTGATTATTCTTAGTTAGGAACAGTGTCCAGAATTGTCTAGTCGATTCCTCTGGCTGCTGAATTATGTGGCTTAGGTCATCGGCGTCTGGTGGTCGCACATAGGTGCCCTGGAAATTGTCGAGGAATGCGGCTTCCAGGTCCTCCCAACAGCCAATTGACTCTGCTGGCAAGCTGTTAAGCCAACGCCGAGCTGGTCCTTTAAGCTTGAGTGGGAGGTATTTGATGGCGTGTAGATCATCACCGCGGGCCATGTGGATATGAAGGAGGCAATCCTCGATCCATACCGCAGGATCTGTTGTGCCGTCGTATGACTCGATGTTTACGGGTTTGAAACCCTCGGGGATTTGATGATCCATTACTTCATCTATGAAGCATAGTGGGTGTGCGACGCCTCTGTACTGGGCTATATCGCGACGTAGCTCAAATGAGCTTTGTCTACTGTGTTCGGCCCGACCGGAATTGCCATATCCGACATGACGGTTATCGTCACGCGTCGTGGGGCGCCCACGCGATCCATAGATCGATCTTGTTTGCCTTGCCTTGTCCTCCAATATATCTCACAGGTCTGGCGCATTTCCCCGTGCCTTGGTATTCTTTGAGAGACGCCGGGGTGCGGCTTGAGGGGAGGGCCGAGAGGCCTCTCTGTCGTGGCCACGAGGTGGCGGTCGGGCCGTCGTCGGCGCTGGTGATATAGGTTTATGTGCTTCCTCCTCTAATCGGGGTAGCAGCCTGCGCTTTGGGTAGCTCTTGGAGGGGCGTTCGAGTTCGTACTCTTCGGCCGCAAGGACTTCAATCCATCTGCCGGCTAGCAAGTCTTGGTCAGCTCTAAGCTGTTGCTGTTTTTTCTTGAGGCTGCTCACCGTGGCCATAAGCCTGCGTTTGAAATGCTCTTGTTCGACGGGATCCTCAGGCATGACAAATTCGTCGTCGTCGAGGCTTGCCTCGTCTTCGGAGGGAGGCATGTAATTGTCGTCCTCTACCTCTCTGTCTGCCGCTCTCTCATGAGGGTTGGCTTCTCTATCCTCCTGTGCTGAATCTGCCGGAGGGGTTGTCTTCGACCTTTATGCAGGGTGTTATTATCTCCGCGAGTAATCGCTGTTTTTGGTTTGGCGGGATTTAGGGCGGCGCCGCTGACGCCGGCGCTTAGGCTGCTTCTTGGAGGGGTCATCCTCCGTTGTTCCATCACCATTCCCTTCTTTTGGGGTGTCCACCATGTATATGTTGTATGGCGAGGTGGCCTTCCAGTGCCCTATAGGCGCTGGTTCTTGGTCATCTCCTGCATCAGCGTCCATACGATCGATGTCTTCAGAGTCGAAGTTGAGCATGTCGGTTAAGTCATCGATATTGGCTACGAAGTGGGTGGTGGGTGGGCTTTGAATTTCTTCATCGTCCGCATCCTAACCTTGCTGACCATAGTCCGGCCAGGGCTCTCCTGATAAAGAGAGAGACTTTAGCGAATTCAGGATATCACTGAAGGGCAAGTGCTGAAAGATGTCCGTGGCAGCAAAGTCCATGATTGGCGCCCAATCGGATTCGATTGGCAGGGGCGCGGAAGGTTCGGAGTCCGGAGAGGAGTCCGGCACCTTGGAGTCACGATCTTCGCAAAGGACAAGGCTGGTGTTCGGCTCGATCGCCGTAGAGATTGCAGCCCCCGAGGCGGTGTCCAGCCACCCGTCCTCGATCGGCGGGGTCGGCTCCGAACTAAGGGTCGGAACGGACACTAGTGTGGCCTGCAGGGCACTGTTCGGCGGCAGCGCTAGATCATGCCCATCGTGACAGTGCGGCGCGCTTGGCTGTGGCTTGAACCCGTCGAAGATCTCTCCGTGGACGTCAGCCGTGTAGTTCAAACTTCCAAATCTGACCTGATGGCCAGGGGCGTAGCTTTCGATCTGCTCCAGATGGCTGCTTAATTGGCCCGCAAATGCAAAGCCGCCGAATCTGAAGTTCTGTCCGGGGAGAAAAGTCTCACCACTGGACAGCGTCGTTGTTGATGATCGGAGGAGCCATCGGGCCTAAAGATGACGACACGGAGGAACTCTCAATGAAAGCACCAATGTCGGTGTCAAAACCGGGCGGATCTCGGGTAGGGGGTCCCGAATCGTGCGTCTAGGCGGATGGTAACAGGAGACAAGGGACATGATGTTTTTACCCGGGTTCGGGCCCTCTCGATGGAGGTAAAACCCTACTCCTGCTTGATAAATATTGATGATATGGGTAGTACAAGAGTAGATCTACCACGAGATCAGAGAGGCTATACCCTAGAAGCTAGCCTATGGTATGATTGTTGTTCGTCCTACGGACTAAAACCCTCCAGTTTATATAGACATCGGAGAGGGCTAGGGTTACGCAGAGTCGGTTACAATGGGAGGAGATCTACATATTCAGACGCCAAGCTTGCCTTCCACGCCAAGGAAAGTCCCATCCGGACACGGGACGAAGTCTTCAATCTTGTATCTTCATAGTCCAGGAATTCGGCCAAAGGTTATAGTCCGGCCATCCGGACACCCCCTAATCCAGGACTCCCTCAATTTGCCTTAGACGCATAGATCGGGACTCCCTACCCGAGATCCGCCGGTTTTGACACCGATAGGCGCCCCTCGGGCTGCATCATCCCCAAGACGCTCGGGCCTGACCCAGTGGCGTGTATCTTTCTGCATTTACGCATGCTGATTTGCCTTTCATGCTTAACCTGCCCAATTACCACCTGCTCGATCGTCGGCTCCCACGGGGCCTTCTGACACAGGCACGGCACTGGTGCATGGGTCCGTCCCTACCACGTCAACAAACCTGAGCGGTCAAGCTCTGGCTCGCGGCACGCCCCGCGCACGTCACCTTATCAGGCCCTCTGGGCCTTCATTTCCTCGCGAAGCAACCAGCGGCAGGCTGGCAACCCTAACGGCAAAACCAGTTTCTCCTTGTGATGGATCGTAGGGATCTCATGAAGAGGATAGCGGGCAACACCACGGGCTTCCTTTTCTCTCATGCAAGCCGATTGTGCGTTAAAAGGGGGGATCCTGAGCATCGTGACTCGGGAGCTCTTACTGGTTCTCCAGCCCTCACCCCCTGGCCTTGACCACGGCATCGCGACCTGGCATACCAGCGGTGGCTGAGCTCGCTCGAGGGCCAGGACCTGAGGACGAATAGCAATAAGGAGAGCACGGGAATAGGGAGACTCGTACGGTCCTAGCCTAGCTACGCTGCGGGTGGTTGCGCACAGGCCTGGCGCATCATGAAGAATCGACCCTGAACTACTGAGATAAGTCTCGCGCTCGGATCGACTAATTGTTAGGGCCTAAGGGTCGCGCTCGCCGCATCCCTGTTCGGCCATGTTGCCTCCCTTTCTTGCGTTGCCATGGCTGCTTGAGCGCTAAAGGGGGCCGCCTGAGCATCGCGCCTTAGGGGCTCTTACTGGACCTCGGGCCGCTCACCTCCTGGCCTTGACCACGACACACGACCTAGCATACCAGCTACGGTTGCAGCCTGCCTTGGGACCAGGGCCTGTCAGCTTAGAGCAACAAGCTATCGCGAGGTCGGAAAGGGGGGACCGAGCCTTAACAGGACATGCATTTCGCATATTTTCATTATAAGGAATACATACGCAAAAGACATTACAGACCCTTTACACACCCCCACGGGGTATTTCATAATTCTTCGCAGGAAGCAAAGGCGAGAACTAGAGGAATCCTATCTACACCCTCGCGTGGCAGATGCCATCATCAACAGTGGGCCACGAGAGGCCGGCGCCAACCTCATCCAGATCAGCGATGGCGGAGGCCAGATGATGCGGCCCTTCTTCGAGCACGGCGGGAGCTTGGGGGCACGTAGCTGTCGTCGCTCGTCTCCGGAGTCTCGTAGAGCTCAGGAGAGTCGCTAGACTCCCAGGGGCTGCTGCTGCTGGAGTAGCCACGAGCGGAGCGCGCGGCAGCCCGGCGCTCCCCTTCGGGGCAACACTCCAGGCGGCGGCCCTCCGTGTTGAAGACCTTGACGAATAGCATTGAGCCGCCATCGTACTCGAAGTGGATCACGAGGGCGCCCCTCGTGCGGCAAACCCGCGCAACCTCGCCCCAGCCGCAGGTCATGAAGATCTTGCCAGTGGAGACCGCTTTAACCTCCGCTCCAGTCGCTGGAGCGTCGCAGTCAGCATGCTGCAACCAGAGTTTGACAGGCCCCCTCGGCGGCATCGCATCGGAGAAGAACCGCGGGAAGCGGATCCAGGAACTTGGGGGCATCTGCGCCCATAGCACAAGCTCGCGTGAGGAATCCACGGCGTGGATTCTAGGAGCAACGGCACGCATCGCCATCGCATGGCGACCACGAGCACGACGCGGGTATCGCTGCTCGTCGCTCCGCCTTCCTGAGCCCTCAGCTCAGGCGTACAAGGGAAGCGGGTACCCTGGAGGAGGCCGCTCGCACCAAGGCCTCGTCACCACCTGCATTGCCGCCTCGTCGCGATGACGGACCGACCTCTTCTTTGGCGGGAGCGGCCCCGGATCGTCGCGGGGGGCCTTTCCTTTCTCGTCCGCGGAAAACCTTTGGATGGGCGCCATTGTTGCAGGAAGAGGAGCAAGGAGGAAGGAAGCGAGTGAACCGAGAAGAGATGGGCGACGGGGGCTCCGCCCCCTCCCCAATTATAGAGAAAGAAGGCCAACCGGCGCCTCCCACGATCACAGGTAATGATGGCTTTCCTTGCATGTCGCAGGGACTTGTCAAGTCGAGCAGTTGCCGAGGCAGCGTGGGGAAGCGGAGACGCCCACGTCCAATCAACCGCCACGCGTCAACCAAGGCCGCAGGCTTTTGGGGCCCGCGGTGCTCCGTGCTTGACCTTTGGCTTCGCCTCGAAGCCAAGCCCGAGCGCGCCTTGGGCCCGGGGGCTACTGTCGGCGTTCTGGGAACGAGGGTCCCCAGACTTGCCTTCCTGCGGCCCACAGCGTGGCTAAGCTAGCGGGCCATATGGCCCATCTTCGTCGACAAGGTGTTCAAGACCTTCGCGAGGGGCCAATCCTTGCGAGGCGGACGATGCAAGACCTCCTCAGGAGCGGCCTAGCCAGGAAGGCTCGCAAGGAGCGGAAATATCAAGTTGGGGCAAACCTCGCGAGGCACTCGTGATTGAGCCATGACGATCGACACCAGGCGGGCGCCAGCACGCGCAGCGTCCTTGATTACTCTTTGGTGCTAAGGGGGCAGGCGCAGGCACGGAGTACCGAGGCATCAAGCAAAGGTTTCCATATTGGTGCAACGAGACCGAAGACTAGCAGGACGGCAAGATGGAGGTCACCATGGAGCCCAAGACGGCGTCACCACCAGAGCCTTTTGCACTCGAAGACCACTTTTGTCAGGATAGCTTGTACTAGCTCTCCCCTTTCAAATTTTCCCGCCGTTGTTGGCTCCCTTTCCGCTCAATATTTGGGGGGAGGACCAGTGCCTATATAAGTAGGGCTAGCCACCACTGTAGCGGGCATCTGATCGGCAACTGATCGAGTCCTCTCCACACAAGTTCGACAAGCACAAGAACACCTCAACCTCAGGAGGTTGTTCTTCCCCTTGTACTGTTCATCATCAGCCCAAGAGGCAATCCACCACCACCACACTGGAGTAGGGTATTACACCACAACGGTGGCCCAAACCAGTATAAATCTCGTGTCCTTCTGTGTTGCGAGTTCGTCGACTTTGTCCATGAGATCTTAGCGAGCTAGGGGTTGGATCGATAGGAGGGAAAGAACTTCGCACGCACCCCCCGAGTTCGAACCTTAAGGGTTTTGCCGGAACCCCACATCCGACAGTGGCCTTGCCACTCATAAACTTGTTTGTGGAGGCATGCCACGTCATCTTCGTGCGTAAGCTTGACAAGAACAGTATGCTCACAAACGAAGGAGTAGCTTTGAACTTCTTGTGCTTCAGTACACCCTGAACAACACGCCTGACAATAGTGAGGCTGGAATACAACTCACCATCGGTATAAGCGCAAATGGCTTCATGGATCCAACAGCCTAAGAACTCTGTTTTCCCAGTGCGTTTATTCAGGTCATCCGCCTCATAGCAAGTGACATGTACAACCACACAATCCTTGTCTGCATCAAGGCTCTAATTGAAACAGAAACAAATTCTGAATTACTTTCCAGTATAAGAAACACAAGTTATTTAAACCACTATGTATAGCATGGCATCGAAGCTAATAAAATTTTGCATTATTCATCACCACATACTTAGATGAAAAACCACAATCGAGATCGGCAAAGAAGAAAATCACCTTGTGCAGCTTCGGTGGGGCACATCCTCGAAGGGGAAAACTACTCCTGCAGTGCCATGGGAGCTGTAACCTCAAACGGGGCGTTGACCATCTCAGTAGTGGCCATGAGCGTATCTGGGATCGACTCGGTGGCTGGCTCCATCTTCTTGGAGCTCTCGGTCTCGTGGGGATCAGCCTCCCGCGTCTGCTCCAATATTGGCAGATCTTTACCTGGTTCTCCTTGTTCCATCATGGAACTGATGAATACTAGGAGACCACTGAAAGGAAAACACAATTGCAATGACAATGAAACAAAAAAGAGAGTGAGGATCGGTTACTGCTTTGCAAAAGTTCTTTTTTTTCTCTGAACGAAAATATACCAATATCACATATCAGCTTACTTTCCCTTTGTTGGGAGAGAAGAACAGTGGCAGATGCGAGTGCTGGCTTTCTTGAAGACAGTGAGGGAGAAGCGGACTCAGCGAAGAGTGAAATGATGGTTGCTTCATCCGTCAAACTTAGACTGCGGGAGGTGGGGTTTTGTGATACGACGGCTCGTTACTGCCGCGCTACGACCGGGGTGACTCTCCGCCTGCATACTGCCTTCTAATTTGGTGGATGGCATTTGGGCCAGCGCGCGGCATGGCCCGCTTGTCGGTGAACAAAAGTAAAACAACATTCAGTAGAGGGAGACGTTTCGATGACCTAGGAGGAGCCAGAAGCGGTAGTGTGTCCACTATACTAGTAGTAATTGTTTTTCTGGTAGCTGTAGAGTGTCTCCACTGTACTAGTAGTAATTGTTTCTCTGGGCCCAAGACAAAACAGCCCATCCACCCTAGTAAATAATAAAATCAATTCAAAAGCCCATATATTTACTTAATGAGAGGCGCTACCCACACCCAGCACACCGCCCCCAAAAAAATCTGGGTGCTCTTCTTCCTCCTCACTCCCAACAACCTCACGTCAGCTTGCTCCACTCCTACCCCAAATTCCTCACCTCACTCCAATAGAAAACCCCAGCTCCCCTTCTTCCTCACTACTACAGAGAAACCCCAGCTGCCCTTCTTCTTCACTCGCACTACAACTAGGCTCGTCATTCGTTACTCTGCTCAAATCCGTGAGCACGATGCAACGCCCTTGAGGAAAATGGAGTCGGCTAACCCCAGCACCAAGAAGATGAGGCTCCCACCAGCGGTGACGCCTGTTGTAGATCCCGCACCTGGCAGCGCATGGATAAGCGACGACCCCGCCCCCACCGGATCCTAGGAACACGTGGAATCTTGGTTGGACCGCATTAGCGATCTCTCGGACGCCGTCCTTGGGGAGATCCTCTCGCTTCTCCCCACCAAGGATTGCTGCCGCACCCAAGTCCTCTCAATTCGGTGGCGCCCTCTATGGCGCGTCGTGCTCCTTAATCTCGACTATCATCAGCTATCTCTCTTAAATGATTTTGAAATCCCCAGAGCCATCATCTCCTCCCACCAGGGCTCCGTTCAAAGCCTCTGCATCCCGTCATGCTACCTGACCAAGCATACCATGCCCTGCATGGTGGACGCCTGGCTGAAATCCCCTGAATTCACAGAACTACAGTTGCTTGAGTTCTACTATTCCCCTGGTACCAGATATCGAACGCAATCTACCCGTGCCCTCAGCACCGATGTCCATCTCGCGGTTTTCCTCCTCTCTCCACACCGCCACCTTTGCGTTGTGCGACCTACCAGACAATCTGGTACTAAACATTTGACTCCCATTTCTCAAGAACTTTCACTTGTGCGGGTTCGTATATCGGAGGCCTCATTGCACAGCATCATCCACTCCAGTTGCCCTGCCCTGGAGTGCTTGGTGCTTGTTTTCACAGTTAGAATCGGTTGTCTCCTAATAAAGTCGCCTAACCTTGTAAGAATTAGAATTTCTTTTGACAGAAGGCAGCTCATCATCCAAGATGCCCCTTCACTTCAAAGGTTGATCCTTGATTCTAGTTATTCACCGTCGCAAATAACCATCCTCTCTGTGCCTCAACTGGAGACCTTGGGTGTAATACATGATCTTTGTGCTCATCTCAAGATGGTGTTTGGCTCCACAGTTCTTCAGGTACTTTATATTATCATCTACACTTGTAACCATAAGCTGCATTTTAAATTTCTGAGCATAAGTTATATATCATCTTGGAGTACACATTTTGTACTAATATTATGTTATATGCTCAATGAAGAGTTTCTCCATGGATAGCCTATCAATGGTGTTGGATTCTGTCAAGATCTTATATATCCAAATGAATAGTTTTGATCTGAACAAAATTATTGGCTTGCTGCCATGCTTTCCATGTCTGGAGAAGTTGTATATAAAGGTGATAATTTCACACACATTGGAAGCCCGCATATAGTGTACTAGAATTAACCGTTTAGTTGTTGCTCTTTCGACACTCTTTTTTAGACCTTAACTGTTTTCAATCTTCATGTCTACTTAGGCAACAGGATGGGTAAAAAAGTTATAACCAATCGGTGGATTAGTAAGCACCGGGATTTTTTCACTTCTCATGACATTCGATTGAAGACAATAACGCTAGAACGATATGTAGCCAACCATGCAAACACTAGATTTGTCACATTCTTCCTGCTGAATGCAAGGTTACTATTGTCCATCAGGATTAAGTTTATCAGCAGCATGGTTTTGACGGATGGGTATTTCGAAGAGACAAAAAAGGAGTTTCAGGTGGGCAAAAGAGCTTCTGAACATGCCGGGCTTCTATTTACAACATATTGTGGTCATAATCCAGTAAATTTTACGACCCAGGATGTTCATTCTATGGACCTGACCGATCCATTTGACTGTGACTGCCGAAAACAGTGCTGGAGTTAGATGTTGTTGCCCTTTTCAACCTGGGTTTTGTCTAAACCTGATGAACAATTAACCCTCGTGCTTTTGTACAGTTTGTAATCTGGAGTTAGATGTTCTTGCCCTTTTAAACTCGGCTGTGACTGTCATATTTTCTTTGAAACAAGGCAAATGGCTTGCCATTTGTTTAATTTAGGATGAAATATTGTAACAATCCCAACCAAGGGAAATTGTAACATCCCAAAATTCTAAATTTTGGAATGTTATAAACAAATAGATAGTTTTGATTGATTGCTTGATTGATTGACTGAAAGTGAGTGAATTCGAAACTTTTTGAAAGTTAAATGAGAGGGAATAAAAGGACTTTCCCAAACTTTCATTTTTGCTTTTATGCTTTTCGTGAATTCAAATTCTTTTCATCACAAAACCCTAGAGAGAAGATGACATGACTTCTTCCATTTATTTAAATGACAAGGGGTGTTGAAAATATTTGAATTTCATTTGGAAAATATTTCCAATTCTGAAACTTTATGCAACTCAATGATTTTCACGAGAGAAGATAAAATGACTTCTTAAAAACATATGAAATATGAGTTGGGAGTTTCAAAGAATTAAATTCAAAGTTTCTTTGAATTATTTTTCAATTTGGAGTTAATTGGGTTTTATTCAGATTATTTTTCTCCAAAAATAAAATATATGGAAAATAGGGTAACATGATTCCCTACCTCAGAAAAATGGAGAGGAATAAATTTGAATTCATTTTGATATTTTTAAAATGATTTTTGTTGGATTTTATTGGACCAGAAGCACTCTTTGCCTTATTTGAATTTGTGTGAATCTTATTTGACATTCGAAAAATGTTCATCATGTAGGAAATCTTTTTCTGAAAATTTTGATATATTATATGCCTATATAATATTTTCATTTTATTTTGTTTTATCATTTTGTTTTCCTCTCTGTTTGTTAAAAAAAATTCGCAGCGCCTTGGGCCAAAGGCCCAAGCCGCCAAGCCAGCGGCCGGCCGAGGCCGAGGCCATCGCTAGCACGCGCGCGCACCAGGGAGCAAGGGAGCCGCTCGGTTTCCTATTCTTTTACAAATCTTAGTAGGATTTGATCCCGTTTCGTTATTCCGTTTTTACTCCTAGGATTCCTAATCCTAGTCTTTTTTCTTGCCCCCTACCCAAAGCAAAACCCTTCCCTCCCCAATATAAATACCCAAGCACCCTCCCTCCTCCAACACATCAAACCAACACCTCTCCTCTCCTCTCCTCTCCTCTCCGCAGCAGCAGCAGTGCAGCACCACCGCCGCCGCTTGCCACCGCCGCCGCCAAGTGCCGCCGCCGCGTCCTTGACCTCTCCTGAGGTTTATATGATCTCCTCTCCACCGTATCGTGATCTCCTTTCCTCTAGGATCAACCGCAACATCGGATCCGATCTTCTTCCCCAACTCCGACGACTACTCCGGTGAGATCCACGAAATCCCGTAATTCATTTTTTTTTTCAGAAAATAGCAATCTTAGAAAATTCATATCTTTTAGAGTTTTTAGTATTTTTGAGTGATTCCAATTGCTATGTGTCACAAATGTGCTGAAGTTTCTGTTAGTGTCTCTGGATTTCAAATTTGAGTAGTTTAAATTTGAATTTGATAAATTTTGTTCAGATTAGTATTTTGGCCATAACTTGAGTTTAAAAATAGGTTTTTAATTAATTCTTTTTGCTCCTGGTCACTTGTGATATTTTTTAGCTGTAGGATTTAGTTTGGTAATTTTGGAGTATTTTAAATTAGATTTTAGTAAAAACAGTACTGTTTTGCTTATATAGTTGTTTTAGTTATGTAATTTTTGTTTTTAATTAATTTTTAGTTCATTCCTTTTGTAGATTTTCACTTGTTGTTATATGTTTATGTTTAGATACAGTAGATAAATTTTTGTTGTTATTTATTAGTGTTTAGCTACTGTTTTTGTAATTGCTTGTTTAGTTCATAGTGATAGTGGATAAAAATAGTTTTATTAGTTCTAAAAGTAATTCTTTTTCCACTTCAAGTTATATTGTTTTTGTTTCTGTTATTTGTGAACACATTAGTTGTTATATTTATTTAGTATAGTTTGTTAATGTTTTAATAAATGATTTGCTGTTATAGTTGTCTTAGTGTTTTGCTAGTTGCTATATTTGTTCTAGTATTAACTAGATGGTTATAGTAGTTTTATATTAGTTCTTTTTGTTAGTTATTAAATTAGTAATTTATTTTCTGTTATTTTATTAGATTTATATTTTCTTTGCTGTAGAAAAAATATTAGAGTAATTTAGTGATGTTATGTTAAGATTTGTGTGAGTTGGTCACCACTAGTTTTTCCTTGAATTTTTCTTTCAAGTTTTTCCTTTGGTTTTCGACTTGGTTTTCTTTGTTGCTTTTATTTTGATTGAGTATTGTTATGATTGATAGAATTGATTGCTAGGATGATTGCTTATATGATTGTCTGTTTAATATAGATTTTCAAAGGAGTGACGAATAGTTCTACCAAGTCTTTATTCTGAGAGCGTTATTATCTTCACCAAGTAATACCAGGCAAGTTCACTTTGACCATGTTTTTCATACCGATGTGTTTTATTGCATCTAGTGTCATCTTCGCAACAACCCCTCCAGTAGTGACATTGAATCCTTGTAGTTGAGTAGTATGCATGAGGTAGGAACCCATCACCCTGTTACCAAGCCCGGGACGTTATTTATTTTAATGCTACGCTATAGTAGACGGGGTTGGTATGAGTGCTCGGGAGTGGTGTGAGAATGGAGGATCTACGCCAATGACGACAACTCCATGATGGAATCTGCAAGGACTGCATCCTTAAGGCCTCAAGACTTCAAGACTCGAGACAAGAATTCAATACACACTTTGGGTGAAGGATGGTTGACGGGCACCTGGAGAATCCGGTGGTTGGCCGGGATGCATGGAGAAGCGCCATGACATCTTGCGGAAAGCTTCACCTGCACTCAAAGAGACGGAAGAATACTTCATGCCGGAAGCTTACCTGTGCAACCGCAAGTCACTATGGGCTCGGGCTGGGTTGACCTTAGTTGTGACTCTGGCTGGGACGGTGCTAGCAGTTGTAGAACTACGGTAGGATTGGATGAGCACCGGACAGTGGTCAGAGGAACTCTTGAGGAAGACCATGTTTTGGTCATCTTGTTCTCAAACACCACGAAGTGCGAGAACGTAAAGAGAGGGATCGAATCTTGCGGGTAAAGTGTACAAACCTCTGCAGAGGGTTAAAACCTAATCGATTAGCCGTGTCCCCGATTACGGACAATTTGAGCCTCTGGACTTGGATCTATCTCGAACTCTCAACACCGGATTGATAACTTAATTGTGGGCAACTTATGATGATTTTGGGCTATGAGACATCGGTTGGCGGAACCATGTCATGATAGAAAACTCCATAGTACAGACTTCATTTATTCCTTTGATGTAGGGAAAATAAATCAGCTTTTACGCAAACAAAACTCAGACACAGAGCCACAAAGCCATATTGCATATAGTATAGTTTTATCATCTGTTTTCTCATGTTGTGATCTTGCCGGTACATTCAATGTAATGACCTACATGGCTACAATGTATCATGTTGCAGATACTTTCTTCCGATTTAGTAAGAGTACGCAGACAGTGGTTACGGTCTCAAGATTCAACCTGCCGTTGGCGTTGATGGGACTCCACACCCGACTATTTGTTTCATTGTGACTTATGAGGTATATATCAATTTTACGTTAATTATACATGTGATTGCACTTTGATATATACATTGATGTCTTGTGTGTGCCAAAGATATGCGATCGAGGATGGCATGACAACACGTAGGCTTGACCGTCTGAGGTCGGGTCGCTTCTGATATGGTATCGAGCACATGTTGATCAGAGAACGTGACCCTAGAAATCGGAAAGCCCCTAGGACAGGATGTCTCAAAAAACTTTATTTTCAAAAGGATCCTTTACTTCTCTTCTTTTCTGATTTTATCAATAGTCCCTCTGACCTCAAATAGTTAGAATATACACCTTTCCCTTTTGACCACACGGAAGATCAACTGAAGTCACTCCAAGAATTAAAGATATCAGACAACTGATGGCCATTTCAGAGTAAAGAGGATTTCACCATGCGTTGGAAGAAATTGAAGCTGCAACAATTGAAGACTCCGAAGACTAGAAGAATTTGAAGAATCTGAAGAATTATTTGACCTTTAGAAGACCAAACCCCTGTTACACACTTACATTAGATGCGGCGATTTGTGAGCTGTCATTTGTTTGATGTTTTCCGACAGCCACAAAGTAAAACCCGTTTCTTCAAAAACTATTGTTTGTATTGTGTGTATATCCTCCCCATCTCTCTCATATCTCATCCCAAAACTTTTGGACCCCATAGATGATGAATGAAGTTGGACTGATATTCTCTGGACGAAAACCCAGTAGGAGGCGAGCTATGGATTAGTAACATGGAGAATCACTTCGGGAGCAATTTGGTTTCAAGGAAGAATGAAGTATCTTATGCTCTTCAGTACTTTGAAGGAAGTGCTGCAACATGGTGGCAGATGCATCAAGCTATACAGGGATGGAATGGAGCAAAGACTTGGGAAGAATTCAAGAAGACTCTGACAAGATCTCGTCTTATCCGGAAGCACCATGATACACCAAGAAATAAACCTTGTGCCTGCAAGATTTGTGGAGAAATAGGACACACCCAGGGGGAACACAAGGATGGATGCCCTCATTGTGAGGAGAAACACCCAGCTGAGGAATGCCCAACTAGTAAGGTAACTTGTTTCTTGTGTGAAGGAACCACCCATTACCCGACTCAAGGTCACATTTACCCCATGGTGCAACAAACTATTCAGGAGCAGGAAGAAGGAATGAAAGAAGCCCTCCGAGAAGTTATGAAAGAACCCGTGATGAAGGAATGTGTTGAAGACCCTGATGGAGAAGGCCTCAACAGATTTTACTCCAATGCCTGCTATTCATGTGGAGAAGAAGGACATTTTTCACAAGATTGCACCAAGGAAAGAAAAGAGTATCTCGGGATACTTCCGACGGAAGCAATAGAGTTTGATCCACGAGGGAATAAAAGGTTTGATCGAACGAAGAAACCCGGAAGAGAAAACAAAGACACCCTCGTAACAACCCAATTTCTGCAAAGAGGGACAAGAGTCATATTACCTGTTTTGAATGTAAGGACGCCGGGCATTATGCCAATCATTGTCTCGAAAGGAAGCAAGGAACTCAAGGAGCAGGCACCATCTCCAAGAAGCCCAAAGACTTATCGAAATTTATTTGTTTTCATTGCAAGGAAGCAGGACATTATGCTACTAAATGTCCCGACAAGATGAAAGCTGGAGTTGAGTAGTTGGAATTTTGATATTGGAAACAAGAGTAGTAGAAAGCAATTTCATTTTCATGAGTTCGATGAGTTGAGTTATGTAATGGGTGCTCGAGTTTGTAATGGATTCATGAAATCAATAAAGTTAAAGTGTCCTAATTCCATATGTTGAATTGTATGAGTTGTTACGCTATGAACACAGATGTTGACCATTTTCGAGGATATGAGAAATATGGTTTTATGGGTAAAATTGTGCATTTCACCTTAAGGGTGGCAGTACCCTATGAGAACATTTAATTTATGGAAAGGGAAATGTGTCCCAAAGATTGGAGTTTGGATAAAATAAGTATGGGTTGTATTCTAATATTTTGGTTACCTCAGGAGTATGAAGGAATGAAGTAATATTGGATTTAAATGAGATGTAATGTTAAAATATGGAACAATTGTAACTCCAATGAAGAGTTAAAGCTATGCAAGTATTGAGGTGGGCCCACAACCCATAGGCCCAGGAACTAAAAAGGATCAAGTACTCCCTGGAGGAAGAAATTCTGGAAGAAGCTGTGATTTCGTCAGCAAACGTTTCATAGGAGATTACATAAAACACGTGAGTTGTTAAGGAACGATAGATGTTTGTTTGGCTTGCAGAATAAATGGATTTTCCGAACTTGGTTTGTCGACAAGAGAAATTCTGCAATGCTTGTGAGGATGACCGAGTGTTAGAATGCGAGATTCGCTAAACCATGTACAAGGTAATGATTTGGGTGCGGGATGGATTGATCACCATACCGACTTACTCTTATTATTCGCGTTGCTATATGGGATAGTAAATCTGAGTGACTTACCTATAGTAGGGAGACGACGATCAAAACCTTGTTTGAACCTTAGAATGGTATAAGAATTTTTCCCCTTGTACAAGGCAGTTGTTGCCAACCGTAGGTTATACGGTGAGATTCAACCTGCACCCATTTCTGCAGGACAAACCATAAATTCTTAACCACCATGAGATATCGATAGTTGTTTAGAATTGGCGCTGACCGTCGACTATGAAGACCCAGTTTGAGATAACCTTACCAAGAGGAAAGGACAAAAGAATTGAGGAAAAGGTTATGCCACTATCGGAAGAGCCCGGAGAAGGAATTTTCCTTACGATATGAGAAGACCAAACCTTTGTCGATAATAAGGATGGAGTATATGAGTTTTGATGGAACCGTAACCATGTTTCTAAGGGTGGTAGCACCCGAGACCCCGGAGATGATCGATGGATTTTGAAGACCCCAAACCCTAACCTATTTCTTTCTAGCCTCTCCGAATCTCGAGGACGAGATTCATTTTAAGGGTGGTAGGTTTGTAACATCCCAAAATTCTAAATTTTGGAATGTTATAAACAAATAGATAGTTTTGATTGATTGACTGAAAGTGAGTGAATTCGAAACTTTTTGAAAGTTAAATGAGAGTGAATAAAAGGACTTTACCAAACTTTCATTTTTGCTTTTATGCTTTTCGTGAATTCAAATTCTTTTCATCACAAAACCCTGGAGAGAAGATGACATGACTTCTTCCATTTATTTAAATGACAAGGGGTCTTGAAAATATTTGAATTTCATTTGGAAAATATTTCCAATTCTGAAACTCTATGCAACTCAATGATTTTCACGAGAGAAGATAAAATGACTTCTTCAAAACATATGAAATATGAGTTGGGAGTTTCAAAGAATTAAATTCAAAGTTTCTTTGAATTATTTTTCAGTTTGGAGTTAATTGGGTTTTATTCAAATTATTTTTCTCCAAAAATAAAATATATGGAAAATAGGGTAACATGATTCCCTACCTCAGAAAAATGGAGAGGAATAAATTTGAATTCATTTTGATATTTTTAAAATGATTTTTGTTGGATTTTATTGGACCAGAAGCACTCTTTGCCTTATTTGAATTTGTGTGAATTTTATTTGACATTAGAATAATGTTCATCATGTAGGAAATCTTTTTCTAAAAATTTTAATATATTATATGCCTATATAATATTTTCATTTTATTTTGTTTTATCATTTTGTTTTCCTCTCTGTTTGTTAAAAAAAATCGTAGCGCCTTGGGCCAAATGCCCAAGCCGCCAAGCCATCCGGCCGGCCGAGGCCAAGGCCATCGCTTCTTGGCAGCATCACCGAGAACAAGGGAGCCGCTCGGTTTCCTATTCTTTTACAAATCGTAGTAGGATTTGATCCCGTTTCGTTATTCCGTTTTTACTCCTAGGATTCCTAATCCTAGTCTATTTTCTTGCCCCCTACCCCAAGCAAAATCCTCCCCTCCCCAATATAAATACCCAAGCACCCTCCCTCCTTCAACACATCAAACCAACACCTCTCCTCTCCTCTCATCTCCTCTCCTCTCCGCAGCAGCAGCAGTGCAGCACCACCGCCGCCGCCAAGTGCCGCCGCCGCGTCCTCGACCTCTCCCGAGGTTTATATGATCTCCTCTCCACCGTCCCGTGATCTCCTTTCCTCTAGGATCAACCGCAACATCGGATCCGATCTTCTTCCCCAACTCCGACGACTACTCCGGTGAGATCCACGAAATCCCGTAATTCATTTTTTTCAGAAAATAGCAATCTTAGAAAATTCATATCTTTTAGAGTTTTTAGTATTTTTGAGTGATTCCAATTGCTATGTGTCACAAATTTGCTGAAGTTTCTGTTAGTGTCTCCGGATTTCAAATTTGAGTAGTTTAAATTTGAATTTGATAAATTTTGTTCAGATTAGTATTTTGGCCATAACTTGAGTTTAAAAATAGTTTTTTAATTAATTATTTTTGCTCCTGGTCACTTGTGATATTTTTTTTAGCTGTAGGATTTAGTTTGGTAATTTTGGAGTATTTTAAATTAGATTTTTAGTAAAAACAGTACTGTTTTGCTTATATAGTTGTTTTAGTTATGTAATTATTGTTTTTAATTAATTTTTAGTTCATTCCTTTTGTAGATTTTCACTTGTTGTTATATGTTTATGTTTAGATACAGTAGATAAATTTTTGTAGTTATTTATTAGTGTTTAGCTACTGTTTTGTAATTGCTTGTTTAGTTCATAGTGATAGTGGATAAAAATAGTTTTATTAGTTTTAAAAGTAATTATTTTTCCACTTCAAGTTATATTGTTTCTGTTTCTGTTATTTGTGAACACATTAGTTGTTATATTTATTTAGTATAGTTTATTAATGTTTTAATAAATGATTTGCTGTTATAGTTGTCTTAGTGTTTTGCTAGTTGCTATATTTGTTCTAGTATTAACTAGATGGTTATAGTAGTTTTATATTAGTTCTTTTCGTTAGTTATTAAATTAGTAATTTATTTTCTGTTATTTTATTAGATTTATATTTTATTTGCTGTAGAAAAAAATATTAGAGTAATTTAGTGATGTTATGTTAAGATTTGTGTGAGTTGGTCACCACTAATTTTTCCTTGAATTTTTCTTTGAAGTTTTTCCTTTGGTTTTCGACTTGGTTTTCTTTGTTGCTTTTATTTTGATTGAGTATTGTTATGATTGATAGAATTGATTGCTAGGATGATTGCTTATATGATTGTCTGTTTAATATAGATTTTCAAAGGAGTGACGAATAGTTCTACCAAGTCTTTATTACGAGAGCGTTATTATCTTCACCAAGTAATACCGAGCAAGTTCACTTTGACCATGTTTTTCATACCTATGTGTTTTATTGCATCTAGTGTCATCTTCGCAACAACCCCTCCAGTAGTGACATTGAATCCTTGTAGTTGAGTAGTATGCATGAGGTAGGAACCCATCACCCTGTTACCAAGCCGGGGCGTTATTTATTTTAATGCTACGCTATAGTAGACGGGGTTGGTATGAGTGCTCGGGAGTGGTGTGAGAATGGAGGATCTACGTCAATGACGACAACTCCATGATGGAATCTGCAAGGACTGCATCCTTAAGGCCTCAAGACTTCAAGACTCGAGACAAGAATTCAATACACACTACTGGGTGAAGGATGGTTGACGGGCACCTGGAGAATCCGATTGGTTGGCGGGATGCATGGAGAAAGCGCCATGACATCTTGCGGAAAGCTTCACCTGACTCAAAGAGATGGAAGAATACTTCATGCCCGGAAGCTTACTGTGCAACCGCAAGTCACTATGGGCTCTGGCTTGGTTGACCTTAGTTGTGACTCTGGCTGGGGCGGTGCTAGCAGATGTAGAACTACGGTAGGATTGGATGAGCACCGGGCGGTGGTCGAGGAACTCTTCGGAAGACCATGTTTCGGTAATCTTGTTCTCAAACACCCCGAAGTGCGAGAACGTAAAGAGAGTGATCGAATCTTGCGTGTAAAGTGTACAAACCTCTGCAGAGGGTTAAAACCTAATCGATTAGCCGTGTCCCGATTCACGGACAATTTGAGCCTACGGACTTGGATCTATGTCGGAACTCTCAACACCGGATTGATAACTTAATTGTGGGCAACTTATGATGATTTTGGGCTATGAGACATCGGTTGGCGGAACCATGTCATGATAGAAAACTCCATAGTACAGACTTCATTTATTCCTTTGGTGTAGGGAAAGTAAATCAGCTTGTACGCATAAACAAAACTCAGACCTGAGCCACAAAGCCATATTGCATATAGTATAGTTTTATCATCTGTTTTCTCATGTTGTGATCTTGCGGTACATTCAATGTCTTCGACCTACATGGCTGCAACGTATCATGTTGCAGATACTTTCTTCCGACGAGTAAGAGTACAGTCTGAGGTTACGGTCTACACTCAACTTTGCCGTTGGCGTTGATGGGACTCCACACCCGACTATCATTTCATTGTGACTTATGAGGTATATATATCAGTTTTACGTTAATTATACATGTGATTGCACTTTGATATACACATTGATGTCTTGTGTGTGCAAAGACATCTTGATCGTGGATGGCACAAGAACACGTAGGCTTGACCGTCTGAGGTCGGGTCGCTACAGAAATAATATCACTCTCGCTGGCTGCTTGAGCTCACTGTGCATTACAGAAGCCAAGTGATTAGCCCCCACCAGCACCCACAAACTTATTTCAAACTAGCACACCGAATGGGCTATACATTTTCATAAGAAAGGTTGCATGACCGTGACAGATTTGGATTCTGACATTTGGGACCCATGAGGAAATAGACTATCCAAGGTGGTGTCGACTTACTAGCTAGTCAACAAACGTTTCTGTCTACCAGCCGTTGGATTGACATCCAACATCTGTCGTTGTATCTTCTATCTCTGGTCTTCTTCCTACAACCGCCCAAACCAAATCACCCCGGTAGCCCTGCCTGCTCCGGCCTCCCATGGCTGGCTGCGCCTCTGCCGCCCTACCGTACCCTCCAATGTTGGCCATTCCCTCCCTCTGTTCCCCCACACATCATGTTATTCTCTAGCGACGTCAGCCCCAACACGCACCCGCACCCGAACCAGTCAACCCTCGTACTCCCCTCCGCCTGCGACTGGACCGGCGCATCTTCCATGGCTCCTGTTTGTTCCGTCTGAGACCTCGCCTAAGTCCTCGCCCTTGGTTCACTCGCCATGAGCGGTGCGCCACCCTCTTGCGTTGTCAATGACGTCAACAACCGAGAGGAACAAGGATATGACTGTACGTGGAGAGGATGACAGTAGGGACCCACCAGCGTCATGTCAGTACACAAGCAAGTGCTTCGTTATTACAAGCCCCAAAAAATGGTTCCTCCTTATGGTTGGATATCTGGGGCTCACGCCATTGTCAACGTAGTCAATAAACGAGAGAATTACACAACGAGCGCCTGACACCTGGGACACAGTAGGTCGCGTAGTTGTTATTTACTTTTTTTATGAACAAGCAGTTGTTATTTATACTAGTTTTAGCGACGGATCAGGGTAACAACGGGGCTGTGCGGGGGCTGTAGCCCATCTAGCGAGGGTTTTATTTATGTTTACCACATCATGAGCCCTGTTGTGTTTTTTTCTTGCTGAAAATGGCTAGCTCAGTTCTATTTTTTAAAGAAATACCCAAACGAGGCCTACTTGCTTTATCAGCCCTGCTGGGCTGCAAATCTTTCAAGACGAGGAGAGAGTTTCATTCGGCTTACCCAGAAATGGGCTGAAATGGGCAGTACATTTTTAAAACACATCAAACTGGGAATTAGTTTCATTTTTTATTACAAGATTTTAAATTCCATTGATTTTTATGCCTGGAAAATTATTTGGATTTTATATTTATATAAATTATTTTTCAATATAGTTTGAATGTGACTCGATATTTCGGGATTAAAAACAGTTGACCGCATCGAAATATGCAAAATTTCGTATAATTTTTAACCGTGGCCACAGTATGGGGTGTAATGCTAACAAAAAGAAGATGGGCTCCAAAAAAATTCTTAAGAATTTGCAAATGGGTTGTAAATTATTAGAAATAATGGCAGATGGGTTGTATGTTGTTTTCTGCAGATTTGAGGCTGACTTGTGCGCCTACTATAGGTTGACGCGTATGCTTTCCTAAAAATAAGGTTAACGCACACGCAATGCCATGTCAACTTAGTCAACACACGAGAGCAGTGAATGTTGGATGTCCATCCAACGGCCATCGTGCTTCTTCATTCTCTGCTCTTCCTGCTCCAACTGCTCAAACAAGCGCCGGTGGGACTGCCTGCTCCCTCCTCCCGCGGCCGGCTATGCTGCCGCACAGGCCTCACCGCCCCATCGTTCTCCCATCGTTGGCCTAGCCATCCCTCTACTCACCCACACTTGCTATTATTCTCCGGCGACGGTAGACGAATGAGTAAACCCTCGCGCTTCCCTGCGCATGGGAAACAACTGCCGAGTTTTCCTTGGCTCCGTGTCATTCCCTTCCTAGGCCTCATTGTTGTCCACTGCCCTGGTGCTCTCGGCGCCACGTGGTCAACGTGGTCAACAAACGACATGCAACGGAAGTGGATTGTACGTGGAGAGGCTGACAGCTGGGTCCATGGCCGCACGCAAGGAAATGCCTCCTTATTACGCGCAAAATAATGATTCCTCCACCTGACAGCTGGGACCCACCGGACCGGCCTCTGTATTTTGCGAAAAAACGTTCCCCAGCTGACAGGTCGGACCCAGCAGCTATATCTTCGCACACAAGGAAGTGCCTCGTTATTATGCAAAAAAAAGAATACCCCCTGCTAGCTGGGACCCACCATAGTGGGAGGCTGACTTGTGGGCCTACTAAGATGACGGGGATGGAGGGCTTTGTCAACTTAGTCAATATGAACGATTCTAGCTCCAGTGACCGTACGATGTCCATCCAACAGCCGTAGTGCTTCTTCAACCTCTAGTCTTCTTGCTCCAGCCACCCAAACAAGCGTCTGCCGTGCCGCCTGCTCTTGCCTCCTGTGTCCGGTTGTGCTGCCATGGGTTTGTCAACATAGTTACATTTTTTAGGTGCTTCAACGTAGTTACTATAGGAGATAAATTCACAACGAAGCCGGGGAGCTGGCAGGTATCATTTATTATCACTGGGGCAGCAAGTATCAGCTGGGTTTTGGGTTGCCCCGTCTAGGATTTCTTTTTTAACATGCGCAGCCCACGACATGCCAGTTTGTGTTTTTTGAGGGCCATCATGTATCGACCGGCCTATGGACCTCCCATCCGAGGTTTTATTTTTCCTGAAACATTGACAGCCCAATTTATGTATTTTTTGAAGAAAACGCACAGGTCTGTTCTATTTTTCTATATAAGAATATGAACGACTGGTCCAACTTATGTTTTCGTTCTAACTATATTATATATATTTAAAATATTTTATATGTTATTATATATTATTGTTATTGTCATCATATATTTAACAGATACTTACATATGTAAGAAAAAATATCCCACATCTTATTAACTTATAAAAATAATTTCTTAACAATAAAATCCTGGATTTTTTTGGCAACGGAAATCCTGGTGATTGTGTATAAAAGCTTGGTAAGATTTAAGGACCAATGTACTAATAAATCACTTATTATTTAAATATATTTATAACAAAATGCTCAGCCCCTGTTTATTTTTTGATAACATTGTTGCGCCCAACCTAACATTATAATTAGAATCAGCCCAGCAAAATTGTGTATTTCGGGAAAGTGCAAATGGCGTGTAATTTTTTAGGAAAAAATTAAATGGGCCGCATGGACGCTACATTATTTGTGCACCCAGCCCAGCAAATGGACTATAATTCAATAAAAAGATCAAATTGACTGTAATTCTGAAAAAATGGGTTGAATACATGCCACAATTTTGGAGGCTGAAATGTGGGCCAATAGGTCGAAGCCAACGCAAGTCGCTGCCAACTTAGTCAACATATGATTCTGACATCGTTAGCCGTTGGATTTACATCCAACGACCGGCATCCATCTTCAATCTCTCGTCTTCTTCCTCCAGCGCCGCCGGGACCACCTGCTCCCGCCTCCTGCTGCTAGCAGCTCTGCTTAGCATGCTTCGCTGTGAAGCGCTACCCCACCGTTGGCCAGGCCATCCCTCCTCCCCTCCACACCTCCTGTTCTTCTCCACCGACTGCTGAACCACACCGCACCAGAACCAGTTAACCCTTATACACCTCTCCATCTGCAACTCTACTCCCGCGTCTTCCCATCTCCGGCTCATTGCTGTCCGGGGCCTCGCCTTCGTCCACCACCTTGGATGCGCTCGGCGCAGAGTAGTCAACATGGTCAACGAACGACATCCATCGGAAGTAGACTGTGCGTGGAGAGGCTGACTGCTGGGTCCATGGCCACATGCAAGGAAATGCCTCCTTATTACATGCAAAATAATGATTCCTCCACCTGACAGCTGGGACCCACCGGAAGGGCCTCTGTATTTTGCGAAAAAATGTTCCCCCCGCTGACAGGTCGGACCGACCAGCTGTATCTTCACACACAAGGAAGTGCCTCCTTATTATGCACAAAAAAATGAATAACCCCTGCTAGCTGGGACCCACCATAGTGGGAGGCTGACTTGTGGGCCTACTAAGTTGACGGGGACGGAGGGCTTTGTCAACTTAGTCAATATGAACAATTCTAGCTCTAGTGACCGTACGATGTCCATCCAATGGTGGTAGTGCTTCTTCAACCGCTGGTCTTGTTGCTCCAGCTGCCCAAACCAGCGCCGGTCGTGTCACGTGCTCCTGCTTCCCGTTGTCGGCTGTGATGCCGCGGAGGCCTGACCGCCCCCTACTACGTCCACCGCTGGCCAGGCCCTACGGCGACGGCAGCCTAACACCGCAGCCGAACCAGTGAACCCTCGTACTCCTATCCACGTGGGTATCCACTGCCGCGTCTTCCCCGGCTCCGCGTCGTCCCCTTCCTAAGCCTCTCCGTCGTCCACGGCCCTGGTGCTCTCGCCGTAGCATGGTCAACGTGGTCAAGGAACGACTTCCATCAGAAGAGTACTGTACGTGGAGAGGCTGACAACTGGGCCCACGACCACAGCAAGGAAGTGCCTCCTTATTTCACGGAAAATAATGATTCCTCTACCTGACAGTAGGGACCCACCAGACGGGCCACCGTATTTCGGAAAAAAAATGTTTCCCCCTGACTGCTGGGACGCACCAGCTACATCTTCGCACGCAAGGAAGTGCGCCCATATTAGGGGCAAAAAAAATGATTCGCCCCCCTGACTGTTGGGACCCACCAGCTACATCTTCGCACGCAAGGAAGTGCCTGACAGTCAGGACCCACCCGGTCGAAGCGTACGTAGCGTTGTCATTCTAGTCGCGAACGTGTACGTACATACTGGTCGATCGGTCTGTCTGCAGGTTGCAGCGATGAACCGTGTCGTGGGAGGAAGGGCACGTGTGGTAGTAGAGGCGCGCACGTGTGGTAGTAGAGGTGCGCACGTAACATGTACACGTACGTACAGCGGCCAGGGTGCAAGAAAGTAAATACGGCCACGTACGTACATACGGGCGGGGTCTCGAACGCCTACTCGCGCATACGTACGCCCAGGGCTCGTGTACATGGCTGTGGCTGGGTCGGAACGGATAAACAACATCGTCGTGGTGTTCATGGGGAGGCAACGGAATGCGTCGTGTTCATCGGGAGGCAACGGAATGTGTGATGTTCATCGGGAGCCAACCGGCTTGGACGGAACAGGCGATGGAAACGAGGCTTGTCGTATCACAGACCGAAGGAAACGGCCTTGTGTTCGACAGGCCACGATGGAACCGGGATCCTGTTCATCGGGAGGGGTCTGGTGTACCGCAAAACGGAGGAAACGGAACTCTTGCAGTTGAAACAGGGTCCTGTTGATCGAGAGGGGTGTGGCGTACCGCAAAACGTAGGAAACGGACTTGTGTTGGAGCGCTACGGTCGAAACGGGAGTCCTGTTCATCGGGAGGGGTGTGGCATACCGCAAAACGGGACTCCATGGGATACTATTCATCTCCATCGTCGACCTCCTCCAGCCTCCATGGGCTACTGTCCATCCACCGTCGACCTCCTCCAGCCTCCACCTGCGACTGTTCATCCACGGGCTCCTGTTCATCTAGCCTCCACCGCGCGCTCCTCCACCAGCTACTGTTCAACCAGCCCTCTCCACAGGGGTCCTGTTCAACCACCCCTCCACGGGCTACTGTTCATCCAGCCCTCCACCGGCTACTGTTTAACCATCCCTCCACGGGGTCCTGTTCATCCAGCCCTCCACGGGGTCCTGTTCATCCACCAGCTCGATTGATCGAGGTACTATTCATCCAGCGGCAACGGCCTCTACTACCACGGGTTCCTGTTCATCCAACCCCCACCGGTAACTGTTCATCCAAACCCCCCAACAATGCTCACTGTTCATCCAGAGGCTGCATCGATCGGCTTCAGTTAGCAGCAATAGCGAAGGAATCGCTCGATCGGGTTCAGTTAACAGCAAGGGATCGATCGATCGCTTCGGGTTGATAAAGGCGTAACTGCGATTACTGTCGCTTCGGGTTGATTAGATCCCAACGCCTCGCTCGGGTTCAGTTAGAGCGCAACGCCTCGCACACACGTGCGTATGTACGAGAAAAACGTGCATCTCTCGGCCCCCGACCACCCACTTAACCGGGAACTCCCCCGATATTTTCCTCGCCCTTGCTTCTACCATGGTTTTCTCCGTCATGGACGGCCCAAAGAATGTCATGTAGCTGCGTCTCCGGCCCGCCAAGGACGAAAAGCCCATTTTCTGTAATGATTTTTTGTCATAGAAGTAGGGACCCACCACATATATGATGATACAATTATTGTCATAGAAGTGTCATAAGTATGACAGAAAAAAATTTCGTTCGGCCCAAAATGTCACGGATGTGTCTTTTTTTGTAGTGTTAAGGTGTTATTCTAGTACGAACTCGAGGATAAATCGAACGTAAAGAATAGCTTCATGTTATTTTACTATGGACTCTTGAATAGATCGATCAGAAAGGATAACTTTTAGGTGGTTTCCTACCCTACAATAATCTCTTCGTTTGTTCTCCGCTATTAGTGACTCTGGAGTGACTCTTTGTTGCATGTTGAGGGATAGTTATATGATCCAATTATGTTATTATTGTTGACAGAACTTGCACTAGTGAAAGTATGAACCCTAGTCCTTGTTTCGAAGCATTGAATACCATTTGTGCTCACTTTTATCATTAGTTACCTTGCTGTTTTTATATTTTCAGATTACAAAAACCTATATCTACCATCCATATTGCACTTGTATCACCATCTCTTGGCGAACTAGTGCACCTATACAATTTACCATTGTATTGGGTGTGTTGGAGACACAAGAGACTCTTTATTGTTTGGTTGCAGGGTTGTTTGAGAGAGACCATCTTCAACCTACGCCTCCCACGGATTGATAAACCTTAGGTCATCCACTTGAGGGAAATTTGCTACTGTCCTACAAACCTCTGCACTTGGAGGCCTAACAACGTCTACAAGAAGAAGGTTGCGTAGTAGACATCACTGTGCTGCATCATCCCTTCCTCGTTGGGAAAATACCGACGTAGTTCAAGCCAACATCAAAAGTAATTGCTGGCGCCATTACTGGGGAGACATCATCAACATCTACCAGGTTCCTAATCACCAATATCATCTCCTCGCAATTACATTATTTTCCATTTGCCTCTCGTTTTCCTCTCCCCCACTTCACAAAAATTTGTCGTTTTATTTGCCCTCTTCTTCGTTCGTCGTTTTCTTGTCGGATCTGTTTTTTAGTGCACTCTTGTTGCGTAGTCACAATGACTCAAGAGAACACCAAGTTGTGTGATTTATCAAATACCAACAACAATGATTTTATTAGCACTCCGATTGCTCCTCCTGCCACTAGTGTGGAGTCTTGTGATATTAATACCGCTTTGCTGAATCTTGTTATGAAAGATCAATTTTCCGGTACTCCTAATGAGAATGCCGTGTTCACATTCGTGGAATTATGCGATATGCAAAAGAAAAAAATATGTGGACAATGATGTTGTGAAGATGAAATTATTTCTGTTTTCTTTGCGAGATTCTGCCAAAATTTGGTTTTCTTCTTTGCCTCGCAATAGTATCGATTCTTGGAATAAGTGCAAAGATGCTTTTATCACTAAGTATTTTCCGCCCACAAAAATTATTTCCATTAGGACCCAGATAATGAATTTCAAGCAACTTGAACATTAGCATGTTGCACAATCTTGGGAAAGGATGAAAATGATGCTAAGGAATTGCCCAACTCATGGGTTAAATCTTTGGATGATCATACAAATATTTTATGCGGGGTTGAATTTTTTTTCTCGTAATATTTTAGGTTCCACCGTGGGTGGTACTTTTATGGAAATTACTTTGGGTGAAGCCACCAAATTTCTTGATAATATCATGGCAAATTATTCACAATGGCATATCAAAAGAGCTCCTACTAGTAAAAAGGTTAATTCGGTTGAGGAAATTTCTTCTTTAAGTGAAAAGGTTGATGCTCTTATGAAATTGGTTGCTAGTAAAAGTGCTCCTATTGATTTTAATGATATGCCTTTGTCTAGTTTGATTGAGCAAAATAGTGACGTCGTAGATGAGAATTTTATCTCGCGAAACAGTTTCAATAACAATGCTTATAGAGGTAATTTTAATCCTAGGCCTTCTCCTAGTATTTACTCTAATAATTATGGTAATTCCTATGGAAATCCTTCTTATAATAATAATAGGAACACCTCTGATCTTGAGAATAATATTAAAGAATTTATCAACACTCAAAAAGTTTTCAACACTACAATGGAAGAAAAGTTGAATAAGATTGATGATTTGTCTAGAAGTGTTGATAGAATTTCTCATGATGTAGAAAATCTCAAGATGAAAATTTTTGGGCCTAAGGCTGAGGAATCAATTAAAGCTCTTTATGTTTATATGGATGAAAGTAAGAAAAGAACCGCTATGCTTAGAGCTAGAAGAGAATTTTTAGAAAAAGCGTTTTCTAGTGATTGCTTTCATAAAAGTGATGAAGATCTTAAAATGATTGGTGTTTCTTCTATTGATTCCTTGTTTAGTAAAATTAAGATTGATGAAAAAGGGACTGGAGAAGAGTCAACTTTAGCTAGAAGTCATCCTGATAATTCGGAGGGTGAAAATCTTGTTGAGAAAATTGACAAATGTGGGTTTGAAGAGGTCAAGACTTTAACTAGTGATGTGCCCACTCTTTTGGATTACAAAGACTTTAATTATGATAGTTTCTCTTTTATTGATTGTATTTCTTTGTTGCAGTCCATGATAAATTCACCCCATGCTTATGAACAAAATAAAGCTTTTACTAAACATATTGTTGATGCTATGATGAAAGCTTTGGAAGAAAAATTGGAATTAGAAGTTTCAATTCCTGGAAAATTACATGATGAGTAGGAACCTACTATCAAAGTCAAGATTAAAAATTATGATTGTTTTGCTTTGTGTGACTTGGGTACTAGTGTTTCTACAATTCCAAAATCTTTATGTGATGTGCTTGGTCTTACCGATATTGAAGAATGTTCTTTAAATTTGCACTTGGCGGTTTCTACAATTAAAAAGCCTATGGGAAGAATTAATGATGTTCCTATTCTTGCAAATAGGAATTATGTGCCCATAGATTGCATTGTTCTTTATACTAATTGCAATCTGTCTTGTCCAATTATTCTTGGTAGACCGTTTTTACGTACTATTGGTGCCATGATTGATATTAAAGAAGGCAATATTAAATTTCAATTTCCACTAAGGAATGGTATGGAACACTTCCCTAGAACAAGAATTAGTCCATCGTACGAATCAAGCATGAGGGCATCTTATGGATCTACAAACAAACATGGTACAACTTAGATCCTTGCTTTATGCCTAGCTAGGGGCGTGAAACAATAGCGCTTGTTGGGAGACAATCCAATGAATAAAATTTATTTTTGTCTTTTGCTTTCTGTTCTTGAGTGTTTGCACAATTATGCTACTATTATGACTGTGTTTTTTGTGTTTTAATTAGTGTTTGTGCCAAGTAAAGCCTTTAGGATCTTCTTGGGTGATAGTTGTTTGATCTTGCTGAAAAAACAGGAACTTTTGCGTCCAGAGTTACATTTTTTAAATATCACAAAAGCGACGAAAAATTCTGATTTTTTTATAGTAGATTTATATACAAATTGCTCAGGTCGTCCTAATGTTTCAGGATTTTTGGAGTTACCGAAGTATTCAAAATATTAAAATTGCTACAAACTGTTCTGTTTTTGATAGATTCTGTTTTATTTGCGTTGTGTGCTTGTTTTGATGATTCTATGGTTTTATTTGATGAGTTATTGCCATAGAAAAGTTGGAACACAGTAGATATAATGCAAGAACAAAATATGCATTTGTTTTCTACAATATTTATAGTAGTGATTTGCTTTCTTATACTACCGGATCTCACAAAGGTTTTGTTGCGTTTTGTGTGATTGAAGTTTTCAAGTTTTGGGTGATGTTATGATGGATGAAGGAATAAGGAGTAAGAATAGCATAAGCTTGGGGATGCCCATGGCATCCCAAGCTATTATCCAAATAGAAGCAAGCAACTAAGCTTGGGGATGCCCCGAGTGGCATCCCCTCTTTCTTCTAACGACCATCAGTATTTTACTCGAAGCTATATTTTTATTCGTCACATACTATGAGTTTTGCTTGGAGCATCGTGTATGATATGAATCTTTGCTTGTTTTGCTTTGTGTTCTAAGTCTTGAATCCTTGCTGGACACACCTATTTGAGAGATCCAAATTATGTCATGACTTGTTAGAATTGCTCTCTATGCTTCACTTAAATTTTTATGAGCTATGGAATTGCTCTAATGCTTCACTTATATCTTTTCTAGCATGGTGTGCTTTAGTATTTTTGAATAAATTCTGTCTTTCTTAACTTAGATTTGTTTGAAAGTTAGTAAATTTTCAAGAAATTCTCTCTTTCTTCACTTAAATTAATTTGAGAGAAAGAAATATTATGCTCATGATGTTTACTTATATTTGTTTGAGCTTATCAAAAGCAACACATGAAAATTAGTTCCAAAGTGATAGATATCCAAGAAGGATATAATAAAAAAATTCATGAAGATCATTGGACAAAATAGACTTGATTCCTTGTAATAGTTTTGAGATATGATGATAAGACATATGAGTCATGTTGATGAGTAATTATGATTTCAGTAATAATATTGGTGTTAAGGTTTGTGATTCCCTATGCAAGCACGAAAGTCAATAGTTATGCAATGAAATTACATCCTACTTGTGGTGCATTATTCAGTGTTAATTATGCTTAATGCTCGCTTATGAGATTATTCATTTCTTGGTTGGTCGCTTCTCAATCTTTTGCTAGCCTTCATTTTGCACTAAGTATGATCACTACTTGTGCATCCAAAAACCTTTAAACCAGCTTTGCCACATGAGTCCACTATATCTACCTATATGTGGTATTCTTTTGTCGTTCTAAGCAAATTTGTATGTGCCATCTCTAATTTTCAAAATAAATTTCTCTTTTGTGTGCTTTCATTACGCTCATGGCGGTGAGGATTGGCCGATATTTTCCATGCTACATGTGTTATTCTCACCACGAGTGTTTATTCACTTGTCATTGCACGAGAGTAAGGCAAAGGTATTAGGGATGCCCAGTCCAGAAATGAAAATGAATTTACTTTATGTTGTCAAATAATAAATTCCTTGGAAAGTGTTGGTATGGAGGGCACCCGTGGATACGGCTAGCCATGGAAAGTCAAAGTATGCTTGAAAAAGGAATAAACTTTATTTTCTGTTTGGGAACTGCCTATGATATATCTAGCATGGAATGTGTGGGGAACTCTAAGTCGTTTTCATTGGTGGGAAAATTATGCCTCTCAAAATGTTTTTATCTCTAAGTTTTTTGCTTTGAACTCTGGCACCTCTACAAATCCCTACTTCCCTCTGGGGAGGGTCTTTCTTTTAATTTATGCAATTTTTATTTTTATTTTGAGCCATTTTCTCTTATAAAGCACCTACTAGGAGGCACTATGATTGTACTTGAGCATTGGGTGTAGCTAATATGCGAGTGTGTTTCATGAATGGATCAATGACTGAGCATGATGGGCTAGGGATAACTTATTTTAGCGCTGATTTTTTGGAAGACATGGTTGCTTGTTGATATGCTTGAGTATTTAAGTCTCATGTCAAAACTAGACTATTGCTTTGAACCATATAAAAGTCCAAATGTCCATGCTATAAAGAAAAGAATATGAAATGACATGTTAGGCAGCATTCCACATCAAAAATTCTTTTTTTGTCATTTACCTACTCGAGGACTAGCAGGAATTAACCTTGGGGATGCTGATACGTCTCCAATGTATCTATAATTTTTTATTGTTCCGTGCTATTATATTATCATTCTTGGATGTTTTATAATCATTTTATAGTTATATCATATTTTGGTACTAACCTATTGACATAGTGCCAAGTGCCAGTTGTTGTTTTTTTTGCATGTTTTTACATCATAGGAAATCAATACCAAACGGAGTCCAAACGCAATGAAACTTTGTGTGGAATTTTTTTGGGACCACAAGACATCCAATAGTAGGAGAAGCGCTGGGGGTGCTCAGGGGAGCACAACCCACCGGGGCGTTCTGGAGGCCTGGCGTGCTACAGTGGGTTGTGCCCACCTCGGGTCCCCCCTGAACTGCCTCTTTGCTCTATAAATACCCCAATATTCCAGAAACCCTAGGGGAGTCGACGAAAATCAATTCTAGCCGCCGCAGAGTCCAGAACCACCAGATCCAACCTAGACACCATCATGGAGGGGTGAATCATGTCCATTGGTGCCTCTCCGATGATGCGTGAGTAGTTCCTTGTAGACCTACGGGTCCATAGTTAGTAGCTAGATGGCTTCCTCTCTCTGTTTTGATTCTCAATACAATGGTATCTTGGAGATCCATATGATGTAACTCTTTTTTGCGGTGTGTTTATTGGGATCCAACGAACTTTGAGTTTATGATTAGATCTATCTTTGTATCCATGAAAGTTATTTGAGTCTTCTTTGATCTCTTATATGCATGATTACTTATAGCCTTGTATTTCTTCTCCGATATTTGAGTTTTATTTGGCCAACTTGATCTATTTAACAATGGGAAGAGGTGCTTTGTGATGGGTTCGATCTTACGGTGCTTGATCCCAGTGACAGAAGTGGAACCAACACTTATGTATTATTGCTATTAAGAATAACAAGATGGGGTCTATTTCTACATAAATAGATCTTGTCTACATCATGTCATCATTCTTATTGCATCACTATTTTTCTCCATGAACATAATACACTAGATGCATGATGGATAGCGGTCGATGTGTGGAGTAATAGTAGTAGATGCAGGCAGGAGTCGGTCTACTAATCTTGGACGTGATGCCTATACAATGATCATTGCCTGGATATCATCATGATTATTTGAAGTTCTATCAATTGCCCAACAGTAATTTGTTCACCCACCATTTCCTATTTTTATCGAGAGAAGCCACTAGTGAAACCTACGGCCCCCGGTGAGGGAGTCCTGGATTAGGGGGTATCTAGACAGCCGAACTGTTAACAACGTCCGGACTATTGAAGCGTGAAGATACAAGACTCAAGACTTTGACCCGTGTCCGGATGGGACTTTCCTTGGCGTGGAAGGCAAGCTTGGCGATCCGGATATTGTATTTCCTTCCTTGTAACCGACTCCATGTAAACCCTAGCCCTCTCCGGTGTCTATATAAACCGGAGAGGTTGGTCCTTCGAAGGCCGATCACAATCACAATCATACCATCATAGGCTAGCTTCTAGGGTTTAGCCTCTATGATCTCGTGGTAGATCTACTCTTGTACTACCCATATCTTCAATATTAATCAAGGAGGAAGTAGGGTTTTACCTCCATCGAGAGGGCCCGAACACAGGTAAACATTGTGTCCCTTGCTTCCTGTTACCATCAGCCTAAGACGCACAGATCGGGACCCCCTACCCGAGATCCGCCGGTTTTGACACCGACATTGGTGCTTTCATCGAGAGTTCTTCTGTGTCGTAGCAACAGGGCTCGATGGCTCCTCCAGTCATCGTCAACAACACGATCCTGGGTGAGACCTTTCTCCCCGGACAGATCTTCGTGTTCGGCGGCTTCGCCCTGCGGGCCAACTCGCTTGGCCATCTGGAGCAGATCGACAGCTACGCCCCTGGCCACCAGATCAGGTTCGGAAACCTGAACTACACGGCGGACATTCACGGAGACTTGATCTTTGATGGATTCGGGCCTATGCCAGGAGCGCCGGACAGTCACGACGAGCACGGCTTAGACCTGCTGTCGGACGAAGCTCGGGGTATCACCCCAGCAGTAGCCCCGGACCTAAATCCGGAGCAGGTTGCGCTTCCTAAGGACGGAGGGATGGACCCCGCCCCGCAGGTCGCGCACTCGTCGACGGTGGAGCCGAACACGGGCCTTACCTCTATGGCGGCTTGTGACTCCGGACCCCCGGATTCGTATCCGGACACCGGTTCCAATCCGCGCACTCCCGAGCCAGTCGAGCCAGGTTGGGCTCCGATAATGGAGTTCACCGCTGCGGATATCTTCCAGCACTCGCCCTTTGGCGACATGCTGGACTCATTAAAGTATCTCTCTTTGCTAGGAGGCTCTCGACCGAACTATGTCCGGCTCGAGTGGGAGGCAGGCGATGAAGGAATTCGTTGCCCACCCACCACCCACTTCATTGCCACGGTCGATGATTTAACCGAGGTACTGGAATTCGACTCCGAAGACATCGACGGTATGGACGACGATGCAGGAGAAGAACATGAACCACCGCTCACTGGGCGGTGGACAGCCACCTCTTCCTATGATATATATATGGTGGACACTCCGAAGGAAACAAATGGCGATCAGGCAACAGAGGATAATACCTCAGGGAAAAAAGCAAAGAACAGGCGTCGTCGGCGCCACTCCAAGCCCCGCCACAGCAATACCGGCCCAGGAGACGAATACAATCTGAATGGTGCCAAAGAAGAATACAACCCTGATCAGCCCGCCTTCAAGCAGACCGAACAGGAGGATGAGCAGGTTAGCCCAGAAGAATAGGGGACGGACGAATACCCGGAGGAGGACAACTACATGACCCCTCCGAAGACGAGATTAGCCTCGGCGACGACGAGTTCGGCGTGCCTGAGGATCCCGTAGAGCAGGAGCGCTTCAAGCATCGGCTTATAGCCACTGCGAGGAGCCTGAAAAAGAAGCAGCAGCAACTCCAAGCTGATCAAGACCTGCTCACAGATAGATGGACTGAAGTCCTGGCAGCCGAGGAATACAGACTCGAGCGCCATACGGTGACCGGCCACCTCGTGGACGGGATAAAACGGCATATCAGTCTGCATACTAGCCAACACCCCCATGCCAACATACTACGGCCCAGGGCAACAAAACAGGACAACCAAGATTGATCTACGGATCGCGGGGGCGCGCCTCGGCACGCGACGACGACCATCACGCCGGATACACCTTCAACAAGTCCGGCCGGGCCGAACATAGCCACCCAAAGCAATTCGACCTGCATAGCCACATAGCCCGGCACAGAGGCGCCGTGCACCCCCTCTGCTTCACTAACGAAGTAATGGGTCATTAATTCCCAGAAGGGTTCAAACCCGTAAACATCGAATCATACAATGGCACAACAGACCCCGCAGTATGGATCGAAGATTTCCTTCTCCACATTCACATGGCCCGCAGAGACGATCTACATGCCATCAAGTATCTTCCCCTTAAGTTCAAAGGACCAGCCCGGCACTGGCTAAACAGCCTGCCAGCAAATTCCATTGGTAGTTGGGAAACCTTGGAAGACGCATTCCTTGACAACTTCTAGTGCACATACGTGCGACCACCGGACGCCGATGACCTGAGCCACATTACTCAACAGCCTGGAGAGTCAACCAGGAAATTCTGGACTCGGTTCCTAACTAAAAGAACCAAATAGTCGACTGTCCGCACACCGAAGCCCTGGCGGCTTTTAAGCATAATATCCGTGACGAGTGGTTCGCTCGACACCTCGGCTAGGAAAAACCCAAGTCCATGGAAGCCCTCACAACACTAATGACCCGCTTTTGCACGAGAGAGGATAGTTGGTTGGCTCACAGCAGCACCACGCCACATTCTGGCACTTCGGATGGCCGCGACAATAACAGCAAGCCACGACGTAACAGACATAAGCGACGAAACAACGGCGACAGCACTGAAGACACAGCAGTCAACGCCGGATTCAGTGGATCCAAGCCCGGTTAGCGGAAGAAGCCGTTCAAAATAAATAATCAGGGACCGTCCAGTCTGGACCGCATACTGGAGCGCTCGTGCCAAATTCATGGCACCCCGGACAAGCCAGCCGACCACACCAATAGAGATTGCTGGGTATTCAAACAGGCCGGCAAAATAAACGCCGAGGACAAGGACAAGGGGCTGCACAGCGACAATGACGAGGAGCCCCGACGTCCGAACACGGGGGGACAGAACAAATCCCCCCCCCCCCCATGTGAAAACGGTCAACATGATCTACGCCACGCACATCCCCAAGCGGGAACGGAAGTGGGCACTACGGGACGTCTATGCGATGGACCCAGTCGCCCCCAAATTCAACCCATGGTCAGCTTGTCCGATCACCTTTGATTGTAGGGATCACCCTACTAGCATCCGTCACGGCGGCTCGTCCGCATTGGTCGTAGACCCAATCATCGACGGATTCCACCTCACGCGCGTCCTTATGGACGGTGGCAGCAGCCTGAACCTGCTTTATCAAGACACAGTGCACAAAATGGGCATTGACCCTTCAAGGATCAAGGCCACTAAAACCACCATTAAAGGTGTGATTCCTGGAGTAGAGGCCCGTTGCACGGGCTCTATAACGTTGGAAGTGGTCTCCGGATCTCCGGATAACTTCCGAAGCGAAGAGTTAATCTTTGATATCGTCCCTTTCCGCAGTGGTTACCATGCACTGCTCGGACGAACCGCATTCGCTAGATTCAATGCGGTACCACACTACGCATACCTCAAGCTCAAGATGCCAGGACCACGCGGGGTCATAACAGTGAACGGAAATATGGACCGCTGTCAGGACCCCGATCCTAAGTCACACCGATCTAGCATGTAACACATCATATCACTTTGCGGCCTCACGCACGGTATTCCCACGGTGTCGCCTTACCATGGCCCGGGACCGTTTGCGCCTTTTGGCTCACGTATATGATAGTGTCGCTAGCATCCATATGACAAAGAACCCGGCCGACATGGCTAGTCGTGAACCCAAAGCGGCGCTTAACCCATGGGGACAGGCATACATGAATCACATCGAGCATGTCGGTCATCAACGTATAGATTCGGGCTGTAACCTTTGGGCTAACAGGACTCCGGTGAACCGGGCTGTAGCGAGCTAGGCAGGACTCTGAATAACACCGCGACATTTCCCGAAGAACAGACATAGGGACGAAGTGAAACACATGCCGCCGGTCAAGTGTCCAAGCAGTAGTGCTGGGCTAGCAGGACTCCGGTGAACCGGGCTGTAGCGGACTACTATCGCTCAGAAGGACGAGACTACATTTCCCCATATGAGAGGCTGCCAAGGATAAACAACTAGTTTGTCGGATCCCACACATACCAAGCATTTCAAACATACACACAATATGCTCAATATGTGTAGATACAACATGGCATCACAACATAACTCTACGACTCAAATATTTATTCATTAGGCTTCGAGGAGCGAGATATTACAAACATGGGTCTCATGACCCAACACTTTCGAGCATACAAGTCAAAGCACAAGCGGAAGCTAAACATGTCCGAGTACGGACAACTATAAATGAAGAAGGCTGAGAAGCACGACTATCTACCAGATCTCGCCGAGGGCACAAGATCGTAGCTGAGGTAACAAGCTAACCATCGAAGTCCAAGCGGAACTACTAGAGAGACCAAGTCTCTACGCAAAACATAAAATAAGCAAACGTGAGTACAAACATACTCAAAGCAAGACTTACATCGTAACTAGCTACATATGCATCATTATCAAAAGGGGGTGGTGGAGTTTGACTGCAGCAAGCCAGCTTTGACTCGGTGGCTATCCTATACTACGACTGCAAGTAACTCTTTTGAGGTGGCGCACACGAGTCCATATATTCACCATATCAATACACCACTATGGACCCGCTCCCGTCTCCCTACGAGAACGCCATCCATAGCACTCACGCTTATCTTGCGCATTTTAGAGTATCCACTTTCACTTGTCTATGAACTGATATAGGCAACCCAGAAGTCCTTCTCCGTGGACACGGCTATTCGAATAGATCATATTAACCTGCAGGGTGTACTTCTTCACACACGCTCACCACTTACCGCGTTTACACGACATGTACTCGGCAACCTTCAAGCGGAAGCCCAACGTGGGTGTCGGCCACAGCCTACCTAAACACACAAGTCCCAAGTCCAGGTTTATCGCCTATTCGGGTTCCATCCACAGGGAGTCCGGCCGAGGTTTCCCATACAGCCCCGAACGATGTGTGCAGGGTTCCCGAGACACCAAACGGGCGAATTGGTACACGGGCCATGGTGCCTACCGCAACACAACCCACCCCTACGGTCAGCGTTATGCGGCCCCAAAGATGCTACAAACACCAGAAACTACTTGCAACTCCCGGACTAAGGACAAGAGTGGTTAGGAAGCCGAGAGGGTCCATTGGTTTCGGGCCCAATGCGTGGTAGTAACTGTTTCATGGATCACAAACACAGAACTCAGTTCCTGAGGACGGCTGCAATGAGACAACCCACATGTACTCCTACATGGCCTCTCACCGCTACCTTTACCAAATCGTGTTCACACACTTAGCTCACACACCGTAGGACATGTTCACACAACCATTCCAATTCATTCCCGATGAATCAGACCTGACTCAACTCTAAGCGATGGAGCATGACAACAAGCATGAATGAGTAGGCACAACATGGCTCAAACAACTCCTACTCATGCTAGTGGGTTTCATCTAATTCTTGTGGAATGACAGGTCATGCAGAGGATAAAGGGGTTCAGCTACCGCAGCAAGTAACACATGAGTCGTTGTTGTCCTAATGCAGTAAAATAGAGCAGGAGCGAGAGAGTGGGATTATATCGGAATGAACAAGGGGTTTTGCTTGCACGGCACTTCGAAGATAATATAGTTCTTCATCGGTGTCATCGAACAATCGCTTTAACGCCGCTCATCGAGAGGGGCAATTACCGGCAAATAGGAGAGAACTCAATCAATGCGATGCACATTCACATGAATGACATGTCATGTTAAGGTACTGAATTCACCTAATGCAAAATCTAGCCAAGTTAACTGAAGTGGAATTCAAACAAGGTTAAACTCCAACTCCAAATGCTAGTTCATAATTTACCCTAATCATGATTCATCCTATTCAGTGAGGTTAACTTGTTCAAACATGCATGAAAGTGCCATAAACGGATTCTTCATATTTTTCTGATCATTTTTCATATATAAATTATTTAATTTGGAGTTACAGATTAAAAGTTATGAATATTTGAAGTTTGGGGTATTTTCTGAAATTTCCTGAATTAAAATAAATCCAGAAAAGGTTATTACTGCGTCAGCATGACGTTGGCATGACGTCAGCAGGTCAACAGGACTGGTCCGGTCAAACTCGACGGTGGGTCAGCGATGTCGGCATAATTAGCCTAACTAAAAATTAATTAAAACTAATCCTAAATAGTTAACAGGGCTGGGCCCAACCTGTCATAGGGTCAACAACGTCAACTAGGGCCCACCATGGTCAAAGTCAACGTCGGCTGCCGGCGTTTAGCCGCCGGCGAGCCCGGCGCGGCGGCGAGAGTGGTTTTGGCCACTCCGGCGACCAAATGGCCCGCGGAGGGCATCTAGGAGCTGAGGACGAGCCGAAGCTCTTGGTGGAGTTAGCCGGGGTCGGGGTGGCCGGAATCGGCGCCGGCGACGACCTAGGCGGCCGCCGGAGCTCTGGCGAGCTCGGTCTCGACGCTGCGGTGCACGAGCAAGCGTGCTGAGGCGCTAGTGGTGGCCTACGTGATGCGGTGAGTGCGATGGGCGCTAGCCCGGGACCAAATGGTCACCGGAGCGACGCCGGCGACGAGCGCGGCGGAGGTGAGCTTCGGCTTCAATGGCGGCGGCGGCTACGAGGCGAGAAAGACGCGGGGAAGGGAGGGGATCGACGCAGTAGCTCACAGCGCGTCCGATGGCGTCGTCGGCGAGGTCGGGGACGGTCCGAAGCCGACGAATCGGGCGACGGCGACCGGCGGGTCCGCGGAGGGAAAAAACGACGGGGCGGCGCCTCGGGGCTTCTCCGGTCGCGTGTGACGGCGGGGAGGGCGAGGATGGAGTGGCGGATCCTCTGGGCTGGTCGGGGAAGCGAGGGAGGGCTTGTGGCCGCGGTGGTGGCGAGCGGCGGCGACGAGCTCCGCTCGGTGGGAGAGGGAGGGAGCCAGAGGAGGAGAGAGGCCACGGGCGAGGGAGAGAGGGGTCAGGGGGGTGCGTGGCGCTCGGGGGAGACGTCCAGAGGGAGGAGGAGGCAGCCAGGCAGGGCGGAGGGGGCCGGCGTGTGGCCACGCGCGCCGGGCACGCGCCCCTGCCTACTGGCGCGAGGAGGAAGGCGACAGGGAGCCAGGCGGTGGTGGGCTAGGCCGCTGGAGCTGGGCCGGTTGGTGGGCGCCAGGTAAGTTTGGGCCAGGTAGGTTTCTCTCTCTCTCTCTCTTTATTTATTTTAGTTTTCTATTTTTCTGTGGTCTTTAGGGCTTTATTAAAAATACTAATGCTACCCCAAAATCATGAAACTTGCTCAGGCCTACTGTTTGGAAAATATCCAACAGCAAACATTTAAGTTTATGATTATTTCAGCATTTAAAATATTTTATAGCATTTAAATGCCCAAATGCAAATACTTAATGAATTAATCCAGTGACCAAATATGTCATGAAAATGTGCAACACCTCTGGTTATGGATTAAAACATTTTTCCAGAAATGATGAACATTTTTGAAGGCCATTTGGATTACTGAAAATATTTTGAAGTTGAACCTATTTGCATTATTTTGGTGCTAGGGGTTTAGGCAATCCCCATTTCAATTTTCTTAGAAATTTAAACATGATGCATGGATGCAATGCCACTAGCTACAAGCAAGCTCTAGGGCTGTGACAACTCACCCCCACTAAACAAGAATCTGCCCGAGATTCAAGACGTGAAGTAAGAGGAAAAGGGGAGTCACAAAACTATCACAATCTTCATGATCCATTTGCCCTTCTCGAAGATGTTGATTCATTCCATCATCTTGGTCTTGACGTCTTGCTTTCGAGATCTTCACTCAACATGACAATAGAAAGAAAGGGGAAACCCTACAGGATTTAATCTTCTTGAAGATCGAGCAACTCACGATCAACTCACGGAATGAGAGGGTGAACATCTCGAGTTGAGACACAAAACACATCGAGAGGGATGGAAGAAAAAGAGCGGGGTTTGATTGGTGGGCAACAATTCCATGCTTAGAAGGATGGTGGATGGTGTCAAGGTGGCGAGGAAATATTTTCCATGATTCAATAACGGGCACCCTGTGGGAGGTGACGCGAGGAACTATTCCCTTAAGTGGCAAAAAGAATTACTGTTGAATCATAGATCATTGAAACTCTTCATACCAGCCTAAGGCAATTCACAAAGATCGTTTGGTGGAGTGAAAGGAATGGCATACCCAGACTAGAATGGATGATGTGGACTACCTTGTTGAAGACAACGCAATGGATGACTTCTGCTTATCACCGGAAATGGATGGGACCCATGGTAAGTCCACTTTTGAAGATTATATTGGACAGCAACTACCGAGAAAGGCAGCCCATGGGGAGTTGGCACAATGGGATGCAAGCTGGGAACAAAATGCAAATGTTGGGAATGTTCCAACCATCATATCTGCCTGAGATTCAGATCTGGTTGGTGTTAGGATATTCCAGACTCATCGAGTCTAGAAGAAAAAAATGAAAGTTTGCAACACAAATCAACGAGATGGCGTTGTGAGATTCACGGGATATGAACTACGATAGCAGGCTCCAAAATATGAGCTGGTTCCGCTACAAACATGTGAACACACTGTCCAAGACAAGTATGACCACGTAGTAGTCTTATAACAAAACACTACCGAGTTCTTGTTGGGAACCATCATCGAGGATAACGAAGTCCTTACATAAGTCCGGATTAGCTCTTAGGAAGGAACTTCTTCTCCTTGAACAAATCAATCAGTGGCTTGGGGTGCTAGGAATTGCATATGGAATGAAGATGATCAGTCTATCAGACCATAGAATACTTCGCACATGCATGACTGACTTGGGATGATTCCAAAGGAAACAAAACAAACCCTTCTCAAATTCATGGCGGCAACTTACACCTAAAGCACATGAATTCGAGGAAGTTACTACTTTCATCCAAACATATGCTTCATGAACGGAACACGAAGAAATGCTTACACAAGTTTCCAACACTAGGTTGATGTTCAACATGACTCATGGGGGAGACAACATGCTGCCGATGGGCTCAACAACAACTCATCGGAATTTCCATATCACTGGACTTCCACCATCATGTGAACACGGTGATAGTACTGGTCAGACCAAAAGAGGTAATGGGGTATGCTCGAGGGATCAACCACGAGTAAGACAACAATACGAATATCGCTGGTTCTGATTTGACTTAATAATAGCCCATACTCAAGTCAAAAGATTGATAAGACAATAGGTCCAACAACTGATCACAGGGACCAATCGATGAAGATATCATCTTTCTTCAACACACACTACACAAGAATATCCCTTTGAACGAACTAAGTCGGACAAGCTTTTATCCTCCAACTCTCCAAGTTGTTGTTTGGCTTAACCAACTAGCTCAGTGGGTATCCAACATGATTCTTGGAGAAAGGGTGGTTCACAAGAAACCAACTTGATCACGAGCTCAACATAACGATCGGGGGACAACCTGTTAATACTTCCGAGAAGATATTCGGAAAATCACAAACCACCGATATGTTACTAAGCTCGAGAACAACCTTGCTTTTCAGGGCAAGATGATATGATCAAATGAGTGAGGACTTGACAAGATCCCAACTCATCAATCGAAGGGTGCACCGAAATAAGGACTAGGTAGCACGATTAATCTTAGGATGATGATTTAATAACCATCACGCTAAGAATGATAATATTGTCCATTTACTACCAAGCAACGAGGTTGCTAGGAGTATCGATTTCACACATCACAATTCACTTGTCGGCATTCCGGTTGCAACAACACGAGGACCGAGGAATGAATGATGATGGTGAGAAGTATCACTACGACAAGAGTTCATAAGAGAAGGTGCAATTCTCATGATGTTCCTGACATAAAGATGGTAATACTTCAGGGTAGAACAGAACCAAAGCTAGGTTGGCATTTTGATCTGCGAAGTACAACTGCTTTGACCCAACCCTAGATATGGATGAGGTACTGGAGTTTGTTTCTCCTAGTCATTCCGGAATAGAATGGCTTGACGGACCACAAGGATAATAGACATCGATAAACGAATGCATACATACTCCTGACTATCAATTGACAGACGGGGTCGGAATACAACTAAAAAGAACAACTCGGAGGAACATATGTTTTTTGAGTTGTGGATGCATAGATTAGTGTGTCGAGTGAAGCTCAACATTTCTTCCGGATAACCCATGCGGAAGGGTAGAATTGGCAGATTCACAATTATGAATGGAGAACTCCTCAAGAGCACTCTTATTGTGATGTTTTGGTTCAACAAGGAACTTACGCCATAAGCGGTTCGTAGTATTTGGAAGAAGGAAATACCACGGACCTCGAGAACTGTCGCAAGGTTACTAATATCCTAAAGAAACTAGCAAACACTATCAACATGAAGTAAGGTGAATCTCGGGTTTAGAAACCCAGGAGTAGGATGCCTACTAACTAATAACATCACGGGATGCTTTCAAGAATAATGGCCAGAAACATCACACTGGGGATACAAAAGCATTGCTAAATTGCTAGATGACTTCCTAAACAACTAGGGTCATAATAATAGCTCCAACATCTATGCCGAGGCAACAAAGTACCTCAACTTACCGATTAGTGTGCTTATTCTGACCAAAAAGGACATCGGGATCGGAAGGAAAGGATTTGCAAATGCATCAGACTATTTAGAGACCTGGGATGACTCGGACAGCATAACGGCTGTAAATGCTCAAAATGATTTGAGACATCCTGCAAAATGGTGGCATAACCACTTAACAACATCACATCAAGGTTCCGAGATCAACAATTATCATACAGAGATAGTAGGAACTGAACTGGGGCTTAAAACCAACAATCTCGAAGGTCTATGGATTAGTAACACGGCATCCTGATAGATAGATGAGAATCCTAGTTCTTAAACCCCCTAGAAGAGAAGAGGTTGACTCAGATCAGAAGACCATGAGGTATAAGGAGTAAAAAGAGCCTTACGTTCCCTTCCACAATCAATTCCCTTACATAACTAAAGCATTTCTAGACACAACTTGACCAGTTTGGCTTGGTAATCCCTCTGATGAGTCGGGGCTCGATACCAACGTTGTCAGGACCCCGATCCTAAGTCACACCGATCTAGCATGTAACACATCATATCACTTTGCGGCCTCACGCACGGTGTTCCCACGGTGTCGCCTTACCATGGCCCGGGACCGTTTGCGCCTTTTAGCTCACGTATATGATAGTGTCGCTAGCATCCATATGACAAAGAACCCGGGCCGACATGGCTAGTCGTGAACCCAAAGCGGCGCTAACCCATGGGGACAGGCATACATGAATCACATCGAGCATGTCGGTCATCAACGTATAGATTCGGGCTGTAGCACTGGCTATGAGGACTCCGGTGAACCGGGCTGTAGCGAGCTAGGCGGGACTCGAATAACACCATGCGACATTTCCCGAAGAACGGACATAAGGGACGAAGTGAAACACATGCCGGCCAGTCAAGTGTCCAAGCAGTAGTCTTTGGGCTAGCAGGACTCCGGTGAACCGGGTCAGTAGCGGACTACTATCGCCGGAAGGGCGAGACTACATTTCCCCATATGAGAGGCTGCCAAGGATAAACAACTAGTTTGTCGGATCCCACACATACCAAGCATTTCAAACATACACACAATATGCTCAATATGTGTAGATACAACATGGCATCACAACATAACTCTACGACTCAAATATTTATTCATTAGGCTCCGAGGAGCGAGATATTACAAACATGGGTCTCATGACCCAACACTCGAGCATACAAGTCAAAGCACAAGCGGAAGCTAAACATGTCTGAGTACGCATAACTATAAATGAAGAAGGCTGAGAAGCGACTATCTACCGATCCTGCCGAGGGCACAAGATCGTAGCTGAGGTAACAAGCTAACCGTCAAGTCCAAGCGGAACTACTAGCGAGACCAAGTCTCTACGCAAAACATAAAATAAGCAAACGTGAGTACAAACGTACTCAAGAAGACTTACATCGAACTAGCTACATATGCATCATTATCAAAAGGTGGTGGAGTTTGACCGCAGCAAGCCAGCTTTGACTCGGTGGCTATCCTATACTACATTGCAAGTAACTCTTTTGAGGTGGCGCACGCAGTCCATATATTCACCATATCAATACACCACTATGGACCCGCTCCCGTCTCCCTACGAGAACGCCATCCATAGCACTCACGCTTATCTTGCGCATTTTAGAGTATCCACTTTCACTTGTCTATGAACCGATATAGGCAACCCAGAAGTCCTTCTCCGTGGACACGGCTATTGAATAGATCATATTAACCTGCAGGGTGTACTTCTTCACACACGCTCTCACCACTTACCGCCGTTTACACGACATGTACTCGGCAACCTTCAAGCGGAAGCCCAACGTGGGTGTCGGCCACAGCCTACCTAAACACACAAGTCCCAAGTCCAGGTTTATTGCCTATTCGGGTTCCATCCGCAGGGAGTCCGGCCGAGGTTTCCCATACAGCCCCAAACGATGTGTGTAGGGTTCCCGAGACACCAAACGGGCGAATCGGTACACCGGGCCACGGTGCCTACCGCAACACGACCCACCCCTACGGGCCAACAATGCGGCCCCCAAAGATGCTACAAACACAGAAACTACTTGCAACTCCCTTGACCGAGGACAAGAGTGGTTAAGAAGCCGAGAGGGTCCATTGGTTTCGGGCCCAATGCGTGGTAGTAACTGTTTCATGGATCACAAACACGTAACTTCGGTTCTCGAGGACGGCTGCAATGAGACAACCCACCATGTACTCCTACATGGCCTCTCACCGCTACCTTTACCAAATCGTGTTCACACACTTAGCTCACACACCGTAGGACATGTTCACACAACCATTCCAATCCATTCCCGATGAATCAGACCTGACTCAACTCTAAGCAAAGAGGTGCATGACAACAAGCATGAATGAGTAGGCACAACATGGCTCAAACAACTCCTACTCATGCTAGTGGGTTTCATCTAATTACTGTGGAATGACAGGTCATGCAGAGGATAAAGGGGTTTAGCTACCGCAGCAAGTAACACATGAGTCGTTGTTGTCCTAATGCAGTAAAATAGAGCAGGAGCAAGAGAGTGGGATTATATCAGAATGAACAAGGGGGTTTTGCTTGCACGCACTTACGAAGATAATATAGTTCTTCATCGGTGTCATCGAACAATCGTTTAACATCGTCTATCGAGAGGGGCAATTACCGGCAAACAGGAGAGAACTCAATCAATGCGATGCACATTCACATGAATGACATGTCATGTTAAGGTACTGAATTCACCTAATGCAAAATCTAGCCAAGTTAACTGAAGTGGAATTCAAACAAGGTTAAACTCCAACTCCAAATGCTAGTTCATAATTTACCCTAATCATGATTCATCCTATTCAGTGAGGTTAACTTGTTCAAACATGCATGAAAGTGCCATAAACGGATTCTTCATATTTTTCTGATCATTTTTCATATATAAATTATTTAATTTGGAGTTACAGATTAAAAGTTATGAATATTTGAAGTTTGGGGTATTTTAAAATTTCCTGAATTAAAATAAATCGGAAAAGGTTATTATCACACAAGATGACGTTGGCATGACGTCAGGTCAACAGGACTGGTCCGGTCAAACTCGACGCTGGGTCCCGCGATGTCAAGATAATTAGCCTAACTAAAATTAATTAAAACTAATCCTAAATAGTTAACAGGCTGGGCCCCACATCATAGGGTCAACAGGTCAACTAGGGCCCACCATGGTCAAAGTCAACGTCGGCTGAGGCGTTTAGCCGCCAGCGAGCCAGCGGGCGAGAGTGGTTTAGCCACTCCGGCGACCAAATGGCCCATGGAGGGCATCTAGGAGCCGAGGACGAGCCAAGCTCTTGGTGGAGTTAGCCGGGTCGGGTGGCGGAATCGGCGCCCGGCGACGACCTAGGCGGGCCGCCGAGTTCTGGCGAGCTCGGTCTCGACGCTGCGGTGCACGAGCAAGCGTCCGAGGCGCTTGTGGTGGCCTACGTGTTGGGGTGAGTGCGATGGGCGCTAGCCCGGGACCAAATGGTCACCGGAGCGACGCCGGCGACGAGCGCGTCGGAGGTGAGCTTCTGCTTCAATGGCTGCGGCGGCTACGAGGCGAGAAAGACGCGGGAAGGGAGGGATCGACGCAGTAGCTCACAGCGCCCGATGGCGTCGCCGGCGAGGTCGGGACGGTCCGGCCGACGAATCGGGCGACAGCGACAGCGGTGGGTCCATGGAGGGAAAAACGACGGGCGGGCGCCTCGGGGCTTCTCGATCGCGTGTGTGACCGGGGAGGGCGAGGATGGAGTGGCGGATCCTCCGGGCTGGTCGGGAAGCGAGGAGGGCTTGTGGTCAGCGGTGGTGGCGGCGGCGACGAGCTCCGCTCGGTGGGAGAGGGAGGGAGCCAGAGGAGGAGAGAGGCCACGGGCGAGGGAGAGAGGGGTCAGGGGGGTGCGTGGCGCTCGGGGGAGACGTCCAGAGGGAGGAGGAGGCAGCCAGGCAGGGAGGAGGTGGCCGGCGTGTGGCCACGCGCGCCGGGCACGCGCCTGCCACTTGGCACGAGGAGGAAGGCGACAGGGAGCCAGGCGGTGGTGGGCTGGGCCGCTGGAGCTGGGCCGGTTGGTGGGCGCCATGTAAGTTTGTGCCAGGTAGGTTTCTCTCTCTCTCTCTCTCTCTCTTTATTTATTTCAGTTTTCTATTTTTCTGTGGTCTTTAGGCTTTATTAAAAATACTAATGCTACCCCAAAATCATGAAACTTGCTCAGGCCTACTGTTTGGAAAATATCCAACAGCAAACATTTAAGTTTATGATTATTTGAGCATTTAAAATATTTTATAGCATTTAAATGCCCAAATGCAAATACTTAATGAATTAATCCAGTGACCAAATATGTCATGAAAATGTGCAACACCTCTGGTTATGGATTAAAACATTTTCGAAATGATGAACATTTTGAAGGCCATTTGGATTCTTGAAAATATTTTGAAGTTGAACCTATTTGCATTATTTTGGTGCTAGGGGTTTAGGCAATCCCCATTTCAATTTTCTTAGAAATTTAAACATGATGCATGGATGCAATGCCACTAGCTACAAGCAAGCTCTAGGGCTGTGACAACCGCTCTCTCCAAACAGAAGAACATACTGCAGCCCTCACGGCGGAAGTATAATGTGGCCTCCTCCGACAAACCAATCCGGCGACAACAACTTCAAGCACTGTCAAGAGAGTCCGGAGCACCCCGCAACAGGATCATCAGGCACGCCAATAGCGTGACTAGCAGTCCGGCCTCCGCTTAAGCCCCATCAAAGCAGCATTCTTGCCACGCGTACACAATTACGCACTCAAGATACCATGGGCGTAGGCGGAGGCTCAACAACGACTTCGATCAGCAGGCTTGGGATAACCGCCACATACCTTCATAACCCGTCCCTTCTTCTTTTTTCAGGACATTGCTTTAGAGCAGCCTCTTCAAGAGCCAGATTGCGGACTTACATAGGAGAGAAAACCAAGGAGGCAACAGGCTTGGCGATGAAGGAAACACCTGTGTGGAATCTACTTACGATCGTTAGACCTGTTTTATATATCCATACGCGTCCTGCCCCTAGATAGGACATGTTAAATAGTCCTATTTATCTCCGCTTAATGCATTCATTGTAAACATACGCTTAAACGTATTTTCATCAATGGGAGATTATATATAGTGTCAGCTCATTATTCTTATTTGAACATTTTTCTTACAAATGTTTCTTTGATATTGCATCCGTACACTTTGGTACGGTCCGTTTGCCAGGGGCTTCCTATGATGCCCCGTTCTATGGCAAATAAAGTCCGAACACTTTGCACAGTGCGGCACCCCGAACTTATATCACTATATGCATCAGCTCTGAATCATGTCTTGGGTCTCTGATTGGGTTAGCCCGGCTCCCTTGTTTTGGTACCTTACGTTACGTTATATCGGCTAAGGTAGCGCAGGAGAATCATCTGCGATTGTGTCCCGGTTCTTCCGGACGAGCACCTCAGTAGAGAAAGCCGAAAACTGACTGGCATGATGAGGCAAGAGCTGGTCGCTATTCGAGAGGTCTTAAAATCCTTAAAGATTTTTTTCCGCTTTAGGCGATAAGTCGGCCTTGTCCGATTTAGGCGTATATAGCGCCCCAATTCGGCCCTCCGAATTCTAGGGCTTCATGAAATTTAAAATTATAGACTTCTATGGCTAAGTGAAAGTTATAAAGCCACATAGACTGATTGCCTTGTTCGCTGCGCCGGATACCTCCTTAAGGGACCAAACATTTGGATAAAGAGTATCCGGGTTTTTTCCAGGAACGCCCCGCTACTAGGTACGTGGGGGCGGAAGCCGGCGACTGGCCTACTTTCAGAACTCGATAAACATCCGCACAGATGGTAATATTTTAAATCAAAACAGTGCTACATAGCACAGGCAACTCCGTCCTTAATTTACAATAGCGGCAGAGGTACATTTAGTCAAAGATCTTGTCTTTAGTACATTCGTCGGCCACGAGACGGGCGCCCTTCATAACGCCATCATAGTACTTCTCGGGATGGTGATGCGCCTTGCCCTCCGGCGGCCCGTCCTTCACCAGCTTCTCCGCATCCATCTTGCCCCGATGCACCTTCGCACGGGCAAAGGCCCGGCGGGCACCCTCAATGCAAACAGATCGCTTGATTACTTCAAGCCGTGGACAGGCATTTACCATCCGTGTGATCAGGCCGAAGTAGCTAGTGGGAAGGGGCTCACCAGGCCACATCCGGACTATGAAATCTTTCATAGCCACTTCGGCCGCCCTGTGGAGTTCGACCAACTGCTTCAGTTGGTCACTCAGAGGTGTTGGGTGTTCGGCCCCAGCATACTGGGACCAGAACAGCTTCTCCGTTGAGCTCCCCTCTTGGGCACGGTAGAACTCCGCAACATCTGATACGCTGCATGGAAAGATCTGAGAATGCCCCTGGAGAGCTCCGAATTCGTGTAAGTAAAAGAAACGCCTCCTCCATATGTTTGCTTTGCACAAAGAATTTCTTACCCGCCGCTATCTTTTTGGCCTCCTGGATCTCCTGCTGTGCCTTCTCGGCTTCGGCCTTGGCGTCTTTCATACTAACAAGGGCCTTCGCAAGCTCGGCCTCTTTCATCTTCAAATCATGCTCCACGGACTCGAACTTCTGGCCGAGGTCCTGGAGCTCTTGCTGTACCTCGCCCACTCTAGCACTTTGCTTCTCACGCTCTTTGCATTCCAAGGCCGCCTTGTCTTCAGCCTCGGATAGCGCTTTCTTCAGGGACGCCACTTCAGCGGTGGACCCTGTCACACAGTCACGTCGCTTCCACTACAAAAAAAAAGACACATCCGTGACATTTTGGGCCGAACGAAATTTTTTCTGTCATACATATGACACTTCTACGACGATAATTGTGACAAAACCCGGTATCATCATAGATGTGGTGGGCTCCTACTTCTATGACAAAAAATCATGACAGAAAATGGGTTTTTCGTCCTGGGCGGGCTAGAGACGCAGCTGCATGACATTCTTTGGGCCGTCCATGACGGAAAACCGTGGTAGAAGCGAGGGGAGGAAAATTTCAGGGAGTTGCGGTTACGGTGGGAGGTCGGGGGCCGAAGCGATGCGCTGCTTTCTCGTACACGTACGCTGCGTGTGCGTAGGCGTTGGCTCTAACTGAACCCGAAGCGAGGCGTTGGGCTCTAATCGAACCCGAGCGACAGACCGCAGTTACGCTACATCGAACCCGGAAGCGATCAATCGATGGCTGTTAATCGAACCCGATGGAGTGATTCGCCGCTCTGCTGCTAATCGAAGCCGATCGATTGGATGAAAATGAGTGTTATGGGGGGGTGGATTAATGGTGAGCGGTGGTGTTGCCTCTGGATGAACAGGACCCCGTGGTGTGGAGGGCTGGATGAACAGTAGACGATGGAGGGGTGGCCGTGGAGGGGTGGTTGAACAGGACCCTGTGGTGTGGAGGGCTGGATGAGCGATGAGACGGTGGAGGGGTGCCCGTGGAGGGGTGGTTGAACAGGACCCCGTGGTGTGGAGGGCTGGATGAACAGTAGACGGTGGAGGGGTGGCCATGGAGGGGTGGTTGAACAGGACCCCGTGGTGTGGAGGGATGGATGAACAGTAGATGGTGGAGGGGTGCCCGTGGAGGGGTGGTTGAACAGTAGCCGGTGGAGTAGCACGCGGTGGAGGCTGGATGAACAGGAGCCCGTGGAGGCTGGAGGAGGTCGACGGTAGCCCATAGAGGCTAGAGGAGGTCGACGGTGGAGATGAACAGTATCCCGTGGAGTCCCGTTTTGCGGTACGCCACACCCCTCCTAATGAACAAGACCCCCGTTTCGACCGTAGCACTCCAACACAAGTCCGTTTCATCCATTTTGCGGTACGCCACACCCCTCCCGATCAACAGGACCCCCGTTTCGACTGTAGGAGGTCCGTTTACTCCGTTTTGCGGTACGCCACACCCCTCCTGATCAACAGGACCCCGTTCCGAACGTGGCCGGTCGAACAAAAGGTCGTTTCCTCCGTTCTGCGGTACGCCAGGCCTCGTTTCCATCGCCTGTTCCATCCAAGCCGGTTGGCTCCCACGCGTTCCGTTGCCTCCCGATGAACACGACGCATTTCGTTGCCTCCCCATGAACACGACGCATTCCGTTGCCTCCCCATGAACACGACGACGACTCCGTTTCTCTGTTCCGACCCAGCCATGTACGTAAGCGCGAGCAGGCGTTCGAGACCCCGCCCGTATGTACGTACGTGGCCGTATTTTCTTTCTTGCACCCTGGCCGTTGTACATACGTGTACATGCTACGTGCGCGCCTCTACTACGACATGTACGCGCCTCTACTACGACACGTGCGCGCCTCTACATCGACCAGTATATATGTATGTACACGTTCGCGACAAGAATGACAACGCTACGTACGATTCGACAAGGTCGGTCCCGACTGTCAGGCAGTTCCTTGTGTGCGAAAATGTAGCTGGTGGGTCCCAGCAGTCAGAGGGGCGAATCGTTTTTTTGCCCGGACGCACTTCCTTTGCGTGTGAAGATGTAGCTGGTGGGTCCCAAAATGTGGGCGAATCATTTTTTTGCGGACGCACTTCCTTGCGTGCGAAGATGTAGCTGTTGGGTCCGAGCAGTCAGGGGGGCGAATCATTTTTTTTGCCCGGACGCACTTCCTTGCATGCGAAGATGTAGCTGGTGGGTCCCAGCAGTCAGGGGAAATATTTTTTCACGAAATACGATGGCCCGTCTGGTGGGTCCCCCCGCTGTCAGGTGGAGGAATAATTAGTTTGCGCGTAATAAGGAGGCACTTCCTTGTCGGGCCGTGGACCCGGTGTCGACCCTCTCCACGTAGAGTCCACGTCCGATGGAAGTCGTTCCTTGACCACGTTGACCACGCCGCGCCGAGAGCACCATGGCGGTGGACGACAGCGAGGCCTAGGAAGGGGACGACTCGGAGCCGGGGAAGATGCAGCAGTGGATGCCCATGTGAAGAGGAGTACGAGGGTTCACTAGTTCGGCTGCGGTGTGAGGCTGCTATCACCGCAGAATAACAGGGGGTGTGGGTGAGTAGAGGGATGGCCTGGCCAGCGGTGGGAGTAGCAGTGGGCGGTGAGGCCTCCGCGGCATCACAGCCGACCACGGGAGGCAGGAGCACGCGGCACGACCGGCGTTGGTTTGGGCGGCTGGAGCAAGAAGACCAGAGGTTGAAGAAGCACTACAACCGTTGGATGAACATCGTACGGTAACAGGAGCTAGAATCGTTCATATTGACTAAGTTGACAAAGCCCTCCGTCCCCGTCAACTTGGTAGGCCCACAAGTCAGCCTCCCAGTATGTTGGGTTCCAGCTGGCAGGGGGAGTATTCATTTTTTTGTGCGTAATAAGGAGGCACTTCCTTCCGTGCGAAGATAGCTGGTGGGTCCGACAAGTCAGCGGGGGGCACGTTTTTTTTTGTGAAATACAAGGCCCTTCCGGTGGGTCCCAGATGTCAGGTGGAGGAATCATTATTTTGCGCGTAATAAGGAGGCATTTCCTTGTGTGCGGCCGTGGACCCAGCTGTCAGCCTCTCCATGCATAGTCTACTTCCGATGGTGTCGTTCGTTGACCATGTTGACCACGCCGCACCGAGCACATCCAAGGTGGTGGACGACGGCGAGGCCCCGGACAGCAACGAGCCGAAGATGGGAAGACACAGGAGTAGAGTCGCAGACGGAGAGGTGTACGAGGGTTAACTGGTTCTAGTGCGGTGTGGTTCGACAGTCGGTGGAGAAGAAGAGGAGGTGTGGAGGGGTGGAGGGATGGCCTGGCCAACGGTGGAGTAGCGCTTCATAGCGAAGCGTGCTAAGCAGAGCTGCTAGCAGCAGGAGGCGGGAGGTGGTCCCTGCGGCGTTGGAGAAGAACACGAGAGATTGAAGATGGATGCCGGTCGTTGGATGTAAATCCAACGGCTAACATGTCAGAATCATTTGTTGACTAAATTGACAATGACTTACGTTGGCTTCGACCTATTGGCCCACATTTCAGCCTCCAAAAATGTGGCACGTATTCAACCCAGTTTTCAGAATTCTTGTCTTTTTTGCGCGGTAGAATTTACAGTCAATTTGATCTTTTTTTTGGAATTACAGCCATTAGGTGGGCTGGGTGAACAATTAATGTAGCGTCCATGCGGCCCATTTATTTTATTTCCTAAAAAATTACAGGCCATTTGCACTTTCTCGAAATACACGATTTTCTTTGGGCTGATTCTAATTTTAATGTTGGGTTGGGCCAACAATGTTATCAAAAAATAAAAAGAGCTGAGCATTTTGTTATAAATATATTTAAATAATAAGTGATATTATTACATTCGCCCTTAAATCTTACCAAGCTTTTGTACACAATCACTAGGATTTTCGTACCAAAACAATTCAGGATTTTATTTGTTAAGAAATTATTTTTATAAGTTAATAAGATGTGGGATATTGTTTTCTTACATATGTAAGTATCTGTTAAATATATGATGACAATAAAAATAATATATAATAACATATAAAATAATTTAAATATATATAATATAGTTTGAAGGGAAACATAAGTTGTACCAGGCGTTCCTATTCTTATATAGAAAAATAGAACGGACCTCTGCGTTTTCTTCAAAAAAATACATAAATTGGGCTGCCAAAAATAAAACCTCGGATGGGAGGTCCATAGGCCGGTCGATACATGACGGCCCTAAGAAAATACAAATAGGCCCTCCCATCCGAGGTCGTGGGATGCGCATGTTAAAAATGAAAGCCTAGACGGGGCAGCCCAAAACCACGTCCAACACTTGCCAAAACTCCGTCATTCGTTTTCTCTGTGTTTCGTACACTCGACATTGTGTGGGCATTTTGACTGTGCATCATATGAAGATGTGCTATGCATGAATGTTGATCAGCATAATGTTAACTGGCTGGTAGTTCCATTTTTGACCATGAATAAAACTTCCAACATGATGTTAACCCTGTTTGAAAAGGCCATGTTAATATAAATGATCTGCCTCTGAAAGTTGCAGTTTCTTATCTGAAACTGAACTTGCAGTTTCTTATCTAAAACTGAAACTTGCAGTTTCTTCCCGTATGCACTTTTATACTCCTATGAAACTACATTTTTTTAAGTGCTAAAATAGATCTCTAGAATTCATAAAATTCTTCATATGCTCAATACTGCAAATATGAAATTCAAAAGACATTCATATCTGAAAGTACTGCCAAAATACACAACACAAAACACAATTCACAACCTGCAAATACTAACAACCCTAAGCTCCTCCTGACAATTCACAACCTGCCCGACTATTGGGATGGGGGGGGCAACCCCCTCCTATTCCTCGGCGGCAGATAACCGCCCCGTGAGACGATGTGAACGGCGAGGGAGACGATGGCGGGGAAGCGTCGTCGGGCCAACTGCTTTTCTCCTCTTGCAGTTGGGTTCGATCGACGAAGACTCCATCGGCTTGCTCTGGCAGGACACCCTCACAAACGGCACCCTATAGATGCTCGATCCTTCAATCTCTGGTGGATGCTCCATCTAGGATCGATACTCCCACCACCGCTCCCTCACGATCGGATTCGGTGAATCTGTTTGCTCCATGGCCCAGAGGAGCAGCTCTATGTACTCTGGCGCGACTCCCTCCGGGAGTATCGCCGCCTTTTCGCTCTGTTGCAGATATTTGGCCATGGATGTCGCCGTCGCCGCTAGTTGGTCCTTGTTGTCAAACCAAGACTGTATCTCCAACATCCTAGCTAGCTTCACAGGGTCGCTGTCTGCGATCCTCACGTATCGGTTGTACTCCTCCATCGATCTACTTCTCCACAGCACCTTCACTCGCCGGTTTTTGAATGGAAGAGGAGAGGAGCAGCGCTGGTTTTGGATTAGAACGGGAGAGGAGCGACGCTGGTTTTGGACTGGAACAGGAGAGGAGGGGCGGTGGTTTTGAAATGGAAGAGGAGAGGAGCGGCGCTGGATTTAGATTGGAACAGGAGAGGAGCGGCGGTGGTTTAAGAGGAGAAGAGCGGAAGAGCGACGCTGGTCTTGGAAGTATTTTTTTGTTGTTTTGCGTATTTTGGGTCAAAGTTTGACCACGTACTATATTTGACAAGCAAAATGTGAATGCATGTCACAAAAAATTGTATCGTTTGGCTCGTATCTGAATGTACTTTCAAATTATATTATTTTTGCAACATATAACATATATTTTATGTGTGAAAATCATGGTCAATTATGACCCAGAATAAAAGGGAGACTAGTTAATGTGGGGTCGCTTTCTTAATTGAAGGGTAAATTGATTTTGATTTTATCCGATCACAGCCTTGACCCTCTCGCCTAATCCTAAATCGCTGCCGCACGCACCTCTCCCTCTTTTCCATTGCAAAACCACCTCCTCTCATCTCCATCATCTCCATTCCAAAACCACCGTCTTGCCTCTCCCTCTTCTGATCTTCTCCATTGCAAAACCACCTCCTCTCCTCTCCATCATCTCCATTGCAAAACCACCTCCTCTCCTCTCCATCATCTCCATTCCAAAACCACCGTCTCGCCTCTCCCTCTTCTGATCTTCTCTCCATTGCAAAACCACCTCATCTCCTCTCCATCATCTCCATTCCAAAACCACCTCCTCTCCTCACCCTCTTCTCTATTGCAAGACCACTGTCTCTCCTCCCATCTTCCAAAGCTAGCACCGGACCACTCAGAAGGACATTTATGGAGAGGATGCAGCTGTGAATCAGGCAGATCGCCGGCAGTGGCCAGACAAAGTTAGCCAGGTTGAAGGAGATCCTTAGTTGGTTTGACAATGAGTGGGAGATTTCGAGGATGGTGCGGGCCATGTGGCAATGTATGCGTAAGAGCGAGACGGCGGCGATGAGGGCAGCGATGTACATGTACTCCTCGGCGGCAGTCATGCCGCAGTCCTCCGAGTTCATCGAGTATCTCCTATGGGCGACGGAGCAGACAGATTTTCCCGAGGCGACAGTCAGGCAGAGGTGGTGGGCGTACAGGTCGAAGGTCGAGCGCCCAGAGGATAACAAATCAATCGAGTATGTTGTGCCGTTTGTGAGGGTGCAGAGCCAGCCGGAGCCACAGGAGTATTCGTTCTCCCACAGCAAGAGGAGGCCCTATGGCGCGACATCTCTTCCCCGCCGTTCTCCACGGTTCCCTCGACGCTCGCCTCGTTTCAACGGCAGCGGTAGGGTTTAAGGTAAGCTTCGCACTAACCTAATCTTCCACCTGCTCATGCTTACAATAAGTGTGACAGCTAATGAAAATCATGCTTACAATCAGTCTCCGAGTACTACGCCAATCACCCTAAAATAGCTCTGGACCTTTGGGTCAAAGTTGTGACACAGTGTACAAATAAAGAAAAATAGATTGGTGCTCCCTAGTATTTGGTTAGAGGATTTGCTGCCGAGAAAGATCCGTCCGCAGAGAGCGCCACACCTCCCACTAGTGGTGGTGGATGCCAATGCATGCATGCAGCATGGTTGGTGTCGGTAATTTTTACTTGGCAAACCTCGCACTTTGCATATATGCCGGTTCCATACGTACATTTGTGCAGTTCCACCAAAATGCAGCTGAATAACCCTGTTTGCACAGATAATGAAAAAGCGTGATTACATTATAGTGGCACTAGTTGATGAAATACAAAAAATAAATAGAAGAAAATATTGCGATAGTATCATAGTATGCCATGCTGCGAGGGCGAGATGGGCCTACTGACGCCTCATCTTGGACATCGCCCCAAGTCTCCAGATACACCTTACGCCAAGTGATGAACATCGGTGTACAGCAAGAGTACGGAGGCGCCTTGAGACATTGAAATCTCTATTTTTGTACATATCAACTAAAATTAAGCACCAGTTTGCAGAAATGCTTAAACATTAACAATGGGACTAGTTGATGAAACATACTTTAACAAAGAGAAGCACTTTCTTTATCTACATTGGAAATGAAATGATAGAGATGACACTCGCTCTATTTTAACTGTATTATTACTTCATTTTATCAGTGACACTAGGGTCGAGCGGTGTGGCAAACGAGGTGTACCGTATGTCGCAAGAGATGGAGGCCGGGGTGCTTAGGCTGGATGTCAAGCTCCCTCTTTCGATCCACCAACATGGATGATTCAATTCATGGGACCTTTTGGTGCAGTTCACCTAAAATGAAGCAATGTCCCGTGAGCTAGCAGCTTCTTCTTCAAATTTTTTTAAGAAAAGGGCTCCATCCCCAGTTCCATTTCCATCAGAAAATGAAACCCACAGAGCTTCTTCTTCATTAGTTGCAATAAAATTGAGCAACATCAAGGTTGGTTGTGAAGCTCCTGGAATGCTCAAATATAATTTGGATATCATTTGTGCAGTTCAACTAAGATCGGCGTGAAATGTATATCTTTATTTGCACAAAAAGGTGGAAAGGAGGGTGACTAACAAGTGATGAAACATGCATCAAATGAAAAGAAGCATGTTCCTTATCCGAATGGCAATCCTACAAGGACAAGAGCAATTTCTAAAGCAGTGGCATTGCTAGATATTAGTGTGGGCATTAGGATTAACTATGACAACCGTTAAATACGACATTACTTTGGGCACGGGAGAGTGGGCGGACCAGGACAGTTGCATTTCTAACGAAAAGAATCAACTTATCTTAATGGGAAATTTTAGCAAGACATGTGAATAAGTGCCATTGATTCATATTACTGGAGGCATTACATTAAAAACAACATTGGTTTAACGTGTCCTTACTTTTAACAGTGCGACTGCTACATTTTACTAGTGGCATTACATAAGAGTGGCTCGGGGCAACAAACATCAGAACGGGATATCTGGGTTGGTCCCATTTTTGTTTGGTATAGCCACCTTATACCGTGTGAGGCTAGCAAATCTAGTGCTGGACTTACTCTATTGACTTGTCCCCCGGTCCCCACTTTCTTTCCTTTTTCAACCAATAGATCGGGTTTATATTGAGTTTGTACTGTGTTTCCCTTTATTTCCCTATTAGACCTAGAGACCAGTTGGATAGCCAGTCTCTGCTACTTTTTTCCCCCATTATTTCCTCTTTCGACCAAGTCCTATCGCTCGTCTCCCTCTTCTATTAAGTCACCCGACTTGTGGGGCCTGGGAGTTTGTCTATGGTCGGTTCTCAATTGTCGTCCCACATGTGTGTGCGAACGCAATATGACGCGCGTTCCATTCGGAGAGCAGCGTGCCAGACCGACCGACCATCTGGGGTGCGGTGTAACGCTGACGGGCAGGCGTCAGTATACTCCGTACATGTGTACCGCCATTTTCTAGACAGCTTTGCTCCATGGCGGCGCAATCCATGGATACAAAATTAGTATATTGTATACTATTTAAAAGTCGAGGGCGGGGCTTTTCCTGCCCGGTAGGCGGCGGGACAGTTCCGCCTAGTCGGGTCGACAGAGACGCGAGAAGACGAGGGAGTAGGCTGCTACAAACGTAGGGTTGTGTGATTTGACAGCGAGTTACTGCTGGACAGGTGGGGCCCCGTGAGTTGACTTGCCATTATCAATTTAACTACGGCGCTACGACCGGCGTGAGTCTCTTGATTCCTGACCACCTCCATACAGGTGCCTCTCCCAATGCTCCACCATGTAGTAGAGGCTGGCTCTTGCATGAGAGCCCACTTCTCCACTTTTTACTTGCCTCTCTTTCCTCCATATATGCAAAATGCCATGTAAAGCGCACTATTGTACTTACTTGCTCCTACAAAGCTTAAGCTTGCCACATAGGCATAACGTCCGATGTGGCAAGTTAATCAAGAAGAGAGAGACTAGTTTGGTGACCCAAGGAAGAAATGGTGCTAAGCGCGTGTACCTAGGTGAAAAGACAATTTTGAGTCTATAGCTAATTAAATGAAGCAAACTTAGCAACACCATTTCATTGGAAGAGGTCACTCCTTGGCAAACAATAAATATTAGTACTCCCTTTGTCCCATTATACAAGAACGTTTTTGACACTACACTAGTGTAAAAAACGTTCTTATATTATGGGACGGAGGGAGTACGAAGAAAGAGATAGAGAGGAGTAAAAAAATATACACTTATAGCCAACCTTATAGCCAACCTTGTTGTAGTATGAGTGACTAAGTGATGACTATGTATGACGTGCCAACATCGGATAGCCCTAACGCACCGTGTTAAATCTCCAAGGGCGCGATGACATGGCGACCCGACGGTCATGGTAGGCGCGACCATGATACGGGCTGCTGGCAGCCCTTGGATCTGAGACCAAACGGTCGCATGCTAAGTTGCTGAAAATTTGCAGAATAACCCTCCAGGATAGGATCTTCACCCATAGGTCTAGAATCATGCCATGCAACCGTTCGATCTCAGATCCAAGGGCTCTCGGAAGCCTGTATCATGGGAGAATGGAAAGCCACTACCACCGTTCAAGACTGGGCAGTTCGCTCCTACTCGCCCCTCGCACGTCCTTTAATACTACGGCGGTTCGCTCCTAGTCGTCCCGTCCATTCACATTACGGCAGTTCCACTAATCCTAACCCTCCTCCCAAATCCATGGCGTCCCCAAATCTCCCGATCGGCGGTGAGTACAAGGTTAGAACCATCATCGGCGATGAGTTTGACGTCATCTACACCTGTACTTCATGACGGTGAAAGGATGCCTTTCTCGCTTCAGACGCATGTTCGAAGACTCGGATGATGAGTGGGTCGCTAGGCTAGATGTTGAGTACACCACAGTCGTGGGACGAGAGAAGGATCTAAAGGACGAAGAGAGGAAGAAGTCAGCCGTGATCCAGGTTTGCGTGCATGACTTATGCTTGGTCTACCACATATGCCATGCCGACGTTGAGTGCCAGGATTTTAAGGACTTCCTCGAGAGCAACCTAGTCAAATTCACATCTTGTAGACATTGGTAACAACAAAGAAGTCCTGCGTCGGATAGGCCTCGTTGTAGGCAACACCTTCGACCTCCAAAAGAATCGGCTGGTGTCCTCTCGTCAGCCTTCAATGTTGACCCTGGCAGGAGACATGGTTCACCCTTCGTACGGTAATCTGGAGAAACCTCCATACACGTTTCATCGTCATGCATGGCAGCGGAATGTACTAGATGACCACATCCAGTATGCTATAATGGATGCCTACCTTTGTTTCAATATCTACAAGGGTTGGATGAAGAGCAATAACCAAGTTGGCGGTTCAAGCAAAGAAGTATCGGCCAAGAGGAAGAGGGACAAGGACGAAGTCGAGGACGTGGATGAGGACACCGAGTAAGGTGGCAGTGTCGTTGCTCATGGCGGTTCTAAACTTCTAATGCAGTGTCTACCGGATTAGTTGCATAGTTTAATTTCATGTGTGCTTAGTTTAATTTGAGGGGTGTGTTGTCTTTGAGCCCCAATGAGTAACTATGTTATGTTTCTTCTTGTTACTTTAACTCTTGATGACGTACATACTAGTATTTCTTACATTTCATCTTTTAGTTGGTATAGTACTACCACTGCTTTCTTCACATTATATACGTACAATATATATGGCCAACATCATATAGCCAGCAGTTTAGTTGTCAAAGAATTTCAGGGTGCTTAGTTTTGTCAAAGAATTCTGTGGTGCTTAGTTTTATTTGAGGGTGGGTTGTGGTGGACACCATTATTGTGACTAGCCTTTTTAATAGTACTATATGCATAATTTGGCGATTTAGCGCTCTCTATATGTACTACCTCCGTCTCTGGTTTATAGGTCCCCTTTGTAGTTTGTGTCAAATTTTGACTGAAGATTTAACTAACAAAATGTTAATGCATGTCAAGAAAAATTATCTCATTGGATTCGTACTTGAACGTTTTCAAAAATATAATGTTTGGTGACATGCGTAGAAATTTTGTTAGTTTAATCTATGGTCAAAATTTGGCACGAAATATAATGGGGACCAATAAACCCGGACGGAGGTAGTACCACCTTTTTTTAATTTCAAGTTTTGCGCCATGGCGCAATCCATCGATACTACTATTGTACAAAAGTATACATTTTTTAAAAGGCTAGAGGGCGGGGCAGTCTAGCTTGGTTGGTTTCACGAGAGGCGAGGGCCTTTGTGATTTGATGGCTCATTACTGCTGGAAGGTGGGGCCTTGTGATTTGACTGCTCATATAAATGCGCCGACGACCTGATCGAGGAGGAGCAAAGAACCGTGCAGTATACTCAAGTTTTCCACTAGAGTAGTACTACGACGGAGGAGCACGAAACACGACAGCCCAGTGCCATATGGCGATAAAAAATGATCTAATTTGCTAGTCATCTCATTGTTAGCATTGTTCTATTCATTCCCTCAAAAAACAAAAACCATTGTTCTATTCATGCCTCGCAGAGAACGTGACACGTCGGCGTAAACACCGAAGCAAAAGATGAAATACAACAAAGAAAAGAAGAAGGAAGATTATCACCCCAAATGATCTAATTCGCCATGAGTCGTGAATCGCTTATTCATCGCCTCCAAGACCTCCATCTCCTTGCGCTGCCTCCTCCGCCATCTTCTTCATTCTGTCCATGACGCGGGATTTCTCGAAGCGAGCCTTCATCATCTGTTCCACGGCCGCATTATGTACCTTGACAGCAGCCGGGTGCTCAATGCGGAGCTTCACCAACTCCTCCTTCTGTTCCATGACGAGGGCCTGCAGCATCTTCATCGAGGAACTACTATTCTCATGCAGCTTCTTCCAGTCGGCGTTCTTCTCCTTCAACAGGTCGATCTCGTGGCAGAGTTTCGCCTTGTCCTCCTGAAGTTGCAGGATTTTGTCGGTCGCCTTCTTCTCCGAGGCAATACTCTTCTTCAGCAGCATCACCAAGCCGACGGTCAACTCCCCCTGCTGATTGAGCTCAGCGGGCATGTCGTCGAGGCTCTCCTTCAGCAACTCTGTCAAGCCTTTGATGAACTCCTTCTGCTTATTGAGGTGCTTATTGAGCTGATCGGGCATGCCATCGAGGGTTAATGACTCCAACTCCGCCGGCTCGGCATGTTCGCCTCTGCGGCTAGGGCGCTCCTGGGAGCCATCGCCTGCCCGTGAGAGATCTTTCGAGGTCTCTGCATGGCGGCGAGCCCTCTCTTTTTTTTCATGGCCTTGGTTGCCGCTCCCTTGTTACGAGTAGTTATCGACCTAGAGCTCTGCTCACCGGCCATGGCAACGACGGACGAAGAAGAAGCACTTATGAGGAGGAAAGGTAGAGTAATTTTCGGTTAGGTAGTTCCCCTTTTTATAACCTAAGTACAAGCACTAGTAGTACTAATACCTGCATAGTGGGAACATGTTCAGGTTTGGTACGTACTAGTAGGTGTGAGCAGGCTTTCGAATGTGATGGGAACAAGGTAAAGATTAATTGATGGTTTTGGTTTGAGGCCCAAACGGCTCCCGATGAGTTTAGCGGAACATAAATTTCAAGTACTACACTGCTCAAATGCGTAAATATTATGTTCTTGTCAAAAATTGGCACAAAATACGAAAGATACCAATGGAAGTACTACTAGCAACCCACGATTTAACTACTGCATGCGCCAAGATGGAGTAATAATGTCTTTCTTCCGCCCTCACGTCCACTCAATTTGCATGCACTGTATTAATTGACCATCAATGAAGTGAACGACTTTACACGCGTCAAATTATCACATGGGGTGGATCTTGGTACAAAATTGCGTCCTCCCATGTACCCGCATGTGCGTGCGAGGGAATGAGTGTGTGCGTGGCGTGCGTGCACATCTTCACTTCATGCATGTACCGCCAGTATGGCTCAGGGAGGACGAGTACATTCTTCTGGAACCAAAGAAGACGTCATCGTGATCAATCCACACAAGGAGGTCGCGACAACGCCTCCACATGTGCCACTTGGCTTCATGAACTGTAAGAGAGACACTTGTAGTGTGCCATTGGTATTCTAATATACGTGTTTTGCACATACTCGAAGTACTAGTAAGGTACATGTGCATTGCACGCATCAGATTTTGCAACCAAATTATGAATAAATACCACACTATAGCATGTGAGCTCTGAGTCATATATGCGTGATGTAGCCCTTCATTTAATTCTTATAGTTCATCTCATTCAAAATCAATTAGTTTTTATAAAAAGCTAGGAATGCGTGAATAGGAAAAACATGGGATTATAGTGGAATGCCGTCTTGAATCCTACAGGATTGTACGAGTGTTTGATTGTGCATAGAAAAAATGCAGAATTCTTTTAAAGAGGTTTGAGTGGATGGGATGTTTCCTATGAAATCTAGTGCAAATGAATCATATGGAAAAATTCCTATGGTTTACAATCCTAAGAATCAAACAACCAAGATAGGAAAAATTCCTAATGATTAGAATCCTCCAAAATTCCTTTGAGAATCCTTTGAATCAAAGAAGGCCTCAATCTATTTTATGATTCATGGAATTGTGCGTTGTAAAGCATAAAGTAAAAACAAATAATGGCAATTCAACTAGAAAAAAAGTTTGGGCAGTTATGATACGGAAGATTCTAGAACAAAAGAGAACCACTGTTGTTTTGAGGTTTGTGCATTATGCTTAAGTCCAACCATGGAGTCTGCTAGAATGTACATGTGGCAAAATCCGGTGGGGGGCTAGAAGATGGTGCGAGGGGCCAAGTGGAGGGAGACTATGAAGGAATGCACAAGTGCGAGATCGATATTTAGAGAGAGGGGGCGAACACGCAAGGCTGTTGCAGTGATGGCGTGAGCCATGAAAAATAAATGAGCTAGGGGGCAAGCATTGCTAATCCTTTACGAGGAGGGTCAATTCATGAAATTAAACCTTTTAGCAGCAATTGTCTAATGATCACATTCATATTAGCCTCGATATATAGTGATGTTAGGGGCAGGGCCCTTTATCGCCTGTCTTCGCCATTGTGCATGCGTCTGAGAGATGAAGCGGAAGGCATGGATGATGAGAGGGGGACGTTGGATATATAATTAATGTGGGTGTATTAGCTATACATGTTAATCCTATATATAGAGGTATAGATTGATCGAGGTGGACGTGGGAAAGAGGGTGAGACCTCACTGGATATATCGATTGATCGGTTTGTGTGGAAAACTATGAAAGACCTAGCTATATACACACATACATAGAGGAACAACGATCGTTGCACATGCACGCGTGAGAGATAAAGAATACCCCATATGATGGAGAGGGGGATGTGTGTGGGTGTGTGCCATCATGGGAGACCGACCTGAAGAAAAAGATTGCATGCGTGCGATGGATAATGCCGACTGGTAGTGTGTGTGCATGCATGCACGAGAGAAAGTTAGTGGTACAATTATAAAGAGAAGACTATTGCGTGGGTGTAAAAGAATAGGTGAGGTCATAATCAATGTAAAGTTGAATTCAAATATTTGAATAAGAGATCCTGATGTTTGAAACCCATGCATGCATGAATATAACCGAGATCTGCACGGTGTGGTTTGGAAACGAGCATGTTGTAATGTATACACATTGAAGAAGGTCAGACCGATTTGAATTTGAGATACCGATGGCAGACATCATTTGCCCACGTCGCATCCGTGCATGGACACACTATTCTAATTGGAAATGATGGGCGGCTTTCGCATCACATATCTATATCTATACCCCTATATATATATATATATATATATATATATATATATATAATATTTTTATATTGTGTGCGGTAACTTTAACTTTGAAAGATGGTCGTTGGATGAGGCGAATCCGATGGTGCAAAGATGGCAAATTTGAGCACTATTGGCCGTTGGATATCATCTACATTCCACCAGATTTCGCCACATGTATAATCTAGAAGACTCCATGGTTGAACTTAAGCATAATGCAAAAACATCAAAACACAAGCCGTTCTTATTTGTTCTAGAATCTTCCGTATCAGAATTGCCAAAATGTTTTTCTACATGATTTGCCATTATTTGTTTTTACTTTATGTCTTACAACGCACAATTCCATGAATCTTAAAATAGATTAGCTTTCTTATAAAAACTAGATGATTTTGAATGAAATGAACTATAAGAATTAAACGAACATCTACATCATGCATATATGACTCAAAGCTTGCATGCTATAATGTGGTATTTATTCATAATTTGGTTGCCAAATCTCATGCGTGCAATGCACGTGTACCTTACTCTAGTCTAAATGGTGTTTGTGTGTGTGTTGTGCGTGTTGAGGTGCAAATTGTCTTTTTTTTGGTACACGTTAAGCTTGTTCTTCCAAAATTTCAAACCGCGCCTTCTTATGCCGAAAATTGAAGCTAGCGTCTCTGTCTATCGTGCTGCGAAACTCCCGCCTCTTCAACCCGCGCCTTGTTAGCCTGAAATATTTAAGGTATATATTTGTCTTGTTGTGCTCCGACAACTCCCTCCATCTCAACCCGCGCCTTGCTATTCCAAAATTACAACGCGCGCGAAAACTCCCACCTCCTGTGAAATCCCGACACGTGAAATGCCCGTGGTACCCCTGAACCGAAAGAACCGCCTCAAATCGGTGGGGGGTACTTTCCTAACTTACCCCACATTTCGGACAAGCGCGTCTCTAAGCCATGGTTCCCCACTGCCATCCCGTCCGTCGACCCATTCGTACACCGTGGCTGCGAAAACCCGCGACGAAACCCCACACCCTGCCTCCGTCCGCCACCCAGCCGGAGCCTCTTCCCCGACGACGTCGTCCACAGCAACACCTCGACGTCCCTCATCCACCGTACCGGATGAGGATCCGTCGTCGATCTCATCGTCCCACCGGTTCAGCCACCCCATCCTCTACCTCCAAGGAGCTACCCCGATGTTCCCCTCGTCTTTCGCGCCACCTCCATTCCCACACCGTTGTCTTCACCTGCACCACCGGAACAGCATCATCATCACCATTTCCTCGGATGAAGCTGCGGCCTAATCGGCGCCACCAAAGAGGTTGTACACTAATCGCCTCATTTTCTTCTTGATTCGATCTCACGGTGCTGCCGGCGCTCGGTCCCGAGCCGACACAAAGACGGCTCCATCCACGGCGCGGCTGCCGCCACTTCCTCCACGGCGTCGCTCCCTCGGCGGGCGACGTCCACATCGAGGGAGCTGCTGCTACTTTAGCTCTCGCCGCGCTGCTGCTGCTCTTTCTCTCGGTCCCCTACCTGGTCCGCTCTTGCTATTGCTCTTGCTCGCCCTGCTGCTTTCGCTCTTCTTTGTTGCTTGCGATCTTTGCTCGATTTAGCTACCCTTGATCATTGAATTGACTTTTGGGTCAGTCGATTTTCAAGGGGTGGCCTCGTTGGGGTGAAGGAAGAACCAGCCGCAGCGGGAGGGGGCTCGCCGGAGAGGTACCCCACTATCTATCTTAGGGTTCAGGATGGGGGCGGTGGCGGGGCGTTGGCGGGGCGGTGGCGTGGGGATCGCCGGAGAAAAAGCTCGGCACGGGGGGCCTAGAGGGATGGCCGGGGCGGCAGCGGACCAGCGTGGGGAGTGTTTTCGGAGCGGGCGGGGCGGGGCACCGCCAACCGCGGGAGGCGGGGGCTGCTGTTTGGCCGGTGGTGGCTGGTGGCTCAGGGGGGTGGAGGTTGAAGATGAACCGCAGGCCCTTGATTTCGTATCCAACGGCTGCAAAATCGACTGACCAGAGATGAAAAAGTCAGTCGACCGATGTGTAGCCTCGCCTTGCTAGTGCGTTTAGTTTCGACTGCAAAATTCAGTTTCGACAAAAATTCAGTTTCTCTGATTAGGTTCAGTTTTGACGGTTAAGTTCGGTTTGACGGTTAAGTTCGAGAGATGAGCGGCTGATGTATTTTACATCTAGCACTTTGTGGTTATGTATTTTACGTCATGTATTGGAGATGCTATTAGAATTCCACTCAGGTTAACGTTGTTCGTTGTCTCTCTTGTCTCGCTTCAGCCTCGGCGTCGTACAACTCACCGGAGCTGCTCCAACGATTTAAACCCTCCATCACAAATGAGCAGTACCTCGAGCTCCATCTCCAGACGCCTAAGATCTTCTTCCCTCCTCCGACAAAGACAAAGTCGGCGAGCATCCTCACCGCCAACCCAATCACGCTGAGATCGACATGGCTTCGCCAAAGAGGTTGTACACTTGTTGCATCTCTTTTTACTCTACATGTTATATATATTGTCCGGCTGAGCACTTTCGTAGTAACAGGAAATACGATTATTTTATCCTACTATATGACAAGCGGTGAGGTACTGTGCAACTTAGCTATCCGTGATGGACTCTCTTGAACGCCATCATTATTTATCTCTGCGTGTTTGAGCTGTGCATTTGTCGATGGGCACGGGAGTTGAGCTAGTATGGGCGGCCCGGGTCCAAAGTAATAGAAGTAGCAGAAAAAACATTTTTTTAGTGTAGGATTTTCCTTGCTCAAGCCTGCCTACTAGAATCGCTAGTTCTTGAAAGGAAAAGTGAATGAAAAACATAGGAATTGGAAAGTTTCCTATGGTACTACTTTTCATGAATTTGGTGCAAAGGAATGGAGCAAAGGAAAACTGTAGGATTTGTTCCTTTAGTGTCTCCTTGAAAGAAAAACCATAGGAATTCTAATTTCCACTTCTCCTCCTTTTCATATTCCTATTCATCAAGCACAAGACTAAGAGATAGTAGCATAATAGCATTATAACGGTACATTTTCTTGTGGTTTGACTTAATCTCACCATGCTTTTTTGCATCCTGTGATCTTCCAATTGTTGTGAATCAAACAACCAGATTGGCAGAAATCCTGTGTTTTAAATTCTGTTTTTGCACGTGCATTCCTATCCTATTCATGTCTATTTCCTATCCCTACATTGTTAGAATCCTCAAATTCAAACAAGCCCTTACTCAATTACTTACATTACAGATATGTGTCAAAGAAAACCTTGTTTGGTTTGTCCTGCTCCTGTATTTGTGTTCCACCCCAGCTCAGCTGCTCCAACAACGGAAGGGTTCACCACAGCAGGGATCCGCTCTCCAGACTGTCTTTCGCCGCCTCAGATCTTCTTCCCTGCCGCCGGCAGCCATGACAACTGCATTACCATCATCAACTAAGCAAATGACCTTGAGGACTACAAGGGTCCACAAGAGAGGTCGCACTCTTCCGTGTCTGCTTACGTTATGCGTCACTTAATATGATGACATGCTACATTATCGGCGTGTTCACCTATTAGACTCCGAGTCAGGTCCAAACTAATCTTTGAAACTTGAGTTTTTAAATGGTTGTGGGGTACATATTGGGGCAGCAATTAGTACTATCATCTACTATCTGGTTAATCTCCGGTGTCTACTATGAGTTTCATGTTGGGTGCAAACAAACATTAAAGGAGCCATTATCTGTATTTTTTAACTAAAGCTATTATCTGCCTGCTATTATTGGTTTTGGGTCTATCCACAGTTTGCTACCATCACTCTGGATTTGTGCATGCACTCCTTACATAATCTCACTATGTTTTATTGCTATGCATGCCAGTTATTGTACACAATGGAACTGGTCATGTAGAGCAAAAGAGACGCAGCCTTATGTGGCAATAAAATTACATGCAGACGTTGTTCCATGGTGGGCGCAAAGGCAGCCCCTCCACCCATTTCGGATCGTAATCAAGAGGAAGATAACTGTTCGAGGGGATTAGGAAGGAGAAGACCACTCCTATTTACCCCATGAGGTCTTCGCTCTAACTTGGCATCTTGATGTTGGTAATATCATGCATATGGTGCCTTGCATTGCCCTCTTGTATACATTAAAGATGCCATCTGCTTAGTTTAGACATGTTTTGTGTCAATGCCATCTGTTTAGTTTCTTTATCGCATATGTGAATCATGCAATGCCATCTTGTCTAGCCAGGCATCATATATATGAATTTTGCAATGCCACCCTGGTTAGCCAGTCATCTTTTATGTGAATTATATCATGCCATCATTTTTTTATTACGTGTTAAATTTGTCCACAATTTTAGTACATTCAATTACTCTTCCTGTGCATCAGCCATTCGGCACGGTCATGGAAAATCTGGAGTGGAAACAAGGTCTTCAGAGCAGACAATGCTATCGGCGAAAGCGCATGTCTTCTTTGGTTACCGATAGATCCTCGAGAGGAGGATTCGAGACAGATGACGATCATATTTCCCCGAGGTGCATGCCCTAACTTGGCAGGGTTATGTTACTCATATCGATGCGTATGGTATCTTGCATTGCTATGTCATTTGCTTAGTTTAGACATGCTTTGTGTGAATGCCACCTGTTTAGTGTCTAATTACCATATATGTGAATTATGCAATGCCATCTTGTTACAAGACATTATATATGTCAATTATGCAATGTTATCTTGTTGCAAGGCATTATGTATGTGAATTATGCAATGACATGATGTTTAGGCAAGCGTCATATATGTGAATTATATCATGTCGTCCTTTTTTGTATTTCTCATTGCTTTTGTCGACGATGTTTGTATATTCAACTGCTCTTCCTGTGCATCAGCCATTTGAATTGGTGATGGAGAAATCTGGAGTGAAAACAAGGTCTTGGAGCAGACAATGCTACTCTTTGAAGCAGATATCTTGCTGGTTACAGATAGCTCTTCAGAGGAGGATTCAGAGGCAGATGACCATTCCTATTATCCCCCTGAGGTGTATGCTCAAACTTGGCAGGGTTTTATTACTCATATAATGCATATGTTGTATTGCAATGCTTAGTTCTTACATTATATACACAATATTCAATGCCATCTCCTTAGTTGACACATCATATATGCAATTGCCCTCTTCTCACTTCCTTAGTATATAAATCATATATTTGAATTATGTCATGCCATGATGTTTACATAGACAGCATGTATCTGAATTATGGCATGCCAACCCATTTTCTAAAGACATAATATAGTTATATCATCTCATCATGTTTACATAGTCATCATATTTTAGATTATGTCATTCTATCCGTGAATTATATCATGCCATCATGTTTCCATCGACGGCATGTTTGTGATTTATGGCATGCCAACCACTTTAATAGACACATCGTATAGTTATATCATGTCATCCTGTTTACATAGTCATCATATTTTGAAGTATGTCATTCTATCATGTTTAGTTAGCCATCATACATGTGAAATTGTGTCATGCTATCCTGTTTAATTAGCCATCATATATGTGAAATTATGTCCTGCTATTACATTTTGCTTAGACAACATAAATGTGAATTATTTCATGCCCTGTTTTCTTCCCTACTATCCATTGCACCTGTCTATCTTACAATGTCTGTACATTCAATTACTTTTCTTGTTTATCAGCCATTTCAATTAGAGGGAGGGATGACAGTATCTGTGTGAGTAAAAACACGGTCTTCAGAAAAGATCGTGCTACACATCGTCTTGAGATAGAACCACGGTTGTACTTGCCCAAGAATCAGCCCCACCACACATAACCCACACTCATGCAGATTGTACCCCTACCCAGTTGGACAGAGAACCAGCTACACCCCTTCTAACCCCAACCCTAGTAGATAGACACCCGGTTCCCGTTGACACGGCACCGTCTCCACCACAGAGCACCCAAACACGAGCAGTTAGTAAGGCAACTGCAGTGCTCAAATCACGAGGACCACCACTCTGAACCCGAAGTCAACGCTTAAAGCAGAAGAAGAATTGTTCTCAGGTCAGGTTCCGTAGCTATGGTTCATACTACTTTGCTCTTGCATCACTGTATTTACTGATACCAACCAATTTCAAATTTAAAGGATGCAATTGAAACTCCAATGGCACAACAGGTATGTTTTAAACCTGTTTCTTCAACGTGTTTGGTTGTTTGCTGTTGTAACTTGCTCTATGTTGATTTCAGTTTCAATTGAATACACAGTTATGTTCTCATGCCATGCACATTACAAGTGTTGTTATTGTTGTGTAGTTTCCCACACTTATATTCTGTCTATGCTGCTTTGTCTTAAATAGACATGATTTGAACTGTATCTATCTTGATTTGGCAACATAAACTAGAATGATATAGACCATACAGTGACCAACCACATAGATATATGTTTGTTTCATGTTGTTATCCTGTCCACCTTACTACTGAACTGGTTTACCAAAATGAGTTTCATATACTACATTGTAAACCTGAGATGTGTTTGTTTGTTTCTCTTTTAGAACGTGGTTAAAATATTGGGGAAGAGTACCCTGTTATGCAATGGTAAAGGAAGTAATGCAGATAAGGTTCAAGATAGTGAGACATCCCTGTTGGTCTCCAAGAAAGCTGATAAAAACTATATTGAGGACACTGAGACAACCCCAAAGTCTGTCTTGATGTAGTGTTCGAAGTTCTTGGCTACCACTTCTTTGGCACCGACTCTTCAAACTTGTAGCCCGAATCAGTTCGGATTCTTGAGTCTCAACTTCAAGTTGAAAGACGTCGATCGATGTTATGCGACGAGGAAGTCAAGGACCGAGGAAGTCCTGCAGAATTCAGATGCATACTTTACGGTGCAATAGCAATATTTGGAGGACTTAGGCGCCAAACAAGAGAAAGTTAATAAGCTTGCTAAGCATCTTGCCGACATTATGGGTACCTGGATATTGTTTCTTGAGCTCTTGAAGTGGTTTCGATTCTGCACTTGTTTTGTCTTGGCGTTTATATGCTGTTGTGTTCCCTGTATTTGCACTGGTGGCGAACTTTGACGCCCAATGGATGTAATATGTGTAATAGTCGTGATAGCCTAGCGTAAGTTGCTTGCTTATTTATTTCCTTATTGTCTTGTTTATTTCTTTGCTTGTAGTCGATGCAGTTCTTTTTCTGCGGTTTGCTAGTGGCTGCAATAACCTATTTTTTAAAACTAGGCCACAATAACCATGGGCTAATATTTACTGTAGTGACACTGGACCTACGGGCCGTATAAACAGTGGGCCTTCTACGGGCCGTAGAAACAATGGGCCTTCTACGAGCCGTAGAAACAATGGGCCTTCTACGGGCCGTATCATCAATGGGCCTTATACGGGCAGTATGATCGATTGGCCAAACATGGGCCAATAACAGGCCGCATTATGGCCGTAAACGGGCTAGAGTTGGAATCGTCCGTTCATGGGCCGACCATAACGGGCCATCATTAATAGGTCGTATTTCATGACGCTATGAAAACGGCCCAACGTGTTAATGGACCACAAACAGGCCGACTGTAACCACAGGCTGAATTTGGCCCATAAGCAGAAAATGATAGTAACAGGCCGTAAGTAAGCGAATCTTTGGAAATGAGCCCAAGAATAAATGGGCTCACGAGAAGGCCGAAGATAACATGGGCTGGAAGCGTCCCAACGGAATAACGGGCCCTTAATGGGTATAAAGTGATACCTCGTTTCATTACAGGCCGATTTCACCACGGGCCGTTAATGGGTGTAAAGTAATACCCGTTCATTACGGGCCGGTTCACCACGGGCATTAATAGGCCAAGAGTTACATAGGGCCTCATATGGACCGAAGACGTCATGGGCCATACATGGGCCGGCGAAAACGGGCTGGAATCATATTGGGTGGCCCAGATGATGCTACTGGGCCTAATTCGGATAGGGTGTAACGGGCCTTGGGTTAGCGGGCTGTAAATGGGCTATATGCGAACAGGCCATTAACAGGCTTTACATGGGCCAGCCCGCCACCTTTTGACCAAGTCAAACGGGCCGGCCTTTTCACAGGAATGGGCCTCTGTTGGGCCGTGCCACGTGTCGACGTTTCATAGGCGTATACGTCCAATGAGTGGATGACATCTGTCCCCAACGGTGAGCCGACACGTGTTTCCTCCAGCCAATGATGATTTTACCGTGGAAAATCCCCATTGGTCGGGGCTGTTAACGGTTTATCGGATCCAAAACCCGACCCGATAGCTTAACGCGGCGTTCGCTACGGTGGATGCCACGTGTCGGTCACCCTTGACGAAAGCACTTCGCGGACGCGTGATTTATCGTCATGGAAGTGGACACTTAGTGATAATTTTGGTAATGTCATGGAACACTTTTATGACAAAGACAGGTATGACTATCTTGATTCTGTCATAAATTTGTCATGGATGTACATGCATGACAAAAAACGCGACCTACTGTGACAAACATGTATCATCACGGAAGTGTATTTTTTTGTAGTGTTCATCGTCAGACTAAACAATTTTATCTATCTTTACATACATAAGAGCGGAGAATCACTTACCTTTGCTCTCTTCGAGCCGCCTCTTCGTGAGGTCGAGCTCTCCCTGCGCCTGCTCCAGGTCCCGCTTTAGTTTGGCAACCTCGGTACATGACGGCAGCAGCGGCAAGCAACGGCCTGCTTATTCACATAAACGCTTATTAGACTCCTGCGGATTATAATTGACCCTCTGTTTGGCTTTTCTTACCGAACACCAAACAGAGTATCAGGGGCTACTACCTATCGGGTGGTAATTTCACACATTTTTACTACTTACCTCGAAGCCCGTCAGGAGGCTTGTGAAGGCTTCGGTTAGTCCGCTTTTGGTGGACAGAACCTTTTGAATCACCACACTCATAAGAGTACGGTGCTCGTCATCCATGGAAGCGCCTCGAAGCGCTTCCACGGACTATCCGGCACTACCGGGCGCGGCGAAGTCCTCGGCATGGATGGCTCGCCCTCCCTAACGAGGGGCTGCCCACCTAAATCCGGAACCGTCAAGGGTTCCGGAACAGTGTTTGGTCGAGAGTCCGCCTTGATGCGGCTCTCATCGACGCGATCCGCAGGGATCTTGAACCCCGCATGTCCGACATCTGGAACTCCGCCTTGGGGCGTCTCCAGGGTCACCTCCCCCTGCTCAGGGAACCTTCGGGACAACACCTCCATGTCATCCGCAGGCTGAGGAGTGGTGGCCGTCGGGAGCGAGTTCATTTCTGAAGCGCTCAGAGACCCATCCGAAGACGACACCTCCGGATGAGCCCTGGCCGGACTGCATATATGTTCGGCGTCATTAAACAACTATGAAGTAAAATCACGATAGAGTGCGGACACTTACGATCACGCTAGGGGCTTCCCCCTGGGCAGCCACTCTTCCTCGCTATGAGCGGCCGTGGTGGAGTAGTCCGGAAGGGACGTCTTTCCCTTCTTGGGCGTCCCAGCCTCCCCCTCCGGGGCGGCTTTCCTCTTTTTCTCCTCCCCGGTGCAGGGAGGTAGAGTTTATTCTTGCTTCCCCCCGCCTTCGTGGGAGGAATCTGTTTCGTCGTCATCGGACGACGTGGGTATGACGGCCTTGCGTCGAGGGCCTCTCCCGGCCCCATAGCCCGTCTCCTCAGGCCCCTCATCCTTTCCGGATGGGGCGGCTTCTTCTTCTTCCTCCTCCTCTTCAAGGGAGGAGGGCGCCATGTCATCTTCGGATGAGGCTTCCGAGACAACCTTACACCGGAGACCCTTCCTGGTCCCCGGGGCCTTCTTTTCGGCCTTCTTCGCTGGTGCCTTGTAGGGCGCCGGGATCAGCATCTCTGTCAGGAGAGCATCAGCTGGATCTTCTGGCAGCGAAGCCGGATAGTCAATCTGTTCCGCTGTCTCCACATAGTCCTGATCAAATATACACAGATACTTAAGACTCCCCCATGAATGTATTGGGAAAATCCGAATCCGGTGGTAGTCCCAAAACTCACCGGACGCGGGGGCCGCGCTGCATGAAGTCCGCGGTCCTCGGATGTGGGAGGAGGTACTTCGGAGGCCTTGAACAACGCCTTCCACGCGTCTTTGTGCTTCATGCCATAGAGCCTCAGGCGTCGGTGTTCGGCCGGGACGAACTCCCACAGATTGAATGCCCGCCTTTGGCACGGTAGAATCCGGCGAATGAGCATGACCTGGATCACGTTGACAAGCTTTATGTTCTTGTCCTTCATGCTCTTGATGCAGGTTTGGAGTCCGGTCAACTCTGTAGATTCGCCCCAAGTCAGGCCCTTCTTTTCCCAGGAGGTGAGCCGCATGGAGGCTCCGGATCGGAACTCGGGGGCCGCCGCCCAGTTGGCGCCGCGCGGATCGGTGATATAGAACTACCCCGATTGCCACCCTTTTACGGTCTCCGCAAAGGAGCCGTCCAGCCAGGTGACGTTAGGCATCTTGCCCACCATGGCCCCTCCGCACTCCACTTGCTGGCTGCTTACAATCTTCGGCTTCACGCAGAAGATTTGCAGCCACAGGCCGAAGTGAGGCCGGATGCGGAGGAAGGCCTCGCATACGACTATGAACGCCGAGATGTTGAGGACGAAATTCAGGGCCAGATCATGGAAATCTAGCCCGTAGTAGAACATGAGCCCGCGGACGAAGGGGTGAAGTGGAAACCCCAGTCCACGGACGAAGTGGGCGACGAACACGACCCTCTCATGGGGTCCCGGGGTCGGAATGACCTGCCCAACATCCGGTAGCTGGTGCGCTATGTCTGTGGCCAAGTATCCGGTCGCCCGAAGATTTGCGATATGCTTCTCCTTGACGGTGGAAGCCACCCACTTGCCTCCTGCTCCGGACATGTTTAGTTGTGCGAAGAAGACTTGGGCTTGGGCGCTGGAGCTCGAGGAGGCAAGAGTGGGCAAAGGAGGAAGAAGGCATTGGTAGAAATGGGGAAATCTTATCCCTTTATAGAGGCGATGAAAGCGGTGCGCCTCCCCACTTGCCCGTTGGGAATTGCTTGCTTCCCAAGCGCCACGATTGATGATGTGGTGGGATTACCCGTACCCGTATTGATGAGAATCCCGTGATAAGGGGACATGATCTCTGCTTTGACAAGACGTGTCAAGGAAACCGCCTCGCAATATGTGTTGTTGCTGGTTGTGGGAAAACGGTTCGAATAATGACTCGACCGTAATGACACGTCGTGTTGCCTAAAAAGTTGTCAGCAGATTGCATTTGTGAAATACCATTCTCTCTACGGTGGCATGTGAAGATCATTTTGTGGATCTGGACACGGTTCAAGTGTTCGATAATTATCTTGGAGTATTCGGAGAAGGAACCCGCCCTGCAATGCCGAAGACAAGGCTACCGGACTCATCGTCATTGAAGCCTGGTTCAGGGGCTACTAAGGGAGTCCTGGATTAGGGGGTATTCGGACAGCCGGACTGTATACAACGTCCGGACTATTGAAGCGTGAAGATACAAGACTCAAGACTTCGACCCGTGTCTGGATGGGACTTTCATTGTCATGGAAGGCAAGCTTGGCGATCCGGATATTATATACCTTCCTTGTAACCGACTCCATGTAAACCCTAGCCCTCTCCAGTGTCTATATAAACCGGAGAGGTTGGTCCTTAGAAGGCCAATCACAATCACAATCATACCATCATAGGCTAGCTTCTAGGGTTTAGCCTCTACGATCTCGTGGTAGATCTACTCTTGTACTACCCATATCTTCAATATTAATCAAGTAGGAAGTAGGGTTTTACCTCCATCGAGAGGGCCCGAACACAGGTAAACATTGTGTCCCTTGCTTCCTGTTACCATCAGCCTAAGACGCACAGATCGGGACCCCCTACCCGAGATCCGCCGGTTTTGACACCGACACCCGGGTCTCTTCTTCATTATCTTTGCCTTTGCAATCTATTTTCCTTTGCTTTTATTTTCAGATCTATTAAACCAAAAATACAAAAATACCTTGCTGCAATTTATTTTATTTGGCGTTCGACCTATCAATATTTACAACTCTCTCACGTCTGTTTGCCAATTTCTGGCGCCGTTGCCCGAAAGGGATTGCCAACCCCTTTAACACGTCAGGTTGCGAGTATTTGTTATTTGTGTGCAGGTGTTGTTCACGTAGTGTTGCGTGATTGTCCTACTGGTTCAATAACCTTGGACTCATCACTGAGGGAAATACCTACCGTTGATGTGTTGCATCATCCCTTCCCTTTGGGGAAATACCGGCGTAGTTCAAGACAACATCACTTGGTATCATCCGTCGATTTAAATTTCAACAAAGGGTTATGCTCTGTATTTGGCTTCTTCAATGGAGTCATATCAGCCGGGTTAACATTGTCTTTGTAAAACTTAAGCTCTTCCATGGCACAAGCAGACTCAGCATAGGCAGAATCACCTTCCTCACATTCCAAGGCTATCTTCCTAGCACCATGCACTATGATGGTTCCTTTGCGACCTGGCATCTTAAGCTGCAAATACACATAACAAGGCCGCGCCATAAACTTGGCATAAGCCGGCCGGCCAAACAATGCATCATAGGGGCTTTTCACTTTAACCACTTCAAAATTCAATGTCTCAGCCCTGTAATCATGTTTGTTGCGAAAAGCCACTTCCAAGGCTATCTTACCCACTGGATAAGCCGACTTACCAGGCACCACCCCATGAAAGAATGTAGAAGACGGCTTGAGATCACTACTAGGGAAAACCTTATACACAGAGGTATAGCAGTAGCGCTGGACAGAACAAAGCGCCACTGCTACGTAGTAGTAGCGCGCGTCAACAAAGCACGCTGCAACTATAGTTGTAGAAGTAGCGCATCCACACGAAAAAGTGCTACTACTATAATTCCCACACTGTTGTCGGTAGGCTAGGAATAGTAGTAGCAAGCTGAGGAAAACACGCTATTGCTAAGTGCCTTGTAGTAGCGCGTTTCTGTTGTAGAGTGCTACTGCTAAGAAAAAGAAAATAAGTAGAAAAATAAATAGAAAAGTAAATGAAAATGAAATAAATATAAAAATAATGAATGAAAAAAAGAAAAAGGAAAAGAAAAATAGAGGAGAAAGGCATAGCAGTAGCGCTTGTTCTCACAAAGCGCTATAGCTACATTAGCAGCATCGCTTTTTGCGTTCCCGCGCTATAGCTAAGTTCCTTAGATAAAAGGAAAAGAAAAAGGAAAATAAATAGCTACTTCCTGTAGCAGTAGCACGTTTTGGTGGAAAGTGCTATAGCTAACTTAGCTATAGCGCGTTTTGCATACCAGCGCTACTGCTAGTTTGACTTAACCACCACACGCGGGCTCAAAATTTTGCTAAGTCCTCCCCCCCCCCTCTCCCCACACTTAATCTGTCGCCGTCGTCGATCATCCTGTGCCCGAGCACGCGCGAGACGCCGGTTGTCGCCTGAGCCTGCCCTCGGCCTCACCACCGCCTCCCGAGGCCGCCCTCGACCTCACCGTAGCCGCCCTCGACCTCACTGTCGGTGTCAAAACCGGCGGATCTCGGGTAGGGGGTCCCGAACTGTGCGTCTAAGGCGGATGGTAACAGGAGGTGGGGAACACAATGTTTACCCAGGTTCGGGCCCTCTCGATGGAGGTAATACCATACTTCCTGCTTGATTGATCTTGATGATATGAGTATTACAAGAGTTGATCTACCACGAGATCGTAGAGGCTAAACCCTAGAAGCTAGCCTATGATTATGATTGTTGTTCTCCTACGGACTAAACCCTCCGGTTTATATACACACCAGAGGGGGCTAGGGTTACACAGAGTCGGTTACAAGGGAGGAGATCTACATATCCGAATCGCCAAGCTTGCCTTCCACGCAAAGGAGAGTCCCACCCGGACACGGGACGAAGTCTTCAATCTTGTATCTTCATAGTCCAACAGTCCGGCCAAAGGATATAGTCCGGCTGTCCGAGGACCCCCTAATCCAGGACTCCCTCACTCACCGCTGCACTCGACCTCGCCGACGCCTCCCGAGCCCTCCCTGTACCGTTGCCGCCCAAGCCCGCCCTCGCCGTGGACCGTAAGCCTCTCCCTCTCCTCTCCCCTGCCCTCCACTCTCTCTCTCTCTCTCTCTCTCTCTCTCTCTCTCTCTCTCTCTCTCTCTCTCTCTCTCTCTCTCTCTCTCTCTCTCTCTGCTAGCTAGGGCAAATTTCATAGAGCGCTACTTTCGTGATGTTCATACGAACCCTAGTTGTTCATATGAACCCTAGGTGTTCATATGAACCCTAGATTTGTTTAGCAAAGTAGGCATTTTTTTAGCAATTAGGAAAAAAGAATAGCAATTTTTTTAGGAAATTAGCTAGGGCAAATTTTGACAAAAATTCCTAAACAGTAATTCCATTTAGCTTTAAATTAACAGAGGGTATATAAATTATAGTAACATTTAGCTTTAAATTAATAGAGGCTATAAACAAAAAATAGTAGCATTTAGCTATAAAAAATTATTTGGACTATGGACCTGAATCTGGTCCAAATTTCATTCAAATGAAATTTGAATTATTTGGATTATGGACCTGAATATTTTTGAAGAAATTGGGTGTAGGTACTAAGGTCTTGCAGTGGAAATTTTGGTGAGGTCAGAAGGGTTAGAGAAAATGGAGTTCCTTTGCAATTTCTAATAAGGTCAAGTATTGTTGGAATATTTGCTCTAAAACAATTTGGATGAAAAGAAAATAATGTGTGTGTGTGTGTGTGTGAGAGAGAGAGAGGAATAGCTAGAATAGAATTTGGGTTCTGTCCTAGGAAGAGAAGTGTTTAGTGAGGTCATTTTGAAAGGTTTTGGGTTTTTGAAAAGACCACTATTTTTCAAGGAAAATAATTTAGGCAAGTTTTATTTTAAAGATGATCCCTTCCTATACTATTAGCTTTAGACAAAAAAACAAAAGTATTTAGCTATTAATAAAAAACAGTAGCTATGGCATTTAGCTATAAACAGAAAACATAATTGTTTTTCTTTTAAAAAACTTGGTTAAATTAATTGTTGCTATGTAAACAAAAAACAAGATTGATGTTATATGATATATGTCATTGATGTTCATTTGCATATTCCATTATTGTTGATTATATCTTTTCACTGAAGTGGTCATGTTATATGCAAATTCCTCAATAGTGTTTGCTCATGTTATATGCAACATTGAAGTGGTTCGATTGTGCCCAAGTGGCCTTTTGTTGTTTGCAGGGAATGATTCTGAGTGGCTTATGTTTTGCCGGAATGTTGATTCATTTCCATTCCAGCAAATTTGAGGTGCTCTATTTGTCCAGTTTGTAGCAAAGGTCATGCCGATATTTAACATGAATTTTAGCATGACTAGTGTTACAAACTAGGACATATCGAGTGCCCGGGATATGCCGAACGGGAATGAATGAACATTCCTGCAAAACATTGGCCCTTTTATGTCATTATTCATTTTATTAGGTCTAGAATTAATTGACTAGATTTAATCATAGGAAACATGGCTAGAAACAATGAAGGACAGGGTTCTGGTGATTGCAACGTCTACACGGCGGCAGACGCCTATTTGAACCTTCTTGATGAGAATCAGTTGTTGTAAGGCCCACCTATCACATCAGTGACTGAGACCGACATCGAGACCAGCGTCAAGACCGGCGCTGAGACTGACACCGGCATGGAGACTGGCGCCGAGACCGGCACTGCGACTGGCGAAGCCGGTATAGAACTGAAATGAAAGAGGCAACAACGCCCAAACCAGCTCATCACTACTAGAGTGGTGGTCACGGAGGTGGACGACAGCAATTTTGAGCCAAAAGAGCCTGCGGAAGCGTGCGTGTGCTACGACAATCAAATAGGTTGCATCCTACGGGCTAGCGCCACCATCAATGATGTGAAACTAAGGAAGATACTAGATGTGAAGCAGTCCCTCCTAACGAAGCTGCACCAGGTGTTCTTGTTCCCGGGTCGGGATGAAAGCAAATATAAAAATCCAGATAAAGACCCAGCAATGAAGAAGATAAACAGACGCGCCATGGGCAAGTTTAGCGGCACGTTGTCCGCCTGGAAAGTAAGGGTGAAACACCGGACCATCGACAAAAAGGAACCCTACTCCGAGATTGTAAAGGATAATTCGACAATTACGGAAGGGCAGTTTGAAATATTCAAGGCGGCTTGCATTGCCGAAGCTGCCAAAGAAATGTCGGAGTACATGAAGGGGCTTCAAGAGAGGAACATGGGGTGCCACCACCTCGAAAGCCGTGGTTACATGGGGAAGAGGTCCATATGGGCCAAGGAGGACGCGGAACGCGAAAGTCTCGGCATCCCAGACCCCTTGGCGGAGTTCACCGTCCCGCAGGAGCATGATGTCCTCAGGGCCCGGTACCATTGGGACCCAGTCAAGAAGGTTTTTGAGACGGACGCGGTCATGACGGAGTTCATGAGACTGATGGTATTTTTTAATTTACCCCCTAATTTTAGCCTCTAATCAATTCGAATGCACGTTCAGTCATATTTGTAAACAATCCTTGTTCCTTTTGCAGAGAGAGCAGCACAGTACCGCGGCCGAAAGCAACTCGCCGTCTGAGGCGTTGGCAAGGCCCATGTGGGACACCCCATTCAACTGGGGCTTGAACATATTGAAAGGACTCCCGGTGGACACTCGGCCGTCATATGGACGCTTGCACGGCGTCGGAGACGGCTCCACGTGGAAGAAGTACTACCGTGAGACCAAGGAGGAGAGAAAGGAAAGTCGGAGGTTAACTGAAGAAAACATCGACAAGAAGGTTGTGATTGTGGTTGATAAGAAATCAACCGAGACAGTCAAAGCAGCGGTAGGTGCGCAAAAGAGGAAATGGCAGCTTTGTATGGTGTGTTGCTTCCGGCTATCGTCAATTCGAGCAGGAAAAATCCAAATAAAGATGCAGCAGACTTTCCCCTTGCCAACTTCTTCGGGAGCAGCTCGACTAGCGTTGCACCAGCACCTGCTCCTGCACCGGCTCCCGCACCTGCTCATAGCAGCACGTCCTCTGTCTCGGACGTGCTCGGCAGTGCTTCATCTTTGGCTGAGCTCGACGCCCTCACGGTACCTTTCACACCGGTCCTCTTCAATAAATGTATAATCTCCCGTTTCCGTTGGCTTTCGGATGTCTCACGTCGCAGACATGTCTTTACAGGCCAACGTAACCCGTTGCACCATATTGTACACCATCAGCGGCCAGAAGGTGGACGTGGGGAAGGCAACGATAGTGAAGCTGAAGGAACAATTGTTCCACAGCCAGTCGATCCCCCCTGACGTCTTCACGGTTTCCGTGGCCAGTGTCAAACCGGGCCACGAGAATTTGGCTCCTCCGGTACTAGGGGGAGATGACAATGAGACCCCGCGGCGTCTTGGCGATTGCAAGAGGTGTGTCCTGTTGTGGCCAAAGAGTCTGCATCGTCTGGAGGCGGCCGGGAGCACACCCACGACCATGCAGCCTCAGCAAGGTATGAAAATCAACACCTCACCTACCCAAGTAGTGTCGCCTGTCGTGCCGGATGATAGCGGACGGGGTGAGGAAGAGGCTCCATTAGTCGCTGATGACGTAGCCTCCTTCGAATAAGCAATGCATGATATCGATGCCATCGATGATGATGACGATGACACTCTACAGTATCTCAATACTGGCGCCTATGACGATAGAGGATTGATGGCTCAGGAGTATGGGTACTCAGGGTTTGAGCGTCATGAGTCGGTGCCTGAATTGCCGGAGGCTGAACGTATTATAGACGACCTTCCAGTAGCAAAGAAGCATAGGAAGAGAGTGAGGAAAGGCAACAAAGCTGCTTCTATAATCCAGCCGCCTCCGCAGCCTCGGGTTCAAGACTGTATACCTGTCATGGGTGCAGCGAAATACCATATCCCCAGTGACCGATCCTACCTAAGGAAGCGGTAGAGGCCATATACGGCGATCTAAGGAGACTTCCTGACGATGTGCTGCGGAGAGAGAAAAGCCGGATCGCCTCGCGAAATCCAGGATACCCGCTCTATGTAGTAAACGTGCCGCAACAAAGGTTGTACGTTGACACATTCCCCACAGAGAAGTTCTTCCTTCGATTCAATTACATCTTTGACATGTTTCACTTGGAAGCTGGATTTTATGTTTGTCCGCCTTTTTGCCATGTACATGAACTACATCATCAGGATTGAGCAGATACCTTATATCTGTGATGTCGACCCGTACTTCATGCACGAGAGCTTCTTGTCAGTCTGCAAACGCACCGTGAATACGTGAGTAACTACATCGCTGATTTCATGGTCGGTAGTAAGGACAAGGAGACGATTCTCGTGCCTTATCATCCCATGTAAGTCATCCGCGCGAATATCCTTCCTTCGATTTCAATCCTTTCATTTGCACATGTGGAGGCTAATTTGAGGTGTACTTATTTTGCGCAGCGACGGGCGCGCCGTCCTCATCACCCTTTACCCCCGATTCTCCCATGCTCTTTACTTGGACTCGTCGAAGAACATGGCAAAAAAGGATTACACCCACACCAAGTCTGTTCTCGACAGTGCTATCTTTACGTATGGCGTTTGGGGTGGAGAGATCACAACCAGGAAGACAAGGAACCGCAAGCCTTGCTTCGGCCATAAGACCGACTTCTGCTGCATCCAGCAACCGAGTGGTACTCTCAGTGATGGATTCTATGTCCTCCACCACATGCTGGAGTACAGACAAGATTAGCAGAACCTTCACATGTCACCTAGATCCAGTGATGCCCATATTCTGCAATGGGAAAATAACCTAGGAGATATCCTGGATCATCGACTCTGAGCTGAGTTCTATCACATCCAACGTGAACTTGCCCAAATCATCATGAAGGAGGTCCTTGAAAAAACAGGGATGTTCTACGAAGAAGGGCAAATGTTGCGGGAAGACGTCCGAACATGCGTAGCCGCTCAACTCGGCCTGAAGCCTTTCACTTTGCTCGGGGACTACTCCCTAACTTGGATGGATGGCACGACATGTTGGAGTCATTGAAGATATATGACAATGTGTCCGTTTAGTCCATACTTTCTCTATGACAAAACTTTGAATTACGCATGACGAAACTTTATTTGTGATGAAATTAAACCGTCCCCCTCAACTAGCGAGGATCACTCTAGTTAGGGCATTTTGGGTACGATGAACTTTGTTATTTATGCTTATGATATGTTGCTTCTATTTTTGCCAAGTCTGTCTCTTTCTACTGCTCAACTATATATGTTGCATATCATTGACTCATGTGATGATGCAGGCGCATAGATCATCGATGGAGAAGAAATGCTATGCTAGGAGTATACGGCGAGTGGCCGGAGTGTCAGGCCCAGGTGTACCGGTTTCCGAGCCACATCCAATAGTTAGTTTAGGTTCATGCTAGTGAGAGAGAGGGATACAAACCGTCGCCTCAAGAAGTACTACATTATGTATGATGAGACATGTCATGTAACTTGTATAGCTATATCGTGATTATGATGTGACGCCATGATTTGTGTTGGATGCTATGATGAGACTATTATGTGTATGATATAATGAGCATATTGCATGCTTATGATATGATTAGAATACTATATATAACCTATACAAAAACATCGCAAATACGTAGAAAAAACATATGAGAAAATATAGTAGTAGTGCTCTTTAGCGATTAGAAAAACGCCATCGCTAAAGCACTTAGCGATGGCTGGTATGGAAAGCGCTACTGCTAAGTAGGCATAGCAGTAGCATGTGTCAGAACGCGCTACTACTAAACATTAGTTGTAGCGTCGTATTAGTAGCGCGGTGTCCCGCGCTACTGATAGCCCTTAGACCCGCGCTACTGCTAGGATTTTCCCTAGTAGTGGATCTTTGTCAGTTAAATTCATCCGGCGAAAAGTATCATAATAAAGGATATTAATGTTGTTGCCTCCGTCCATAAGCCCATTAGTGAACTTGTAACCTCCAACCTGAGGAGCAACCACCAAAGCTAGCTGACCCGGCTTGTCAATCCATGGCAGGTGATCCTCACAGCTCCATACAATGGGCTGCTCTGACCATCGTAAGTATCGAGGGATTGCCGGCTCAACCGCGCTCACTGCTCGTTTATGAACCTTATGATCTTGCTTGCACAGGCTCGTGGTAAAAACATGATATTGGCTACTATTCAGCTACTTTGGATTACTCTGATACCCGGACTGCTGCTGCTAACTGCCTTGACTGGGATGCTGATTAAAACCGCCTTGATTGCCCTCGCCTTGAAATCCAGAGTTTGAGCCGCCACCTCGAAAGCCGGGCCCGTGAGAGCCGGAGCCTGACCCGTCGTGCAGGCCGTTACCATTATTGTGGTCCTGGTGAAAGCTGGAGTTCTTATACTCCCTGATGATATGACAATCTTTCCACATGTGAGTTGTTGGCTTATCGGGACGACTATGTTTTGGGCAAGGTTGGTTCAATATCGCCTCTAAATTGAACTTGGGCCCTTCAAACTGGGGTTCCCTTACGACGGCGATCACCGCTCTGTGCATTAGTGTTGGCCACAAAGTTTGTTCTGCCGTCAGTGTGCTTGCGCTTACCATTGTTACCTTGGCTCTGACCTGTCGTATTCTGCTGCTACCCCTTGCCGTTTTTCTTCCCCTTACCGGACTTTTCCTCATCTGAATCAAGATCCTTAGTGATGTCTGAGTCGGCGTATTTGATAAGAGCCGCCATGAGCTCGCCCATGTCATTGCAATGACGTTTAAGACGCCCTAGCTTCTGTTTGAGGGGAATAAACAGACAATTTTTCTCCAAAATTAAAACAGTAGAACCAGCATTGATGCTATCCGACGAGTGGATAATAGCTGAGACCCGGCGAACCCAATGGGCGGTTGACTCATCCTCACGCTGGATGCAAGTGTCTAGGTCGATAATCGACAGAGGCTGCTTACATGTATCTTTAAATTTCTGAATGAAAGGCGTCTTCAATTCAGACCATGAGCTGATGGAATTAGGGGGCAATCCATTTAGCCAGGTGCGAGCCGGCCCATCCAACATCATGGTGAAATATTTGGCGCACACAACATCGTTAACATCCAACATCTCCATAGCCAGATCATAGCTCTCAATCCAAGCATCCGGAGGTTGATCCGCAGTGTAATTGGGTACCTTTCAAGGGCCCCTGAAATCCTTGGGCAAACGCTCATTGCGTAGAGCCAGTGCTAAGCACGGCACACCCACTTTCCTGGAAGTCATCCCGACTTCTATAGACGTTGACGGGTTACGTTGTAGTTGGTGATGAGCCGCTAACTAAGCGCCAACTCTGCCTCTTGACGTGCCCTGGCCTGATCTAATAAGGCCCGGACATTATTATCATCACGCGGCGGGACATGCCCACGTGGTTGGTTCCGATGCCGCTCGCTGCTGGAAACCGCTGGCGACTCAATGTGCCTGCTATAACTTCGACTTTGACGAGTAGTTGAATGAATCCGATCACGACTGTATGAGTAAGGCACCTGCTAAGCTACCGTTGTCTGAAGAAGCTCCACAGCCTTCCGTGCCTCAACTGCAGCAGGAGGCTCGCCTTCAATGAGAAGAGCAGCCAATCGTGAAGCCACATCAATCATATTATCCAGGGGATTGGAAAAATGACCCAGTGGTGTTAGCACCTATTGAGGTGGGGTTAAATGCAAACGAGTTGGGTCTGTTACACGCGGTTGAGCCGTCGCCCTGGCCACGGGCGCCTCGGTGACCCGGGTCACGCCGGGCGGGTTACTCGTTCCTGCTCCACGCGTATTGAAAAGATTCCTTGCTTCAAACTCTAGGGGCAGATGGTTCTAATGCCTTCTTCGCATGACGGTGTTTGAGGCATTTTGATCCAGATTAAGCCTGAAAGATTCTACTTGGATCCGCTGCGACTCAGCTTCCAATGCAGCTCGCTCTGTTTCCATCCTAGCATTCTCAGTGTTGAGTGCCTTCTTAGCCTGAGCTACCTCATCTCGTAACTTTGCAAACTCCACCTTATGTTGTGCTTGATTCACCGGGGTTACCTCCGCGGCTAAGAGAGATGCCAGGGAATCCAAGAGTTTAGACAAAACTTGAGCCGGTGGGCACAGAGGGTCGCTCGCCCCGGCCGTCACAGCAGTCGTTAAGCCGAAGGTCATAGACACAGTGGTCGATGAATTCACCACCTGTTGCTTACCAGCCATAAAAATAGCAGCCCAGCTCGGCGGCTCATAGGAGTCCAGAATATTGTGGCCATCGGAACAGCCCCCAAGCCAGTCGTCTTGCAATTGATAGATTGATTCAGTTTCACCGGTTGAGGACTCATCACCTGAGTAGATGGTTGTCTCTCCACCTGACATAGAACCTTCTTCGAGATCCGCCCCATGAACAAAACCAATGAAGGCAGGCTTCCTGGCGGGTTGGATCTTGGCGGGTCGTGCACGCTGAGCCGTCTCGATCTTGTCAGTGCAGATATCCCGCTCAGGCCCTGACTCCCCGATCTTGCCAATGAAGACATGAATCCCGCCGAAGGGGACCCAGTACCCGTACTCGATTGCATTTAATCCCAGCCAGCGACATCGTTGTAAAGCTTGCCGCGGCGACTCTTGGTCATCCAGCCCACGGCGTATCCCTTGATCCCTGCGAAGTTGCCCCTCAAGAAATCGAAACCATCATGCTCAGGCCCCACGGTGGGCGCCAATTGTCATAGATTTAACATGGCAGATGGCCTAGTGAAAGGACTTAGGTGGGGAGCCATCACAACTACGTTAGCTTAGAGGGGTTGAACGGGACAAAGTACACAAGGAGTTTACCCAGGTTCGGCCCCTCTCAGTGAGGTAAAAGCCTACTTCCTGCTTCTAGTTGTATTGCTTGAGTTTCGAGTACGGAGAGGCGAATACGCTTGACCTAGTTCTCGATTGGTTTTCTCCTCCGTTAACCCGCCACTGGGTCACCCTTTATATACAGGTTGATGTCCGGCGGCTTACAGAGTCCCGGCCGGCTCACACAAACGTGACCGGCTCGGTTTCTAACTAAACCTGCCTTACAAAACAAGTCATCATACGACGGTTCACACCTTTGGGCCTTGATTCACCTCCGGGTCTTGGGCCTTTAGACTTCTTGGGCCTTCTCACCTTAAGCCGCCAACAGTGTGACCCGGACCCTCCTGGGCGGGTCACACCTCGGAGTTATATCCCCAACACTTCTTGAAGTTCCCTTTCTTTCCCTTGCCCTTTTTCTTGAAACTAGTGGCCTTATTAACCATCAACACTTGATGCTCTTTCTTGATTCCTACCTTTGCCGATTTCAGCATCGCGAAGAGCTCGGGAATCGTTTTTGTCGTCCCTTGCATATTATAGTTCATCACAAAGTTCTAGTAGCTTGGTGATAATGACTAGAGAACTCTATCAATCACTATCTTATCTGGAAGATTAACTCCCACTTGATTCAAGCGATTGTAGTACCCAGACATTCTGAGCACATGCTCACTGGTTGAGCTATTCTCCTCCATCTTGTAGGCAAAGTACTTATCAGAGGTCTCATACCTCTCGGCACGGGCATGAGTCTGAAATACCAATTTCAGCTCTTGGAACATCTCATATGCTCTGTGGCGTTCAAAACATTTTTTAAGTCCCGGTTCTAAGCCGTATAGCATGGCGCACTAAACTATTAAGTAGTCATCATATCAAGCTTGCCAAATGTTCATAACGTGTGCATCTGCTCCTGCAATAGGTCTGTCACCTAGCGGTGCATCAAGGACATAATTCTTCTGTGCAGCAATGAGGATAATCCTCAGATCACGGACCCAGTCCGCATCAGTGTTACTATCATCTTTCAACTTAGTTTTCTCTAGGAATATATCAAAAACACAGGGGAGCTAAAACGCGAGCTATTGATCTACAACATAATTTGCAAAACTATCAAGACTAAGTTCATGATAAATTAAGTTCAATTAGTCAAATTTAAAGAACTCTCACTTAAAAAGACATCCCTCAATTCATATGTGATCCAAATCAACTAACCCATGTCCGATCATCACGTGAGATGGGGTAGTCATCAATGGTGAACATCTCTATGTTGATCATATCTACTATATGATACATGTTCGACGTTTCGGTCTCCAGGGTTCCGAGGCCATTTCTGTACATGCTAGGCTCGTCAAGTTTAACAAAAGTATTCCGCATGTGCAAAACTGTCTTGCACCCGTTGTATGTGGACGTAGAGTCTATCCCACCCGATCATCATGTGGTGTCTCAACACGACGAACTGTAGCAATGGTGCATACTCAGGGAGAACACGTTTACCTTGAAATTTAGTGAAGGGATCATCTTATAATGCTACTGCCGTACAAAGAAAAATAAGATGCATAAAAGATAAACATCACATGCAATGAAAATATGTGACATGATATGGCCATCATCATCTTGTGCTTTTGATCTCCATCTCCAAAGCATCGTCATGATCTCCATCGTCAGCGGCTCGACACCTTTGATCTCCATCATTGCGTCATGGTCGTCTCGCCAACTATTGCTTCTACAACTATCGCTAACGCATAGTGATAAAGTAAAGCAATTACATGGCATTTGCATTTCATACAATAAAGAGACAACCATAAGGCTCCTACCGGTTGCCGATAGCTTTTACAAAACATGATCATCTAATACAATAACATATATCGCATCATGTCTTGACAATATCACATCACAACATGCCCTGCAAAAACAAGTTAGACGTCCTCTACTTTGTTGTTGCAAGTTTTACGTGGCTGCTACGGGCTTCTAGCAAGAACCGTTCTTACCTATGCATCAAACCACAATGGTGTTTCGTCAAGTTTGCTATTTTAACCTTCTTCAAGGACCGGCTGCAGTCAAATTCGATTCAACTAAAGTAGGAGAAACAGACACCCGCCAGCCACCTTTATGCAAAACTAGTTGCATGTCTGTCGGTGGAACCGGTCTCATGTGCGTGGACATGTAAGGTTGGTCCGGGCCGCTTCATCCCACAATAACGCCGAATCAAAATAAGACGTTGGTGTTAAGCAGTATGACTATCACCGCCCACAACTCTTTGTGTTCTACTCATGCATATCATCTACCCATAGACCTGGCCCTGATGCCACTGTTGGGAAACGTTGTATGGAAAACAAAAAAAATTCTACACACACGCAATGATCTATCCATGGTATTGCATAGCAACGAGGGGGAGAGTGTGTCTAAGTTCCCTCGTAGACCGTAAGCGGAATCATTTCTCAGTGTGGTTGTTGTAGTCGAACTTCTTCACGCTTCAACCGATCAAGTACCGAATGCCTGACACCTCCGCGTTCTGCACACGTTCAGCTCGGTGACGTCCCTCGCCTTCTTGATCCAGCAAGACGTCGAGGTAGTAGATGAGTTCCGTCAGCACGGCGGCGTGGTGATGATGATGGTTAAGATAGGTGGGAGGGAGAGGGGAAAGGTCAGGAGGTGCCCCAAGTAGGACCGAATCCTACTTCGGTTCCTCCTAGGCCGGCGCCCCCCTTACTTATTTCTCGGAGGGGGAAGGAAAGAGGAGGGAGGAGGGAAGGAAGGGGGAGGCCGAATCCCCCCTTTCCTTCTCCGTTCCCCTCTTTCCTTCTCCTCAGGTTCGGCCCATATGGGGGGCGCACCAGCCCCTTGTGGCTGGTGCATTTCCCTTCTTGGCCCATAAGGCCCATATCTTTTGCCAGGGGTGCCCGGAACCCCTTCTGGTGACCCGATATGTATCCGGTAACCCACGGAACACTTCCGGTATCCGAATATCATCGTCCTATATATCATTCTTTACCTCTTGACAATTTCGAGACTCCTCGTCATGTCCGTGATCTCATCTGGCACTCCGAACAACATTCAATCACCAATTCACATAACTCATATAATATAATATCGTCAACGAACGTTAAGATTGCGGACCCTACGGGTTCAAGAACTATGTAGACATGACTGAGACACCTCTCCGGCCAATAACCAATAGCGGAACCTGGATGCCCATATTGTCTCCTACTTATTCTACGAAGATATTTATTGGTCGAACGTTATGACAACATACGTTATTCCCTTTGTCTATCGGTATGTTACTTGCCCGAGATTCGATCGTTGGTATCTTTATACCTAGTTCAATCTCGTTACCGGCAAGTCTCTTTACTCATTCCGTAATACATCACCTCATGACTAAACTCCTTAGTCGTTTTCTTGCAAGCTTATGATGTGTATTACCGAGAGGGCCCAGAGATACCTCTCCAATACTCGGAGTGACAAATCTTAATCTTGATCTATGCCAACTCAACAAACACGTTCGGAGATACCTGTAGAGTATATTTATAATTACATAGTTACGTTGTGACATTTGATAGCACACAAGGCATTCCTCCGGTATCCGGGAGTTGCATAATCTCATAGTCGAAGGAATATGTATTTGGCATGAAGAAAGCAATAGCAATAAAACTGAACGATCATAATGCTAAGCTAACGGATGGGTCTTGTCCATCACATCATTCTCCTAATGATGTGATCCCGTTTATCAAATGACAACTCATGTCGATGGTTAGGAAACCTTACCATCTTTGATCAATGAGCTAGTCTAGTAGAGGCTCACTAGGGACACGGTGGTTGCTTATGTATTCACACATGTATCAATGTTTCCGATTAATACAATTCTAGCATGAATAATAAAACTTTATCATGAATAAGGAAATATTAAATAACAACTTTATTATTGCCTCTAGGGCATATTTCCTTCAATAGCCCCGGCAGCCACTTCGATGGCTCTGGCGATGATGAGTGGGACGCCTTCCTCCATGATGGTGTCGGAGATGAGGATGAGCTGGCCCTCTGCATAGCGCTGGAGCGCTCGTGTGTGGATACGGGCGGCAGCTCCAGTTCAGGTGCAATGACACCTGTCGCACGCGGCCGTAGCACCGATGCCGGCACCGGCCCTTCCTGCCCCGCGCGTGGATCTGTTAGGGCAGTGATGGAAATATGCACTAGAGGCAATAAGAAAATGGTTATTATTATATTTCCTTAATCATGATAAAGGTTTATTATTCATGCTAGAATTGTATTGACCAGAAACTTAAATACATGTGTGGATACATAAACAAATACTGCGGCCCCTAGTGAACCTCTACTAGACTAGGTCGTTGATTAAAGATGGTTAAGGTTTCCTAACCATAGACATGAGTTGTCATTTGATAACGGAATCACATCATTAGGAGAATGATGTGATGGACAAGACCCAACCGTTAGCACAGCATATGATCGTTCAGGTTACTGCTACTACTTTCTTAATATCAAATACATGGTCCTTCGACCATGAGATCATGCAACTCCCAGATACCGGAGGAATACCTTGTGTGCTATCGAACGTCACAACGTAACTGGGTGATCATAAAGATGCTCTACAGGTATCTCCGAACGTGTCTGTTGGGTTGGTGTGAATCGAGATTGGGATTTGTCACTCCGTGCATCGGAGAAGTATCTCTGGACCCTCTCAGTAATACACATCACAAGAAGCTTGCAAACAAAGTGACTGAGGAGTTAGTTGCAAGATGATGCATTATGGAACGAGTAAAAAGACTTACCGGTAACGAGATTGAACTAGGTATAGAGATACCGACGATCGAATCTTGGGCAAGTAACATACCGACAGAAAAAGGGAATTACGTATGTTGTCATAAAGGTTTAACCGATAAAAGATCTTCATGGAATATGTAGGAATCAATATGGGTATCCAGGTCCCGCTATTGGTTATTGACCGGAGAGGTGTCTCGGTCATGACTACATAAATCCCGAACCCGTAGGGTCGCACGCTTAACGTTTGTTGACGCTAGAGTAGTATTGGGATATTTGATGAGTGATAACCAAATGTTGTTCGGAGTCCCGGATGGGATCCCGGATGTCACGAGGAGTCTCAAAATGGTCGAGAGTTAAAGATTTATATATGAGAAGTCATATTTTAGGTTCTGAAAAAGGTGCAATTTTTTCGGTATTGTACCGGGAAGGTTCCGGAGGATTCTGGAGGGGTCCGGAAGTCCACAAGCGGGTTCACCAGGACCCAAGGGCTAGCATGGGCTGCGGTGAGGCACCCTGGCCTTATTGGGCTAGGCGCACCAAGTCCTCAAAAGCCCATGTGGCTAGGGAAGGCAAAAAAGGAAGGAGTCCTAGTAGAAATAGGATTGGACTTGTAGTCCAAGTCCTCTCCCCCTTAGCTGCTCCCTAGGGCTTGGAGGGGTTGTTTCCCACGCCCCTCCACCTATATATAGAGGGGAGGGGCGCCCCAAGAGAAAACACCAAGCCCTTCGTGCCCCTCTCTCTCCTGTTTCTTTGTAGTTCCACCGCCTCGTCCCGGCGACGCTTAGCAAAGCGCTGTCGGTGCTCCACCACCACCACCACCACCACCATGCCATCGTGTTGGTTGTGATCCCATCTACTTATCCTCTCTCGCTTGATAGATCAAGAAGGAGGAGACGTCATTGAGCCGCACGTGTGCTAAACTCGGAGATGCCGTTCGTTCGACACTAGATCGGTTGGATCGTGATCGGATCGCGAAGAGTACAACTACATCAACCGCATGATAAATGCTTCCGCTTTAGCGATCTACAAGGGTTTGTAGATGCTCTCCACCTCTCATAGCTATGCATCTCCATGGATAGATCTTGCATGTGCTTAGAAATTTTTTGTTTTCCATGCAACGTTCCCCAACAGGCAGCTCAATCGGCGTCGCCTATTCGTTGGCCTCCTCCACCTCCGGCCACTGCTTCATGCGTGCAAAGAAGGGTTCTAGTGCCCGGCCAACAAGCCATGTGACGCCAAGACTCGAATTGGAAGCACGCTATTCGATACGTCCATTTTGCATCATGTTTTTATATTGATATTTATTGCATTATGAGATGTTATTACACATTATGGTACAATACTTATGTATTTTATCTCTTATTTTACAAGGTTTACAAGAAGAGGGAGAACGCCGACAGCTGGAATACTAGAGCGGAAATGGTGCAAATCTGAGAGACCTATTCTGCACAACTCCAAAAGTCCTGAAAATTTACGGAGAATTATTTTGGAATATACAAAAAATATTGGGCGAAGAAAATACCAGAGGGGACCCACCAGGTGGCCACAAGGGTGGGGGAGCGCCTCCCTGGCTTGTGGGCCCCCTGGCAGACCTCCGGTGCCCATCTTCTGCTACATGATGTCTTTTGACCTGGGAAAAAATCAAGAGAGAACTTTCAGGATGAAGCGCCGCCGTCTTGAGGCGGAACTTCGGCAGAACCAATCTAGGTGTGACGCCCCCGATTCGATCGTACACTAATCATACACGCAAATGTGTACGATCAAGATCAGGGACTCACGGGAAGATGTCACAACACAACTCTAAACACAAAAAAAACAATACAAGCTTTATATTACAAGCCAGGGGCCTCGAGGGCTCGAATACATAGCTCGATACACAAGAGTCAGCGGAAGCAACAATATCTGAGTACAGACATAAGTTAAACAAGGATGCCTTAAGAAGGCAAGCACAAAAGCAACAACGATCGAAAAGGCAAGGCCTCCTGCCTGGGACCTCCTAACTACTCCTGGTCGTCGATGATCTCCACGTAGTAGGCACTCTCCGGGATAGTAGTAGTAGTCGACGGGGTGGCATTTGGCTCCTGGGATCCACCATCTGGTTGCAACAACCAGAAAGAATAAAGAAGGGGGGAAAAGGGGGAGCAAAGCAACCGTGAGTACTCATCCAAAGTACTCGCAAGCATCAGATCTAAACTAAGTATGCATTGGTATCAAATGGAAGGGTTGTGTACTGGCAATCGAATCGCAGAATGCCAGAATAGAGGGAAAGGCCTAGCCTATCGAAGACTAGCATCTTCAAGCAGCTCCAAGCATCTTGCAGCATATAGAAGAGTAAAGAATAACAGTTTATAATTAACAAGCATGTTGCAGCATTAACGCTCAGAGATCCTTCCTCGACTCCCTACGAGAAAGAGATCCCTAAGTATGCATTTCTAGTTGTATAAGATCAGGATACAAGTCTGAATGTCCATTACCGTGGACACGGTATTCGAATATATATCTTCCCTTAAGGGGTGCACCACGTTACCCAACAATCTCGATCACTCTGGCCGGACACACCTTTCTGGGGTCAATGCCCGGCCTCGGAAGATCAACACGTCACAGCCCTACCTAGGCTCAGCAGAGGTCCCCGCCGGTCTACATCCTAAGCACTCCGGGGTCTTGGGCCCATCCCCCGTTGCACTCTAGGTCATTGTGTGCAGGGTGGATACCAGCACCGCCTCGGATGGCCAGCACGATCCGACCGTGCCACAATGCTGAATTGGACGTCTGACAAAGCTTTGGCTGATACCACGACGTCGAGGCCCATAACTATTCTTGCGCGGTGGTTAGTGCATAAAGGCTAGAGGCCAACTCAGAACAAATACCCAAACCTTCTAGTGCATTATTAAAAGAAGTGACAGCTATCGGGACAAGTCCGGAGCTATCACCCCCTCCTGGGTGATACCGCTAAACAGCCAGTCGCCAGCGTAACTCCTCGGGTGCTCTCCGGGCCCGCCCGACTTTCACCAATGTCTCAAGTAAAGTCAAGGTAACCGTGTGTCCAAACATCAAGGGGAAAACCCGAGGAATCACCCCCGGTGGATTCCACTCGATGTAATCATCAAGGTGAACGTAAGAGGAACCACCCTTGAGGTTCACACTTGAGGGGTTGCACGACAGAGCCGTATCAGGAATAGTGAAAGAGGAACCACCCTCGATGATCACGACCGAATAGCTACACTACAGAGATCTCATCAGGAGTGATGTATGAGGTTCCACCCTCGGCACTCGATGGTAACTCTGCAGAGTCGAGCAACAAAAGGGGCGTGATGTGATGTGAGGTGTCGGGCTCTGGTCGTCGATCACGTTGATCGAGTCGTCGATGATGAAGCAGGGGCAACAAGGACAAGGTGGGGGTCACTGATGGATCACTATCCAACCTATACTAAGCAGTTTAGGGTAAGCAGGTAGGTAACAATAGCAGGTACAAAAGCAGGCTATGCATCAGAATAGGAGCAATCAACTACAGTAGCAAAATCTAATGCAAGCATGAGAGAACGGAATGGGTGATATCGGGATGATCAAAGGGGGGCTTGCCTAGAAGCTCCGCTGAAAGGGAAGAAGGTCGTCGTCGTAATGAGTCGATCACAGGCGATCATCCCTGAGTCTACAGGAGAGAAGAGGGGGAAGAAACAGTAAATACAAAGCACACAGGTGCATGACATGACAATGCGCAGCACTAGGCGTGTTCTAACGTAGTGCTACACGATACCGGCGAAGGGGGAAAACATCCGGGAATGTTTCCCCAGTGTTAGGCATTTTTGGAGAGATGAAACGGAGGGGAAAGTTTGCAGGTTCGCTATGCTAGAGACGCGTGACAGACAAACGGAGCGCGTATTCGGATACGTCTTGTCGTTCAGAGCAACTTTCATGTACAAAGTATTTTAAACCGAGCTATGGTTTATTTTCTAGGAATTTTCAAAGTTTTAAAGATATTCTGCAATTTAATTTAATTCAAAAATAATGAGTAAATGCTAGGTGCACCCAGATCTATGTACACATAAGTGTACTAGAGGGTGACATGTGGGTCCAGGGGTCCCAGTTGACCAGTCAATGTTTGACTGGTCAACAGGGGTGGGGCCAACTATCATTGACTGTTTTAGTCTACTCTAATAGTTTAGTTATCTAAATTAAGTGGTCAGGCTAATTAAGTTTAATTAATTAATTTAATTGACCGTTTAACTAATTATTTATTTATTTTTATTAGTATAATTTTTTTATTTTTTTAAGTAAATAGAGGCGTGGGGCCCATTCTCATAGGCCCCTGGGGCCTTAATGGGCGCGCGGGTTCGGGCAGAGCCCCCTGGGGCGCGAGCGCAGCCCACATGGGCGCACACCCAGGGGTGTGGCCGTGGCCACAACAGGAGCGGCCGATGTTGGCCGGCGGGCGAGGTCATGAGCGGGCCGACATGACGGCCGCCGCCAAACGGGCGAACGGGCGCGCGCGCTAGGTAAAGCAACAAGTGGTGCGGGCGCTGCAGAGACAAGGCCAGGGCGTGATCACGACGCATTTATGCAGGAGGCGGGCATAGGGGCGTCAACGGCAGCGGCGTCGCGAGATGCACGGAAGCGCGGCCGAAGGCCAACGGCGTGTGCGGCCACCTACGATGGCAGAGACGAGGGGGAAGGAGGGGGAATCAGCGGGGGCTCACAGCAGAGCGTAGGGGGTGGCAGTGGGCTCGGGGAGACGAGGTAGCAAGCGACGGGCGGCGGTGTCGAGGGCGCCGGCGTCGGGTGGCGGCGACTTGGGGCGTCAATGTCCAGGCGGCAGGGCGCAGCTCGATTCGGCGGCTTCGGGGTCGGTGACGGGGCGAGGCGACGGCGGCGATGCGAGGCGGCGCCGAGGACGGGCGCCGGCGTCAAGGAGTAGGGCGGCGCCGTCGCCGAGGAGAGGCCGCGGGGTCGGGACAAGGCCGACGGGGGCGATGGCATCGGGGCGCTGAGTGCTGGGGCGCTCCCGATCTAGATCGCGTGATGGGGGGAATGGGGATAATGGGGAGAGGGGTTAGGGTTTCGGTGCAGGTGCGAGCTAGTTATGCCAGGAGGCAGCTGGGCTGAGGCCCAATTAGCTGGCCTTGTGGCTAGTTGGGCCAGTCGGCCCTGCGGGGGTGGGTTTCCTTTTTTTGGTTCTCCCCTTTTATTTTATTTACTCTTGTCGTTTGACTTAATGTTTAAATTTGAAATCGAACATGATTAAATCATCGCGTGGTTAACAACAGGAATCGCGATGATGTGGCATCATTAGCATGGGACTACTGTAGCATAATTATCCGGGCGTCACATTAGAGCTCCCGCGGAGCTGTTCTGCCGGGGAAGCTTCCCTCCCGGAGGGGGAAATCGAAGCCATCGTCATCACCAACGATCCTCTCGTCGAGAGGGGGTCAATATCCATCAACATCTTCATCAGCACCATCTCCTCTCAAACCATAGTTCATCTCTTGTATACGTTCTTTGTCTCAAAACCTCAGATTGGTACCTGTGGGTTGCTAGTAGTGTTGATTACTCCTTGTAGTTGATGCTAGTTGGTTTATTCGGTGGAAGATCATATGTTCAGATCCTTAATGATATTTAATATTCCTCTGATTATGAACATGAATATGCTTTGTGAGTAGTTACGTTTGTTTTTTAGGACATGTGATAAGTCTTGTTATAAGTAATCATGTGAATTTGGTATTCGTTCGATATTTTGATGAGTTGTATGTTGTCTTTCCTCTACTGGTGTTATGTGAACGTCGACTAGATGACACTTCACCATGATTTGGGCCTAGGGGAAGGCATTGGGAAGTAATAAGTAGATGATGGGTTGCTAGAGTGACAGAATCTTAAACCATATTTATGTGTTGCTTCGTAAGGGGCTGATTTGGATCCATATGTTTCATGCTATGGTTAAATTTATCTTAATTCTTCTTTCGTAGTTGTGGATGCTTGCGAGAGGGGTTAATCATAAGTGGGAGGCCTGTCCAAGTAAGGACAGCACCAAGCACCGGTCCACCCACATATCAAATTATCAAAGTAACGAACGCGGATCATATGAGCATGATGAAAACTAACTTGACAGAAATTTTCCCATGTGTCCTCGGGAGCGCTTTACTTTATATAAGAGTTCATACAGGCTTGTCCTTTGCTACAAAAAGGATTGGGCCACCTTGTTGCACCTTTGTCACACTTGTTACTTGTTACCCGTTACGAATTATCTTATCACAAAACTATCTATTACCAATAATTTCCGTGCTTGCAGAGATTACCATGCTGAAAACCGCTTGTCATTTCCTTCTGCTCCTCGTTGGGTTCGACACTCTTACTTATCGAAAGGACTACGATAGATCTCCTATACTTGTGGGTCATCAGTGTCGCCCCCCGCGAGAGGCAGAGGGCAAGGGAGATGGGGCCCGCATCGGACGTGGTTACACATTCCATCCGCCGCCGTCACGTAATGCCGGCGGTGCCCGACGAGAATGAGCGTCTCCTCCAGTGGGTGTACTACCGGTCACTTACGACCGACGGAGGAGATGGACGCTCGATGGCTCCGGAGGATCAACACCAAGGCGTGTCGTCTCGGCATTGAGAAGTCGAAGCGGGAGGTGGCAGAGGCGGCAGCAGAGGCGGCGAGGGTGGCCAAGCTCAAGCGCAAGCAAGACTGAGTTGTCCGGCGCTTGAAGGGCTACAACATTATCTTTGATGCGTCCAACAACGATGGGTCCGACTCCGACATCGACCCACCTCCTGCCGCAGACACCTACAGTAGCGCCGACGACCGGAAGGGCAAAGGGCGGTCGAGGAAGTGGTGAAGCTCTGCCCTCTGATATCTAACTCCTAATATCTAGTTAGAATTTGTGGGACGTTTGAACTGTGTGAACTGTGCTCGTCTGATGATCTTTTGGCGATGTTATATGTGAATTATGCCCTATAGGTCTAGAGTACATTTGTCGATTTTTGTAGTCTGATGATCTACGTACTACGTTGCATGATTTTGTATGGATATAGGGTGCCGGATATGAGATACGCGGCTGTTGAGCCGCCAATTTGGGGACTGCCTGGTCACTATCTGCAGACGCACCCAGGCGCGCCCGTGGGCGTATAGGGTGCCAGATTTGGCATGTCCAGTTGTAGATGTTCTTAGGGCTAACATTGAGATTTGAGGATTATGCCATGGCAACATTATTATGAGCCCTATTGTTGAGATCCATGGAATGAAATGTACATTTGTCTAAATGTGACTAGTGGTGGGAAAAACATTGCTAGGTGACTCCTAATTTCCCAACGCCCATGATTATTTCGAAGAGACTCTGCATCCTGAGCCAAAATTTGATTGTCTGTGTAGAATGTTATGGCCTCTTCCTTGAGCGCAGTAACCACATGGGGCTACCACCTGTAAAGCCAGAGCTTCAATATGGAGAGGAAAACAAACTCTTTCTTCTGTAGAAAGAATGATGATGTTCATTTGTTGGCGATCTTCCTCTATTTGGATATATAGTCCAATCCCTGTGGTATTTTGCACGTCTTCTCTCCATGATGGATCTGTGATTTTTTTTAGTTTGAAGCAGTGGTATCACTGTTCCATGGCCTTGTTGTTGTAATGAGAAGACTTGTTAATGTTCAATAGGTTTTGTCTAATGTTTGTTCCTTTGAAATCTGTTTGAAGAGCTAATTCTTGGTTCTTTAGGATGGCCCGCTTAGCTTGGTAAATCTATGTGGATTTTGTTTCTTTTCTAGCAAAAAGAGTGTCATTCCTGACCTTCCATATGCACCACAAAAAAGTCATGCTATTTATTAGAGAGTCTTGGGGGTGCCCTGAGTTAAGTAAAACATGAAGAATAGTTGTTATATCGTTGCAAGTATTAGATAGAATTTCATGATTGATGAACCATGGTTGGGATATCCATGCAAATTTTGCAAGAGGACAGGTAAAAAATAGATGCATGTTATTTTCTTCTTTGTCACACCTAATACAAAAAATTTCTTGATGTGACTGGAATATTTCCCTGCTCTCATACCTGTTGGGAGTGCTTTTCTCAATAGTCTCCAAGCAAAAGTTTGCACTCTAGGCACGATATTCTTTTCCTTCCATACTTGTTTGAGCAATTGTTTAACTTCCCGAGTTACCTGACTGGGTATGGCTGCCTCTCTTTGTTCCAAATCCTGTAGGCATGCCCTATAGGCGGATTTGGATGTGCATTTCCCGTAAGGGTGTAATTTCCAACATAGAATATCATCTCCATCTAGCAGAATGATTGGCGCGTTCACCTGCAAGTTAAGTTGTGTGCATCTGAGCGTCGCGTGCATTGTCACAGCTGGGTGCTCTTATTAGAAGTCGACATGCAAATGCAAATAGCAATGTATATATCGAGAAAAGGGAGACATTAATATTGCATTTTGCTATGAGTGCACATTTACTTTTTATACGCCTACTCTGCCAGCATCCCAATCTGTCCTCCAAGTTTTTTGCACATTTCTGCTCCAATTACTATTTCTAATTATTTTCTCATCAACGGGAATGCCCAAATATTGAATGGGTAATCTTCCAGTCTTCCAAGTTAAGATTTTCTCAAATTCTGCCCCTTAGTCACATCATCACCTAACATGGAAATCTTACATTTGTGACCATTTATTTTAGTCATGACATGAGTTCAAAGAGGCATAAAATAAACTCAAGGTTTCTTGCCTACTCAAGGCCATTCTGAAAGAGAAGTATGGTATCATCAACATACTGCAAGATAGGTACCCCACCATATGTAGTATGAGTCGAAAGGCTAGAGAGAAGATTATTTTCCATAACTCTATCTATCATTATGGACAAGCCATCATCATCAAGGTCAAAGAGGAAGGGGGCAAATGGTCACCCTGTCTAAGACCCTAGAAATTTTTGAAGTGGCCCAATTTCATTATTAACCTAAAAAACTATCATCCCTGTAGTGACAATCGTCATAGCCTAATCATTCGATTTGTTAGGGAAGTTCTTCATCTCTAACATCTGGAGTAATAATGACCGCTTGATCTTTTCAAAAGTTTTTTTTCAAAATCTATTTTAAATTGGATCATATAGTCTTTTCCCTTTTGTGCAGGTCATTCAGAGTCTCATGTAAAAGGATTACCCCTTCAAGAATGAACTTCCCTTGTTGGAAGGTTGTCTGGAAAGCGCTAATAATACACCAAATCACTTTGCGGATCCATTAACTAGCACCTTGGTAATAAGTTTGAAGACAACATTGAGTAAAGCATATAACACTATATTTTTGCATCCTATCAACATTTGTCCATTTTGGTACAAGTGACATGATCCCATAATTGAGTCTTTCTAATGTCCAGACTATCTTCATAGAAGCCATTTAAGAGCTCAAACACGTCCATATTCACCAGGCCCCAATTCTTTTGGAAGAATTCATCATTAAGACCATTAGGTCCAAGGCGAACACGGGGTGGCCTCCTCCATGTCGCCGAACACCCATCCCCCATCGTCTCCTCCTCGTCACAACTGCCGCTTGGCCATTGCCATGGTGGTAGAAGCCCCCTGCCGCCCAAGGTGGTTGTGGGAGCCACAGATTGGCGGTGTCCTCATTGTTTGGCGTGACACGAGCGTGTTTGGCCTAGGTGTTGGCACTTGGTCTTGGTGGTGTGCCGCAAGACTTGCCTTGGTGTAGGCTTGGTGTCCAGCATAGGGGTGGCATTGCAGAAGCATGCACATGCCTTGAAGCGGCCGATCTGGTATGCATGACCATGAACTCGACTCTTATCGTAGTTTTAGACTAAGCAGAGATTATACACTTTACACATATGATAGAACATCTTTTGCAGGGATACCCCCGCTAAGATTACCCCCAAGCCACACCCTTTTATCACATTACCAACAACGTCTTACTTTACTTTGAGAGAGAGGGCCGGTGACGGTGCAGAAAACCGTTAGATCCCTCGGTAGGGTAGCGAGCGTAGCCGGCAGTACCAGAGGGGAGTTCGCACGGGGTTTACCCAGGGTTCGGGCCCTCGTGGTGAGGTAATACCATGCGTCCTGCTTTGATTTTTGTTGTCGTGGGAGCACCTCATGCGAGGGGGTTACAAGAGGATGATGATGAGTTATCTCTAACGGAATAGATGGTGCGAGCTACCCAAACCTCATCTTATAAAGGGGACACGAGCTAGGGTTTATAGGGCTCATAACCCGCCTCATGCATGACGGCTTCTCGGCTTACCGGGCCCTTGGACTACCTACTGGAATCGCATTGCCACCAGACCCATGCTCCCTAAGGCCAGCCCTATTCCTGGCTTCCGGGGTGATGGGCCACCCCTAGTGTATTGTACCGTCAGTAGCCCCTGATCTTGCCTGGATTTTGGAGTCCCACATCTTCGGTAACGAAACCCAAGCGGACTCCTTTTGTATTGGTGGTAGGCGCACTCCACAAGCCGACCATCTTGTACGACAAAATAAGACCAAGGAATCAATTATTTGGCTGGCCCCGCACGTCTGGCTTCGATTTAGCCAAGCTCATGACACACCAGGTGCTACTGGTGGTAATATGTGCCAGGGTACACTGCATGACGGGAAGTTAGCCCACCAGACCACATGGGGCCCAACAGGCCATGATGTGTCTCAGGCCCCTTACCTTGCTGGTAGGCCTCCTCTAGAAGGCTCCATCCACTTGCGTACACCATAGCTATATCTTGGCTATTGCGAGATGTAGCTCTGGCTCGCCTCCGGCGCCCTCCCGACTCGCTACTTGTGGGCCGGTCCACTAATGGACTTGTTGAGGAGCCATTTTTCTTTGGTTTTCTTCCCTTTTTTCTTTGGTTTCCTTTCTTTCTTTCTCGGTTTTCTTTTTTATTTCTTTTGATTTTTATTGGTTTTTTTATTATTGCTTTTCCCAACACATGTCTACTTTTTTGCGCACACACACACACAATGTACATTTTTGGTATACATCAGGGACATTTTCTATACATGCTTAACATTTTTCAAATACATAATTTTTTTCCTAATATATGTTTTGATGTCTACTTTTTTCATGTATGTTATACATTTCTGGTATACAATAGAAGCTTTTTTTTTATAAACGTTTAACATTTCACCAGTACATAATTAACATTTTTCCAAGTATATGTTTTGATGTCTACTGTTTTCATGCACATTGTAAATTTCTGGTATACACTAGAAACATTTTTTATAAATGTTTAATATTTCCAAATACATAATCAACATTTTTCCAAATATATGTTTTGATATTTTTTTCATGCATACTGTACATTTTTCATAGACATCATGAACATTTTTTACACAAGTTTAACATGATTAGCATTTTTTCAAATTATATTTTAATGTCTATCTTTTCTCGTACACATTAAACATTTGTCCTATACATCAAGAATATATTTATATACATTTATATTTTTTAATACATGACTAACTTTTTTTAATAACTTCACTACATTTTTTCTGAAACACGTGAACACTTTTTTGTTACAAACATTTTCTTAGTAGTATCAATATTTTTTGAATACTAGACAAACATTTTTTCAAGACTTAAGTAATTATTGTGGAATATTTGTACTTTTATTTCTGTTTTCAAAATATACACAAAATTAAGAAGAGAATAATAATAATAATAATAATGAAAAAAATGAGAGAAAGACAAAACCGAGGGGGAAATGAAGAAACCTGTTACTCTGCCGGCCCACCAGAGGTGTTCCTTCAGGCGATGCATGCTTCTACCTTGCTATAAGTGATACATAGTCGCTCCCCTCAGGTTGCCAAAAAAAAGTCGCTCCTATAGCGTACAGAAAGGTCCCGAAGATCACGTCATACTCTACAAAGTGGAAAATAGACCGACCTACCAATAACATATTTCACTCATTTAGAAAAATATTTTATAATAATATATTTCACTCATTTCAGAATAGCATATTTCGCTCATTTATAAAAAGGATTTCACATATTTCACTCATTTCATATAACATGTTTCACTTATTTCCAAAAAACTCACAAAAACATATATCAATCATTTCAAAAAAGATTTTATAAAAACATATTTCACTCATTTCATACTAACATATTTCACTCATTAAAAAAAGATTTCACAATAACATATTTCACTCATTCCAAATAATCACTTTCACTAGTTGACATTTCAATTTCATATTGTTTTCGTTTTTGAAACATACATTTCATCTTCCACGGGCTTGTTTCGCAAAAAACACATCTATCCAGTTTCACAATTTTGAAATAACATATATATTTCACTCTTTTGAAAATAAACAATTACATATTTTCAAATAATCAGTTTCACAAATTGCCATTTCAGTTTCATATTTCGGTTAAATAGGTTTCTAGTGAAATAGTTTTGTTTCACATTTTTCCAGCGAAATAGGTATTTTGCACATATGAAATGCGAAATGTCAAAAATTAAACGCGTTCAGATGTATCCAGGTTTGATTTTGTTCTAAAGGTCTAGCCACAAATAGTTCGAATATATAAAAAAGAGAAACGGATGTTTCTAAGAGATTTGACTCATCCAAATTATGAAAAAGAAAATAAAAGTGATGGATTTAAGAGAGAGAGAGAGAGAGAGAGAGAGAGAGAGAGAGTGTGCCCTTGAGTCAGAAGAGAGAGAGAGAGAGAGAGAGAGAGAGAGAGATGTACCATGATGTGTTCTTTTGCTGACTATGGTAGGACCCGTACAGTGATTTGACTCTGAAATACGTAAAAGGTGAAGTGTGCAATACATACATGTACAACTGCCCGCGGTGGGCCTCAGTTGCACAAAGGTCCCTGAACTTGTCATGAAGGTGATGGTTTGGTCCTCAAACTTAAAAAAGCAGATTATTTTGTCCTTGGACTTGTCATGGAGGTGCAAGTTTGGTCCTGGGCAACCCGCCAAGTGGAGCCAGCTGAGCTGGGCTGGTCAGCGCCGCACATTTTGCAATTCCCCCCTGCATTAAGCCCTAATCAACCTGCACTACACCTCGCGTCAGTGACCTGCAGTGCTACCTCCTGTTGAAACCAGCTGCGACTGCCGGTCAGTCCATGCATGCTTGGTGACCAGCCGAGTTTCTTTTCTTCGGATTAGTGAAAAGGTTCACCCAGCCAAAGAAGCAGCCAAGGTAATTAGAGAGATGACATATGCCGACGAATACAACGATGAAAGAACTTATGAGTTGATTCATTGAGGAAGAACCAAATTAAGGACGGCCAGGTGACGACGACGCTGATAGTTATGCATGTGCATAACTTTCTAATTTTTGTAGCATTTTTGGATCATGCCCGGTGCTGATAATTATGCATGTGCCTAAACTGGTTAATTATTTAGCACATTGTAAGCAAAGTAAAGCAAACTTGGTAGTTTTTCCAAGCACCTACACTGTATGTAATTTTTTTTCTTTTACTGAAAAGGGGATGGCCCCGGCTGATAATGCACACAAGCATTTTATTAAACTTAGTAACCGAGTACCAGCCATTTTATCGCATGATGCACTGTACGCACTCTTGTATGGCAGGGTTGTGGGAAAATGTCATTGCACGGCTATGAAAACCCGCTTTCTCAGATACTAAATTAACCGTTATCATTTTTATTCTTGACCTTGCCAGTCCCCCCAGGAATAAAAAGAACTAGCCGGGGTGTTAAAATAGTAATGTGTATGTGACTTCCTAGAAAAAAGGAATGCGCCTTTTTGTGAACACACGTACGTGTTAAGAAAAAAATGCACAAATAATTTCTGACATCGTTGCTATTTTTTGTCCAGGATTCTTTAATTTGACGTATTGTTCTTAACTTTCCAACTTAGAAAACCATGCATGTCACAAAAGCATACGCCTCATCTAGGATTTATTCTCATCCATTCGTCCTTAGACAATTGAAATAGGTTTTTGGTTGACTTTACACATTTATGTAAGCTCTATATAGAACGACAATGCTCTTTGAAGGCCGAGCTACCTGGTGGCCGGTATCACATCCGTCTGTCTATATTGGGATCAGCCGCAGGCAGGTATTCCTCTTCCGTATTTCAGATACAAGTCATTTACAAGCTATTGTATTCTCAATTAATGAACAGTGGTATCCCATGTAGACGAGTCTGTCCAGTAGGCGCTGGCACAAGTGCCATCAACATTTCCTTTTTGTTCCATGCTTGGATTTAGAAAGCAGAACAAGGGATCTGGAGGCCGCATGCATCCGCCTTAACCACTCTTTCAAGTGATGAATAATCAAATGACAAACCGTTTTAAAGACACATGAATTCAAACGCAGAGTGATAAACGCAATTACATAGGAGATTACTAGGACAAGTCACACACAAGCATATCCTGCACAAGATATGAAACCGAGCTAACCAATCCTGCTCTAAAATCTACTAGTGTCATTTCACACTAGGCGGTCAAACTATCCCGCCTTTTTTGGCAGGCTTGTTCGTGACTTCTACCTTTTCAGAGCATGCACCATCAGCTGCGGCAGTGCCGTCAAATGTCCTCGAACAGGCACTCCGATTCATAACTTGCATGGCTCAGTGGGATCAACGCCAACAAGGGGTCGGAGTGGCCGCAACCCTCTTCAAGATCATGACCCACAGCGACGCAATGATGCGTGCAGATCAGAACAAATATTCAGATAATCAACCGATAAAGGAATTCAGAAAATATCTAATATGGCAGATTTTGCGAACCTGTAATCTCAGGCCCGTGTACAAATCTAGCACACCAACCATGGCACATGTGTATTCCCACTTAATAGCCAGCATACATGCATTGTAAATGCACTGTAAATGCATGCTGCACACATCACAGCGTGTCGATGCATGGCTCAGATAAAAGCCTGCTGGTAGCCCGGCCTCCAAAATGCTCCACTCCTATTTAGAACACAAAATGAAACGGTTGGAAATAAATAAGGAGACCACATGCTCTCTTCTGTTTGCGTTGTCCATGTCTTCTACGATATTGTTCCAACAAGGTGATATTAGTAGAGAATAAATGAATCAAACTCTTAAGACTCTCTCGAGTGCCTCTAGATCTTTGAAGAGTTAGCTCTTGATTTAACAACACTGTTCTAGGACATTTCTTGTGCACGCTTGTCCAGAATAATAATGACTATGTTTTTGTTATTGGGCTCCTGACCGCCGTGCTGTTATTGGATTACATTCATATTATTGGGCTCAGATAAAAAACATTGTAGTCCCGTGACTAAATAGTCCCACCTCAAGTTCTTATATCGAATCTAAACAATTTATATACGTTCAAAAGTTGCTTGAATATCAACTAGGAGACTCAGGAGTCAACAAACAGAGATTATAATGGATCTCTAAAGAATACTGGAAGGAATTAACTCCCATGCATGGTAGAAAAAGGAGAAAGTTGCACCATCGGACCCATAATTAACGAGGAAAGTTTGGCGGGACGTCGCCCTGAAGCAGATCCCGCGCAGCCTCCCAGTCTGTGTCCTCGCCGCTGGTTTCAACAGGAGGTAGCACTGCAGGTCACTGAGGTGTAGTGTGGGTTGATTAGGGCTTAATGCAGGGGGGAATTGCAAAATGTGCGGCGCTGAGCTGTGATTCGCCCAGGACCAAACTTGCACCTCCATGACAAGTTCAAGGACCAAATAATCCGCTTTTTCAAGTTTAAGGACCAAACCATCACCTCCATGACAAGTTCAGGGACCTGCAGTGCTATTACCTCCTGAAAGAATATGGATGGTGCCAGATCTGCCGTTACATACTGTCACCGCGTAAAAAGTGTTTGGGGCATACTCTATGCATATGTAAAAGGTACAGTTAGACGCTGGAATTGATGCATTTGAGCCTTGGCTCTACACAATTAGCATACCCGCCACACAGATTCCAACTTAACCCATACCATCTGAATCTTAGCTCTACACCTCATAGCACATAACACACGACTACGTACATCAGTGATCAATCGACAGTCCCCAACACTAGGCACGTTCTACCAGAGCTACAGGAACTAAAACAAGGCAATGAGGCAATGGGGTGCTCTAGGTTTGCAGCTTGCGCATCCACCGGCAACAGGGTTAATTGAGAGCCCCCCTCGGAACCTGACCGAGCTCACAGCATGCTTCCTCGCTGCGCCGGGAGGATCACCGTGCCCTCTTTCAGCGCAGGGATCTTGCAGCAGCTCAGCTGCTCCGTCGTCTCCCACTTCGTCCTCGGCACGACCTCCTCGTGCCCAGGAGAGTACTCCTGCAAACAGCAAGCAGCAAGGGGATTTGTCCCTTTCAGTTTCAGATGCATGGTGATGATGATGATGATGATGATGAAAGAAGCTGGGGGCGAAGTGGGAGATGATGATGATGATGATGATGACGTGTCAGGTAATGAAGGTACCTCCAGTTTGTCGAGCAGTTCCTTGGGCGTGGGAGCCAGCACGATGATGTGGCGGGCGGTGGGCTTGATGAATCCTTCGTCCACGGCATTGTCGATGAAACAGAGCAGAGCGTTGTAGTAGCCGTCCACGTTCAGCAGCCCGACCTGCAATATATAAGCGTCAGACAGACTGCGGCTTTTTGGTGGATCTGCGCGTGTAGGCCAGTAGCTGCGATGCAGAAGACGAAGAACGGCTTACCGGCTTGTCGTGGATGCCAAGCTGGGCCCACGTGATTACTTCCAGAAGCTCCTCCAGTGTTCCGTAGCCCCCTGCAGGTTCAGAATTCTGCATGTCATTCGAGGTCATTTGGCTTTGTTCAGAAAAAAAGGGATCTAAAATCTAGGTGGTTTTGCTCACATGTCTCATCTGTTTTTTTACAGTGCTTCTACTAAAGAAGGTTCATGTACGTCTCTATAGCTCTTTTATGAAATGCGCAGACGTATTTCATTCATGATGACTGCAGTTCCACTCCCGGCCTCACCCAAGCTTCATCGGCCTGGAGCAGGAATGGTTCTCTCATGGGCCGTGCCTCATAACGGTACCCCTAACTAGGCGACAAGAAGAAATCCCCAATTCATGAGTTGTGTGACCCAAGTGAACTCTCAAAAGTGCAGCCCATGCATCCACCACAAGTTCACTTACCTAAGGGTCTGTTTGGTTCCAAATAAGTAACCAACTTATAAGTCGGAAAATGAAAAAAATAACTTAACCAAACAGGCATGACTTATAAATCACTGATTTTAAGTCACCTGACTTATAAGTCAGATGACTTATTGGAACCAAACAGGCCCTAAACTCATGCACGCATGGATCCTATTTCTGCTTTACACACACGCTTTCCACTAAACATGAGATCAGAAAGCGACCATAAAAAGCTAGCATCACAAAGCTGCATGCATGCCGACTGAAGTTGGTAGAGATTTGCAGGTGTTATTTAGGAGGATCGTAGGACTAACCAGGGAGCGCTATAAAGGCATCAGATTGCCTGGCCATCTCAGCCTTCCTTTGGTGCATACCTGCCACCTCCTTCACCTCTCCCAGAGTCTCACCTGTTATCTGGAGCACCCAAAAGCAACATCATAAACACTAGTACATGCATCAATGCATGTTCTATTAATCTAAGGCAAGGACACTAGTAGGAGTACTGCAGAGGGTCAAGGGCGACCACTTTCTGCATAGGGTATATTGTAAATCAGGGCAATGCATGCAAGGTTCAGGACAGGTAATCATGGTGCTGTTGTGGGGGACAAAAAGAAAATATGGATGGCATTTCTTTTGGGTTAACAAAGTCAGCATCTGCAGCTTAAAGGCCTTAATTAAGAACAAAGGCGGCAACCATTAGATGCGGCAGTCAAGATCAGCGAGATATCAACTCTACAATAAAAGGACACAAGATTTCACTGAACATTCCATGCATGTGATCTTTCGTCAAAAGAGAGCCGATAAGATTGCATCCATCCTTGTTTTCCACTACCAAGAGAGATAAACAAGCATTGTGAAAAAAAAAGCATCAATTATGTGCTTAACTGGGGTCATTACATACACATTTGTTAAGTAATGTCGTTTCAACGGGTGAGAAAATAGTGGATGTTGAATTCATGGGAATCATTGCAGGTGATTAAACAATGGCACAAATGTTGGAAGGTGTAGGCGTGGGAATTACCTCTCTAGGCATGAGAGTCTTGGGAATCACCCTGCATAGGGACAGCAAGATGACAAATTATATACTAGCATCATATATGTAGCAACTGAGGAAGCGACCCATACGACTCTGTTTTGATCCTTGCCATCTTGCTAAGTCTCCAACTATTCTTTTCACGCTCCACAGTAGGGGTACAATATAGTATATGCTCAAGAATGAATCATCATGGCTGTTTGTTTACATACCCGATGACATGCCTCCCTCCGCTGTAGACCGCTTGAGAGACCAGGCCCATGAGCCCCACGCTCCCTCCTCCGTACACCAGATCAATGTTCCTTGCTACCTGGTGTGGTGAAACAACCATAGCAACCAACATGGAGGGAAAAGTTAATTTATGGGCATTTCTCATCTTGTATAATGTCAAGCATGCATGCACCTAGTGATACAGTATGGTCCATTATTTTTAGCTTGCCGAGAACAAATTAATGTCATTGGACGGGCAGAGCCTGAGAGAACACCAAAAGTTGGGCAGACGAAATGTACAGGCGGTGGCACGAGTACTAACTAGCTGGTATGTCTTGTCTTTGTCAACGAATAAGCTCAGCTACATGAACCGAACCCATGGAGAAACTATAGAGCCTCACCTTGTAAAAGCAACAAGTTCACAACAAGATCGAGCAAAGGTTGTTTATAAAACATCATCCAGTTTCACTCTCTTTGAGCACCAAGATTATTCAAGTGACAAGACAAGAAAAAAAATGCTTGTAGGAGAGGTTGCCCTCTCGTCATGATAATCATCTAGCTAGCTAGCTAGCTAATGCCGAGAAAAAAACACTTCAGCGGAAACAATCAAGGAAACTAGCTAGTGTATTGTGACCCAACATGAAATGAAAAACGATCAACTAGAGTTGAGAAATGACATCCGTTGCTAGGGAGAGAGAAGGCGAGTGAGTAAAGAGTAGGGTACCAGCTCCTCGCCAAGCTCGACGGCGGCGTCCTGGTAGCTCGTCTTGTTGCCCTTGCTGCTCCCGCAGAAGACGCATACCCTCCTGAACCGAGATGGCGGCGCCATCACCTGCGCTACTGCCTCTGCTCCCATCTCCATCTCCATCTCATGTTCTCTATCCATTTGTCCTGGCCGGCCGCTGGTATCTTTGCTATATATATATATATATATATATATCTCCCGACTCGCAACGGTGAAGATGAAATCCCACTACAGCCTACACACTCATTGCGCCTGCTCTTGGCCCTTTATATATGTGTATCTCGCGAGCGAGCTAGGGCCCCTCTCATCTCATTATTTATGCGCGGTAAGTTGGTTCCGATCGAGCAGCTACTGTGATATTCTACCTGAGCTAGCTGAATGTATGTTTCTTTTGTGCTCCGTGAGACTGAGAGGGAAGCAGCTGGATGGATGTAGTGTGTAATATGATATGATTGGCTCACAGCTGATTAAGAATTATTACAGTCAGTAGGCCGGTCTCTTCTTTTCCGATATTCGTCCAAGCAGTAAGTAACTAGGGAGTACTATGACGATCTCTGTTAAATTGGTGGGGTAGGAACTAGTTTAGGTTTTCCTGTGAGAGACCGTGCATGCATGCATGCTTGCAACTGCGACGACCAAAAACATTGATGTCGGCCCTTGTGTTAGGGCCTATCAAGGAGATGCCGGACAGACTTCCTTGCAAAGGAAGAGGAGCAGAAAGCATGTTTACAGTGAAGGGAATTTTAACGTCCTCAGTGTGGCTAGCGCTAATACTATAGAGAAAAATATGTTTTTGGTCCCTCAAGTTTTCCGAAAGTATAGACTTGGTCACTTCAGATTTGTTTGGTACACATTTGGTCCTTCAAGTCTCAAACCGGGTAAGTTTAGTCCAAACTCAGATTTTTACCACTTTGACCGGGTTTGACCGGATGAACACTAAATTCTAAAAAAATCCAAACCATGCTGAATATTTTTGCGATCCAATATGCTTACATGCAAAGGTGCGTGCCAATTTTCGTGGTCTTTCGACACTCGAGGAGCCCGTGGCAAAAAAAGAAAAAATCTACTCCAGTGCGCAAGGCACGTGCAAGGGACAAAGTCTATACTTTTAAGGAACTTGAGGGACCAAAGGCATAACTACTACTCCCCCATCCCAAAATAAGTATCTCAACTTTATACTAACTTTAATATAAAATTGTACTGAAGTGGAGAGGAGGAATGAAGCACTACTCAGTGTAAGTGGATATGCAGGCATACTTTACAAGTCCAGGTAATTGTGCATGCAGGTAAGTTGTTCACCTTGTACTTTTCTCGACAGCTTTGTCTTGATTTGCAGTGTTGATTGTCAGTGCAATGTAGGGACTGAGGTCGTCGTTCGCACTCGCACTTATTCGATCGTTGAATCAGTCTTAGTAAAAGACATAGGTTAATCACAAGTATTTGTACTTGTTTCGAAAACGAAAATTATATGGGTTTTTAGGGGAAATTATAAGGCTTTGGTGGTATTCATAGAGCGTAGATTATGGTCCAGGCTCTAGAAAAATGGCAGAAGATAGCTTCTTGTCTCATCTTTATATCCCATGCAGATGGGCATGCAGGTGAGAACATGGCTGTGATTCTGTGAAAAGCTGCATGCATGGAAGCACAGCTGACCGCTGATTAACCATGCAATGCTTTTCATTTGGAAACCGCACAATGTTTTTTTTTTTGACGAAACGCTGTCGGAGGAGCTTCTCTTTTTCATTTATAAGAGGAAAGGTGTTACAAGTATGTGGTCGAAGCAGGCCGCTATACATCAACTATGTCAACAGCCGGCAACCCAGCAACATACATCAGCACATAATTCAGTCTGACTCTCGAGGTCTGTCCAAAAACAGCTTAAACCTATGACACCCAGTCTGGTTTCATATCCTAAATTCATCAATCATCAAGTTGAAGACCGCACTGACGGTGGACGCCTTGCTTTGGAAAATCTGGGCATTCCTCTCGCACCACGTGAACCACCAGATTGCCACTGCCAGACCGCCCCAGCCCTTTGAGTTGGTCAGGTTAGCGTTCACCACGTTGGACTCCCACCAGTCAGCAAGGCTGGTTGTCGCCGCCGTCGGCGCAAGAGTGGTGGGGAGGTTGCAGCGGTTGAGCATCAGACTCCATAGAGCTTGGGTGTAGGAGTAGCGTGCTAGGAGGTGATCAGCACACTCGTCCGCCGCCCGGCAGAGAGAACAAATTGGGTCGTGCGGCCATCCTCTTTTCTGCAGGTTATCCGTTGTAAGACATTTTCCTAGGATCGCAAGCCAAGCGAAAATTCTGCATTTTAGCGGAGCATCAGCCGCCCATATGTGTCGCTGACCGGCGAGGCGAGTACACCCGTCGAACTGCACGGCATATGCAGTGGCCGAAGAGTAGGCGCCATTCGGCGTCCATCTCCAGATCACTGAGTCGGGAGTTTCCAGCAGCAAGTGCACATCAGCAACCGCCTCCCAGAGCTTTGTGTATTGGATAATAGTTGCTGGCGTAAGAGGGCGACGCGGGTGTCTGATCCAACGGCCATCTTGTAGGGCTTGGGACACCATGAGGTTTTTGTGAGTGCAGCAAGCAAATAGTCCGGCGCTGCACAACTCAAGGAAACCCCATTCAGCCAAGGCTCATACCAGAACTTAATCCTTTCCCCATTTCTGAGAACGAACTTGACGGATGCATTGAAGAGGTCGTTAAGTTTCTTGTCCACTGTCATAGCACTACTAGAAAATCTATTATTAACGACCATGCCGAAAAAGTCTTGGTCCAAATCACACGACCGAACTACGAACTACCCTTGGCAATCACCATGTCACCCCTCAAAAAAGAAAAGCAAACACTATGTCATGTGTGTGGTTGTTATCGTTTCGATCTCATCTCTCCGATGCCTAATTTAGTCCTCCTATATAACAAAATATTTTCTTGGCGCAAATTATATTATTCATCGGATAACCCTCCAACGGAAAAACAGATATGTTATGATCCCATCCCCTACGCTTCTTTTCCTCTGGCCATCTCCTCTATTTTCCCTTTGACCCGATCGTGATCTGTTTGTTTCTGCGCAGGTGGTTACTGCCGATGGGAGCCACGGCCTTCGCCGCCGAGCACTGGCACGGGCGAACGTGCAGCAGGCAAGCGATGTTGCCCGTCGCAGGCACTCGTTTTGGGAGGAGCTACCAATGATACACGCGCCATCCGCCGCCGAGCACCACCGTGGGATGAGATACAGCGGGAAATCGACATCGTCCGCTGCCGGGACTCGCCTCAGGAGGAGCTACAGCGGTACGTTGAGGACCGGTTGGGCGAAGGAGACGCCGGTGCCCACGTGGTTGCCGGTGCCATGGGCCCATCACCGGCTGTTCTGGTCGCGGCGGCACGACCGTACTTTTCTTTAGGGAAGGCGGCACGGACGTACTTCCTACGAGTCTGTAAAACCTTGAAGTGTGCTCCAATGCGTGGATGGGTTGCTGCTGGGCACACAATCCATTGTCACATCCAAATTACACACATGAGGTTTGCCTTTTTTTTCCTTTCATTTTTTCTTGTGCTAAAATTTTAGATTGTTTCCATTTGTGTTGGCCAATGCAAAACAGAGTTAACATCGTTTATTTCAACTTTATATTAGAATCTGTACAGTGTTGTTAGATCTACAAGCTTATCATCCAAGCCGTACTTTTAGATTTTGGTAGATATAATGGAATATATTCGCCCACTTGTTACCCATAGCCTGTGTGAAGAAATTTCTATTTTGAATGGGAGATTCATTCCTTCTTATGAATTTATTTGTTTGATGATATATCTAAGCAATAAAAGTTTGATGTATACATATAAATGTATGTCCTGACTTTCTGTTCGTGTCTGTTTCAGGTTTAGAATCAGCGCATTGACTTGTTCCTTCACTAGCTGTGATGTCCAGGTTACGATGTATATCACTTATTATCCAGCACAATAGTATTCTTTTTAGTAGAGGAGAATAATGTTCAGTGTTATTTGTTGGGTATATGCCAGCAACCAAGAAACCTAAAAACTCTTTGCCGAGAAATATTATAACTCAAGTCTTGGGCAAATTAGACAAGAGACACACCTTTTAATCTTTCTTTAGAATACTTTGTCTTTGTCACATAAGGAGTAATAAAAAGAATTTGCATTGAGATGCGTCTACGCTATGAGGCATAGTATACATTTTTATCTGGTCTAAAATTAATGCACATGCAAACTTCTTCATATATGCTATTGTCCTTTGTGCGAATTCGTTTATATTTGTTGACTTATAAATCATTATGTTTTTTTACAGTCCATTGTAATAGAAGCATCATGAGGCATCAGTTTTTGGTGAAGAATGATATGCACTTGAATACAAAGGCATATGATGGTGTGGCGTGGCTGAAGATAACGAAGAAAATAATACATTTATTTTTTCCTGTTGCGTTTGTTTTTGAGTTACAGATGAACAAATACAATTGTTGTCTACAAAGTGTTGTTGGTTCATATTTTCTAAATGGTGTTTCAACTACAGCAGTGTATGTGAGGATCTTGTTCAATATTTATGGTTTTGGTTAATGAAAACATGTTATAACACTTAACTGTTCGAATTTTTGTGTGCATGATTGGTGTGCTCGCCAATCATCAAAAGTTGCATGCAACATGAAGCTGTTGGTTGTACCAATTGAGATGGGTCATTAAGGAAACCAAAATTGTGAAATGGATGGTAAAATGCTTTTAGCGATGACAAAAGTGGTTGTTAATACCAAAATTGAGGTCGTTATTTTCTCAGAATTAGCGACGACACATTGTTCCATCGTTACAAAATAATGACGTGAAAGGGTGGACGTTATTACTTTTAACGACAGAGCCTATACCGACCACCATTTTGTGGCCGTTAATGACTTTTAGCGACCACAATCTATCTTTTATCGACCACATATCCCATCGTTAAAAACCTTTTTCCTAGTAGTGTAGGTAGGCATGCCCATGGCTTGTCCGGCTCGTTCCAGGATTGCCAAAGCCAGCAAAGGCGGAGTGCCATGCCTTGAGCTTGCAGGTTGGAGATCCCAAGTCCCCCATACATCTTTGGCCGACACACAAGCTTCCAGCTCACCAAGCATTTGCCCCAACGGCAACCCCTTGCACTCCCAAAGAAAGCCCCTTCTTATTTTGTCAATAAGTTTATGTAACCAAATCGGTTGCGCCAGGGCAATCATCTGGAAAACCACCATCGCAGACAGGACCTGCTTGACAAGCATAAGCCGCCCGTCCAGGCCCATGAGTCCAAGCTTCCAACAACGAACTTTGGATAGTATCTTGTTTATATATTCCTCATAATCAACCATCTTCAGTCTGGAGTCGGAAAGCGGCATTCCTAGGTACTTGCAAGGGAATTTTTTACAGGCACCCATTGAGGCACCCATAATCAACGACAAATTCAGGCCCTCACAACGGATGGGTGTGAAAGAACTCTTTTCAAAATTTGTGTGTAAGCCGGTCGCATTGCCAAAGAGTTGGAGCAGTTGCTTGATGGATGCAATTTCATAAGGGTCCGGGTTGATGAAGATTACAGCATCATGGGCATACAACGAGGTGCGAAAAGGCATGCGAGATGATCCAATAGGCTTGAGCACCTCGGCTTCAACAGCGGCATTGATGAGGGCAGCAAGGCAGTCCATCACAATGACAAAAAGCAGCGGGGACATAGGGTCTCGCCAAGGCCCTGCTGATTGTAAATTGAGTCTGTGAGGGCGCAATTGACAAGCACCTTTGACGTGGAAGTAGACAACATGACAGAGATACATTCACGAAACTTGGTGCCGAACCCCTTGGCCTCTAGAACCTACAACAAGAACTCCCAAGAGACCGAATCGAAGGCCTTTTCAATATCCAGCTTCAACATCACCGCCGGTGTCTTTGATTGTTTGAACATCTTGGCGAGGCAATGAACGATTTGAAATTGTCATGAATTGTGCGGCCCTTAATGAAGGCACTTTGGCAAGGTTGGACAAGATCGTTCATCCGGCATCTTAACCTTGAGGCAAGGATTTTCATGAAAAGTTTGCTGATGAAGTTGACCAAACTGATCGGTCAAAAATCTCTGAGTGTTGACGCCTGTGGTTCTTTGGGAGAAGCACGATAGTTGCCGAATTGAGCAGATGAAGCTCGGCATTCAGGTTCTCGATCTCTCGACGGCTGCCATGATATCAAACTTGATCGTCTCCCAACAGCTACGGAAGAAGAGTGCGAGTAACCGTCGGGCCCGGAGCCTTGCTCGGGTCAAGGTCGAACAACACAGCCTTGACTTCATCCTCTAAAATAGGTCTCTCAAGCTCGAGAGCTCTCATCGCAGCCAACCCAATATCCTGCAGGTTCAGCGTGCTAGTTTTGACACGCCGGCGCCCAAGAAGTTGCGAGAAGAAATCAAACATTGCCTGTTCCTTTCCAACTTGGCTGGTAACGGGCACACCATCGACCATGAGGCGGTGGATAAAGCTCTTTCTTCTCCTAGCGCCGCTTTTGCTGAAAGAATCTTGTACTTGCGTGCCCCTCTCGAACTGAGTGATCCCGAACGTTGCCTCCACATAGAGCGTTGCAGCGCAGCGATCCCGAGACAATTAACCTTGAGCATCGCCCTGAATTGCCTCTCATCGGCCGAGAGCATGCGCTTATCCATGGCCTGGTCCAGCATAAAAATCAGCTTGCTAGAGACCGCCGCTCTTAACCGCAGATCGCCAACCATACAGGAATTCCATTTACGAAGTGCTCGGCCAGTGGAAATAAGCTTTGAGTGCAACCTGGAGCAGGCGTTATTGCAGTTGGGATTCACGCCAAGCCTCGAAAGCGTCGATGGAACCCTCCAAGCGGACCCAAAGTGGTTCTCGAATCTGAATCTTCGGAATGGTTTGAAGTCAGCATCACACGAAAGTAGCAGGGGCGGTGGTCGACATCTCGGAAGAAAGAGCTTGGAGCGGATAACTAGGAAACAGAGCATCCCATTCCTCATTAAAAAGAACCCTATCCAGCTTGACCATGGTCGCATTTTCCTACTCGTTACTCCATGTATAGCGTCGTTCGTGCAGGTACAGATCACGAAGTTGCAGCTCATTGATGAAGCTTCTGAAAGCATCCAATAACCTCCTGTTGATGTTAAGGTTATTCTTATCCGTGGCTCTAGCAATCAAATTGAAAACCCCTGCTAAAATGCAAGGAGCGCCGACAGGCAAACCACCGGACACAACCTGTTTGAGATCATCAAGCAACACTAACTTGGCCTGATCGTCTTGCGGACCATAAACATTGATCAGGTTGAATTTCGATCCTGACTGAATAAAAACGCCTTCAACAGCAATGAAAGTAGCAGAAATGACCGGATTGCAGAAATCGACCATTGCATTGTCCCAAGCTAGAATCAGCCCTCCTCTAGTACCAACTGAAGGTGCGAATATGAAATCAGAGAAACGGCTCCCACAAAACTGTTGTACGATACCCAAATCAACGAATTCTAACTTTGACTCTTGCAAATAGAGAACGGAAACATTGTTGTTGAAGATAACAGAGCAAACGACACAATATGATGGATCAGTCAGATCAGATTCCCCGGTGGCCATGGTCCAATCAACCTATCGATCTCCAAGTTGTGCAAGAATCCTTTTACGCAAGTTTGTATCTCTTGGAAAAAACGTGTTTAGACAACGACATTTCTAGAGAACGGATTTTTTTACGGGAAATGGCAAGAGCACTGCCATTTCATTAATTAAGATAGAGAAAAAGCGATAATGTTATTTACATGGTGGCCAAAAGCAATCAAAAATAATGTTATTTATACAATGCAAGTTGTCTAATGTCCTCCATGACAAGTTAAATGATGTCCATCAGTCACAATTAGGGAAGTGCCATTGAAGGTGGGACTATTTCAATCTTTCCAAACATTCCATGACACATACTCCCTCCGTTCCGAATTACTTGTCACAGGTATGGATGTATCTAGATGTATTTTAGTTCTAGATACATCCATTTCTGCGACGAGTAATTGGAACGGAGGGAGTAGATGATAGCTTGTCCGGAGCGGATGCGTGAACCGCTGTCGCCCTCAGTCTTCCAGCGTGAAGCAATATGCACCATTTGCAGAGCCCCCCTCCCCCACAACATGATGATGGATGCTTAACATTAGCACAACGGCATGAAACATCTGCGACATCGCATTGTATGGTCGTCATGCCATAGTGGCATCATTTTAAACAATTGTCCCCCTCACAAACATCTTCATGTTGTAGTATTGTAAGATGCAAACCGTCAAAAAATGTCCAAACATCAATGTCAAACAACTTACAAAGAACAACCCTCTGCTTGTCAACTAATAAATCATCTGCCATAGGTCGAGATATCAAAAGGACGAAATGCAGGTACATCCAATCTGGATAACAAGACGAAGGCTTCCAAGGTTATCTACATCAACCTTACTCGCTGACCTTGCTCTACTACGACTACTGATGGGGGGCTTGTCGTTGATAGGTCAAATTTAGAGCTCCTTCGACACCAAGATGGCCCCCCAACAGCCCAGGACACCCCATCGACACCAGAACGATCACCACCGCCTCAGGATGGTGCTTACCATCGCACGGTCGAGAGAAGATTAGGATACATGTTACGAGTAAGGAAGAAGGCCCTAAACCTGTCGTAAACTGACATCAGGACAGACCCTTATCCTTGCACGTATGCCCCGCAAACCGACATGGAAGCCTCCCATACGAGTGCTAGGTAAAGGCGTCTCCAACACTGACCCTCAAACCGCCCCTATCTGCCCGGATGCAGTTGTCCGGACTCCGTAAGCCATCCAACACCGACCCCCATCGGTCCGCTTAGCAATCCGGACCACAGTTTTCCCACAAAATGAAACCAAACCTAGGGGGAATTGTGGGAGTCCGTACACGAGCCACATAGGACCCTGACACCCCAGGCCCACCCAAAACTAAGGTGGAGCTGCTTTTTTGTTGCTGGCCGCACTGTTTTCGCGGCAACCCCCCCCCCCCCCACTCTCTTTCTTCCATCCCGCCACCAACGCATGGACCTGGAGGAGACCATGTCCGAGACGATGGTGGTGGAGGATCCGAACAACACGCTCACCCTGAAGATCAACTCGACGGCATGGCAAAATCGATGTGTCAAAGCGAAGGCCGCAAAGGCAGAAATGCTCAAGAAGCTAAAGGTTGGCGGAGGGCGTGCTGGTGGCCGACGTGGTGGTGGGCATGCTGATTGCGGACATGGTGGAGGTCGTGCCCCGCCGCCCTCGCCGACCGAGCATATGTCGCCATGGCCGGAGCATTACAAGGCTCCATAATAGTACGCCGCCAAGCAGCTGGGTAGGCAGCCCCTGGCCGGGAAAGTGCCCTACATCATCAACGTCAATGCGGAGTCGCTGTTTTCTCGGAGTGTTCATCGTTGCATCTTGTCTGGATGCAAGTGCTGGGTGAGAAGCAACTAGGTGCCCGCACGCTGTTCACTGGTCTGTCTAAAGTGGGCAAAGCCGATGTACGACATCGTGGACGGGGAGATGTTTGACATCATCCCCGAGAGAAGCAGAGGAGGAGGTGGCTATGAGGACGGGCGGGTGGATAACATGGAGCCCACCCAGTTCGGCACATACACCCAGCCGGGCACGCAGCAGGGCTACACCTAGCCGTGCACGCATCAGGACTACACCTAGTCCGACACCTACACCTAGATGCGCGCGGACACACAACAACACGACTGGGCCGGTGGACAGCAACATGAGGAGGAGGACACCGAGGATGATGATCCGAATGGTTTCCGTGGTGATCCAAAGAAGAAGGGTAGCAGAGAAAGCTTCAACTTGAGGGAGGACGAACAGTTGTGTGATGCATGGTTGGCCACTAGCCTCGATCTGATCCATTGCACTGAGAAAAAGTTAGGTGTTGTTTTAATAAAAGAACAATTAAGTTAGTATAGCGAGTGTGGAAAAGTGGTGGTAGGATTTGCGAAATTGTCCTAGGCAATTTATAACTAGATCGGTAATCATTATTACAATTTTATATGAGGGAGAGGCATGTGCTAACATATTTTCTGTACTTGGATCATATGAACTTATGATTGGACCTCTAGCAAGCATTCACAACTACTAGAAATCATTAAGGTAAACCCAACCATAGAATTAAGTAACAGGTCCCCTTTACTCCCATACGCAATAACCCCCTTATTCAGGTTTAAGTTTCTGTCACTCTCGCAACCCACTATGAGCAAATCATGAACGTATTGCAACACCCTACAGCGGGAATTCCCACATGTGTGCGCGTGCTACTTGTGAGTTGCGTTGGGATTTTCCCCAAAAAGGAGAGGAGATGCAGTATAGTAGAGATAAGTATTTCCCTCAGTGAGAACCAAGGTTTATCGAACCAGTAGGAGAATCACGCAAAGCCTCATGAACAACACCCGCACACACAAAAACAAATACTTGCTCCCAACACGGGCAAGAGGGTTGTCAATCTCCTTGAACTCGCTAATTGCAATGATCAAATCGTGTATAGGTAGATGGATAAATTGCAAAGTAAAATAAAAGAAGTGAAATTGCAGCAAAGGTATTTTGGATTTTATAATATGATACAAGTGGACCCGGGGCCATAGTTTTCACTCGAAGATTCTCTCTTGAATGCATAACAAACTATGGGTGGACAAATTATTGTTGGGAAATTGATAGAAAAGCACATAGTTATGACATATTCACGACAATGATCATGTATATAGGCATCACATCCAAGAAAAGTAGACCGATTCCTGCCTGCATCTACTACTATTACTCCACCAATTGGCCGCTATCCAGCATGCATCTATGGTATTAAGTTCATGGAAAACGAAGTAATGCCTTAAGCAAGATGGCATGATGTAGAGAAAGTAAACCCAATCAATATGAATAAATCCCATCGTTTTACCCTTAATGTCAACAATACAAATACGTTTCTTGTCCCCTTCTGTCACTGGGATATAGAGCACCGCAAGATTGAACCCATCACAAAGCACCTCTCCTACTGAAGATAAATCAATCTAGTTGGCCAAACCAAACGGATAGATCGGAGAGAAATGCAAATATATAACAATCATGCATAATAAATTTCAAAAAAGATCCAATTACTTTCAATGAATAATCTAATCATAAACTCACAATTCATCGGATCCCAACAAAAGAAGATTACATTGGATAGAACTCCAAGAAGATCGAAGAGAACATGGTATTGAAGATCAAGGAGAGAGAAGAAGCCATCTAGTTACTAGCTATGGACGCATATGTCTGTGGTAAACTACTCACGCATCATCGAAATGTAGCAAGGATGGTGTAGAAGCCCTCCGTGATCAATTTCCCCTCCAGCAGAGTACCGGAAAAGGCCTCCAGATGGGATCACGAAAGAACAGAAGCTTGCGGCGGCAAAAAAAGGGTTTCAGGTGGCTCTCTGTTGGTTTCCCAATATTTGATAATTTATAGAAGTGGAGTTAAGTCAGACAGAGCCTCGTGGGGCCCACAAGATAACAGGGCGCAGCCCCCTAGGGCGCACCCTGTTGTCTTGCTGTCTCCTCAATTGTCGCCTGGTCTCCTTGATACGTCTCCAACGTATCCATAATTTATCAAGTATTCATGCTGTTATATTATCATTCTTGGATGTTTTACAATCATTTTATAGGAACTTTATATCATTTTTTGGGACTAACCTATTGACATAGTGCCCAATGCCAGTTGCTATTTTTTGCTTGTTATTTACATCGCAAAAAATCAATACCAAGCGGAGTCCAAATGCAGCGAAACTTTTTGGAGAATTTTTATGGACCAGAAGACACAACTTGGGCCAAAGAAGTACCAGAGGGGTGCCCCAAGGAGGGGAACAACCCACCTGGGTGCGCCTGGGGGCCCAGGCGTGCCCTGGTGGGTTGTTCCCACCTCGTTGGCCTCTCGCACCGCCTCTTCGCCCTATAAATTCTCAAATACTCCAAAACCCCTAGGGGAGTCGATAGATCAGAAATTCCGCCTCCGCAGGCCTCTATAGCCACGAAAAACCAATGTAGACCCCGTTCCGGCACCCTGTCTGAGGGGGAAATCATCACCGGAGGCCATCTTCATCATCCCTATAGTCTCCATGATGAGGAGGGAGTAGTCCACCCTCAGGGTTGAGGGTTTGTACCAGTAGCTATGTGTTTAATCTCTGTGTGTGTGTGTGTGTGTGTGTGTGTGTGTCTCTCTCTTTCTCTCTCTCTCTCTCTCTCGTGTTCTTGATATGTCACGATCTTGATCTGTTGCGGGCTTTGTTAATATAGTTGGATCATATGCTGTTTTCCCCTCTCTATCTTGTTAATGATTTGAGTTTTCCCTTTGAGACTTCATTCTTATCGGATTGAATACTTTCATGGATTTGAGAACACTTGATGTATGTCTTGCTATGAATACCCATGGTGATAATGGGGTATCATATTGATTCACTTGATATGTGTTTTGGCACTCAACTCGTGGATTCCCGAGGTGACATTGGGGTAATCTATGCATAGGGGTTGATGCACGTTCTCGTCTTTGTTTCTCCAGTAGAAATCTTGGGGCACTCTTTGAAGTTCTTTGTGTTGGATTGAGTATTATGAATCTGAAATTGTTTGATGCATATCATATAATCAACTCACGGATACTCGCGGTGACATTGGAGTATCTAGGTGACATTAGAGTTGGTTGATGTGTATCATATGGTGTTATTTTAGTACGAACTCTTGGTTAGATCGATCGGAAAGAATAGCTTGGTGTTATTTTAATATGAACTCTAGGATAGATTGATCAGAAAGAATAGCTTTGAGGTGGTTTCGTACCCTACAAACAATTTCTTATTATGTTCTCCGCTAGATAAGAACTTTGGAGTGATTCTTCCTATTACAAAAATCAATATCTACTATCATTACTACGCTTTTATTACCATCTCTTTGCCAAACTAGTGCACCTATACAAATTACCATTGTATTTGGTGTGTTAGGGACACAAGAGACTTTTTGTTATTTGGTTGCAGGGTTGTTTGAGAGACCATCTTCATCCTACGCCTCCCACGGATTGATAAACCTTAGGTCATCCACTTGAGGAAAATTGCTACTGTCCTACAAAACTCTGCGCTTGGAGGCCCAACACGAGTGTACAAGAACAAGTTGTGTAGTAGACACCAAGCTCTTTTCTGGCGCCGTTGCCGGGGAGGTGAGTGCTTGAAGCTATGTCTTTAGATCTAGCAATTGAATCTTTTAGTTTCTTGTTTTATCACTAGTTTGGTTTATAAAAGAAAACTAAAAAATGTTATTGAGGTTGCATCATATTATTCATCTTTATAGTGTCTTTTGTGAAAATGATGGAAAGGATATTTGTGCTCAATTGATAGAAGAAAAATTCTATAAAATGTTTGACAAAAAATCTTTGAATGATGAGCATGATTGCAATTTTGCTAGTATGAATTCTTTGAATATCCATGATGTTAATGATATGCAAAGCCATAAGCTTCGGGATGCTATATTTGATGAAGATGATATTTTTAGTCCCCCAAGTTTTGATGAGAAAATTTATTATGATCAAAGTATGCCTCCTATTTATGATGATTATATTGATGAAAGTGGGTTTGGAAGAGTGTCAACTTTATGTAATGATGATCCCACTATTTGGGAGGGTGTTGAATCTTATTGCAATAATTATGAAAGTGGATTTGGAGAGGTCATGACTTTATTTAGTGATTCATCCACTATTTTGGAAGAGGTTTCAATTGATTATGACAACAAAGTTCCTATCTATGATGATTATGGTGATGACATGTATGCTATAAAGAATAATGATGACCATGAAACTTGTCATCATGATTTTTATTTTCAATTGGATTATGCCAATCAAGTTTCACATGATAGTTATTTTGTTGAATTTGCTCCCACTACTATGAATGAGATAAGTTTGCTTATGTGGAGAGTAATAATATTTCTATGCTTGTGGATCATGAAAAGAATGCTTTATGAGATAGTTATATTGTTGAATTCATTCATGATGCTACTGAAAATTGTTATGAGAGAGGAACATATGCTTGTAGGTATTGCAATAATATCAAGTTTTCTCTGTGTTGAAAATCTTGAAGTTTTCACTAGTACGCATCGGTGCTACACAAAGGTTTTTAACCCCTTTCCGCGACGGCATTTGGAACCGTCGCCTAGTGAGTGACGGCGATAGGGGGGTCCTTCCCACATGACCCAGAAACCGTCGGGGATAGGGGCCCTACAGTACTCCTACTCGTTTCTGCTCGCATTGCCATCGCAGTTGATATTCCGTGGTGCTACATTTACGATGCGTGGCCCATCACAAACGGTTCACTATTATAGAACGTGTATGATGCGTGGCCCATCACAAATGGTTCACTATTAAGAAGATTAGCTAATCATCATACGAGTGTCAGACAGGATTACGAAACGTCGGACCGTCATACACGACATCTATTGCACACGCTATTCTGTGGTGCAACATTTACGATGCATACTTCATCAGAAACAATTCATGGCTGTGAATCGTGTACGATAAGGCAACTAACACAAAAGTTTAGTTTGCCCGCACCATTTGTGATATTGTCTGACATCGCACACGCTTTGCAAACGACAACCGTGTGCATGCTTGCACACTTTCCTCTCTGTGAACCGTCTCGGATTATGGTGTATATCACAAACGTTTGTGTTTTAGCAACCGTGTGTGCCGTAACAACCTGGAGAGCGTAATTTCACCGTAATTTAATTTCTGCTATTTCAAATTGTACCAGATTTGAATTTGAATGTATGCTACAGCTTTATTCATATCCATCAGGTTCAAACAACCAATGCATTATTCGATTCATAGGTACATATGTTCAAGAATTACATAAGAACCAAATAAAGAATGATGAACCATAGTTGTATACTTGTACTATTGAAGACGGTAAAGAAAGAGGCGAAGTATATTCTGGTTGCTGAACAAGGTTAAGCGGAATGCCCATATTGTGCCCTCCTCCATGCAGAAGGCACACACGACTCTAGTCCAACCCCTTGTGATGGCCGACCGCCCATCCTTCACGGTCTTCATGAAAAAATCTAGATAATCATCGTGTTCTGGTAGAAATACTTTAACCTTTGCATGCCCACCAATCATGTAGTTTGAGAGGTAATCTTGAGTAAACTGCTTTGGCGACCACTACAAAGGAAAAAGATTCAGACATTGTCATCTAACACAACTCATTATGGGCAGTAAAAAGAAGGCTACAGAGTTCTTACTTACCATCCTGCAGTTCGCCGTTGTCTTGGATAAACTGTAAACAAATAGTTTAATTGCCATCTTTGGACCCATTTTACTAACAACTTTATCAACCTCCTCACTTGATGCTGGTTCATCGATATCTCATTGCCACATACGCAGAAAGGGTCGAAGCGCGGATCTTTAGCAATGACGTATGTACCTAAAAGCACCAAGTTAATATTAGAAGCTAAACAGCAATTGCACAATGATGTAGTACAACACTCTTTTACAATATGTCTATATACATCCGTATGTGGTAGTCCATTTGAAATATCTAAAAAGACAAATATTTAGGAACAGAGGGAGTATCTTATAACATCCAATATACTCACATATTAAATGAATTAACATCTTATATTATGGGCCGGAAGGAATTTAGTGCATTCTTACAAATTATCGGCTGATTAACTTTCTTTGTATCCATGGGTTACAGTTAGTTTGAGCTAGTTCGGGCTCAAATAGCCCTAAAGTATATCTACACATGAGGGCTAGTTTGAGCTAGTTGCATCTATAACCCACCCCAAAAAATATCCAACCCAAGAGGTGCTAATTGGAGCTAGTTCTCCTAGTGCATTTATTGTCAATCTAACCCTGCCATCCAAACAACTCTTTGGATGGAGTTAGTTCAGGGTTAGTCATGAGCCAGAAACTAACTCTAACATCTAGCTAAGTTGAGTATCCAAACAAGGCTGTGTTGTTGTTGTTGTTGTTGTTGTTGTTGCTGCTGCTCTTCTACGTATATCTAGACATCATTAGAACATTAATGTAACACTCTTCCTTGTTGCTATGTAGCCTAGGATTGCATATTTTAGACATTAAGTACAGTGCATGTTGCTATGTAGCCTCAGATATATTACATATGGCCCTAGTTAACCTAATAATAAATGGGTCGCAGATATATTCAGTTAAAAGTCCGATTCATCGATGAGTCCCTTATCAGCCCCCGGCCTATATGGTACCAGCTACCAATATCCTGAACAGTGAGGAGATATAAGCCATGGGATGAAACTAATCTCGATGGAAAACATCAGTCGTTCCCAAAATTGTCCTGTGTAGGTACATTGAGAAGCATGTTAAGCACAACAGGCTAAACATCAACCAAAATTATCCATGGCAGACAAAATAATCTCCAAAAGATAGCTTCAGTGTGCAGGTTTAAGAACGCTAGTAAAGCAAAACAAGTGGAAAGGTGTGTTAACGGCAACAGGCCTAACATTTAACAACAAGCAAACATAGTCATTCAAACTGGTATTTGCTGGTCTAAGTACACTGGTTATTGTTAAATAAAAATGGAAAGGCGTGTTAACTACAAGGTGCAGCAACCAAATGTAGTAATTCATAGTGGTATTGTCGAAACTAGTACTGATGAAATTGAACTGCACAGTTCATACTTGCACATATAGAACATCACGTTGTGAATAACTGGAATAAATAAGGCATACTATGAACAACCAAAGATAGCATTTGAAACTGGATATATGCTAACTACAAACAACCGAAATCAAAAAACTTTAAAAGAGGCATATGCTAGCTATAACAGGCTTAACAGCAAGCAAATATATGCATTCCTATCGGTATGTTTAAAACTAGATTGATGAAATGTACTGCACAGTAAATAATTGCACATATAGAGCATCACATTGTGAACAAATGAAACAAACAAGGCATACTGCAAAAAACCAGATATAGCAATTAAAACTGGACATATTCTCACTACACTACAAAAGGGGCTCGACAAAACAAATCATGGGTTTCCCCTTGTGAAGAGGCACGGCCAAAAAAATCATGGGTTTCCTCACTTGTTACAGATGGGCTCTTTCCTGTGGGAAGAGCACGGACCCTGGATGCACTCCATGTTGTCGCAGATGGGCTCTTTCCCCTTGGAAGAGCACAACTGTAGGGTGCCCTCCCTTATGTTGCAGACGGGTGCTTTCCCCTTGGAGGAGCAGATGGGCTCTTTCCCCTTGGAAGAGCCGGAGAGGGTGCCCTTCTCGTGGTCGCCGTTGATGAGGTCTGACTTGGAAGCTGTGGATCCCAAGCCAGCATCGTAGAACGTGTCCTTCAGAAATGACAAAAGGGGCTCGATGGTGATGTAGAATGGCAAATTGTTGACAGCGAGCCAGAGGAGATCAGTGGCGGGGCCATGGATGAGATGGACGGCGGTTGAACCCGAGGGGTTGGGGGTGGGCCACTTAACCTGTGACATAGCCCGCCTCAGGCCGTCGATATCGATGGCCTCGATGTCGTAGCCGGCGGCTGAGACATGACCGCATACTCTAGCCTGCTGCTTGAGTGCATGCCGCCAGTAATGGTCGTCATCTTCCTTGGCGACGTCGGGCGAAGAGACCGCTATACACCTCTTTCCGGCCAGTCGCTCCTCGAGCTCCATGGGAAGCATAGCTGGGCTTAGGCTGCGATGCTCTAGAGTGGGGGATGGGGATGGGGATCTATGGGAAAGGGGGCGTTTGGCAGGCTTCATCTAAGAAACTCAGGGCGGCCTGGGTATGGAGATCGGTGGGTAAGCTACACGGGCAAACCGGCAGATGTTGACAATGGAGGCCTTGCGGCGGCGACGGCGGGGACCTTGCTAGGGTTTTGAGCGAGGGAGGGTGTGTGTGTGTGCACACGCCTGAGGAGGTTTTGGTGTGTGTGTGTGTGTGTGGAGGGAGGGCGGGGGGTGTTTGAGGAAATGACACGGGTACTGAAAATTTTACTACGTGGGAGTCAAATGCGGGAGTGAAATGCCTGGGCTATTGAAATTTTTTATGTGCATCGCACATGGTCCGGAGATAACAACTGTGTGTTATGAAACAGAAAAACCCTCGAGGCGGGCAAATATTTTCTAGGGATGCAAGCGGGATTGGGAACAAGAAACATCGCACACGGTCCGGAGATAACAACTGTGTGTTATGAAACAGAAAAATCCTCGAGGCGGGTAGATATTTTCTAGGGATGCAGGCAGGATTGGGAACAAGAAACATCGCACACGGTCCAGAGATAACAACCGTGTGTTATGAAATCGAACAACCCTCGAGGCGGGCAGATATTTTTGAGAGGGGGAGCCTCGTGGATCCCAATGTACTGTGCGGATGTGTGCGTGACAGGGGCACCGGCGTGGCACATGGTTGGTTTGAGTGAACCGTGTCTGTTGCGTCATCCGACTTGTCTAATGTTCATAAATTCGGCGAAAAATGACGCGGGAGAGGTTCAGAACATGAACACACTTGCATGTGGACCAAATTTATGTATGAAAAGGGTGGTTTGATTTTCAAATACCAAATGCAACTTCGATGTGGCACCTATCTCGCAAAGCGCACGGTATTGCTTTCCCCCAACCCCCTCGTGTCAGCACGAAGGGAATCCTATGCTATGAATGCATGCCCCCTCCCCCCCAACCGATGTTTACCTAGCAAAGTGCGAAGTAGCTAGCAGCCCCCCTCCTCCCTCGTGTCGGCACGAAGGGAATCCTAAGCTATGAATGCATGCCCCCCCAACCGAGGTTCACCTAGCAAACTGCGAAGTAGCTAGCAGCCCCCTTCCCTCGTGTCGGCACGAAAGGAATCTTAAGCTATGAATGCATGCCACCCAACCGAGGTTCACCCTAGCAAAGTGCGAAGTAGCTAGCAGCCCCCCTCCCTCGTGTCGGCACGAAGGGAATCCTAAGCTATGAATGCATGCCCCCCCAACCGAGGTTCACCTAGCAAAGTGCGAAGTAGCTAGCAACCCCCCTCCATCGTGTTGGCACGAAGGGAATCCTAAGCTATGAATGCATGCCCCCACTACAAAAAATACACTTCCGTGATGATACGTGTTTGTCATAGTAGGTCATGTTTTCTGTCATGCATGTACATCCATGACGATTTTATGATAGAATCAAGATAGTCATACATGTGCTGTCGTAGAAGTGTTCCATGACATTACCAAAATTATCATCACGGAAGTGTCCACTTCCATGACGATAAATCACGCGTCATAGAAGTGCTTTCGTCAAGGGTGACCGCCACATGACATCCACCATAACGGGTAACCGTTAAGCTATCGGGTTCCGGTTTGGATCCGATAACCCGTTAACAGCGCGGACCAATGGGGATTTTCCACATGTAAAATTCTCATTGGCCGATAGATCCACGTGTCTGTCCGGCGTTCGGACAGTTGTCATCCAGCGAATGGACGAAACACGCCTATGATACGTCGACACGTGTCTCGGTCCAACAGTGGCCCATTCAGGTTAAAAGGTCGGGCCTGTCAAAATAAGCGGGCCGGCCCATTAGCGGCCTACTTGAGTCAGGCCCATTTACAAGTACGACCCATACAAGTTACACGGAATCGGCCCATCAAAGGCCCATTCTAGATTTGACAATTTCTAGCACATCGTCAGTTTAAGTCTGTTAATGGCCCGCAACGTATTTAGGCCCAATTGTGGCCCGAGCTTCTTTCGACCGGTTCGCAGCCCATCGTTAGTTCCAGCCCGTTAATGGCCCGGAATGTCTTTCGGCCTTTTCTCGGCAGATTCTGCAGTTGGGCCATTTCTAGCCCGCTGTGACTTTAGGCCTGTCCTCGGCCCATTCGTTAAATGGGCCAACTCTTAGCCCATTTTGTCTCTCGGCTTGTTAATGACCCGCAAAATAGTTGGGCCTTTGACTTTAGGTCCATTAGGGGCCCATGTTCCTCAGGGCATCATTTCAGCCCAACGCGACTTTCGGCTTGTTAAAAGCCTAGTTTTCAAATTGGGCCTCCTCTGGCCCATAACACTTCCGGCCTCTTACTGTCCCGTAAAGTAAAAGGGCCGAGACAAAATTGACAATTATTTCAGCCTACTTGAGGCCCGCAGGCCATTTCCATTTATACGTCCCTATCGAGCTTTTGGCCTGTTAACGGCCTGCTAAGAGCCATTGTTGCGGTGGGCCACATCATTTGGGATCCACTTAATATTATTTTGACCAGCCCAATTAAGGGCCGCTTTGACTACACATGTTTGTTCATTTGTATGGTGTCCAGGAAATTTTTGGGCGTGTTGTCCCCCGTTTCAACGATATATCATATTCAAGAATTATCCTACTCTATACTATCGCCTCTAAAAAACATACACTATATAATAAAAAGACTAAGGCATACAAACGTAGAATAATCCTACACTATACAATAAAGAAATTACAGTCAAATATACCCACTGGGCGTTATAGTTCGGCACCAGTGATAATAAAGCATACACAAACAGCAAATTATATACACTGGACAAATAAAGCTCATACAACATGGACACGCATCAATAGAACTTACCATTTGAACTATAATCTCTTCAGAAAATAGGATTGGCCAGATTCAGATAGCACAAATTTCAGTCTACAAAATCTCCAATTCCTTCGTGGTTACCTCAGTGTCTTGTTTCATTTTTTTTACTCCTGCATGTCCAGTCTCAACTTGTTGATTGTACGTTGAGAATCATGTACACATTGTCTTGCCACCTCTAGTTGATGCTCTAGAACATCTGCACATTCCAATTCCAATCCATAATCATTTGGTAACGGCCATGCCGCACTGCTTGCAGATCTTTGTGTTGATGCCACTTCATCCTGAAATGTTTCTGTAAGTACACATGACTAGGGAAAAAATATAGTTACAATAGTGAAGCGAGCAAGACCGACTATTCTGTACATGGCAAAACAGGACTAACAATAATGTTACACGTCATGAAGCATAAGTAGGTGATATTTTAAAAATTAAATAATGGTAGTCTGTGCAACCTGCATACAGAAATCTCTCTTAGCTCACCAGAGAAGCATGATGTTGGGGCCAAATCCAAAACACAGACAAGTTACAAATTTAGACAGCATGCTGCGTATAAGTAAGCAAGCAGTTGGCCATTCTGTAGCTCAATTAAAATCTTAGGGAGCATAATGAACAGCAGAGGGATTCATACAAACCTACTACAACAAGCAAAACTATGCAATCATTAGCCTATTGTAAAATAGATTGTGAGCCTCATGCAGTAATAGGTTGTTAATAGACTTCAAAGCTTCAGGCACACTTCGCTAGAATAAATAAATGGTAAGGCCTTTAATTATGCCAACTAATAGTTATACAAGTACCCAACATTAGGCATCATTGTTTGGGCATCTCATTAAGTGAGGACAAATAAAGCAATTGAAAAGAGCAAATTAACTATGCCTGAAACAAACAAGGAATTGAACTGTTTGGATACAGTGTCTTACCTTAGCTTGGTTGAGCAGGGCTGGTAGCTGCTCCTACTTCTCTTGCAAGGCTCCTTCCTAACATCTTGTACTTGGAAATCCTCAATCTTATCTTCATTGCACCCCCTCTGCAAGGTGAAACAAACTAGTTACTCGTCTCCTTGGAAGATAAATATGCATACTTTCCAGTCTATGAACAACACAAAAGGATGAGATTATAACAAAACAACACCACATAATGAAACAAGCCGCATCTCTCGCACTTGCACACAATGAAATGAGCATTTACTATGTGTGCACTATGTAAAAACTGGGCATACCTTCAAACTGGATCTCCAGGTACTCTCGGAGAGCCTACTTTAGTGTACAGCCAAACCTTTACGTCACCTATGAGTTAGACAAGCCCCCACTACAGCAGCCCTTAGTGTTTAAATCGTTGGCAGGCTCTATTAGAGTGTTAGGTCAAGAACAACAAGTAATCAAAGAAAACAGTCTTAGTATGGTCGGCTAATGCAAACAAGCAATTGAACAGATGTGTGAGAAAATCTTACATATCAAGAAAAGAAGCAAAGAAGGAGGCTCAAATACCATCACTTGACTGACCAGATTTAAGGGGCGTTTAAACATCATGTGCAACGTATGAACTAACATAAACATTGCATATTCCATATTCTACAATGGAATGCACATGTATTAGGTTATGCCATGTATGATGATGCCTAAATGTACACTATAGCAGGCATGAGTGATTCATCATTGCACGCACAATTGAATTGCAGGTTAAGGGTCGGTTCTATTTTGCCTTTTCAGAGCTTATTGTCAAAATAAGCAATAAAAGATGTAAATAAGTCATTTTTGAGTTATGGGCTTGGGCTTAACTTATTTCGCTTTGGAGGGGGGTGTTTCAGGTAGAAGCTCACTAAATATTGAAGGGAAGGGGAATAGCAAAATGACTCTGTTGTCTGCCTATATTACACTGAAAATGCAACTATTCATGCATGCGTCACACCTGACCCTCAAGTAAAAACAAACACGCAAGCGTTCATTGCCCTGCCCGCTTTCATCTCCTCTCCCCTTTCCCTCTACCTCGAACCCCTGCCTGCAGCGATAGGGTTCCTCCAATGAGCCGTCACCACTGGTCCCATCTGGCATTCTCCTCGACGATGCTTTGTCCAGCTAGGCTACATGGCCGGCGGGTAGGGCCAAATCTCCCCGGCTGCTCCTCCCTTTGGCGCCGGCCCTCATTCTCATGATCTCTAGCAACTGCTGCGCTGTGGTCCGTCCAACGCACTACTCCGGCGGGCACCGCACAACTACTGCTGATGCCACACTGCGACAGAAGGCACCTTATTCCCCCTCCCCACTTCCCAAGTCGTGGCCTTGAGGTGTTGTTGAAGGATGAGCTCATCCAACAAGGTGAGTATCTCCTCTGATTTTTTGCCAAATTTTCATTCTGCCCCACTATACGATGAATTGCTATGAGCTGCTTCTGCTGCTGCTATATGATGCATTGCTATGAGCTGCTCCTGCTGCTGTTATATGATGAATTGCTATGAGCTACTGTTGCTGTATGATGAATTGCTATGAGCTGGATACGTCTCCGTCGTATCTACTTTTCCAAACACTTTTGCCCTTGTTTTGGACTCTAACTTGCATGATTTGAATGGAACTAACCCGGACTGACGCTGTTTTCAGCACAATCGCCATGGTGTTATTTTTGTGCAGAAATAAAAGTTCTTGGAATGACCTGAAAATCAACGGAGATTATTTTTGGAAAATATAAAAAATACTGGCGAAAGAATCAAGGCCAGGGGGCCCACACCCTTTCCACGAAGGTGGGGGGTGCGCCTGCCCCCCTGGCGCGCCCCTACCTCCTGGGCCCCCTGGAGCTCCACCGACCTCAACTCCAACTCCATATATTCGTGTTCGGGGAGAAAAAATGAGAGAGAAAGATTCATCACGTTTTATGATACGGAGCTGCCGCCAAGCCCTAATCTCTCTCGGGAGGGCTGATCTGGAGTCCGTTCGGGGCTCCGGAGAGGGGAATCCGTCGCCATCGTCATCATCAACCTTCCTCCATCACAAATTTCATGATGCTCACCGCCGTGTGTGAGTAATTCCATCGTAGGCTTGCTGGACGGTGATGGGTTGGATGATATTTATCATGTAATCGAGTTAGTTTTGTTAGGGTTTGATTCCTAGTATCCACTATGTTCTGAGATTGATGTTGCTATGACTTTGCTATGCTTAATGCTTGTCACTAGGGCCCAAGTGCCATGATTTTAGATCTGAACCTATTATGTTTTAATGAATATATGTGAGTTCTTGATCCTATCTTCACTACAAAAAAAAGACACATCCGTGACATTTTGGGCCGAACGAAATTTTTTTCTGTCATACATATGACACTTCTATGACGATAATTGTGACAGAACCCGGTAACATACAAGATGTGGTGGGCTCCTACTTCTATGACAAAAAATCATGACAGAAAATGGGCTTTTCATCCTGGGCGGGCCGGAGACGCAGCTGCATGACATTCTTTGGGCCGTCCATGACGGAAAAAACCGTGGTAGAAGCGAGGGGGAGGAAAATTTTGGGGATTTGCCGGTTACGGTGGGAGGTCGGGGGCCGAGTGATGCACGTTTCTCCCGTACACGTACACGCGTGTGTGCGAGGCGTTGGCTCTAACTGAACCCGAGCGAGGCGTTGGGCTCTAACTGAACCCGAGCGATTGCACTGCAGGCTACGCGTTACTGAACCGGAGCAATCGATCAATGGCTGTTAACTGAACCCGATCGAGCGATTCCTTCGCTACTGCTGCTAACTGAAGCCGATCGATGCTGGCACTCGGATGAACAGTGAGTGTTGCAGGGGGTTTGGATGAACAATGAGCGGTGGCGTTTGCCTCTGGATGAACAGGACCCCGTGGTGTGGAGGGCTGGATGAACAGTAGACGGTGGCGGGGTGCCCGTGGAGGGGTGGTTGAACAGGACCCCGTGGTGTGGAGGGCTGGATGAGCATGAGCGGTGGAGGCGTGCCCGTGGAGGGGTGGTAGAACACTAGCCGATGGAGTAGCGAGCGGTGGAGGCTGGATGAACAGGAGCACGTGGTGGCTGGAGAATGTCAACGGTAGCCAGTGGATGCCGGAGGAGGTCGACGGTGGAGATGACAGATCTCGTGGAGTCCTGCTTATGCGGTACGCCACACCTCCCGATGAACAGGACCCCGTTTCGACCGTGGCGCTCCAACACAAGTCTGTTTCGTCTGCTTTTGCGGTACGCCACACCCTCCCGATCAACAGGACCCTGCTTTCCACCGTTGGAGGTCCGTTTCCTCCGCTTTTGGCGGTACGCTGCACCCTCCCGATCAACAGGACCCGTTTGAGCGTGGCGGTCGAACACAAGGCCGTTTCCTCCGTTCTGCGGTACGCCAGGCCTCGTTTCCATCGCCTATTCCGTCCAAGCCGGTTGGCTCCCACGCATTCCGTTGCCTCCCAATGAACATGACGCATTCCGTTGCCTCCCCATGAACACGAAGCATTCCGTTGCCTCCCCATGAACACGACGATGACGCTGTTTCTCCGTTCCGACCCAGCCATCTACACGAGCCCTAGCCGTACGTATGCGCGAGTAGGCGTTTGAGACCCTGCCCGTATGTACGTACATGGCCGTATTTTCTTTCTTGCACCACGGCATGCGTGCGTGTACATGCTACGTGCGCGCCTCTACTACGACACGTGCGCACCTCTACAACGACCAGTATGTACGTACACGTTCGCGACCAGAATGACAATGCTACGTACGCTTCGACCATGTTGGTCCCGACTGTCAGGCACTTCCTTGCGTGCGAAAATGTAGCTGGTGGGTCCCAGCAGTCAGAGGGGCGAATTGTAATATTTTTTTTGCCCAGACGCACTTCCTTTGCATGCGAAGATGTAGCTGGTAGGTCCCAGCAGTCAGGGGGGCAAATCGTTTTTTTGCCCGGACGCACTTCCTTGTGTGCGAAGATGTAGCTGGTGGGTCCCAGCAGTTAGGGGGGCGAATCGTTTTTTTTTGCCCGGACGCACTTCCTTGCGTGCGAAGATGTAGCTGGTGGGTCCCAGCTGATGGGGAAACATTTTTTCGCGAACACGGTGGCCGATCCGGTGGGTCCCTCATTGTCGGTGGAGGAATCATTATTTTGCGCGTAATAAGGAGGCACTTCCTTGCTGCGGCCGTGGACCCGGTGTCGGCCTCTCCACGCAGTCCACATCCGATGGAAGTCGTTCCTTGACCACGTTGACCACGCCCGGCGCCGAGAGCACCACGGTGGTGGACGACGGCGAGGCCTAGGAAGGGACGACTGAGCCGGGAAGACGCAGAGTGGATGCCCACGAAGAGGAGTACGAGGGTTCACTGGTTCGACTACGGTGTGAGGCTCTTTGTCGCCATGAGAATACCGGGGGTGTGGGTGAGTAGAGGGATGGCCTGGCCAGCGGTGGGAGTAGTAGGGGCGGTGAGGCCTCGGCGGCATCACGGCCGGCCACGGGAGGCAGGAGCACGCGGCACTACCGGCGCTGGTTTGGGCGGCTGGAGCAAGAAGACCAGAGGTTGAAGAAGCACTACGGCCGTTGGAAGAACATCGTACGGTAACAGGAGCTAGAATCGTTCATATTGACTAAGTTAACAAATCCCTCCGTCCCCGTCAACTTGGTAGGCCCACAATTCAGCCTCCCACTATGCTGGGTTCCAGCTGGCAGGGGGAGTATTCATTTTTTTGTGCGTAATAAGGAGGCACTTCTTTGCGTGCGAAGATAGCTGGTGGGTCCGACATGTCAGCGGGGGGCACGTTTTTTTCACGAAATACAGAGGCCCTTCCGGTGGGTCCCAGATGTCAGGTGGAGGAATCATTATTTTGCGCGTAATAAGGAGGCATTTCCTTGTGTGCGGCCGTGGACCCAGCTGTCAGCCTCTCCACGCACAGTCTACTTCCGATGGTGTCGTTCGTTGACCACGTTGACCAGGCTCATTTCAGCCTCAAAAAATGTGGCACGTATTCAACCCATTTTTTCAGAATTTACATTCTTTTTTTTTCGCGGTAGAATTTACAGTCAATCTGATCTTTTTTTTAATTACAGCCATTAGCTGGGCTGGGTGAACAAATAATGTAGCGTCCTTGCAGCCCATTTATTTTATTTCCTAAAAAATTATAGGCCATTTGCACTTTCTCGAAATACACGATTTTGTTGGGCTCATTCTAATTATAATGTTGGGTTGGGCCAGCAATGTTATCAAAAAATAAAAAGGGGCTGAGCATTTTGTTATAAATATATTTAAATAATAAGTGATATTATTACATTCGTCCTTAAATCTTACCAAGCTTTTGTACACAATCACTAGGATTTTTGTGCCAAAACAATTCAGGATTTTATTTGTTAAGAAATTATTTTTATAAGTTAATAAGATTTGGGATATTTTTTTCTTACATACGTAAGTATCTGTTAAATATATGATGAAAATAAAAATAATATATAATAACATATAAAATAATTTAAATATATATAATATAGTTAGAAGGGAAACATAAGTTGGACCTGGTGTTCCTATTCTTATATAGAAAAATAGAACAGACCTCTGCGTTTTCTTCAAAAAAATACATAAATTGGGCTGCCAAAAATAAAACCTCAGATGGGAGGTCCATAGGCCGGTCGATACATGGCGGTCCTAAGAAAATACAAACAGGCCTATGGACCTCTCATCCGAGGTTGTGGGCTGCGCATGTTAAAAACGAAAGCCTAGACGGGGCAGCCCAAAACCACGTCCAACACTTGCCAAAACTTCGTCCCTCGTGTTCTCTGTGTTTACACTTTTCGACATTGTGTGGGCATTTTGACCGTGCATCATATGAAGATGTGCTATGCATGAATGTTGATCAGCATGATGTTAATCGGCTGGTAGTTCCATTTTGACCATGAATAAAACTTCCAACATGATGTTAACCCTGTTTGAAAAGGCCGTGCTAATATAAATGCTCGCCTCACGAAAGTTGCGCTTTCTTATCTGAAATCGAACTTGCGATTTCTTATCTCGAATCGAACTTGCGCTTTCTTATCACGAAATCGAAACTTGCGCTTTCTTCTCCGAGAATCACATTGTTCGCTCTTTTATACTCCTACGAAACTACATTTTTTTAAGTGCTAAAAATAGATCTCTAGAATTCATAAAATACTTCATATGCTCAATACTGCAAATCCGAAATTCAAAAGACATTCATATCTGAAAGTACTCTCAAAATACACTACACAAAACACAATTCACAACCTGCAAATAATCGACAACCCTAAGCTCCTCCTGACAATTCACAACCTGCCCGACTATTGGGCTGGGGGGGCAGCCCCCTCCTATTCCTCGACGGCAGACAGCTGCCCCGTGAGACGATGTGAATGGTGAGGGAGACGATGGCGGGGAAACGTCGTCGGGCCAACTGCTTTTCTCCTATTGCAGTTGGGTTCGGTTGACGAAGACTCCACCGGCTTGCTCTGGCAGGACACCCTCACAAACGGCACCCTATAGATGCTCGATCCTTCAATCTCTGGTGGATGCTCCATCTGAGATCGATACTCCCACCACCGCTCCCTCACGATCGGATTCGGTGAATCTGTTTGCTCCATGGCCCAGAGGAGCAGCTCTATGTACTCCGGCGCGACTCCCTCTAGGAGTATCGCCGCCTTTTTGCTCTGTTGCAGATATTTGGCCATGGATATCGCCGTCGCCGCTAGTTGGTCCTTGTTGTCAAATCAAGACTATATCTCCAACATCCTAGCTAGCTTCACAGGGTCGCCGTCTGCGATCCTCACGTATCGGTTGTACTCCTCCATCAATCTACTTCTCCACAGCACCTTCACTCGCCGGCGGTGGTTTTTGAATGGAAGAGGAGAGGAGCAGCGCTAGTTTTGGATTAGAACGGGAGAGGAGCGACGCTTGTTTTGGACTGGAACAAGAGAGGAGGGGCGGTGGTTTTGAAATGGACGAGTAGAGGAGCGGCGCTGGATTTAGATTGGAACAGGAGAGGAGCGGCGGTGGTTTAAGAGGAGAAGAGCGGAAGAGCGGCGCTGGTCTTGGAAGTATTTTTTTTGTTTTATGATTTTGGGTCAAAGTTTGACCACGTCTTGTATTTGACAAGAAAATGTGAATGCATGTCACCAAAATTGTATCGTTTGGTTCAGATTCTGAATGTACTTTCAAATTATATTATTTTGCAACGTATAACATATATTTTATGTGCGAAAATCATGGTCAATTATGACCCAGAATAAAAGGGAGACTAGTTAATGTGGGTTCGCTTTCTTAATTGAAGGGTAAATTTATTTTGATTTTGATCCAGTCACAGCGCGCCGACCCTATCGCCCAATCCTAAATCGCTGCCGCACGCTCCTCTCCCTCTTCTCCATTGCAAAACCACCCCCTCTCCTCTCCATCATCTCCATTCCAAAACCACCGTCTCGCCTCTCCCTCTTCTGATCTTATCCATTGCAAAACCACCTCCTCTCCTCTCCATCATCTCCATTCCAAAACCACCGTCTCGCCTCTCCCTCTTCTGATCTTCTCCATTGCAAAACCACCTCCTCTCCTCTCCATCATCTCTATTCCAAAACCACCATCCCGCCTCTCCCTCTTCTCTATTGCAAGACCACCGTCTCTCCTCCCATCTTCCAAAGCTAGCACCGGACCACTCAGAAGGACATCTATGGAGAGGATGCAACAACGAATCAGGCAGATCGCCGGTGGCGACCAGGCAAAGTTAGCCAGGTTGAAGGAGATCCTTACTTGGTTTTACAATGAGTGGGAGATTTCGAGGACAGGTGCGGGCCATGTGGCAATGTATGCGAAAGAGCGAGACGGCGGCGATGAGGGCGGCGATGTACATGTACTCCTCGGCGACGATCACGCTTGATCCTCTGAAGTTCATCGAGTATCTCCTCCGGGCGATGGAGTGGCAGATTCGCCCGAGGCGATAGTCAGGCGGAGGTGGTGGGCGTACAGGTCAAAGGTCGAGCACCCAGACGTTAACGAATCGATCGAGTATGGTGTGTCGTTCGTGAGGGTGCAGAGCCAGACGGAGCCGCAGGAGTATTCGTTCTCCCACAACAAGAGGAGGCCGTATGGCGCGACGTCATTTCCCCGCCGTTGTCCATGGTTCCCTCGACGCTCGCCTCGCTTCAACGGCGGCGGTAGGGTTTAAGGTAAGCTTCGCACTAACCTAATCTTCCACCTGCTCATGCTTACAATCAGTGTGACAACTAATGAAAATCATGCTTACAATCGGTCTCCAGTACTACGCCAATCACCCTAAAATAGCTCTGGACCTTTGGGTCAAAGTTGTGACACGTGTACAAATAAAGAAAAATAGATTGGTGCTTCTTTAGGAAAAGAGTACTCCTAGAAAACTGCCAATATAAGCTACTAGTATTTGGTTAGAGGATTTGCTGCCCGTAAAGATCCGTCCCAGAGAGCGCCACACATCCCTTTGGTGGTGGTGGAAGCCAATGCGTGCATGCAGCATGGTTGGTGTCGGTAATTTTTACTTGGCACACCTCGCACTCTGCATATATGCTGGTTCCATACGTACATTTGTGCAGTTCCACCAAAATGCAGCTGAATAACCATGTTTGAACAGATAATGAAAAAGCGTGATTACATTATAGTGGCACTAGTTGATGAAACACACAAAATAAATTGAAGAAAATATTGCGATAGTATCATAGTATGCCCCGTCATGAGGGCGAGATGGGCCTCATGACGCCTCATACGGCAGACGCCTCATCTTGGACATCATCCCAAGTCTCCCGGATACACCTTACGCCAAATGATGAACATCGGTGTACACGGTAGTACAAGGAGGCGCCTTTGAGACATTAAAATCTCTATTTTGTACATATCAACTAAAATTAAGCACCCCAGTTTGCATAAACGCTTAAACATTAACAACGGGGCTAGTTGATGAAACATACTTTAACAAAGAGAAGCACTTTCTTTATCTACATTGGAAATGAAATGATAGAGATGACACTCGCTCTATTTTAATTGTATTATTACTTCATTTTATCAGTGACCCTAGGGTCGAGCAGGTGGCAAACGAGGTGTACCATGCGTCGCAAGGATGGAGGCTGGGGGTGCTTAGATTGGGATGCTGAAGCTGGCTCTTTCAGTCACCAACATGGATGATTCAATTGATGGGACCTTTTGGTGCAGTTCACCTAAAATGAAGCAATGTCCCGTGAGCTAGCAGCTTCTTCTTCAATTTTTTTAAGAAAAGGGCTCCAGCCCCGGTTCCATTTCCATCAGAAAATGAAACCCACAGAGCTTCTTCTTCATTAGTTGCAATATAATTGAGAAACATCAAGGTTGATTGTGAAGCTCCTGGAATGCTCAACTATAATTTGGATATCATTTGTGCAGTTCAACTAAGATCGAGCGTGAAATGTATATCTCTGTTCGCACAAAAAGGTGGAAAGGAGGGTGACTAACAAGTGATGAAACATGCATCAAATGAAAAGAAGCATGTTCCTTATCTGAATGGCAATACTACAAGGACAGTAGCAATTTCTAAAGCAGTGGCATTGCTAGATATTAGTGTGGGCATTAGGATTAACTATGACAACCGTTAAATATGACATTACTTTGGGCACGGGAGAGTAGGTGGACCAGGACAGTTGCATTTCTAACGAAAAGAACCAACTTATTTTAATGGGAAATTTTAGCAGGACATGTAAAGAAGTGCCATTGATTCATATTACTGGAGGCATTACATTGAAAACAACATTGGTTTTACGTGTCCTTACTTTTAACAGTGCGACTACTACATTTTAGCAGTGGCATTACATAAGAGTGGCTCGGGGCAACAAACATCAGAACAGGATATCTGGGTTGGTCCCATTTTTTTCCGGTATAGCCACCTTATACTGTGTGAGGCTAGAAAATCTAGTGATGTACTTACTCTGTTGACTTGTCCCCCAGTCCCCACTTTCTTTCCTTTTTCAACCAATATATCGGGTTTATATTGAGTTTGTACTGCGTTTCCCTTTATTTCCCTATTAGACCTAGAGACCAGTTGGATAGCCAGTCTCGCTACTTTTCGCCCCCATTATTTCCTCTTTCGACCAAGTCCTAGATTCGGGTAACAAATCCTCCCCACCCTCACCCCCTTTCTTCCTTGTTTGAACCAAGTAGTACTAGATTCGAGTGCATGAACTAGTTTTACCTCTTAAACGTAAAAAAAATTAGGGGGTTTCGAACAGCCGATCGATCCTATCTACGAGGGGGCATGAGAAATAGTAAAACATACAAATGCAGCGACGTCAGGAGCTCGGGAAGTAGAGCAAGGCCGGTTTCGAAGGAAGTTATACCTGATGGTCGCCGGTATGTCGCTAGGTGGGCGGCGGGAGGCCGGATCTGCCCACACTACGGGCGAGGAAGAAGGGTCGGAGGCCCTCCCTCGCCATGGTGCTTGGGAGAGAACGGCAAGGCAGGCTGATCGACGTGCCCAAAGAGTGGGTAAGAGCCGTCGCCGAGGACGACCACATGAATGTTGCACCCTCTCACCTTCCCCGGCGGAGAGGATCCGGCTGGATCGTGACCAGCGGTGAGCAGAGAGAGAGAGAGAGAGAGAGAGAGAGAGAGAGAGAGAGAGAGAGAGAGAGAGAGATAGAGTGGCCACCGCTGTCGTGTTTAGATCTGGAGAGGCCAAGACAGTGTGAAGAGAGCAACACTAGCAAGCAAGCGCGAAGGCTCCTGCCTATATAGTGGAGTAGTACTAGTTTTCTTTTGTCTACCGGAGCCGGCTTGACCTTGTCAATGACTGTCGAGTAGTCTTCATGCACGTGGCCCGGAGGCGCAGTTGTCGTCATTTTGATCTGAAGCGCCGGATTATAACATATAACACGAAAAAATGCCACATGACAAGAAATCATAACCTCACTGCCCAAAGGAGACAACATGAATCCCGACGGACAAACTAGACGAGGAACAAAGCTCAAATTAAAGATAAACTCGTAGAAAAGGGGTCCGTTGATAGATGTCCTAAATAACATAGCCGGCTTGACCTAGATGGCAGCTGAGTAGTCACTGTTCGTGCATGTGCCCCCAATGACTAGCCCAACTCAGTTGTTGTTGTTTAACCCTCGTAGTGATCCGAAGCACATGACACCTAATTTTGCGAGATGACAAGAAACCTTTTTTTAGATTTCTCACCACAACTATAGCCATGTACAACACAACCTGCATGATATGTAGACGATAGCCAATCCAGGCGTGTCTTCTGGAGTCTGGTCACATGCATGGACGAACTGATCTTCCGTGTCTTGCAGGGATCGTCCAGGCACCAACGTAGTACTACAACACTTCTCTAGTACTATCGCTCGTCTCCCTCTTCTATTAAGTCACCCGACTTGCGGGGCCGGGGAGTGTGCCTATGCTCGGTTCTCAATTGCCATCCCACATGTGTGTGCGAACGCAATATGATGCAAGTTCCATTCGGAGAGCAGCGTGCCAGACCGACTGACCGTCTGGGGTGCGACGCGAACGCGACGGGCGTGCTGTATACTTCGTACATGTGTACTGCCGTTTTCTAGACGCTTTGCTCCATGGCGCGGGCCCAATCCATGGATACAAAATTAGTATACTGTATACTATTTAAAAGTCGAGGGCGGGGCTTTTCTGCTTGTAGGAGGCGGGCAGTTCCGCCTAGTCGGTTCGACAGAGGCGCGAGAAGACGAGGGAGTAGGCTGTCGCAAACGTAGGGGTTGTGTGATTTGACAATGAGTTATCTTGGACAGGTGGGGCCCCATGATTTGACTTGCCATTATCATTTTAATCAAGGGCGCCACGGCAGACGTGAGTCTCCCGATTCTGACCACCTCCATACAGTGCCTCTCCCAATGCTCCACCATGTAGTAGAGGCTGGCTCTTGCATGACAGCCCACTTCTCCACTTTTTCCTTGCCTCTCTTTCCTCCACATATGCAAAATGCCATGTAAAGCGCACTATTGTACTTACTTGCTCCCTACAGGTGCTTAAGCTTGCCACATAGGCATACAAATCGATGTGGCAAGTTAATCAAGAAGAGAGAGACTAGTTTGATGACCCAAGGAAGAAAGCGGTGCTAAGTAGCGTGTACCTAGGTGAAAAGACAATTTTGACTATAGCTAATTAAATGAAGCAAACTTAGCAACACCATTTCATTGGAAGAGGTCACTCCTTGGGAAATGCAATAAATACTAGTACTCCCTGTGTCCCATAATATATGAACGTTTTTGGCACTACACTAGTGTCAAAAACGTTCTTATATTATGGGACGGAGGCAGTACGAAGAAATAGATAGAGAGGAGTAAAAAAATATACACTTATAGCCAACCTTATAGCTAACCTTGTTGTAGTATGAGTGACTAAGTGATGACTATGTATGACATGCCAACATCAGATAGCCTAATGCACCATGTTAAATCTCCAAGGGCGCGACCGCGCGTACGATGCGACGATCGTGGTAGGTGTGACCATGATATGGGGTGCTGGCAGCCCTTGGATCTGAGATCAAACGGTCGCATGCTAAGTTGCTGAAAATTTGCAGAATAACCCTCCCGCGGCAACCGGCAAATTTCCTCCCGCGGGCCGGAGTAGGTTTCTCGGTTTGCATGCGGGTTTAATGGAGGCGAGGAGGCGTGTTCAGCCGGGCGCAAGTGGACGGCAAGATTATTCGATTTGACAACTACAACTAGTATATTATAAAAAACAAAGAAGAGTAGTAGAGATAGAGATAAGAATAGAGACTAGGGAGGATCACCATCTACTGCTTCGTGGGCTACTCCTGCGTTCCATTCGGCGGCCGCAACGTCCCCTACAGCCACTCCCTCCTGCACTTCATTCGGCGGGCGCTGTTGACATTTGGGGAGCGCACTCTCGCGACTGCTAGCAGCGACGACTTCACCGACGACGACTTCTTCTCCGACCTCGGCAATCTCTTCCTCAACGACATGGGCGACAAGCTCAATGCCAATGGTGCTGCTCCCGTTGCACCGTATGTGTTTCTGTCCTTCCTGTTTGAAATCGTGGTAGAATTCATGTTTCTACTCTGTGTCCTAGACTCGATCTGTTCATCTACTATGCTAGTCCGCATGATTAGTTTAATCTCTGTTATAGCCGTCATGATTTATTTTGTAGTAACTTGCTCATATATTCAACTGGCGGAACGTCCCCTACAGCCACTCCCGTTTCATGGACGGCCTGGTCGATGCCTCCAAGGAGCCCTTCGCTCATCGCTATGAGTGCCCGGTGCCATTTTGGGGCTCGCCGACGGACATCGTGCATCACCGACGCAGCGCGCGGCGATCACCATCGCCCATGGCGAAGAACATCAAGTACGAGACGTGCTACTGTTCACCGTGGCCGGAGTCGCTGGAGGATCAGCGCACCGCTAGTCTCGGAGGAGGACGGCAGCGTCTTCCTCTTGATCGTGGCCACCGGCGAGGCCCGCGCAGCCGCCACATCTCGATAGTGTCGCTGTGGTGACGCCTTGACGCCGACATCGACACGGGCCGATGTACGGGTGCGTGCTCACTATTACTACCCTTCGGAGGTCTGTGGGCAGCGACACTGGCTACGTCGAGCTGACTTGGACTCTGCCGAGCTGGGACCTTCCCGCCGATGTGGACATGGAAGACACATGGTATTATTTGACCCCCAACAATGTGCATGGGGTCTCCAAGGAGGTTCACCTGGACATATGCATTACTAAGTTAAATGTTGATCATTAGTCTTTGCTCAATGTAATCCGCTGTCTAAGCATGTGCAGACTTCCATGCATGATCTTGCTCTATTGGAGTATCGCGCATGAATAAAAGTGTATCCATTTATGGTTTAGTCTAGAATCTTCCATGTATGAATTTTTACTACAGTACCGGTGAAAGACTTATGATGAACCATTTCCTGCAAAGCACAATAAGAGTTATTTCTTCACAACTTTTGGATGCAGGTTGAACAGTTGAACGCTTTTGTTTGTAAAAGATACTTTTTTTATCTATTTCACCTGGATGTTTCTGAGCTCTAGAGATGAAATAATATCTGAAGAAACCTATCGATACCTGTTACACATGAGATGACCCCCACATCCTTTGTCAAAATAAACAACACCCCGATCAATGCATTTCACTCTTCCAGGTACAGCGGACGGGCACCTTACTTGCTCCTACAGTGCTTAAGCTTGCCACATAGGCATAAAGTCCGATGTGGCAAGTTAATCAAGAAGAGAGAGACTAGTTTGGTGACCCAAGGAAGAAATGGTGCTAAGCGTGTACCTAGGTGAAAAGACAATTTTGAGTCTATAGCTAATTAAATGAAGCAAACTTAGCAACACCATTTCATTGGAAGAGGTCACTCCTTGGCTAATGCAATAAATACTAGTACTCACATGTCCCATAATATAAGAATGTTTTGGCACTACACTAGTGTCAAAAACATTCTCATATTATGGGACGGAGGGAGTAACAAGAAAGAGATAGAGAGGAGTAAAAAATACACTTATAGCCAACCTTATAGCTAACCTTGTTGTATGAGTGACTAAGTGATGACTATGTATGACATGCCAACATCAGATAGCCTAACGCATCGTGTTAAATCTCCAAGGGCGCGACCGCGTGAGCGATGCGACGGTCATGGTAGGCGCGACCATGATACGGGCTGCTGGCAGCCCTTGGATCTGACATCAAACTGTCGCATGCTAAGTTGCTAAAAATTTGCAGAATAACCCTCCAGGATAGGATATTCACCCATAGGTCTAGAATCACGCCATGCAACCGTTCGATCTCAGATCCAAGGGCTCTCAGAAGCCCGTATCATGGGAGAATGGAAAGCCACTACCCTGCCGTTCGCACGCTGGCAGTTCGCTCCTACTCGTCCCTGCACGTCCTTTAATACTACGGCGGTTCGCTCCTAGTCGTCCCGTCCATTCACATTACGACAGTTCCACTAATCCTAACCCTCCTCCCAAATCGATGGCATCCCAAATCTCCCTGATCAGCGGTGAGTACAAGGTCAGAACCATCACCGGCGATGAGTTCGACGTCATCTACACCCGTTCTTCCGCGATGGTGAAAGGATGCCTTTCTCGCTTCAGACGCATGTTCGAAGACTTAGATGATGAGCGGGTCGCTGGCCTAGATGTTGAGTACACCACAGTCCTGGGACGAGAGAAGGATCTAAAGGACGAAGAGAGGAAGAAGCCCGCCGTGATCCAGGTTTGTGTGCATGACTTATGCTTGGTCTACCACATATGCCATGCCGACGTTGAGTGCCAGGATTTTAAGGACTTCCTCGAGAGCAACCTAGTCAAATTCGTTACCGTAGACTTTGGTAACGACAAAGAAGTCATGCGTCGGATAGGCCTCGTTGTAGGCAACACCTTCGACCTCCAAAAGAATCGGTGGTGTCCTCTCGTCACCTTCAATGCTGACCTGGCAGAGCCATGCTTCATCCTTCAGACGGTAAACTGGAGAAACCTCCATACACGTTTCATCGTCATGCATGGCAGCGGAATGTACTAGATATAGACCACATCCACTATGCCGCAATGGATGGCTACCTTTGTTGCAATATCTACAAGGGTTGGATGAAGAGCAACAACCAAGTTGGCGGTTCAAGCAAAGAAGTATCGGCCAAGAGGAAGAGGGACAAGGACGAAGTCGAGGACGTGGACGAGGACTCCGAGTAAGGTGGCAGTGTCGTTGCTCCTGGTGGTTCTAATGCAGTGTTTACCGGGATAGTTGCAAAGTTTAACTTTAGGTGTGCTTAATTTAATTTGAGGGGTGTGTTGTGCTGAGCCCCCAGCAGAACTACGTTATGTTTCTTCTTGTTACTTTAACTCTTCAGTACGTACATACTAGTATTTCTTACATTTCATCTTTTAGTTGGTATAGTACTACCACTTGTTTCTTCACATTATATACGTACAATATATATGGCCAACATCATATAGCCAGCAGTTTAGTTGTCAAAGAATTTCGTGGTGCTTACTTTTGTCAAAGAATTTGTGGTGCTTAGTTTTATTTGAGGGGTGGGTTGTCGGACACCATTATTGTGACTAGCCTTTTTAATAGTACTATATGCATAATTTGGCGACCAGCGCTCTCTATATGTACCACCTTTTTTTTAATTACAAGTCTTGCTCCATGGCGCAATCCATCGATACTACTGATGTACAAAAGTATACATTTTTTAAAAGGCTAGAGGGCGGGGCAGTCTAGCCTGGTCGGTTTCACGAGAGGCGAGGACCTTTGTGATTTGATGGATCATTACTTCTAGAAGGCGGGGCCTTGTGATTTGACTGATCGTATAAATGCGCCGACGACCTGATCGAGGAGGAGCAAAGAACCGTGCGGTATACTCAAGTTTTCCACTGGAGTAGTACTGCGACGGAGGAGCACGAAACACGGCAGCCCAGTGCCATATGGCGATAAAAATGATCTAATTTGCTAGTCATCTCATTGTTAGCATTGTTCTATTCATTCCCTCAAAAAAAACCATTGTACTAATTCGCCGCGGAGTCGTAACTGCTTCTTCATCGTCTCCACAACATCCATCTCCTTGCGCGTCTCCTCCGCCATCTTCTTCATTTTGTCCATGACGCGGGATTTCTCGACGCGAGCCTTCATCATCTGTTCCACGGCCGCATTACGTACCTTGACAGCAGTCGGGTGCTCGGCGCGGAGCTTCGCCAACTCCTCCTTGTTCCATGACGAGGGACTGCAGCATCTTCATCGAGGAACTACTATTCGTGATGCAGCTTCTTCGGCCGGTGTTCTTCTCCTTCAACAGGTCGATCTCGTGGCAGAGCTTCGCCTTGTCCTCCTGAAGTCGCAGGATTTCGCGGTCGCCTTCTTCTCCGAGGCAATGCTCTTCTTGAAAGCATCACCAAGCCGGGCGGTCAACTCCCCGCTGACCGAGCTCGGCCGGGCATGTCGTCGAGGCTCTCCTTCAGCAACTCCATCAAGCCTTGGATGAACTCCTTCTACTTATTGAGGTGCTCATTGAGCTGATCGGGCATGCCGTCGAGGGATAACGACTCCAGCTCCGCCGGCTCAGCATGTTCGCCTCCGCGGCTAGGGCGCTCCTGGGAGCCATCGCCTGCCCGTGAGAGATCTTTCGAGGTCTCTGCGTGGCGGTGAGCCCTCTCTTTTTTTCCGTAGCCTTGGTTGTCGCTCCCTTGTTACGAGTAGTTCTCAACCTAGAGCTCTGCTCACCGGCCATGGCAACGACGGACGAAGAAGAAGCACTTATGAGGAGGAAAGGTAGAGTAATTTTCGGTTAGGTAGTTCCCCTTTTTATAACATAAGTGCTAGCACTAGTACTAATACATGCACAGTGGGGACACGTTCAGGTTTGGTACGTACTAGTAGGTGTGAGCAGGCTTTCGAATGTGATGGGAAAAAGGTAAATATTAATTGATGGTTTTGGTTTCGAGGCCCAAAACGGCTCCCGATGAGTTTAGCGAAACATAAATTTCAAGTACTACATTGCTCAAATGCGTAAATATTATGTTACTGTCAAAAATTGGCACAAAATACGAAGGATACCAATGGAAGTACTACTTACCAACCCACGATTTAACTACTCGCATGCGCGCAGTGGAGTAATAATGTCTTTCTTCCGCCCTCACGTCCACTCAATTTGCATGCCTGTATTAATTGACCATCAATGAAGTGAACGACTTTACACGCGTCAAATTATCACATGGGGTGGATCTTGGTACAAAATTGCATCCGCCCGTGTACCCGCGTGTGCGTGCAAGGGAATGAGTGCGTGTGTGGCGTGCGTGCACATCTTCTCTTCGTGCATGTACCACCAGTATGGCTCAGGGAGGACGAGTACATTCTTCTGGAACCAAAGAAGACGTCCATCGTGATCAATCCACGCAAGGAGGTCGCGACAACGCCTCCACATGTACCACGTGGCTTCATGAACTATAAGAGAGACACTGTGTAGCGTGCCATTGGTATTCTAATTTACGTGTTTTGCACATACTCGAAGTACTATAAGGTACACGTGCATTGCACGCATCAGATTTTGCAACCAAATTATGAATAAATACCACACTATAGCATGTAAGCTCTGAGTCATATATGCCTGATGTAGCCCTTCGTTTAATTCTTATAGTTCATCTCATTCAAAATCAATTAGAGGGTGCTTGGATACGTTTTAATCCCATGACTAGAAGTAGTGAGACTAAAACATGCTAGCCTCATTCATGCTTGGATCCAAATACTAAGGAGACTAAAATCAAGTTAATGAGCATTTATTATCCTCCAAACCCTCCAATCCAGAACTCGCCCGTGTTAAAGGAGAGGAGTTAAATGAGGAGAGAGAGGACTAATCCACATTTTAGTAGGGGTACCCTGACTAAAAAATTTAGTCTCAAGACTAGTTTTAGCCCCTCTTTAGTCGTGGGTGCTTGGAACTTTAGTCTCTTAAAGAGACTATTTTTAGTCAGACTAAAATAAGTCCCTTGGATCCAAGCACCCTCTTAGTTTTTATAAAAAAAGCTAAGAATGCGGGAATAGGAAAAACATGGGATTATAGTGGAATGTCGTCTTGAATCCTACAGGATTGTACGAGTGTTTGATTGTGCATGAAAAAAATGCAGAATTCTTTCAAAGAGGTTTGAGTGGATGGGATGTTTCCTATGAAATCTAGTGCAAATGAATCATATGGAAAAATTCCTATGGTTTACAATCCTACGAATCAAACAACCAAGATAGGAAAAATTCCTAATGATTAGAATCCTCCAAAATTCCTTTGAGAATCCTTTGAATTAAAGAAGCCGTTAATATATTTTATGATTAATGGAATTGTGCGTTGTAAAGCATAAAATAAAAACAAATAATGGCAATTCAACTAGAAAAAAAGTTTGGGCAGTTATGGTACGGAAGATTCTAGAACAAAAGAGAACCATTGTTGTTTTGAAGTTTGTGCATTATGCTTAAGTTCAACCATGGAGTCTGCTAGATTGTACATGTGGCAAAATCCGGTGGGGGGGCTAGAAGATGGTGCGAGGGGCCGAGTGGAGGGAGACTATGAAGGAATGCACAAGTGCGAGATCGATATTTAGAGAGAGGCGAACACGCGGCTGTTAACGTGATGGCGGAGCCATGAAAAATAAATGAGCTAGGGGGCCAAGCATTGCTAATCCTTTACGAGGAGGGTCAATTCATGAAATTAAACCTTTTTTAGCAGCAATTGTCTAATGATCACATTCATATTAGCCTCGATATATAGTGATGTTAGGAGGAGGGGGGGCAGGGCCCTTATTGCCCCCTGTCTTCGCCATTGTGCACGCGTCTGAGAGATGAACCGGAAGGCATGGATGATGAGAGGGGGACGTTGGATATATAATTAATGTGGGTGTATTAGCTATATATGTTAATCCTATATAGAGATGTATAGATTGATCGATGTGGACGTGGGAAAGAGGGTGAGACCTCACTGGATATATCGATTGATCGGTTTGTGTGGAAAACTACGAAAGACCTAGCTATATACACACATACATAGAGGAATATCGATCGTTGTGCATGCACGCGTGAGATATGATGGAAAGGGGGATGTGTGTGGGTGTGTGCCTTCATGGGATACCGACCTGAAGAAAAAGATTGCATGCGTGCGATGGATAATGCCGACTGGTAGTGTGTGTGCATGCATGCACGAGAGAAAGTTAGTGGTACAATTATAAAGAGAAGACTACTGTGTGGGTGTAAAAGAATAGGTGAGGTCATAATCAATGTAAAGTTGAATACAAATAATTTAATAAGAGATCCTGATGTTTGAAACCCATGCATGCGTGAATATAACGGAGATCTGCACGGTGTGGTTTGGAAACGAGCATGTTGTAATGTATACACATTGAACAAGGTCGGACTGATTTGAATTTGTGATACCGATGGCAGACATCATTTGGCCACGTCGCATCCATGCATGGACACACTATTCTGATTGGAGATGATGGGTGGCTTCGCATCACATATCTATATCTATACCCCTATATATATATATATTATATTTTATATTTTTTTATATTGCGTGCGGGTAACTTTAACTTTGAAAGATGGTCGTTGGATGAGGCGAATCCGATGGTCCAAAGATGGCAAATTTGAGCACTATTGGCCGTTGGATATCATCTAGATTCCACCAGATTTCGCCACATGTATAAACTAGAAGACTCCATGGTTGAACTTAAGCATAATGCACAAACATCAAAACACAAGCACTTCTTATTTGTTCTAGAATCTTCCGTATCAGAATTGCCCAAATGTTTTTCTAGATGATTTGCCATTATTTGTTTTTACTTTATGTCTTACAACACACAATTCCATGAATCTTAAAATAGATTAGCTTTCTTATAAAAACTAGATGATTTTGAATGAAATGAACTATAAGAATTAAACGAACATCTACATCATGCATATATGACTCAAAGCTTGCATGCTATAATGTGGTATTTACTGATAATTTGGTTGCCAAATCTCATGCGTGCAATGCACGTGTACCTTACTCTAGTATAAATGGTGTTTGTGTGTGTGTTGTGCGTGTTGAGGTGCAAATTGTCATTTTTTGGTACACGTTAAGCTTGTTCATCCGAAATTTCAAGCCGCGCCTTGTTATGCTAAAAATTCAAGCTAGCGTCTCTGTCTATCGTGCTGCAAAACTCCCGCCTCTTCAACCCACGCCTTGTTAGCCCGAAATATTTAAGATATATCTTTGTCTTGTTGTGCTCCGACAACTCCCTCCATCTCAACCCGCGCCTTGCTATTCCGAAATTACAACGGCGAAAAACTCCCACCTCCTGTGAAATCCCGACACGCCTTGAAATGCCCGTGGTACACCTGAACCAAAGAACCGCCTCAAATCGGTGGGGGTACTTTCAGAACTTACCCCACATTTCGGACAAGCACGTCTCTAAGCCATGGTTCCCCACTACCATCCCATCCGCCCACCCATTCAGACACCTAGGCCGCGAAAACCCGCGAAATCCCACACGCTGCCGTCTGGCCACCCATCCGAAGCCTCTTCCCCGACGACGCCGTCCACAAGAACACCTCGACGTCCCTCATCCACCGTGCGGATGAGGATCCGTCGTCGATCTCATCGTCCCGCGGTTCAGCCACCCCGTCCTCCACCTCCAAGGAGCTGCCCCGACGCTCCTCGCCTTTTCAAGCGCCACCTCCATTCCCACACCGCCATCTTCACCTGCACCACCGGAAGAGCATCATCATCACCGCTTTCCTCGGATGAAGCCGCGCCTAATCGGGCGCCACCAAAGAGGTTGTACACTAATCGCGCATTTTCTTCTTGATTCGATCTCATAGTGCTGCCGGGCGCCGGTCCCGAGCCGACACGGCGCTGCTCCATCCACGACGGGCGCCGCCGACCACTTCCTCCACGACGCCGCCTCCTCGGGCGGCGACGCCCACATCGAGGAGCTGCTGCTGCTTTAGCTCTCGCTCGCTGCCGCTGCTGCTCTTGCTCTCGGTCCCTGCCTGGTCTACTCTTGCTATTTCTCTTACTCGCATTACTGCTCTCTCTCTTGATCTTGCTTGCGATCTTGCTCGATTTAGCTACACTTGATCGGCTGAATCGACTTTTGGGTCGATCGATTTTCAGGGGTGGGGAGGGCTCACTGGGTGAAGGAAGAACCAGCTGCGGCAGGAAGGGGGCTCACGGAGAGGTACCCCACTATCTATCTTCGGGTTCAGGATGGGGGCGTTGGCGGGGCGGTGGCGTGGGGATCGCCGGAGAAAAAGCTCTATACGGGGCGCCTAGAGGGATGGCCATGGCGGCGGCGGATCAGCGGTGGGGAGTGTTTTCGGGCGGGCGGGGCAACGCACCGCCGGCCGCGGGCGGCGAGGGGGCTGCTGTTTGGCCGGTGGTGGCTGACGGCTCAGGGGGGTGGAGGTTGAAGATGAACTGCAGGCCCTTGATTTCGTATCCAACGGCTGCAAAATCGACTGAACAGAGATGAAAAAGTCAGTCGACCGACATGTAGCCTCACCTTGCTAGTGCGTTCAGTTTCGACAGCAAAATTCAGTTTCGACATTAAAATTCAGTTTCGACAATTAAGTTCAGTTTTGACAGTTAAGTTCAGTTTCGACAATTAAGTTCAGAGATGAGCGGGTGATGTATTTTACATCTAGCACTTTGTGGTTTTTTATTTTACGTCATGTATTGGAGATGCTATTAGAATTCCACTCAGGTTAACGTTGTTCGTTGTCTCTCTTGTCCTGTTTCAGCCTCGGCGTCGTCCAACTCACCGGAGCTGCTCCAACGATTTAAACCCTCCATCACAGTGAGCAGTACCTCGGGCTCCATATCCAGACGCCTAAGATCTTCTTCCTCCTCCGACAAAGAAAGTCAGCGGAGCATCCTCACAAAGCCAACCCAATCACGCTGAGATCGACATGGCTTCGCCAAAGAGGTTGTACACTTGTTGCATCTCTTTTTTACTCTACATGTTATATATATTATCCACTGAGCACTCGTAGTAACGGGAAATACGATTATTTTATCCTACTATATGACAAGCAAAGGAGGTACTGTGCAACTTAGCTATCCGTGATGGACTCTCTTGAACGCCATCATTATTTATCTCTGCGCGTTTGAGCTGTGCATTTGTCGATGGGCCTGGGAGTTGAGCTAGTATGGCAGTGGCCTGGGTTCAAAGTAATAGAAGTAGCACAAAAACATTTCTTTAGTGTAGGATTTTCCTTGCTCAAGCCTTCCTACTAGAATCTTCAGTGCTTGAAAGGAAAAGTGAATGAAAAACATAGGAATTGGAAAGTTTCCTATGGTACTACTTTTCATGAATTTGGTGCAAAGGAATGGAGCAAAGGAAAACTGTAGGATTTGTTCCTTTAGTGTCTCCTTGAAAGAAAAACCGTAGGAATTCTAATTTCCACTTCTCATCCTTTTCATATTCCTATTCATCAAGCACAAGACTAAGAGATAGTAGCATAATAGCATTATAACCGTACATTTTCTTGTGGTTTGACTTAATCTCACCATGCTTTTTTGCATCCTGTGATCTTCCAATTGTTGTGAATCAAACACCCAGATTGGCCGAAATCCTGTGTTTTTAAATTCTCTGCTTTTGCACGTGCATTCCTATCCTATTCTGTCTATTTCCTATCCTGCATTGTTAGAATCCTCAAATTCAAACAAGCCCTTACTCAATTACTTCTATAACAGATATGTGTTAAAGAAAACCTTGTGTGGTTTGTCCTGCTCTGCGGCATGTGTTCCACCCGAATTTCAGTGCTCCAACGACGAAAGGGTTCACCACAGCAGGGATCCGCTCTCCAGACTGTCTTTCGCCGCCTCAGATCTTCTTCCCCGTCGCCGGCAGCCACGACAACCGCATTACCATCATCAACTGAGCAGATGACCTTGAGGACTACACGGATCCGCAAGAGAGGTCGCACTCTTTCGTGTCTGCTTACGTTATGCATCGCTTAATATGATGACATGCTACATTATCGTCGTGTTCACCTATTAGACTCCGAGTCAGGTCCAAACTAATGTTGAAACTTGAGTTTTTAAATGGTTGTGGGGTACATATTGGGGCAGCAATCAGTACTATCTGTCTACTATCTGGTTAATCTCCGGTGTCTACTATGAGTTTCATTTTGGGTGCAGACAAACATTAAAGGAGCCATTATCTGTATTTTTTAACTAAAGGTATTATCTGCCTGCTATCATTGGTTTTAGGTCTATCCACAGTTTGCTACCATCACTCTGGATTTGTGCATGCACTCCTTACATAATCTCACTATGTTTTATTCCTATGCATGCCAGTTATTGTACACAATGGAATTGATCATGTAGAGCAAAAGAGACGAACCTTGCGTGGCAATAAAATTTCATGCAGACGTCGTTCCATGGTGGGCGCAAAGGCAGCCCCCCTCCACCCAGTTCGGATCGTAATCAAGAGGAAGATAAATGTTCTGAGGGGGATTCAGAAGGAGAAGACCACTCCTATTTACCGCATGAGGTCTTCGCTCTAACTTGGCATGCTGATGTTGGTAATATCATGCATATGGTGCCTTGCATTGCTTATCAGATATCGTTAAAGATGTCATCTGCTTAGTTTAGACATGCTTTGTGTCAATGCCATCTGTTTAGTTTCTTTATCGTATATGTGAATCATGCAATGCCATCTTGTCTAGCCAAGCATCATATATGTGAATTTTGCAATGCCACCCTGGTTAGCCAGTCATCTTATATGTGAATTATATCATGACATAATTTTTTATTACGTGTTAAATTTGTCAACAATTTTAGTGCATTCAATTACTCTTTCTGTGCATCAGCCGTTCGGCACGGTCATGGAAAAATCTGGAGTGGAAACAAGGTCTTCTGAGCAGACAATGTTATCTGACGAGGCGCATGTCTTCTTTGGTTACCGATAGCTCCTCGGAGGAGGATTAGAGACAGATGACCGGTCATATCCCGAGGTGCATGCCCTAACTTGGTGGTTATGTTGCTCATATCGTATGTATGGTATCTTGCATTGCTATGTCATTTGCTTAGTTTAGACATGCTTTGTGTGAATGCCACATTGCTTAGTGTCTAATTACCATATATGTGAATTATGCAATGCCATCTTGTTGCAAGACATTATACATGTGAATTATGCAATGTTATCTTGTTGCAAGACATTATGTATGTGAATTATGCAATGCCATGTTGTTTAGGCAAGCGTCATATATGTGAATTATATCATGCCGTCCTTTTTTTGTATTTCTCATTGCTTTTGTCGATAATGTTTGTATATTCAACTGCTCTTCCTGCATCAGCCATTTGAATTGGTGATGGAGAAATCTAGAGTGAAAACAAGGTCTTGAGTAGACAATGCTACCTTGAAGCAGATATCTTCTTGATTCTGAGATAGCTCTTTAGAGGAGGATTCAGAGGCGATGACCAGTCCTATTATCCCCTCGAGGTGTATGCTCAAACTTGGCAGGGTTATATTACTCATATAATGCATATGTTGTATTGCAATGCTTAGTTTTTACATCATATACACAATATTGAATGCCATCTCCTTAGTTGACACATCATATATGCGATTGCCCTCTTCTCACTTCCTTAGTATATAAATCATTTACTTGAATTATGTCATGCCATGTTGTTTACATAGACAGCATGTATCTGAATTACGGCATGCCAACCCATTTTCTAAAGACATAATATAGTTATATCATCTCATCTTGTTTACATAGTCATCATATTTTAAATTATGTCATTCTATCCGTGAATTATATCATGCCATCATGTTTCCATCGACAGCATGTTTGTGATTTATGGCATGCCAAACATTTTAATAGACACATAGTATAGTTATATCATGTCATCTTGTTTACATTGTCATCATATTTTGAAGTATGTCATTCTATCCTGTTTAGTTAGCCATCATACATGTGAAATTGTGTCATGCTATCCTGTTTAATTAGCCATCATATATGTGAAATTATGTCCTGCTATTACATTTTGCTTAGACAACATAAATGTGAATTATTTCATGCCCTGTTTTCTTCCCTACTATCCATTGCACTGTCTATCTTACAATGTCTACGTACATTCAATTACTTTTCTTGTTTATCAGCCATTTCAATTGGAGGAGTGATGGCAGATGTCTGTGGGGAGTAAAACACGGTCTTCAGAAAAGTGCTAACTGTCGATGCAGATAGAACCACGGTTGTACTTGCCCAAGAACCAGCCCCACCACACATAACCCACACTCATGCAGATTGTACCCCTACCCAGTTGGACAGAGAACCAGCTACACCCCTTCTAACCCCAACCCCAGCAGATAGACACCAGTTCCCGTTGACACGGCACCATCTCCACCACAGAGCACCCAAACACGAGCAGTTATTAAGGCAACTGCGGTGCCCAAATCACGAGGACCACCACTCCGAACACAAGTCAACGCTTAAAGCAGAAGAAGAATTGCTCTCAGGTCAAGTTCCGTAGCTATGGTTCATACTACTTTGCTCTTGCATCACTGTATTTACTGATACCAACCAATTTCAAATTTGAAGGATGCAATTGAAACTCCAATGGCGCAACGTGTATGTTTTAAACCTGTTTCTTCAACGTGTTTGGCTGTTTGCTGTTGTAACTTGCTCTATGTTGATTTCAGTTTCAATTGAATAAACAGTTATGTTCTCATGCCATGCACATTACAAGTGTTGTTATTCTTTGTGTAGTTTCCCACACTTATATTCTGTCTATGTTGCTTTGTCTTAAATCGATATGATTCGAATTGTATCTATCAAGATATGGCAACATAAACTAGAATGATATAGACCATACAAAGGACCATACTACATAGATATATGTTTGTTTCATGTTGTTATCCTGTCCACCTTACTCCGAACTGGTTTACCAAAATGAGTTCCATATACTACATTGTAAACCTGAGATGTGTTTGTTTGTTTCTCTTTTAGAACGCGGATAAAATATTGGAGAAGAGTACCTGTTATGAAATGGTAAAGGAAGTAATGCGAGATAAGGTTCAAGATAGTGAGACATCCTGTTGGTCTCCAAGAAAGCTGATAAAAACTATATTGAAGACACTTAGACAACCCCAAAGTCATGTCTTGATGTAGTGTTCGAAAGCATCGGGCTACCACCGGCACTAGCTCTTGAACTCGTTACTGAATCAGTTCGCTTCTTGAGTCTCAACTTCAAGTTGAAAGACATCGATCGAGATGTTATGCGACAGAAGTCAAGGACCGAGGAAGTCCCCGCAAAATTCAGATGCATACTTTACGGTGCAATGACAAGCATTTGAGGACTTAAGCGCCAAACAAGAGAAAGTTAATAAGCTTGCTAAGCATCTTGCCAAAGCATTATGGGTACCTGTGATATTGTTTCTTGAGCTCTTCTGAAGTGGTTTCAGTTCTGGACTTGTTTTGCTGCGGCGTTTATATGCTGTTGTGTTCCCTCTATTTGCACTGGTGGCGAACTTTGATGCCCAGTGGATGTAATATGTGTAATAGTTGTCATAGCCTAGTGTAAGTTGCTTGCTTATTTATTTCCTTGTTGTCTTGTTTATTTGTTTGCTTGTAGTCAGTGTAGTTCTTTTTCTGCGGTTTGCTAGTGGCTGCAATAACCTATTTTTTAAAACTAGGCCACAATAAACGCCACAATAGTGACACTGGGCCTACGGGTCGTAGAAACAGTGGGCCTTCTACGGGCCGTAGAAACAGTGGGCCTTCTACGGGCCATAGAAACAATGGGCCTTCTACGGGCCGTAGAAACAGTGGGCCTTCTACGGGCCATAGAAACAGTGGGCCTTCTATGGGCCATAGAAACAACGGGCCTTCTACGGGTCGTAGAAACAATGGGCCTTCTACAGGCCTTATCATCAATGGGCCTTATACGGGCCGTATGATCGATTGGCCAAACATGGGCCAAACAGACCGCATTCTGGCCGTAAACGGGCTAGAGTTGGAATCGTTCGTTCATGGGCCGACCATAACGGGCCATCGTTAATAGGCTGTATTTGGTGACGCTTTGAAAACGGCCCAACGTATTAACGAACCACAAACGGGCCGACTGTCACCACGAGCTGAATTTGGCCCACAAGCAGAAAATGACAGTAACGGGCCGTAAGTAAATGAATGCTGGAAATGAGCCCAAGAATAAATGGGCTCTGAGAAGGCCAAAAGATAACATGGGCTGGAAACAGCCCAACAGAATAACGAGCCGTTAATAGGTATAAAGTGATACACTGTTCTATACGGGCCAGTTTCACCACGGGCCGTTAATGGGTGTAAAGTGATACACTGTTCATTACGGGCCAGTTTCACCACGGGCCGTTAATAGGCCAAGAGTTATATAGGGCCTCATATGGGCCGAAAGACGTCATGGGCCATACATGGGCCATAAGTGAAAACGGGCTGGAAGATGGCTCAGATGACGCTACTGGGCCTAATTCAAATAGGGCGTAACGGGCTTTGGGTTAGCAGGCTATGAATGGGCTATATGCGAACAGGCCGTTAACGGGCTTTCCATGGGCCGGCCCGCCACCTTTTCACCAAGTCAAATGGGCCGACATTTTCACAGCAATGGGCCTCTGTTGGGCCGTGCCACGTGTCGACGTATCATAGGCGCCTTCTATCTAATAAGTGGATGACATCTATCCCAGCGGTGAGCCGACACGTGTTTCCTCCAGCCAATGATGATTTTACACGTGGAAAATCCCCATTGGTCGGGGCTGTTAACGGGTTATCGGATCCAAAACCCGACCCGATAGCTTAACGGTGTTCCGTTACGGTGGATGCCACGTGTCGTTCACCCTTGAAGAAAGCCCTTCTGTGATGCGTGATTTATCGTCATGGAAGTGGACACTTCCGTGATGATAATTTTCGTAATGTCATGGAACACTTCTACGACAGCACAGGTATGACTATCTTGATTCTGTCATAAATTTGTCATGGATGTACATGCATGACAAAAAACGCGAACTACTGTGACAAACACGTATCATCACGGAAGTGTATTTTTTTGTAGTGCTTGCAAGTCTATAGTCACCTACTATGTGTTATGATCCGGCAACCCCGAAGTGACAATAATCGGGACCACTCCCGGTGATGACCGTAGTTTGAGAGTTCATGTATTCACTATGTGTTAATACTTTGGTCCGGTACTCTATTAAAAGGAGGCCTTAATATCCCTTAGTTTCCGTTAGGACCCCGCTGCCACGGGAGGGTAGGACAAAATATGTCATGCAAGTTCTTTTCCATAAGCACGTATGACTATATTCGGAATACATGCCTACATTACATTGATGAATTGGAGCTAGTTCTGTGTCACCCTATGTTATGATTGTTACATGATGAACCGCACCCGGCATAATTCTCCATCACCGATCCAATACCTACGAGCTTTTCGCATATTGTTCTCCGCTTATTTACTTTTCCATTGCTACTATTACAATCACTACAAAACCCAAAAATATTATTTTGCTACCATTACCGTTACTTCCATACTACTTTGCTACTAAATACTTTGCTGCAGATACTAAGTTATCCAGGTGTGGTTGAATTGACAACTCAACTGCTAATACTTGAGAATATTATTTGGCTCCCCTTGTGTTGAATCAATAAATTTGGGCTGAATACTCTACCCTCGAAAACTGTTGCGATCCCCTATACTTGTGGGTAATCAAGACTATTTTCAAGGCCATTGCCGGGAGCATAGCTCTATTCTTTGAGTCACTTGGGATTTATATCATTGGTCACTATGAAGAACTTGAAAGACTTAAAAACAAAAATTTATCCCTCAACTACGAGGGGAGGTAAGGAAGCGCCATCTAGCTCTGCACTTGATTCACCTTTTGTTTTGAGTAAGCTTGCGACACCTAAACCTGCTTCTGCTATTAATTCTAATATGTCGCATGTTATTGATGATGCCGCTTCTTCTATGCATGATACTTATGATGAAAGTACTTCTATGCTTTATACTACTATGCCACTTGGTGAATTTCTTGATGAACAACTTGCAAGGGCTAGAGAGAATGAAATTATTGAAACTGATAATATTGATGAAAGTGATGATGAAGACTCTCCCCCTAAATATGAATTGCCTGTTGTGTCTGAGGGCTATGTTATGGATGAAGAAATTGCTAGAGACTTTCTTGCTTGCAATGATAGAAGTGATCTTAAGAAATTATTAGCTAAGCTGAAACAAAAAACTTTGAATGCTAGAATGAAATATGATCCTGCTTATGCTACTTCACCTATCTTTGTTACTGATAAGGATTATGAATTCGCTATCGATCCTGATATAATTACTTTGGTTGAATCTGATTCTTTTTATGGCTATAAATCTGAAACTGTTGTGGCACATCTTACTAAATTAAATGATATATCCACCCTATGCACTAATGATGAGAAAACTCGCTACTATTATATCCTTAAAATATTTCCGTTCTCATTAAAGGGTGATGCTAAGATATGGTTTAATTCTCTTGATCCTGATTGTGTGCGTAGTCCCCAGGATATGATTTATTACTTCTCTGCTAAATATTTCCCTGCTCATAAGAAACAAGCTGCTTTAAGGGATATATATAATTTCGTGCAAATTGAAGAAGAGAGTCTGCCACAAGCTTGGGGGAGGCTTCTCCAATTACTTAATGCTTTGCCTGGTCATCCTCTCAAGACAAATGAAATACTTGATATCTTTTATAATGGACTAACTGATGCTTCCAGAGACCACCTAGACAGTTGTGCTGGTTCTGTTTTCATGGAAAGAACACCAGATGAAGCGGAAATTCTATTGAATAATATGTTGACAAATGAAAATAATTGGACACTTCCTGGACCAACTCCTAAGCCAACTCCGAAGAAGAGGGGTGTTCTATTTCTCAGTCCTGAAGATATGCAAGAGACAAAGAAATCTATGAAAGAAAAAGGTATAAAAGCTGAAGATGTTAGGAATTTACCTCCTATTGAAGAAATACATGGTCTCAATTTCATCACTGCTGAAGAAATATATGGTCTTAATTCATCACCTATTGAAGAAACTCATGGTCTTGATAACCCGACACAGGTAGTAAAGATAAATTCTCTCTATAGATATGATAAAGCTGAAATCCCTCCTACTAAAATTTCTAGCCAATGCTTGGATGAGTCTGATAACTAGGTTAAGCAAGAAGATTTTAATGCTTATTTTGGTATACCATTAAAACAAAATGCTTATATGATTGAACACTTGGGTGATTATATGTCTAGAGTTAAAGGTGAACTTAAACTCATTAGTAAACATGCTTCTATGGTTACCACTCAAGTAGAACAAGTACTTAAAGCTCGTAATGATTTGCTCGATGAATTGAATAGTAAGAATAATGATTATGTTGTTAGAGTGGCTACTAGAACTGGTAAAATGACTCAGGAACCTTTGTATCCTGAAGGCCATCCTAAGAGAATTGAGCAAGATTCTCAGAGAAATAATACTGATGCACCTAGTCCTTCTAAGAAGAAGAAAAAGAAAAGTGATAGGACTTTGCATGCTTCTAGTGAACCTGTTGTAGACACACCTGAGAATCCAAATGATATTTCTATTTACGATCTTTGAAACACAATCTGGTAATGAACATGAACCTAGTGATAATGTTAATGATGATGTTCATGTTGACACTCAACCTAGTAATGATAATGATGTAGAAATTGAACCTGCTGTTGATCTTGATAACCCACAATCAAAGAATTAACGTTATGATAAGAGAGACTTTGTCGCTAGGAAGCACGGTAAAGAAAGGGAGCCATGGGTTCAGAAACCCATGCCTTTTCCTCCCAAACCATCCAAGAAAAAGGATGATGAGGATTTTGAGCGCTTTGCTAAAATGATTAGACATATCTTTTATGTATGCGTTGATCGATATGCTTAAAATGAATCCTTATGCTAAGTACATGAAAGAAATTGTTACTAATAAAAGAAAGATACCAGAAGCTGAAATTTCCACCATGCTTGCTAATTATACTTTTAAGGGTGGAATACCAAAGAAACTTGGAGATCCAGGAGTGCCCACTATACCATGCTCCATTAAAATAAATTATGTTGGAACTGCTTTATGTGATCTTGGAGCCGGTGTTAGTGTTATGACTCTCTCTTTATATCATAGACTTGATTTGAATAAGTTGACACCTAGTGAAATATCTTTGCAAATGGCTGATAAATCAACTGCTATACCTGTCGGTATTTGTGAGGATGTGCCTGTTGTGGTTGCGAACGTTACTATTTTAACGGACTTTGTTATTCTTGATATTTCCGAGGATGATAGTATGTCTATTATTCTTGGAAGACACTTTTTGAATACTGCAGGGGCTGTTATTGATTGCAACAAAGGCAATGTCACTTTTCATGTTAATGGTAATGAGCATATGGTACACTTTCCAAGGAAACAACCTCAAGTTTATAGTATCAATTCTATTGGAAAAATTCCATCGATTATTTTTGGAGGTTTTGAATTTCCTCTTCCTACTGTCAAGAAGAAATATGATATTCTTATTATTGGGGATGTGCATATCCCCGTTGAGGTAACATAGTGTTAATCAAAATTTCTCCGGTTTCATGCGATTCGGAATGAGTTTGTTAACAAGACCTGATCAACCTTGTTAGTGGATTCCTTTTGATGAGCATGAGATGGATGAAGTTAGAAAGCACAACCTTCTGTACCCTCTGCTCTTGTCGGGGGAACCTGCTTCGTCCCTCTGCTCTTTGTGGTCTTGGCCTTGGCGTTGCCTTGATTGTCCTGGGCTTCGGCCTTACCTTGGCTCACCTCCTGCCTTGGTGTGGTGGTCGTGGGCGCGGCTCTGACTGCCCATGCACAGGTAAAGGGGTACAAAAGCGTGCCCCTCTTTTTGTACACCGACAGGAGCCCCCGGGCCTGGGCCACACATAAGCGCGACACGTTGTTGGGTCAAGCCCAAAACGTTGCGCGGGCAGGCGGGGCGGTTTTTACCGCACTAAGACTTTTCGCGCGCTCCGCCTCCCACGACCCGCGCGTGTGGTGCGGCGTGGAGGGGTGTGCGTGACGTGGGTGGCATGCGTGGGGCGGTTTCCACACGCATGCGTCACATCACAGTAAAGAGGCGGCTCGCGCCCTCCCTATAAAAAGAGGGAGGCGCGGAGGCGCGGCTCATATACTGAGCGGGGCCAGGGTGCGGTCTTCAAGGCGTCCACTCCCCATGATCACGGGGTGGGGAGAAGTCGCCTCATCCGTCCCCTCAGTCCTGCATGTCTGCCACGCGTCTTTCATGCGCTTGGGGTGGCAAACGGTGGAGGCGGGAAACCGGGCCGTCGCTGGTTGGGGTAGCGGGTCGGTCCTGATTCCCTGCGCCTCCGGTTTCTGGATTGGCAGAGCGGGGCGGCTGAGCCTCAACCCCGTTCCTTAATAAAGAGGGGGAAGGGGGGATGGCATCCCGCATTCTTCCATCTTCTATCTCCCCCTGCTTCTGCTTCTTCCTCTCACCCGCCATGGAGAAGGGGAATCCTGGTCCCTCGGTGGTGGCGGCGAGGGTCGCCACTCGACAGCGCGTCCTTCCTCCTCCTGAGCCCGTGGTGGTGGAACCGACCGCGAGGGGAAGGGGGAGGGGGTGAAGCCGTGGGCGAGGCCGGGGAAGAGGTCGCAGTGCTCGGGGAAGAGGAGGACGGGGCGGCGCGCCGGCTTCGCCCCCGCCAATGATGCCTTTCCTGATGGAAGGCCATGTCGGAGACCAGCCCCGTGAGTTCTTCGTCAGGGTGCGCCGGCCTCCGCATCGCCGTCTTCGTCTTCCCGCCCCGTTTGCTCGGGAGATGGAGCGTGACCGGCCCCAATCCCTCAGATTGCACATGAGGGGTTGCGGGAATGGGGGCACGCGGGTCGATGTCGACTTCCTGGCTCCTCGAGTCATGTACCTCCGTCGTGGGTGGAAGACGTTCTCTCGCATCCACAGCCTAACAGCGGGGCTCGTCCTCTACTTCAAATTAATGGAGGACGGCCTACTCTCCGTCAAGGTCTTCAGAGTGTTCGGGACTCGCCTGAAGTGCTGCGTGGAGAGCTCCTCCGATGGAGATTCTGACGATGGAAGCTCTTCCTTGAGCGAAAGTGACGAGGAGGACAGCGGGGCGGATAGCGGGGACGAGTCCTACTAGGCTTCGAACGCCCCGCGCCTGGGCGGGTGCGGCAGCAGCAGCATCTGCACCTGGCCGTTCCTCCGGCAGAGGTTTGCCGGGGGCGGGGCCAGCACCTTGAACTTCTCGGGGCCGTCTCCTTGGGCGGCTAGCATCGGGAGGCTGCGGAAGAGGAAGAGGGCGGGGGGCAAGGCCGCCAACTCGGAGTACGCGGGCACCAACGCCTTCATCGTGTATTGCCGGTCCTGCCGCCTCGTTTTCCAGCTCCTTTCCTGGCACCATCATCACCGGCCCGCCCGTGGGCGTCCACCGAGGTGTTCTCTTGGTGCTTTCTACTGCTCGTAGCTCGCCTAGGCGCCCCTTTTGCCCTTTCGCCTCCTTGACCTGCCTCCTGAGGAGAGGGACAAGAAAGGGATTACGGGCATGCCTGCAGGCCTTTGTTAAATTTAAAACTTGTAATCCCCTTGCTCATGTTTTTCATCTCGCACGAACTGTACCTATATGGGATGTTTTTAATGAAAAAGGGATGCTTGCTGGGTTTTTCGTTCGTGGGTAAATCCCGCGACAAGGAGCGAATCCTTGTTATTTTTTAAGATAAATGTTTTTCGCCCGGCAAAAGGCCTTGCCGTCCCGCCACTTCACTCGACCATTCTCGCGCTCTTGGCGGAGGCAGGGATGAAGTGGGCTTCAGGCTCCTCGTCCCACCTTCTGGCCGCCGCGGCTACGACCAAATCCGGACCCAGGAAATAATCCTTAGGTATAGGAAAAAAGGGGAGCACGTCAGCCTAGAGATAAAAACGAGGTTTCACATACCCCAGTCCGGTTCCGAAATGCATGACAGAGGATAAAAGACTTATCTAGATCTGCAGCCCCCGGCAATCTCATCTTGCCGCGGTTGGATCTTTGTGCTTGCAGCCCCCGGCAACTCTGGTTTGCCGGGATTGGGGCGCCGGTTCGTTTCCTTCTTTTCGAGTAGCTCAGCAGAAGTGCTCATGTGCCCTACGAACCAAAGAAGGACAGAAAAGGAACAGATAGACGCGCACTCGACCTCTAGGCTAGGGGTTAGTCGCCGCTAAGCACTATCAACCCTAACCAAGGAAGAGACTGGACCTAGCATGCATGATATAACTTAGGGCGCCAGCGCTTCATTTATTTATGCTCAGGGTCTGCGCCTAGCTTTGTACAAAGGGTCACATGCCTTGCCGGCAAAGCTCGTACAAAAGGTGGCTTGCCGAGAGGCCCGGCAAGCCGTGCCTTATGGGTAAAACTTGCGAAGATGCTCGATGTTCAAGGAGTTGCTCACTGGGACGGCATCTTCGGTCTCCAAGCGGACTGCGCCAGGCCTCGTGACTCGTATTACCCGATAAGGGCCTTCCCACTTTGGCGTCAACTTGTTGGAATTCTTGGCCAACAGAACGCACCGAAGAACAAGGTCGCCTTCCTCAAAGCTTCGGGCATGAACCTTGCGGCTATGGTAGCGGCGCAAGGCCTGCTGGTAGCGTGCCGCTCTCGCAGCCGCCCGAAGACGATCTTCCTCACGGAGCGTCGCGTCATCTTGGCGCAACGGCTCTTGCTCAAGCTCATCATAAGCGAGCACTCGAGGTGACCCGTATATGAGTTCAGTGGGGAGAACTGCTTCTGCCCCGTATACCAGGACAAAAGTTGTTTGGCCGGTGGCTCGATTTGGCATCGTCCTGATCGACCAAAGAACCGCCGGCAACTCATCAACCTAGCGCCTTCCGCTATTGTGCAGCTTGTCAAATGTCTTCATTTTCAGGCCTCGCAACACTTCAGCATTTGCCCTCTCCGCTTGGCCGTTGCTCCGTGGATGTGCCACGGAAGCAAAACAGACCTTGCTGCCGAGGTCTTGGATGTACTGCATGAAGGTGTGGCTTGTGAACTGCGTGCCGTTGTCGGTGATGACTCTGTTTGGCACACCAAAACGGCAGACCAGTCCTTTGAAGAACTTGACGGCTGACTGAGCAGTCACCTTCCTCACTGCTTCCACCTCCGACCACTTTGTGAACTTGTCGATTGCGCAGTACAAGTACTCAAAGCCCCCGACAGTGCGGGGGAAAGGGCCCAGTATATCGAGCCCCCAGACCGAGAATGGCCAGGAGAGAGGGATTGTTTGAAGGGCTTGGGCTGGTTGATGAAGCTTCTTTGAATGGATCTGGCATGTTTCACACTTGGTTACTAGTGACGTCGCATCCTGGAGGGCGGTGGGCCAGAAGAAACCTTGCTAGAACGCCTTCCCGGCAAGGGCCCTTGACCCTATGTGGGAGCCACATATGCCTCCATGTATCTCCGCCAACAGCTCCAGTCCTTCCTCCCGGCGGATGCACTTGAGTTTCACACCGTTCGTCCTTCTCCGTTACCAGACGTCATCGACGAAACAACTGGTATAGGGCGGACCGACGGGCTACTTTCTCCGCTTCTTCCTACTCCTCAGTAAGCTCCCCTGTTTGGAGGAAGTAGACGGTATGCTGCGCCCATGCCGGAGCCTGGGGCTCGACGGCAAGGACCAAAGGCATTTCTTCCGCCATGGGAGCGGCCATCTCTACGGCTGTGGCTTGACGCCTGTCGAGCCCGATTGCTCTTAGGCAGGCTCGGCGTCATGCGGCACTTTTGCCAAGAGCCCTGTGGGGCTCGGTAGGAAAGTACATGCCGGGACCTGATTTCCTCCGCTTGTTCTACCCCACTGATGGTTCGACGGATGGTCGAGTTAGCCGGAGCAAAAAGGTACCTGGTTCCATAGGTAGCTTAAATGCGGCACGCTTTGACAGGTAATCGGCGATGTCGTTCTCCGCTCGGTGGACGTGCTCCGTCTGCATACCGTCAAAGCGTTCCTCCAGCTTCCTCACCTCATCTACGTAAGCTTCCATCAATGGGCTCTGATAATGCTTGTTGACCTGCCTGACAACGAGCTGCGGGTCACCCTTGAAGATGAGCTTCTTAACCCCGAGGTCTGTCGCGATCCTGAGACCGGCAAGCAATCCCTCGTATTCGGCAGTGTTGTTGGTGGACATCTCCCTGGGGAAGTGCATCTGAATCACGTACTTGAGGTGTTCTCCGGTGGGTGCGACGAGTAGCACGCCGGCACTGGCGCCTTGCAGCGAGAAAGCCCCATCAAAGTACATGATCCAGTCGTGGTCTGCTTCCTTGCCGGGGAGAGTGGTCTCCTTGGCCGCCACGCTTCTTGCCCGTCCGCACCGTCCTAGTCCTTCTCCTTGTCCCGCCTCTTATACTCAGCCTTTTGCTTCTCAGTAAGCAGCTCGACTTGCCGGCAGTTCTGGAGGTCGTGGCCCTTGGTGTGGTGGATTTTGCATTATTGCTTGCCGGAGCACCCTGGCTTGTCGGTAGCCGCCAAGGCTCGGCAGGCGGCGCACCCGGCAATCTCCTTTCGGGGGGCCGTCTGCTTTGACCTTCCTGTCGGCACCGGTGTCGTCAGACCCCTCAACGGCAAGCACAACATTGCCCTTACGTTTCTTGTTGCGACGTCGGCCCTTCCTCGTCGGGCTTCTCTACGGCAGGAGGGAAATCGAGGAGCAGCTGCACACGTGCGCCAAAGCTTCCGCTGGCGTGGGCGGCGGCGACAGCTGCGTGGATCATGGCGCGCTTCGACTTCTAACTACGTTAGAAGGAGCTCCGTCACGACCCAGCGGCCGCGTGCCATTTTGCCAGCACTTCGGCGAGCGTGCTGAACCCCTTCATCTTGCTGACGGCGCACAAGGCTCTTCCCACGGCAGTGCCCGTGGTCGCAAACGTGGTGACGCTGTTCAGAGCGCACACCATGGGAAGAACGCACGGTGGTCGCCGGTGTATGCGTCCTGGAGGTCGCCCCGCCGCCCGGAGTCGGCACAACGACACCCCTGGAGGGCCCCGTGCCACCTGTGGGGGGCCCAGCTCCGTCTTTGGATCCGGCGACGTGTAGCCGGTCGGGCGACGAAACGACGCCGCCGCCAGTTCCGACTGCTCGGCGATCTTGGTGCTCGCGGGCCGCGGCCCGGGTCCTGTCTGCGACCGGTCCGCTGCTCGTCTGCACCGGCACGGGCCGTTCTGCTCCCAACGAGCCGATCGCCGTGGCCGTCTTCTTCTTAGGGGCCATAGCGACGAAGAACTCCTAGGCTAACTACCAGACCGGATTCTGACAATTGCGCCCCCTACCTGGCGCGCCAAAGATGTCGGTGTGGAACGACATCTATGGGATCACAAGAATCCCTACTACGATTGTCGGGGCGCAGGGGTGCGAGGAGAGCAGGGCTAGTAGACAGCACAAGGATCGTTTACCCAGGTTCGGGCCGCGAGGATGCGTAAAACCCTAGTCCTGCTTTGGTGGGTGTATTTCTGAGAGTTCTTGAGCTCTCGAACTAGCTGTGGTCAGTGCGTGGTTCGAAGAGGCGAATCCTCCTTCAGTATGCCATGGGCCTCCTTTTATAGTTGAAAGGGGCTGCCACAGTGACACACAGGAGGTGGAAAGGCGTACAGTGCCCTGAGCTTATCGCTCGTATTACAGGACATGTCGGTGTGGAACGACACCTATGGGATCACAAGAATCCCTACTACGATTGCCGGGGCGCAGGGTTGCGAGGAGAGCAGGGCTAGTAGACAGCACAAGGATCATTTACCCAGGTTCGGGCTGCGGGGATGCGTAAAACCCTAGTGCTGCTTTGGTGGGTGTATTTCTAAGAGTTCTTGAGCTCTCAAACTAGCTGTGGTCAGCGCGTGGTTTGAAAGAGCCGAATCCCCCTTCAGTATGCCATGGGCCTCCTTTTATAGTTGAAAGGGGCTGCCACAGTGACACACAGGAGGTGGAAAGGCGTACAGTGCCCTGAGCTTATCGCTCGTATTACAGGACAAGATGCATTTAATGTGTGGCTTAGGTGTCCCCTTGCTTTATCAGGGACGGGGCGAGGCCCGTCCCGTCCGTCGCCGCTCCTCCTCGCTTCGACACGCGCCCCGGCCATTGTTGCGCGTGGTGCCATGTAAGCAGGCAGGCAGCTGGGTGGCACGGTGGTGGAGCCTTCACGAAGATCTGCATGCCGCCATGTAGGCGCTTGATGAGTTGGCCTGGGAGCTGCATGTTGCCACACAGGTGCCTGCCCAGCTAGTTGGGCTGGCAGCTGCATGGGAACGGCGGTGGAAGCTTGGTTGGTCGCGGGCCAGGCGATGGTCCTGCTGGCGTCCTTGGTGAGGGCCTTGCCGGGTGACCCGGCAAGGGTCTTGCCATGGCGCGCTGTCGTCCCCGGCAAAGGTCTTGCCGGCGGTCTGGTAGCCTTCCTCGGCAAGGATCTTGCCGAGGGTCGTCGTCTTCTAATCCTCATCTGATCTTGAATATGTCTTCACAAAGATCTGCATGACACCACGGAGGTGCCTCCCGAGCCCTGGCCCCACGTGGATGATGGTTTTGGAGATCGTGGGCTCAAGGGTGGCTCGCTCTGTTGGTGTGGGGCGAGCTGTCCCGGCAAGGGTCTTACCAGGGCTGCTGAGGCCGCCCGGCAAGGGTCTTGCCGGGGGAACCTGCTTTGTCCCTCTGCTCTTTGTGGTCTTGGCCTTGGCGTTGCCTTGATTGTCTTGGGCTTCGGCCTTACCTTGGCTCACCTCCCCTGTTCTGCTCGGTGTGGTCGTGGGCGCGGCTCTGACTGCCCGTGCACATGTAAAGGGGTACAAAAGCGTGCCCCTCTTTTTGTACACCGGCGCACATGTTCACACATGTAGTTGAAACAAAATCAACATAGCCTTCATGATATTTATGTTCATGGTGGATTATATCTTACTCATGCTTGCACTCAATGTTTATTAATTTTAGTGCATGTTCATGACTGTTGTCGCTCTCTAGTTGGTCGCTTCCCAGTCTTTTGCTAGCCTTCACTTGTACTAAGCGGGAATACTGCTTGTGCATCCAATCCCTTAAACCCGAAAGTTATTCCATATGAGTCCACCATACCTTCCAATATGCGGTATCTACCTGCCGTTCCAAGTAAATTTGTATGTGCCAAACTCTAAACCATCAAATGAAATTCTGTTTTGTATGCTCGAATAGCTCATGTATCAACCAGGGTTGTCCGTATCTTCCATGTTAGGCGGGTTATTCTCAAGAGGAGTGGACTCCGCTCCTCACTCACGAGAAAATGTCTGGTCACCGGGATGCCCAGTCCCATGCTTTAAGAAAATCAAAATAATTGCAAACAAAACTCCCCCGGGACTGTTGTTAGTTGGAGGCTCTCGTTGTTTCGAGCAGGCCACGGATTGATGCTTGTTGGTGGAGGGGGAGTATAAACTTTGCCATTCTGCTTGGGAACTGCCTATAATGTGTGTAGCATGGAAGATATTGCCATCTCTTGGTTGTTATGTTGACAATGAAAGTATACCGCTCAAAATATTATTTATCTCTATTTCAAAATCGAGCTCTAGCACCTCTACAAATCCCTGCTTCCCTCTACGAAGGGCCTATCTATTTACTTTTATGTTGAGTCATCACCCTCTTATTGAAAAGCAACAGCTGGAGAGCACTGTTGTCATTTGCATCCATTATTGTTAATTTATATTGGGTATGACTATGATTGGATCTCTTTTACCATGAATTACAATGTATGGTCAGTCCTTGATCTTTAAAGGTGCTCTGCATTTATGTTTTGCGGTCTCAGAAAGGGCTAGTGAGATACCATATTGTCATATCATATCATGATTGTTTTGAGGAAGTGTTGTCGTCCGAGATTTATTATTATTGCTCGCTAGTTGATTATGCCATTGATATGAGTAAACATGAGACCTAAATGTTATTGTGAATATGGTTAGTTCATAATCTTTGCTGAAAACTTGAATGCTGGCTTTACATATTTACAACAACAAGAGCAAGTAGAGTTTGTAAAAGTTTTTCTTTATCACTTTCAGTTTATCAACTGAATTGCTTGAGGACAAGCAAAGGTTTAAGCTTGGGGGAGTTGATACGTCTCCGTCGTATCTACTTTTCCAAACACTTTTGCCCTTGTTTTGGACTCTAACTTGCATGATTTGAATGGAACTAACCCGGACTGACATTGTTTTCAGCAGAATCGCCATGGTGTTATTTTTTTGCAGAAACAAAAGTTCTCGGAATGACCTGAAAATCAACGGAGATTATTTTTGGAAAATAAAAAAATACTGGCAAAAGAATCAAGGCCAGGGGGCCCACACCATTTCCATGAGGGTGGGGGGCGCGCCTGCCCCTGGGCGCGCCCCCTGCCTCGTGGGCCCCCTGGAGCTCCACCGACCTCAACTCCAACTCCATATATTCATGTTCGGGAGAAAAAAAATCAGAGAGAAAGATTCATCGCATTTTATGATACGGAGCCGCCGCCAAGCCCTAATTTCTCTCGGGAGGGCTGATCTAGAGTCCGTTCGGGGCTCCGGAGAGGGGAATCCGTCGCCATCGTCATCAACCTTCCTCCATCACCAATTTCATGATGCTCACAGCCATGTGTGAGTAATTACATCGTAGGCTTGTTGGATGGTGATGGGTTGGATGAGATTTATCATGAAATATAGTTAGTTTTGTTAGGGTTTGATCCCTAGTATCCACTATGTTCTGAGATTGATGTTGCTATGACTTTGCTATGCTTAATATTTGTCACTAGGGCCCGAGTGCCATGATTTCAGATCTGAACCTATTATGTTTTCATGAATATATGTGAGTTCTTGATCCTATCTTGCAAGTCTATAGTCACCTACTATGTGTTATGATCCGCAACCCAAGTGACAATAATCGGGACCACTCCCGGTGATGACCGTAGTTTGAGGAGTTCATGTATTCACTATGTGTTAATGCTTTGGTCAGGTACTCTATTAAAAGGAGGCCTTAATATACCTTAGTTTCCGTTAGGACCCCGCTGCCACGGGAGGGTAGGACAAAATATGTCATGCAAGTTCTTTTCCATAAGCACGTATGACTATATTCGGAGTACATGCCTACATTACATTGATGAATTGGAGCTAGTTCTGTGTCACCCTATGTTATGATTGTTACATGATGAACCGCATCCGGCATAATTCTCCATCACATATCCAATGCCTACGAGCTTTTCGCATATTGTTCTCCGCTTATTTACTTTTCCGTTGCTACTATTACAATCACTACAAAACCCAAAAATATTATTTTGCTACCGTTACCGTTACTTCCATACTACTTTGCTACTAAATAATTTGCTGCAGATACTAAGTTATCCAGGTGTGGTTGAATTGACAACTCAACTGCTAATACTTGAGAATATTCTTTGGCTCCCCTTGTGTCGAGTCTATAAATTTGGGTTGAATACTCTACCCTCAAAAACTGTTGCGATCCCCTATACTTGTGGGTTATCACTGCTGCTATATGATGAGTTGCTATAAGATGCTCCTGCTGCTGCTCTATGATGAATTGCTATGAGCTGCTCCTGGTGCTGCTATATGATGAATTGCTATGAGCTGCTCCTGCTGCTGCTATATGATGAATTGCTATGAGCTGCTGCTGGTATATGATGAATTTCACACTGCTGCTGCTGTTGTATGGTGAGTTGCTATGAGCTGCTGCTGCTATATGATGCTTTCAGATGGTGCTGCTATATGATAATAACCAACCACTTGGACCATCGAATTTCAATAAATAAGTGTTCTTCATTTAAATGTGGGTCATGCGTTCTTCGTTTAAATTAGGCAATGGGATCTCTATGGAAGACATTGACCAAAGTAGATTGTGCCAAGTAGATGGTATCTTTGTATTTGCATTTTGAACAAATAGTGATGGTCTGTTTTCCTATCATATTAATTACCACACTGGGTTAAATTTGTGATGTTTGCAAGTCAAATTAATTTTCATATGGGCAGAAAAATGACAAAATATAATGCAATCTAGACTTTTCACTGATCATACCAAAGATAAGCTGAAAAGGAAGGCAATGAAAAGAACTAGTTGGCTTATTACCTGGAGCTAATATTCACAGGTGCTTATTTTCTTAGGATAACTCGTAATAATTGTCCCTAAGAAACTTGGCCAATAGAACTGACATACAAATAACATGTCACGATGATTGCAATGAAGGAGTGACCTACCATTGCACACTGTATAGGCTCACCGCTGCCTCTCCTTTTTTTTGTGATGTTCCTTGAAATTGCCACATACATCTTGTTGGGGATATGACTATCAGATATGACCCGCCCAGGAGGGGCCGGGTCATCCATTATGACGGTTCATCTAAATGAAGCCCAAGAGTATACTCAAGATGGCGGTTCATAGATAGGCTTGTTAAAAGGCCCAAATCCGGAGGTGGTTTAAGGCCCGTAAGTGTAAACCGCCATGTATATGTAAACTTGTATTGTAAGGCATGTAAGATAAGTCACCGAGCTAGACACGTTTGTATGAGCCGGCCGGGACTCTGTAGGCCGTAGGGCGTCAACCCACGTATATAAGGGGACGACCCGACAGTGGCTTAGGGAAAGAAACAACAACTCAGGAGCCAAGCAAAGCATGTTTGCTCCCTGGTAATCGAAACCCTAGCTATACCACCTCAAACTGGACTAGGCCTTTACCTTCACCGCAAGGGGCCGAACCAGTATAAACTCCTCGTGTCCTTGTCTCGTTTAACCCCTTTAAGATAACCTCATCGCAATGGTTCCACAACTAAGTCCTTCCATGAGGACATCTGCCATGACACTTCCACGACAGTTGGCGCCCACCGTGGGGCTAGCGCACGGTGGTTCTGAGTTCTTGAAGGGCAGCTTCGAAGGGATCAAGGGATACGTTGTGGGCCAGATGACCAAGAGTCGTCGTGGCAAGCTCTGCGTCGACGATGCAGGCTGGGGCCCCGAGGCCGGCTCAATTGAGTACGTGTACTGGGTCCCCTTCGGCAGAATCCACGTCTTCATCGGCAAGATCGGCGAACCGGGCCCTGAGCCGGACATCTGCACCGACATCATCGAGACGGCTCAGCATGCACGACCCGCCCGGGTTAAACCCGCCATGAAGCATGCCTTTGTTGGATGTATCCATGGGGCTGAGTTTGAAGGCTCTGTGTCTAGCGGTGAGACGGCCATCTACTTTGATGGTGAGTCATCCACAGGCGAAACCGATTCGATGTATCAACTACAAGACGAACGGCTTGGGGGCTGTTCCGAGGGCGACAGTAATTCGGACCCCCACGAGCCGCCGAACAGAGTGGCGATTTTCATGGCTGGTACGCAGCCGGTTCTTAGTTCGACAGCCACCGCGACCATGACTTCCAGTGCAGCGGAGGTGACGGCAGCGGGTGCTGGCGGTTTAGCACGCCCGTCGGCTCAAGTCTTGACGAATCTGTTGGATGATCTGGTGACTCTGATGGGGGTGGAGGTAACCGCAGACAACCAAGAACAACATAAGGTGGATGTGGCTAAGTTGCGTGATGAGATAGCGCAAGCTAAAGCAGAATTGGCAGTGGAAAACACTAGGATGGCTACAGAGCGGTCCGTCTTAAACGCCCAGGCCCAGCGGGTTCAAGCAGATTCGTACCGGCTCATGGTGGATCAGAATGCTTCAAACGAAGTCCTGGGAAGAAAACTCCAGAGTCGTCTGCCCTCGATTTATGAGTCAAGGAACCTCTTCAACACACCCGGAGCGGGGGCTAGTAACCCACCGGTGATAAACCAGGCACTTGAGGCGCTAGGGGGTGGGGCGTCGGGTCAGCCGCGCATAGCAGGTTCTCCGCATATGAACAACACCCCGCCTCAACACGTAATGACGCCACCGGGTCATTACGCCATCCCTCTAGACAATATGATTGCTACAGCTATGCGATTGGCGGCTCTGCCAGTCGAGGGCGAGACTCCGATGGCGGTTGAAACCCGAAGGGCCAGGGAGCTTCTTCAAACGGCTTTGGTACAGCAACAGGCTTATTCCTATAGTCGTGACCAGATTCATTCGACCCCTCGTCCGAGCCGGAGCTACAACCGGCACATTGACTCGCCAGCAGTTTCGAGTACTGAGCGGCATCGTAACCAACCTCATGGACATGACCCGGCGGGCAATGGTGCCAATGCACAGGATTTGGTGGACCGGGGCAGAATGCGCCGGGAGGCCGAGCTGGCGGCTCACCAGCACGCGCCAGTTTACCCGGCGACTTTAGTTGAGGCGGGTGTAACTTCTAGAGCTTTTGGTGTGCCGTGTCTAACGGCGGCTCTACGGAATGAGTGTTTGCCCAAGGACTTCAAAGGCCCTCGCAATGTGCCCAATTACACAACAGATCAGCCCCCCAGAGGCTTGGGTGGAGAGTTATGAGATGGCTATGGAGATGCTGGATGTTAGCGAGGCTGCATACGCTAAGTACTTCACCATGATGCTGGAAGGGACGGCTCGTACCTGGTTGAAGGGGCTGCCGGCTAACTCCATCGGGTCATGGGCAGAGTTGAAAGCCCGGGTTATCCAGAATTTCAAAGATACATGCAAGCAGCCTATGTTGATCGTGGATTTGGTTTCTTGTGTCCAGGATGAGGGCGAGTCAACGACCAGCTGGGTGCGCCGGGTCTCGACTATTATACATTCTTCAGATAACATCAACGTCGGCTCAGCGGTTCTAATGCTAGAGAAGAATTGATGTTTTATTCCATTCAAGTAGAAGCTTGGGCAGCTTAAGCGTCATTGCAACAACATGGGGGAGCTTATGGCGGCTCTTGTTAAGTATGCCAACTCTGATGGTACCAAGGACCCCGACTCTGAGCATGAAAGATCAGGAAAGGGAAAGAAGAGTAGCGGCATGAAGGGACAACAATATAATCCTACCAATCAGGGCGGCAACGTTAAGCGCAAGGATGATGGTTTTGTGGCTAACACCGGTGTGCGCAATTATAACCAGCATCGTAAGGGACTGCCGGTTCAAGGGACCAGGTTTGACCTTGATGCAGTGTTAAATCAGCCATGTCCAAAACACGGAACGAATCAGAAGCCGGTTACCCATCCGTGGAAAGATTGCAACATAATGAGAAGCTTTAGGGAGTCCATCCAACGCAAACACGGCCCGAACGGCGGTTCAGGGTTCGGCTCTCATGGTCCGGGTCAAGGAGGCGGCGGTTCAAATTTTGGGTTTCAAGGCCACGGTAACCAGGGCAGCTACAACTAGCAGAATAATCAGGGAAATCAGCAGCAGCAGTCTGGTTATCAGAGCAACCCGAAGCAGTTGAATAGTGGGTAGTACCATGTTTTCACCACTAGCTTATGTAAGCGGGATCAGAAGCTTCATAAGAAGGTAGTCAATGCTGCTGAGCCGGCAGTGCCATGTTACTTGTGGTAGTTAGAGCAGCCTATTGTGTGGAGTCGCGAGGATCACCCGCCCCGGGTTGATAATCCGGGTCAGCTGGCTCTAGTGGTGGCGCCTCAGGTTGGGGGCTACAAATTCACTAAAGTACTCATCGACGGGGGCAGCAGCATTAACATACTTTATTATGAGACCTTCCGTCGCATGGGACTGACTGATAAAAATCTTAAGCCGTCAAACACCATGTTCCATGGCGTGGTGGCGGGTAAGTCAGCCTATCCAGTGAGTAAGATATCTTTGGAAGTTGCTTTCGGAGATGAGCATGACTCCAGGTCTGAGACTTTAACCTTCGATGTGGTCAAGATCAAGAGCCCTTATCATGCTCTGTTTGGACGGCCGGCTTATGCTAAGTTCATGGCGAGGCCTTGTTATGTCTACTTACAGCTTAAGATGCCGGGTTACAAGGGCACCATCACGATGCATGGGAGTTGCAAGGTGGCCTTGGAGTGTGAAGAAGGTGATGCTGCCTATGCTGAATCAGTTTGTGCAGCACAGGAGCTGAAATTTTACAAGGATAATGTTGACCCGGTAGACATGACGTCCTTGAAAAATCCAACCACAGAGCATGATCCTTTGCTCCAGTTTAAGTCGGCGGAAGACACTAAAATGATTGATTTTGTCCCTGGTGACTCATTTAAGCAGTTTAGCATCAGTGCTAATTTGGATCCAAAATAGGAAAGCGCGCTCATCGAGTTCATCCATGAGAACTGGGACATCTTTGCATGGAAGCCTTCAGACATGTTGGGTGTACCGAGGGAACTCGCTGAGCACGCTCTTAATATTGACCCGAAGTTTAAACCGGTCAACCAGTTTCTTCGCTGATTTAACGAGGAGAGGCGGAATGCCATTGGTGAAGAGGTGGCCCGGCTCTTAGCGGCCGGGTTTATTGTTGAAGTTTTTCATCCTGGGTTGTTGGCTAACCCGGTGCTGGTGCTTAAGAAAAATGGCACTTGGCGCATGTGTGTGGATTACACGGACTTAAATAAGGCTTGTCTGGCTGATCCGTTTACTCTCCCCCGTATTGATCAAATCATTGATGCTACGACGGGTTGTGAGCGTCTGAGTTTTTTGGATGCTTATTCTGGTTATCATCAGATCAAGATGGTAGTTAAGGACCCGGAGAAAACGGCTTTCATTACTCCGTTTGGAGCCTTCTGCTATGTATCTATGCCTTTTGGGCTCAAGAGTGCCCAGGCGACTTACCAGTGGTCTGTACAAAATTTCCTTCACAATCAGATTGGGATCAATGTTCACGCTTATGTAGATGACATTGTGGTGAAGTCCAGGAAGGAGACCTTGATTGATGATTTGAAGGAGACATTTGACAATATCCGGGTCTACAAGATTATGCTTAACCCGGCCAAGTGTGTCTTTGGGGTACCAGCTGGCAAGCTCTTGGGTTTCCTGGTTTCTAACAGAGGCATTGAAGCTAACCCGGAAAAGATCAAAGCTATTACTTCTTTGGCTAAACCTGCGTGTGTTAATGACGTTCAGCGCCTGGCGGGTCGCATTGCAGCTTTAAGCCGGTTTATAAGCCGGTTGGGATAGAAAGCTATTCCTCTATATCAGATGATGAAGAAAACAGATCATTTTGTCTGGAGTGATGCAGCTAATGAGGTGTTTGAGGCAATTAAGAAGCAGCTGGCTAAGCCACCGGTTCTTGCTGGCCCTATTTATAAAGATCCTTCGTTGTTATATGTGGCTGCCAATAGCCGAGCCGTCAGTGTGGCTACTTTGGTAGAAAGGAAGGAGGCAGGCAAGGAATATCCGGTTCAACGGCCGGTTTATTATATCAGTGAGGTACTTATTGAGTCCAAGCAGAGATATCCACACTGGCAGAAGCTTGTGTATGGAGTTTTCATGGCAAGCCGGAAGCTCAAGCAATATTTTCAGGGTCACCCATTACTGTGGTTAGCTCTGCTCCCTTAGGAGACATCATCCAAAACAGAGAAGCCACAGGCCAGGTCGCTAAATGGGCCATTGAGCTCGGACCCCATGGTTTAAAGTATGTGCCCCGTACGACCATCAAGTCCCAAGAACTTGAGGATTTCATCAATGATTGGACAGAGTTGCAGGCACCTGAGGAAAAGCCGGATAACACATATTGGACTATTCACTTTGATGGATCCAGGCAATTGGAGGGCTCGGGGGCTGGAGTTGTCTTGACTTCCCCCCGAGGTGATAATTTTTCTTACGTTCTCCGGCTGATGTTCCCTTGTACTAACAATGCAGCTGAGTATGAGGCCTTGCTACATGGTCTTCGAATGGCTAAACAGATAAATTTAAGCCGGGTGAGGTGTTTTAGCGATTCAGATCTAGTAGCCCAACATGTCTCTGGCACCTGGGATTCTAAGGATCCACTCATGGGGGCTTATCGCCGAGAGGTTGATGCTATTGCAGGCCATTTTAAGGGTTATCAAGTTGAGCATATTGATCGCAGGAAGAATGAGGCGGCTGATACTTTAAGCCGGCTAGGATCTCAGCGTAAGCCGGTGCCACCTAACACGTTCCTGGATATTTTGCTTAACCCTTCTGTCAAATTGCCTATAGAGGAAGATCTTGCTGTCCCTGACCCAGAAGCACAATTGGTGGCGGCTCATCATGCTATTCCTGATTGGACAGTTCCATATTTGTCTTACATGGCCCTGGGTGAGTTGCCAGAGGATGAGATCTTGGTCAGACAGATAACCCGGCGGTCTAAGTCAATGACAATTGTCAATGGGGAGTTGCACCATTGCAATGTCAGAGGGGTGTTTCAGCATTGCGTCTCTCCTGAAGAAGGCCTTGAGATTCTACTGGAGATTCACGAAGGAGATTGTGGTCATCATGCCGGCTCTAAATCTCTTGTATCCAAGGTTTTCCGTCATGGGTTCTATTTGTTGATGGCTCATGCTGATGCTGAGGATTTGGTAAGCAAATGTGATGGTTTACAGAAATTTTCACAACGAGCTCATGTACCGGCTCAAGAATTAAGGATGATTCCAATTACTTGGCCGTTTGCGACTTGGGGGCTTGATATGGTTGGGCCTTTCAAGAGGTCCAAGGATAAGAAGACCCACCTTTTGGTGGCGGTTGATAAGTTCACTAAATGGGTTGAAGCAGAGCCGGTCAGTAAGTGTGATGCGGCAACAGCGGTTCAATTCATTAAGAAGGTGATTTTCCGTTTTGGCTTTCCACACAGCATTATAACAGATAATGGAACTAATCTCTCTAAAGGTGCTATGAAAGAGTTCTGTCAACGAGAGCATATCCGGCTTGATGTTTCGTCTGTGGCTCACCCTCAGTCTAATGGTCAAGCGGAACAAGCTAATCAGGAGATTCTGTGAGGCATCAAGCCCCGGCTTATGGTTCCTTTGTAGAGAACGCCGGGTTGTTGGGTGGAGGAGTTACCCTCGGTATTATGGAGTATCAATACAACCCCAACAGATCTACGTGTTACACACCTTTCTTCATGGTTTATGGAGCAGAGGCGGTTCTCCCTAGTGACATCCGTCACAATTCACCCCGGGTGGCGGCTTACATTGAAGCTGACAATGAAAAGGCACGTCAAAAGACGCTTGACCTGTTAGATGAGGAGTGTGACCTCGCGGCGGCTCGTTCGGCGATTTACCAGCAAGAACTACGTCGTTATCACAACCGCCGGGACAAAACCAGAAACTTTCAAGAAGGCGATTTAGTGCTCTGGCTCATCCAGGATCAAACAGATATGCATAAGCTCTCGCCGCCCTGGGAAGGACCTTTTGTGGTCAGCAAGAATCTGCATAATGGGTCATATTATCTTATCGATGTTCGAGAACACAAGGATTCACGTAAGTCGGAGGAGGAGACCCATCGACCGTGGAATATTTATCATCTTTGGCCCTACTATACTTGAGCCACCGGCTCTCATGATGTACATAGTTACCTGATCTATATATTATAAGCAGTATAATAAAGCCGACACCGCTGATAATTCAGGGCCTTTGTCGTTTCACTTCCTCGAAGCTGAGTCTTTATCATCATATTCCTTTAAGAGGCTCGACGCCCAAACCTCAGGGACCAAAGAGAGTTGGATGCACAACACAGCTCAAACATAGGTCTCTGATGAGCACGACTTGTCAGTATGTCACTTGGGGGCTTCCTGTCCAAACATAGGCGTATTTGACCAAAGAGAACATAGCGTTACTACCCTCTTGACTAGGTTTGTCCAAACATAGGTGTATTCGACCGAAGAGGACATAACCTTTCCGGGTTATCCTACCTGTATACCAACTGCTTCAACTCCATCGGGTAATACCGATTGACCCGTCGAACTCTTAACGATCAATCTTTACGGCGTATTCGACCAAGACCTGAGCTTGTTGAGTTACAAATGGCGGCTTGTCACGTGAGAGCACGGCTTACAGATAGTCAGGATCGATCCAGGCTTCATAAGCCACCTTCCTTGAAACTTGGATAAATCGGCCCGTGATGTATGCTGTTACTCTGACCCCGCGTACTCCTGATAAGTCTTTGAGCAAGACTTGACTTTATCTGGGTTCAAATGTCGATTGGGTATTGTGAGTGAGGCTCACAGAATGCACGAACAATCCAGTGGTTCAGGCTAGTTTCATTGAAGAAGATACTTTGGCTTGGCAGCCTACAAAAGCCTTAAATTTCTTTTGATTTCTTATTCTATGATTTCTTTTTTGCCTTCTGGTTTTTTACAAATCAGGCCAGGCTTCCCTACTTATGGCTCATATTTAGAGCATCTTTTGGGTTTCTACAACCCGCCAGGATGGCAGACTCTAAGTCGACAGAGGATAATAATCTTATGTTTTAGAGTCATTGCTCTAAAAACTCTAGCTGCGTGGAGCTGATAAGCCAGCAGTCTAAATATACACCACAGGAACCGGTTCTCAAACAAGGTCATATTATTCAAATCTTTAATAGCCAACATGGCTGGATTTTTATTATGGTTATCAATAACCAATATTATGATTGAGGTTTTCAAAGTCGCTTCAGCGCAATGGAAATTATTTTATCAATGGATATATTCTACAATTTAAGGAATAGTCCTGAGTCGCTGCAGGCTTACGACCCGGCACTTGGGGGCTACATTATTCAAGTTGATATTACATCAAATATGCAAAGTATTTTTTACTGGCCTTATTGAAGATCCAACTCATCACACCATAATGAGTCGGCCCTTGGGGGCTACCAATTGCTCCTGTCAAAAGTTCAATCTCTACCGCCTCTAACTGCATAAGGTTGCTCAACCGGTAGTCTAAGCATAAAGCCACATGTATGATATTTTATGTTAAACATTACGGTCAGACCAGCCCTGGTTATGGACTATTTGTCCCCAGTGGCTTGAATGGGATATCATGACCCGCCCAGCGGTAAGCCGCCAGGGCACTTGTGCTTTCTTTGTGTGCAGGGTAATGATAAACCAGATCTACATCAATCAATGCTATTATAAGCATAAAGTGATGGTTTTTTAACCAATGGACCAGCAGTGTTGCGCAAAAAAAGAAACATGCACGATGGCACGACAGATTCAAGTTTTCACTACCCTATTACATGGCTGTATGAGCCGAATGAGATCAAGTTTTTCAAGGATCAAATATATAAACTGCCAAGCGGTTCAATCTTCTTGGCCTTGATGATTGGAGGCCTCTGGTTCATCCCTTTCCGGTTTTTCGTCCTCGTCCGCCGTCTGAAAGTTTGGTGATGACCAATTGATACCATATAAAGCTTGAAATTCAGCTTCGTCATCTATAAGATCAGACGGCTCAACTTCAGGGGAAAAAGTGTGCTTACAGATTGGGGGTATTAAGTCCATCACTCTACAAGCCGGGGTCGGCATCTTCTGATTCTCCTGGTTATAAGCCGAATGGTATTTCGCAAGATCAGAATCATTGGCAATCAGAGTCGTCATTGGACGTATTTCCTTTACGCAAGCTGAGAAGTCCTTCTGATCAAACGGAGTGCCATCTTGCTTTAAGCTGGGGTATCCAGTGGCTACCTCAGACGGGTCAAGCTCTGGTACCCATGCCTTGGCCCGGCTCAAAGCCGTCACGGCGCCGGCTCTTGTGGACGATCGCTTCATCTCCTCAAACCTAGCAGGCAGCACAGAAAGCTTTTTCAACACATCTATCAACAGAGTAGGCGCCTGGTTCGTTGGAGAAATTTCGGCCAATGCACGTTGGGTTCCGGTGTACAGCTATTCGACAAGTGTGTAGACAGCCTTGAGCTTCACAAGCATGTCTTGGTTCAAGTTGCTGCTCCTGGGACCTGGATACATCACAGATTGGTTAAATGGCGATTTATATTATAACGACAAGTATTCACTTTTGATGACTAGCAAGGCGACTCACCAAAGATAGCAGAGACCATCTGAGATACATGGTGTTTTAAGCCAATGAGTCACCTCTTGAAGAGCCGCCTCTGCTTTTTCAGCCCGCTGCGTTAAAGCAGTCTTTTCTTCAACCGAAGTGCTTTTCTCCGCCTCAAAACTGGTCTTCAGCTTCTTCGATTCAGCTATGCTAAACTGGAATTTTGACTCAGCTTTCCGGGTCTCAGATTCCTGAGTAGCCAGCCGGGTCTTTGCATCATTTAACTGTGACTCCAGTTCAGTGACAGCAGTCTGTATGAAGCACAGAGTTGTCAATACATTCATATCACAATTACAAGAGTATAAGTCCCAAATTTTTGCAAGCAATAACACTTGGCACTTGGGGGCTAATGTCTGTCAAAGAGTTTCTTTAAGTAACACGGCTCTTCTGAATAAAGTCTGAAGCACTTTGCAAGCAAGACTACTTGGCACTTGGGGGCTAATGCATATTGCTTGTATCTTTCTATTGATGAGCCGGCTGTGCTGTAAACAGTCCCAGCCGACTCATGGGGGCTACACATATAAGCTCTCTTTTCTTAAGACAATGGTAAATAGGACCGGCCTATTCATGCTGATTAAACCGGCCCTTGGGGACTACGGATGCAAGGCTACATTGTTTCAAACATCCGGTTTATTTTTAAACCGGTCTTGGAGGGATTCTATGACAGAAGCTTATGGATTCTTCTAAGTCTACAGCCTATTATCATAACCAGTAGACTTGGGGGCTGGAAGGATATTCATAACTTATTTAAAAGCTGGAAGCCTTACCTCATATTTTTGGTGCATCTGCTTCACCATATCAATTTCAAGGTCGCGACTGGAATGAACTTGGTTGAGATAACCAGAGAATACTTCATTAACGTTCAATTGAGAGTAATCAACAATGTCAAATTTCATTTTCCGCTTCTCGATGAATCCATGTTTTGCGGAGTGTTTGGCCAAGACGGTTGGATGTCTCGGTTCTTTGAAGCTGGTGCCAGTAATTATGACATCCTCACCATGATCTTCTGGCGGCTTAAGTGGACTGGATGACTCGGTGAGCTCAGGATTGACATCCGTGTGATCACGGGAGAGGTCACGAATTTCAGGTGGAGCGTCAGAGGCCGGCTTTTCGAGCTGTTTGTCAGAAGTTTCAGGTACAGAGATTTGCTGTTCCAGCTCAGTGACTATAGGCGCTTCGGTTGGCTTGGTCGCTTTCGCCTTCTTATTAGGCTTCGCTTGTCCACTGTACGGGTTATGATAAGTCAGTATAAGTATAAGAATATAAAGAGGTACATAGTAAAAAGTGATTGCCATTACCCAGGGGCAGTTTTAAAAGCCGGCAACTCAGTTTGTGATGAGTTGCCAGAGGAAGAGCGGGCAATTTCCTGGTCAAATGAAATCAACAGAGTTAAATGATAGACAAATAAGACCCGCCAACAGGTAAAAGAAGTAAATTAAAAAAGAACCTCGTTTTGTCGTTTTCGAGGAGCGGGAGTGTTCGGTAAACCGGAGGACAATTATTCACCTCCACTGGTCTGGGTCTGACGTCGATTCTCGTGTTGCTGTTGCTTCAAAAGAAAGTGAGGATCTAAATAAGCCAAGGGCTGTGAAAACCTAACTTTCCAGGTTACCTGCCGAAGTTTCTGTCTTGGCAAAGGTTCTGAGCCGGAGGAAATAATAGTTACCTCTTCTTCAACTGCTTGGCTGGCTCCCGTGTCATCCTGATAATAGTCAGTGTCAATAAGATGATTGAAAAACAAGCCAAGAGAGTCAAGGGCTACCTCCGACTTAGAGGTGTCATCCATACTAAGCATATCAGAGGCGCTTGGTTTCTTATTTTTCTTGGTGGTCTTCATGGCGGCTTTCTTGACAACCCTGGCTTTCTTGGCAGCTTCGAGATCATACTTCTCTTTCCAAAAGTCAGACTTAGCCTGTAAAGGTCATTAAAAGTTGAGTTAATAAAGGTATTTGAATAATGAAGTAAAGATAAGAAAAATTTAGAGACTCACATCCGGTGGTGGGTTAAGTTTGCAGAAAGGGGCCAGACCCACTTTAACGCAATCTTCCGGGTCTTCATTCAGAAGGGACTCAGTCATTTCATTAATTGCCTCATCAGTTAATTGCACAGAGGTGTGGCGCAGTGGATCCTTTACACCACTAGTGTAAGAACACATTAAGCCGGACCGACGACTCAAGCGTATAATCCGCCAAGAAACCAAGCACCGAACCAAGTCAATGCCAGTTAACCCATTGGCCAGCAGAGCCTTGACTTTTGCAATAGTAGGGGCAAGCCTTGCACGTTCAGCAGCGGTAAGTTTTTAGGAAGAAGACGCTTTGGGTTCAGGCGCTCAATGCGATAACCCGGCTATGGATTCTCATCAGCCGGAGAGGTATCTTTGCAATAAAACCATGTCTTATTCCAATCTCTGGAGTGACTCGGCAAGGTCGTGTAAGGGAAGATGGCGTCTCTTCTTCGCTGAATTGAGATTCCGCCAAGTTCCAAGCTGGGTCCGTTCGTGTACTCATTTTGGTGGTTTAAATAGAAGTATTCTCTAAAAAGTTCAATATTGGGCTCCTCTTGAAGGTATACTTCACAAAAGACTTGAAAATTGCAGATATTTGACATGGAATTGGGTCTGATGTCTTGAGGATGGAGCTGGAAGAAGTGCAGAACATCCCGGAAAAACTTAGAGTCGGGTGGTGAGAAGCCCCGGTTCATGTGATCAGTGAATACAATCACTTCGCCATCCTTTGGCTGAGGTTTTTCTTCGCCCAGTTCAGGGGCGCGGTAATGCATAACACTCTTTGCGGGAAAGTACCCGACTTTGACAAAGTCTCTGAATGTGCCCTCAGTGACGACGGAGGGGACCTAATTGCATGTATAGACTGTCTTTGGCGGCATTGTGAAAGAAAGAAAACCTAAAGGAAGGGAATAATTTGCCGGTTCAAGTCAGTTGGTGAAATCACAAGTTAATAGTTGCAGTATACGTTCAGAATGGCGGCTTAAGTGAGGACTAATGATATATTATTAATTGTAAAGCGGATATGTAAGCCGCCATGACATGTACTGGTATTTAAGATCTGATAAGAGCAAAATTTTACTAAGTGTTGGGACAAACAAGTTTCACAGAGTGAAGCTATGAGATTGGATCTGCGGTAGTTCAGAAAAAAAAAGAAAAAAAATCCTAAACCTAAGGTGGCTGCAGCAAAAAAGTGGGGGTGCCTAGATCATATCTGCTGCTATAAGGATATGCTCTAGTATAAAAAACATGTGCTAAAACTGCTACCGCGCGAGATTTGTACTACTTTCGGATCAAAACTATGTGATTTGGGATGGAGAAGGGGAAGAACGGTGATGAACACCGACGAACAGAGAAACCCTAAAAACAGATGTATGAAGGGGAAAGGGGAAGACTTACTGACGCTGATTGACAGCAAAGGAGCACCGCGGTGTTTCTGGTCAGTTCAGGGTGATGCAGCGGCCGGAGTTGATGAAGAGGACGAAGGTCGACGGCGGCGGAGCTCGGGTGCACTGGGACGTCGCGAGGAGGAAGAAGAAGGAGAGAAGGCAAAGGGGGAGAATGAGAAGTGAGCTCGTGGCCCTATTTATAAGGCCGGAAGGATAAGTGGCATGTGCGAGAATCGATGAGACAGAAAAGTGGATATGTGACGGCATGAGCGCCCCGATTTCTAGAAGGGTCAGTTAAGAAAAAGATTTATTAAGATTTGGGCCGTGCGTCGTATTAATTACAGGTGACGTCACGGCGGGTTACCACAATTTCTAGAGATGACGTCACGACACATCTTGTACTTTCTCATTGCGTAACCCTATCTGCAAGTTGACACGGCTAATTTCAGACATCTCTACATGATAATATATTGCATATCCCTTGCGTATATTTAAACCACCAATTAACGATTGTGTGTGTAGCATAAACTAGCCATGACTCAGTGTGCTGGACTAGCAGGCACTCTAAGGAAGCCTAATGTAGTGCACTGGAATTCCTACATGCCACCTACGACTTTGTGTAATGTACTACCTCTATTCCTAAATATATGTCTTTGTAGAGATTCCAGTATGGACCACATACAGATGTATATAGATGCATTTTTTAGTGTAGATTCATTCATTTTGCTCCATATGTAGCCTATAGTGGAATCTCTAAAAAGACTTATATTTAGGAACGGAGGTACGAGGTAGTATCATGTATGACATCTACATATCTAATTTAGCAGCCAGTAGTAGAAATCATTGTCTTCACAAAAGGGATTACTGGTCAAAAATCCTAGCAAAGAACGTTGGCAGGCACACAACAATACAAGAGAGAGAGAGACGCACTTACAAGATCATAGCAATGCCTCAGTCCAGGATCTTGGTTGGCCAAGCTGTTGGATCCAGAAGAAACATCGTCCTTGTAGTTTTTGCCAGCTGCATAACAGGTAATAGCGACCTATTAGTATATTTGAAGTACATCGGGCAGGTGATGTTGGATGGGTTTAAATGTGACAAGTACCTAGGCCGTGGCGGGTGCTTGGCATCTTGCTAGACAGTGGGAATCGGGTTAGAAACGTCAAGGGTGATGACGCTGCACTGGCTGTCGGGGTCCGGTAAGGAGATCTAGAACCGTCGAGTAGGGTGTTTGTGGAGCGGCTCTGGTAGGGTGGACTATAGTGTGGGCGAAGCGGATCTGTGGCCATGGACGAGAGCATCGTTGAAGCTTCTCCGGTGGTTGGGTTAAGGATGGTGTCGATGATGCGGATCTGCGGCCGTGGATGAGGCGTCAGAAGCTACTCCGGTACGTTGGATGAGGGTGCGACGAAGCGGATCTGAGGCCGTGGACTTATGAGTTGGCAAAGCGGCCCTTTAGGGTTGCGAATGGTATAGGCGAAGCTACTCAGGTAGGGTTGACGATGGTGTCGGTGAAGCGGCTCCGGTAGGGTTTCCAAGGTGTCGATGAAGAGGATTAGAGGCCGTCGACGGGGGCGTCAGTGGGGTGGCTTCGGTGGGGGGGGGTGTGGACGAAGCGTCTCCGATGGGGAGTACGAATGAGCCACTATAGATGCACTGCGGTTGACGAGAGTACCTGCGAAGCAGATATGGCGCCGTGGACAAGACCATCACTGAATGGGCTGTGGTACAGTGGTGGATGAGCAGTCTACTTGTTTCTAGGGGAGATGGGAGGGGTAGATGCGACCCATGAAGCGAGATCTGCGAGGTGAAGACGCTTGTTGGCGATGAATGGGCTACGAATGCGCGGTGGATGAGCAGTCTAGGGTTTCGAGAGGGGAGGGGTAGAAAGGACGAGGAAGTACGGATGACGTGATGTAAGATGCTCTGGTGTTGTGGACTTAGTCATTTTTGTGGGAGGGGGAGAGGAAATGGGGGTGCCATGTGGTGAGGGGAACCGGAAGTTACCAAAGCAGCCCTGACCTATTATGTAGATGAGGGCGGTATTGTAACTGTTGTTCTCCATGCACCAAGGACAAAAGGGGAATTTTGCATGCTAAAGACTAGGTGGCGGAAATTTTAGAAGGAGGCAGGAGATTTTGCCACCCGCGGAATCGTTTGTATCTAGTTTCAACTAATTTTGGACCGTGCTATCGGGAAGGTCATGCGAGACTGTGTACACGGGGCACGCGTCAGCAGTTAATAACTGGTGTGAAGTCCACCCCAGAAAAAAGATAATAACTCGGGATGATGCACCGATAACTTGGACGTTCACACGGGCCTGGCCAATCGTACGGGTGTAGAGGAGTGTTCACAAAATAGGGATCAAACGCTCAGCCTATGTATGTCTTGTGTAAATAGATAATTTAGTGCCATTGGTTATTTACTTTAAACATAATGCATTGACGTGTTAGTGTAGAGGCACACAAAAAGAAATGGAGATTGTAGTCCCACAAAAAAAATGGATAATGTAGTCCGCTGGTTAAAAGTGTTACCTCATATGATTACATATCCTCCATTTCATAAATTACGTACCCGTTGAATTCATATATGAATATTACATATATTACTTCACAATAGAACCTTAAATCATCCATGACTAATGAATTTGAATGCAAGAGTAACAATGGTGCATGTACATGATATCTACATTGGTTGTTCGAGGAAACATCACTGTAACTTTGGCATGCACAATTGAAAAGGTTTATTTAGATAGAAAAAATGAGATATGTGAGTGTCCAATCTTTATAGCGTTGAATCGGTATTGTACCTTTGGCCACGATACGAAGTAGATATTGATTTATGTTCAAGCGATGCACGTCCCCGATCGCTAGATAGTGATATATGCATGAATTGTGCAATCTCTCTCACACGCATAAATATCTCATTTCCCCATGGGCATCGAAATCACACACACGCACTTCATGTATTTCTCTCCCTCGGTCCAGGTTAGAATTCGTCTTTCTACCCCATCCTACAAGTCTCTCACACAAAAACACACACGCTCTCTCTGTCGAACATGCCCACCCCTTTAATTCCGCCCACTCATAGCCACTAATGTCTCAAAGTATAATTATGTCTCTCATACATATGCCTAAGCTTAACTCGAGTTCCGGAACCATATGAATACATACAATGGGATTCCAGCAGAGCACCTTTTGTTTTGAGATTTCTCTCTCTCTCTCTCACACACACACACACAGGCGCGCGTAGACATTGTTTCTCACTTCATTTTTTCGGCACTTGCATGCACACCATTTGTTTATCTCCGTGATGATTTAAGTATGCCTCGCACACGTGCTATCCACCTGTCCCTTAATATAGATATGTGTCACACAAACTCCTTCTCCCTACTAGCAAGATGCCGATGCGTTTCACGGAACATCAGGATGCATTTGTATGAGTAGTTTATCTTGCGGGAGAAAAGGATGAACGAGGGAATGCCTTATTTGCAAATGTGGAGAGGGGTGTGGGTATCTTTTTGCAAAATTGCCATATTTTCCTTCCTATACGTCGGATATAAATCGGATGGCCTATATTACAGGATGGCAGGCACACCATCATCACCAACTCTACTTTTTATAAGATAAGAGTAGAGATATGTAAGTGTCACTACGCCCCCCCAACACCCACACACACACACTTCTCGACACCAAAGGAGTAGGGTGACACCTCGATCTTGATACTAATCTATCAACTGGCTTCTCTCTCAAAAACACACACACTACCCAACACCGAAGGAGTAGGGTGGCACCTCTATCTTGATAGTAATCTATCTACTCCTCTTTCAAACACGCACACATACACACACACTCGCTAGTTGTGCCTCCGTGCCTACCGCACACACTCTCGATATGTCTTTCTCTCCCTACCCCCTCCCCACCCCACCCCAACAATGACAGCAGAAGGGTGACAACTCGATCTGATCTTAATCTGTCAATTGGTTTTTCTCCCAAACATTGTGTCTATGTGCCTCGCTCAGACACACACGATATGTCTTTTTCTCCGTAACCCCCTCGATATGTAGGCTTCTCGCGCGTGCACAACTGTAGTGACAATGACGCTGAACCAAGTGTGCCTTGTTTTACCGGCCTCATGTGATAGTTTTCACCCTGTTTTCAGTTAATTAACAAGGCAACCCTTTTCTTTGTTACTACTAGTGAATCTGAAATCATTCGGGCCAGACATAAAATATATCACTTCAACCCAATTATCGCAGTAACTATTTTAAAAGAAACTAGCTAGATGCCCGTGCGTTGCACGGAACATCAAGATGCATTTGTATGAGTAATTTATCTTGTGAGAGAAAAGGATGAAGGAGGGAAGGCCTTATTTGCAAACATGGAGAGGGGTGTGGGTATCTTTTTGCAAAATTGCCATAGTTTCCTTCCTATATGTTAGATATAAATCCGGTGGCCTATATTGTAGGATGGCACGCACACCATCGTTACCAACTCTGTTTTCTACTCCCTTCGTTCCTAAATATTTTTCTTTTTAGAGATTTCAACAAGTGACTACATACGGAGCAAAATGAGTGAATCTACACTCTAAAATATGTCTACATACACATCCGTATGTGGTAGTCCATTTGAAATCTGAAAAAGACAAATGTTTAAGAACGGATGGAGTATAAGAGTAGACATGGAGATATATCTCCAGCATGGTCCACACAAAAATGTGTTGGACTGGTTAGCGCTGGATGCTCGCAACGCGATTACCTGAGTTCGAATTCCGTCTTTAACTTTAGATTTTTATATTATATATTACTTATTTAATTTATATTTCTTTCTTTATTGTACTGACAGTGGAACCCACAGAGTACTTAGAATACAAGATTAAGGATGGACTTGTCTCTACTACTCTTATAAGAAACTGAGTTGGTGATGATGGTGTGCCTGCCATCTTGTAATATAGACCGTCCGATCTATATTTGACAGATAGAAAGCAAACTATGAGAATTTTACAAAAGATACCCGCACATCTCTTCACATTACAGATAAGGCCTTGCCTCGTTCATCCTTATCTCCCACAACCTCATTGCTGAGCAATTGAAAAAGGAAGTCTCTGGAACAATCTAGCATGGTGGTCGCCGCCACCTGCCGGTGCCGTCCATCCCCATGCCTCCGCCCAGTTCGACCACCGGTCACCACCACGCTCAACTCCTCCTCACCTTATCTCTCATCTTTCATTTTTCGATGAAATTCTCGAGATACCATTTTTCTGATAAAATTCTCGAGATATCATTAGTTTTTACACATGGGATTACTCCTGCATGGGTCAATCACAATAGGTGTTTTGTAAAAAATGCTTCTTGATGTTTCGTGCAATGCACGGGCATCTTGCTAGTTTATTTTTAACTTTCTGTACGAAGTTGTAGCCACCCTACAAGTCACGTGTACACTGTACATGCAATTAACTTTTTATAGCAGTACTGCAGGATGCTGCTAACGCGACACTACAATCAGAGACCCTTCGACAAAACTGTGTACGATGCCACAATCACAAACGGTGGTCTAAAAACCCATCAAAAAAGGTGCAAAATGTTTGCGATGGAGGATGCATCAAACACGGTTCAGATTTTAGTTGTGTGTGCGATGCAAGGCATACGGTTCATCTCAATTAACTGTTTGTGATGAGGAGGAACAAAAAAGCAGGCAGCCAGATGAAGGTGTGTGCGATATACATCATACGGTTCACTAGTATGAACTGTTTGTGATTAGGCAACACAAAAGAAACGGTCATCCAGATCAAGGTGTGTGCGATATACGGCATGGGGTTCACTCGGATGAACTGTTTGCGTTGATACATGAGAACAGAAACGGTTCAACTTAACAAGATGTGTGTGATACGCGGCAAACAGGTATGTAATCGGTAACATGTGCGAAGACCGATAACAACACCGACGATTACTGCTAACAAGCCGTGTGTGTTGTGAGCAAACGATTGCTGGTATACAATTTGAGTGATTGATAAAAACATCACCGACGGGTTCCATTGTTTAGTCCATGTGCTATGTGATTTTCTTTGTCCGCACAACATCTATGCTCTGTGTACAGAGCATCAACATATATACTTAAAAAGACAGCATTGCATAACCAAATTACGCATAAAATTACACAAGTGACTACACACAACATTTCCACACACCAAAGTAAGCAATTACATGCATACTAAAGTAGGAGAAACGAGGATATAATCATCTACTTATTGTTGCAACGACGCTTGCCATTGCTCTACTTCCTGCCGGATCCCTGGTCGTTTTGGGGAAGGAGGAACTTCCTCATGTCAACGATCCGCCTGTACATGTCGTAGCTTGTGTATGCCTCCTTGGCCGCGTACACGACGTGAGATTTGTCGAGTTTCTCCATCCAGGCCGAGTGCCAGGCACGCTTGTCCTTGTTGCACGAATCCTTCATGTCTCTGTAGTAGGGGTCGATGATGGCCTCGGCGAGGTGAACCAGTGAGTCCTTCTCATGCTCCTTCCAGCCCCAGATCTTGTATTGGCACTGGATGTCAACAAGATTCTGGCAGGCGATACCCAAACTCTCAAGCGCCTTTACATCGTTGGTGATGTTCACCATAGCGAACATGTAGTGGGGGCTGTTGACAAACATGGCGGAACACTCGCAAGGCCTTGTGGCCATGCAGTAGTGGTAGACGAGGACGTGGTGGTGCACGCACATCTGTGCGATGGAGACCTTGGGATGAGACCTGGCACGAGCCTGGGTGTACTCGAGGTCGAACCCGACCACCTTGTACTTCTCCTCGGCAAGGAACAGCTCCATGATGTGGATGGAGTGTTCCACCCAAACCGGGTCGTTTGTGTACACCACCGAGAGGTACATGAACCTTCTGTGGGTGTCCACCACGGCATGCATGGTGAACTGCTCCTCGTCGTCGGCAGCCACTCGGAGCACCATTGGAGCCGCGCGGGATACCCTCTAAGAATTTCTCGTGGTGGGTGTGCTTCTTGCAATGGTGGGTGATACGTCTCCAACGTATCTATAATTTTTTATTGCTCCATGCTATATTATCTACTGTTTTGGACATTATTGGGCTTTATTATCCACTTTTATATTATTTTTGGGACTAACCTATTAACTGGAGGCCCGACCCAGAATTGCTGTTTTTTTGTCTATTTCAGAGTTTCGCAGAAAAGGAATATCAAACGGAGTCCAAACGGACTGAAACCTTCGGGACCGTGATTTTTAGGAAGATTATGATCCGGAGACTTGGACCCTACGTCAAGAAACAAAGAGGAAGCCACGAGGTAGGGCCCCCTGTGGCGCGCCTCCACCCTCGTGGGCCCCTGTTGCTCCACCGACGTACTCCTTCCTCCTATATATACCTACGTAACCCCAAACGATCGACACGGAGCCAAAACCTATTTCCACCGCCGCAACCTTACGTACCACGAGATCCCATCTTGGGGCCTGTTCGGAGTTCACGGAGGGGGGCATCTATCACGGAGGGCTTCTACATCAACACCATAGCCTCTCCGATGAAGTGTGAGTAGTTTACTTAAGACCTTCGGGTCCATAGTTAGTAGCTAGATGGCTTCTTCTCTCTTTTTGGATCTCAATACAATGTTCTCCCCCTCTCTCGTGGAGATCTATTCGATGTAATCTTGTTTTTGTGGTGTGTTTGTTGAGACCGATGAATTGTGGGTTTATGATCAACATTATCTATGAACAATATTTGAATCTTCTCTGAATTATTTTATGTATGATTGGTTATCTTTGCAAGTCTCTTCGAATTATCAGTTTGTTTTGGCCTACTAGATTGATCTTTCTTGCAATGGGAGAAGTGCTTAGCTTTGGGTACAATCTTGTGGTGTCCTTTCCCAGTGACAGTAGGGGCAGCAAGGCACGTATTGTATTGTTGCCATCGAGGATAACAAGTTGGGGTTTTTATCATATTGCATGAATTTATCCCTCTACATCATGTCATCTTGCTTAAGGCATTACTCTGTTTTCATGAACTTAATACTCTAGATGCATGCTGGATAGCGGTCGATGAGTGGATTAATAGTAGTAGATGCGCACAGAGTCGGTCTACTTGTCTCGGACGTGATGCATATATACATGATCATACCTAGATATTCTCATAACTATGCTCAATTATGTCAATTGCTCAACAAGAATTGCTCACCCACCGTAAAATACTAATGCTCTTGAGAGAAGCCACTAGTGAAACCTATGGCCCCCGGGTCTATCTTCATCATATTAATCTTCCAACACTTAGTTATTTCCTTTGCCTTTTTACTTTGCTTTTATTTACTTTGCATCTGTATCACAAAATACCAAAAATATTATCCTATCATATCTCACTCTCGTAAGTGACTGTGAAGGGATTGACAACCCCTTATCGCGTTGGTTGCGAGGAGTTATTTGTTTTGTGTAGGTACGAGGGACTCGCGCGTAGCCTCCTACTGGATTGATACCTTGGTTCTCAAAAATTGAGGGAAATACTTACGCTACTTTGCTGCATCACCCTTTCCTCTTCAAGGAAATCCAACGCAGTGCTCAAGAGGTAGCAAAGAAGATTTCTGGCGCCGTTGCCGGGGAGTCTACGCAAAAGTCAACATACCAAGTACCCATCACAAATCCCTTATCTCCCGCATTACATTATTTGCCATTTGCCTCTCGTTTTCCTCTCCCCCACTTCACCCTTGCCATTTTATTTGCCCTCTCTTTTTCGTTCGCCTTCTTCTTTTTGCCCCTCGCTCTCTCTATCGTCATGTCTGAAATTGGGGAAATTATTGCCGATATGGACAATAATAATATCATAGAAAATTTTGATGCTCCTGCTGAAGAACCCCCTACCTGGCATACAAAAAGCTTTCGAATTGGTAGTGGTAATATTGTTGGAAAAGGAGTTATTCAAGATTTCTTAACTTGTGCCGGTGCTTTGCCTTCTATGGGCGATTCTATTCTCCATAGAACTAGTAGTCTTGCGGATGCTATTGCCATGCTTATAGTTGAACTTGAAAGGCAATTTATGCACATGCATCCTTGCATACAAAGAATTTTCCTAGAATTCTCTAATATTGAGCATTCTTCTGTTAAGCGTGCCACCACTATCTTTTTGGCTCATGAGTTTAGATTCATAATAAAAGAGGCCAAAGAAATCTTTGCGCATTATAGGGTAGATGCTAGTCATCCTCCCATTGAAGCTATCCTTTTTAATCAAGAAGACATGATGCGTTTACAATCCTTGGATCATATTGCTTACAACGAAAATCTTAGGAAAAAGGTTCCCCCCGATGTTCTAGTTGATAGAATTTCCGAGCTTAATGATGAATTTGCTATTCAGAATAATGGATTAGGTTTTCCTCTTGAACAAAGTCTTGTGACCTTTTGCCAAAAGAATGCTCTTAATGATGAATTGGTTGTGCAATACAAAGGGCCTAGGGAGGAACCCATACCTCCCGATATTGATCTTGGGGACTTTTGTCCCATTAAATTTAGCCCTTTTGATTATTTTTGCTTGCCTCAAAGAAAACTTGCAGCTGAACATAGAGAATATGAGAAAAAGTTTTCATGACTTGCTATACCACTATTATGGCAATACCTAGATCTATCCTTGCTATTTGCCTAGCTAGGGGCGTTAAACGATAGCGCTTGTTGGGAGGCAACCCAATTTTATTTTTAGTTTTTTTTTGCTTTGCTTCTGTTTAGGAATAAATCTTTGATCTAGCCTCTGGTTAGATGTGTTTTTATGTTTTAATTAGTGTTTGTGCCAAGTTAAACCTATAGGATCTTCTTGGATGATAGTTATTTGATCTTGCTGTAATTTCCAGAAACTTTCTGTTCACGAAAACAATTGTTAAAAATCACCAGAACGTGATAAAATAGTGATTCCAATTGCTGATGATCAATAAACAAATTTCCTAGGTATTCCCATTTTGGATGATGTTTTGGAGTTCCATAGGTTTGCGTTAGTTACAGATTACTACAGACTGTTCTGTTTTTGACAGATTCTGTTTTTCGTGTGTTGTTTGCTTATTTTGATGAATCTATGGCTAGTAAAATAGTTTATAAACCATAGAGAAGTTGGAATACAGTCGGTTTAACACCAATATAAATAAATAATGAGTTCATTACAGTACCTTGAAGTGGTTTTTTGTTTTCTTTCGCTAACGGAGCTCACGAGATTTCTGTTGAGTTTTGTGTTGTGAGGTTTTCAAGTTTTGGGAGAAAGATTTTGATGGATTATGGAACAAGGAGTGGCAAGAGCCTAAGATTGGGGATGTCCATGGCACCCCCATGATAATATAAGGACAACATAAAGCCAAAGCTTGGGGATGCCCCAGAAGGCATCCCCTCTTTCGTCTATTTCCATCGGTAACTTTACTTGGAGCTATATTTTTATTCACCACATTATATGTGTTTTGCTTGCGGCGTCTTGTATTATTTGAGTCTTTTATTTTTAGTTTACCACAATAATCCTTGCTTTACACACATTTTGAGAGAGCCATACATGATTTGGAATTTGTTAGAATACTCTATGTGTGTCGGTGTACTAAAGTAGGGGTACCTTAGTACCCCGAACTTGTGCACGGGCAGTCGCAGCGTCCCCGTGGCAAGCCTCACCGGGCGTCCGCCAAGACCCTCCGCAGCCATTCAGAAGACAAGACCCCGGCAAGAGGAGCTTGCCGGGAAGGCCTCTCTAGGCACAGACAAGGCCCCGACAAGAAGAGCTTGTCGGGAAGGCCGCTCCAGGCACGCAGAAGACAAGGCCCGACAAGAGGAGCTTGCTGGAAGGCTCGAGCGCCGACAAGTCTCCGAGCGACAAGGATTCGCCGCGGCAAGGCGCTTTGCCATGCATGCAACTCTCTCTGTCTCCGCTCCAGCTCACCCAGCGACGTGTCGCCATGGGACCGTTCCATGGGCGCGTGTCGAGCGGTTGTGCAGCCAGCGGAGAGCAGCGATAAGCGGCGCTGACAGGCTCACCATCGTGGCGAGCGGAGGCGCACCTGACGGCCTCTGTTGCACTGTTTGGGCGACAATGACGGGCATTTATTGATTTTGTCCCTTGCCGCCGAAAGTTAGGTATTTTGCAATCGCATAATCGTTCAAGTAGGTGTACCAACTCCTGTTTTTACATTTGTACCTCCGTCTATGTTGCCACCTGTCAGAGACCCCTTGAGCATGTAAAAGGAGGCCCGAGTGCAACGTAGGGGAGGTTCGCATTTTTCGCAAGGTTACGTTCGGTTCGGTTCGCCAGGTTCGTCTCGTTGGGTTCATTCGACCCACTCGAGACCAGATAGACTCACGCTAGGTTTTGTAGCCCGCATTGCTCCCTAGCAAGAACACAATAGATCAAACAAGCAGCAGTAGGAGTTTTATCTCTCCGGAGAGCTCCGAAGCTGGGTAAACTGCTCGTGTGCCTCGCCTCGATCCGCTCTTCATGCGATCTCCGCCTCCGAACCACAAGGGGCCTGCTCCGCCGCCCCATAGGTGTCCGTGGGTACGATCAGCCTCCCGACATCTCTGGCGCGCCCGGTAGAAGCGTCGAGGCCGTGTGAATCTGATCCGGCGTTCACACGAGCAGCGTCATCAACATCTTCCTCAACATGCCACCGAAGAAGAAGGCTTCGGCGGCAGCAGAGCCGTCCGCGTCGTACCCACCCTCACCGCAGCAAACGGGTGGTGGAGCAGACGCTGGCGGAGGAACGGGCGCCGACGAAGGTGCTCGCGACGTTGCCAAGTCCAAGGACAAGGCACCGCAAACCTCGGCGTCCGCGCATCCCCCGCGCCCATCTCAGGAGACGCGGGACCAACAACGTCATGGCGTTCACAACGCCATACGTTCGTTGGATCGAGACCCTCAAGACCAGCATGCACGCCAACATGCCGCACGAGTGAGATACGGTCGCCCGGACGGGTGCGGCTCCTTCTAACATAGTTAGAAGTCCGGCGTGTCCCGCCTCGCACCGTTCTCCAATGCCGCCTACTACTCCAGCAGAAGCTACGCGAGCTCAGCTGCTCCTCTACTACCTCCAACGGCCGACAAGGTCGACGAGTGGAGGGCCACTATCCAGAGCCTCATCGGCTTTGCCAACGGCGACGCCCCGCGGCAACCAACCCCATCGTTGCCGCGGCGAGACGACAAGGCACGAGCCGGTGGCGACGAGACTGTCGGAGGTGCAACCACCATGCACTCTCCGCCAAGAAGGCCAAGATCGCCGAGCCAACGGATCCATCTCGACAACGACTCCACTGCGTCGTCAGATCCGCGCGCTCGCCGCGATCAGCGCCAAGTTCTTCATGAGCGACAACAAGAGGACGCTCGAACTCGCATCGAGCGTCGAAGAGAAGCGCGACGTCAGTCCGACAAGCGCGCTGGGCCTTCTGTTGACATGCGCGCGCCGGAGGAGCCAGGCGACTTGTCAGACGCTGTAGGTTGCCCTGCGTTCACTCGTGAGCTGCGGCAAGTCCGATGGCCCAGCCAAAAACTTCAAACCCGACGCGTCGAGAAGTATGATGGTCGGACGCATCCGTCGGAGTTCCTCAGCATCTACACCATCGCGGTGCAGGCTGCGGGGGGACGAGACGACAAGATCCTCGCCAACTACTTCCCGCTCATCCTCAAGCCCAACGTCAGATCTTAGCTCATGCACTTGCCGGACAGCTCCATATCTACTTGGGCAGATCTGTGCCATCAGTTTGTTGGCGCCTTCACAGGTGGCCACAAACCTCAAGGCCAAGAGAGTGACCTTCACTTACTCGCCCAGAAGGAAGGAGAGTCCCCGCAAGTTCATTCAGAGGTTCAGCGCGTGCACTACAACATCCCAGACGTCCACCCCGCCGCGGTGATCGCGCATTTCATCGAATGTGCGGAACCGCAGGATGAGGGAGGAGATGGCGATGTGCAAAGTCAAGGACGTCGATGAGCTGTACGCCTACGGCCGACAAAGGCAAGACGCTACCGAGGAAGGAGGAGACTCACGGAGAGAATGCGAAGGTGGTCTCGACAGTGATGACACCGCCCGACAAAGAAGGGCGGCGGCGAGGCAACAGGAAGAAGAAAAGCAGAGAAGTGCTAGCTGTCGAGCAGTCCGCAACGGAGGCGGCGACAAGAACGCCAAGGCTGGTGGCTCCGGCAAGGAGGTTGTCACGACGCCAACCACCGGGTCGGTGGCGGCCGCCGACAAGCGTGACGGCTCCGGCAAGCAAGATTGCAAGATCCACCGCACCAAGGGCCATGATCTCCGTGAGCTGCAAGAAGGTCGAGCAGCTCGTCGAACAGCAGAGAGCTGAGTACGAGCGGCGAGACAAGGAGAAGGCCCAGGAAGGTGCTGGGGGAGCAAGCAAGAAACGTCCCGGTCGGGGAGGACGCCGCGGCAAGGCCAAGCAGCGACAAGGAGATCGACCTCCCCGCGGCCGCGACAAGGATGAAGATGAGGACGACGACGAAGATATGGAGGACGACGACGCTGACAAGCAGGAGTTTCAGAAAGCCACAGAGGTTCTCTGTGTTGACGGAGGTGCTTCCCTGCATACCTCCCACCGCCAACTCAAGCAATGGATGCGGGAGGTCAATGCAGCGGAACCATCCGTAGAGTCACGCAAGCCTACGAAATGGTCCAAAGACGCCTATCATTTTTTATATTGAGGACCACTCGATCGCATAATCGCGGTCGGGTGCTTGCCGATGTTGGTCTCTCCAACCATCCGCAACCTCAAGGTCACAAAATGTTAGTTGACGGCGGGCCGGCTTGAATCTGATCTCCTCCGCGGTGCTCCAAGCTTCAAATCCTCGACAATGAGCTCGAAGAGACCGGAACCTTCCAAGGAATCAATCCGGGAAGGAGCAAGTCAAGGGAAGATTACGTTGCGGTCACATTTGGCGTGAGCTGAACTTCAGGACTGAGAGGGTTACGTTTGACGTCGCCGATTTCCCATTACCTTACAATGGGATACTTGGCCGTCCAGCACTCGCCAAGTTCATGGCAGCCTCTTACTACGCCTACAACCTACTCAAGATGCCGGGCCCGATAAGCGTCATCTCTGTCCATGGCGACAAGAAGGATGCCCTTATCTGTGCCGACAAGATCTTCCGGGATGCAGCAGCCGCGACAGATTGCCGACACTTGCCGCTGAAGCTCCCGGGGAAGAAGACCAAGTCCAAGTCCGCAAGGGCTCGATGCTCACTCCGCAAGCGCACCTCTTCGGAGTGCTGCGCTACCGTCGAGGACGCACCATCAAGCTCCACCGGCAAGTGCAAGAAGATGGTGGCTCTACCAAGACCAAGAAGGTGCCCGCCAAGGAGGACGGCGCTGGTGGTACCTTCACCATCGGTGCCTCTCTCGACCCCAAATAGGAAAGCGCCGTTGCTTTCCCGCGGGCGAATGTCGACGTGTTTGCATGGCAACCTTCCGATATCCCGGTGTTCCTGTGAAAGTGATTGAGCACCGCGGCCGTTTGTCCTCATGCGCGCCCCGTCAAGCAAAAAGTCGAAGCAAGCGGTGGAGCGCCAAGAATTCATAGCCGAAGAGATCAAGAACCGGAAGCAGCAGGCCTTGTCGAGGAGTGCTCCATCCTACGTGGTTGGCCAATCTCAGTAGTCGTGCGCAAGGCAAATGGGAAATGGAGACTTTGTATTGACTTCACGGATGTTAATAAAGCTTGTCCCAAAGATCCATTTCCCTTGCCGCGCATTGACCAGATTGTTGACTCCACGGCTGGATGTGATTTGCTCTCGTTTCTTGATGCCTACTCAGGATACCATCAGATCTTCATGGCTGAAGAGGATGAGGAGAAGACCGCATTCATCACACCATGTGGCACATACTGTTTCATACGGATGCCTTTCGGTTTGAAGAATGCTGGTTCAACATTTGCAAGGGTAGTCCATGACGCTTTTGAGCCGCAAATGCACGTAAATGTAGAAGCCTACATGGATGACATAGTGGTCAAGAGCAAGGACAAAGCAACTTTGGTTCAAGATTTGACGAGACCTTTGCAAATCTGCGCAAGATCAACCTCAAGCTCAACCCCGAGAAGTGCGTGTTTGGAGTCCCTTCCGCAAGCTTCTCGGGTTCTTCGTGTCTCAACGAGGGATTGAAGCTAATCCCGACAAGATCAAGGCCATTGAGCTTGAAGCACCAAAGCGCGTCAAGGATGTACAAAGACTTGCCGGTTGCGTGGCTGCTCTCAGCAGGTTTATTTCTAGGTCTGCTGAGCGCGCCCTGCCATTTTTCAAGATTTTGAAAAAGGCAGGTCCAGTAAAATGGTCCCGAAGTGGAGGCTGCACTGCAGGACTTAAAGAGATACCTGTCCTCCACTCCGACACTTGTCGCACCTAAGCCACAAGAGAAGTTGCTGCTATATATAGCGGCAACCAATCAAGTGGTTAGTGCTGCGTTAGTAGCGGAGAGGGAGGTGGATGACGAGCCAAAGAACCGCGGCAAGCACATCCGGCGACAAGGTGGGGCTTCACGACAAGCTCTGGTCCCGACAAGGACGAGTCCGCGAAGACGCATGAGCAGATACAGAAAAGGACGGTGCAGCGCCCAGTCTACTTTGTCAGTTCCCTCCTGCAAGGGGCTAGGTCAAGGTATTCTGGTGTGCAGAAATTGCTTTTCGGCCTCCTCATGGCCTCGAGAAAGCTGCGCCATTACTTCCAAGCACATGAGATCACAGTTGTCACTCGCTTTCCTCAAGAGGATACTGCAGAATCCGTGGCAGGCAGGTGATTGTCGAGTGGGCTCTGGAGCTGTCAAGCTTTGGTCTTAAATTTGAAAGCACCTCAACTATCCAAAGCAGAGCCTTGGCAGAATTCATAGCAGAATGGACGCCAACGCCAGATGAAGAGATTCCGGAGACGAGCATTCCCGTCAAAGAAGAAAGCAAAGAGTGGCTGATGTACTTTGATGGTGCCTTCTCGCTGCAAGGCGCCGGTGCCGGCGTGCTGCTTATCGCACCCACCGGAGAGCACCTCAAGTACGTCGTCCAGATGCATTTTCCCAAGGAGCAAGCGACAAACAATACTGCAGAGTATGAGGGTTTGCTTGCCGGTCTCAGGATCGCAGTGGACCTTGGGATCAAGAAGCTTATTGTCAGGGGTGACTCGCAACTTGTCGTCCGACAAGTCAACAAGGATTACCAGAGTCCGTTGATGGAAGCCTACGTCGATGAAGTGAGGAAGCTAGAAGAGCACTTTGACGGCCTGCAAATGGAACATGTTCCAAGAGCTCGTAATGATATTGCCGATGGCTGTCAAAAGCGCGCGCTTAAGTTACCCGCGGAACCAGGGATTTTCGTGCTCAAGCTGACTCAGCCTACCGTAACACCATCAATCGGATGAGCAAGAAGAGGAAGTTGGCCTCTGGTGACTACTTTCCGACAGAGCTTCCCGAAGCCGTCGTTGCAAAGGTCCCCAAGATCAACACAAACAGTGCTGAGGAGCAGTCTGCTCCGACAGACCCCAGGGTTTGTTTCGTTGAAGTAGACGCTCCCGACAAGCCTTGCTCCAGCAAGCTTGTCGGGGAGCATCAAGCTCCGGCAGGGCCGCAGGTTCTTGCCGTGGAAGCTGATGCTCCCGCAGCAACAGATGTGCCTTTAGTCCTTGTTGTCGAGCCGCAAGCTCCAAAGATGGGCGCAGCAGAGATTGTCCACTTCCTTGAGACAGGAGAACTTCCCAAGAGCAAGAAGAAGTGGAAAGAGTAGCCCGGCGATCAAGTATGTACCAGTTTGTCGACAACATACTGCATGTAAGAAGACTCAACGGTGTGAAATTGAAGTGTATTCCTGTGGAAGATGGATGAAGCTGTTGGCGAGAGATACATGGAGGTATATGTGATCACCACATTGGCGCAAGAGCACTTGCCGGCAAAGCTTTCCGGCAAGGTTTCTTCCGCCGACAGCCTCCAGGATGCAATCGCACAAGTAACCAAGTGTGAAGCGTGCAGCCCATTCCAAACAGATACACCAGCCAGCTCAAGCTCTCCAGACGATCCCTTTATCCCGGCCATTTTCGGTCTGGGCTCGACATCTCGGCCCCTTCCCCCGAGCGGTCGGGGGCTTTGAGTACTTGTACGTCGCCATCGACAAGTTCACAAAGTGGCCGGAAGTGGAAGCAGTGAGGAAGGTGACAGCACAGTCAGCAGTCAAGTTCTTCAGGTCGATTGTTTGCCGTTTCGGAATCCCTAACATGATCATCACCGACAACGGCACACAATTCACGAGTCGCACCTTCATGCAGTACGTCCAAGACCTTGGCGCCAAGGTCTGCTTCGCTTCCGTTGCTCACCCGAGAAGCAACGGTCAAGCGAGAGGGCAAATGCTTTGAAGTGTTGCGCTGGCTCAAGACCGTAACTTTCGACAGTGCTGCACAAGTGCGGAAGAAATCTGGATCGAGGAGCTGCCAGTGGTTCTTTGGTCGATCGTAACGACGCCAAATCGAGCCACCGCCAGGCACCCTTTGCTCTAGTCTATGGAGCAGAGGCAGTTCTCCCCACGGAACTCAGATACGGATCGCCGAGTACTCGCTTATGATGAGCTTGAGCAAGAGCAGCTGCGACAAGATGACGCGCTGCTCCTCGAGGAGGATCGATCTTCGAGCCAGGCGAGCCGCCGCTATTGACAAGCCTCGCGTCGCTACCATAGCCGCAGGGTTAGTGCCGAAGTCTCGAGGAAGGCGACCTTGTTCTTCGCCGCTCAGTCCGCCAAGAATTCAAACAAGTTGACGCCGAAGTGGGAAGGCCCTTTATCGGGTGAAACGAGTCACTAGGCTCGGCGCTGTCCGCCTTGAGACCGAAGATGGCATTCCGATGAGCAATTCCTGGAACATTGAGCATCTTCGTAAGTTTTACCCATAGGGCGCGGTTGTCGGAACCCGTTCCGGCAACCACCTTTTGTACAAGTCTTGCCGCAGTTGCATGCAATCCTTTGTACAAAGCCGGGCGCAGACCCCGTGCATCAGTAAAAGCTCGTGTGTTGTGCACAACTTGTCAAGTTCATGCTTTCATCAATTTATTGCATGCTTTGGCTAACACTTTGTGCAACAACCACACCCGGTAAGCAGAATCGAGCCGCTAGGCTCCATAACGTTATTTCCTCTTCTTTTTCTTCTCTCAAAGAAAGGAAGGCTCCCTCGTGCACAAGTTAACTGTGGGGAAGGAGGAGATAATACTATGGACGAGACACCGCCGAGGAAGTTTTGCCTCATCGGGAAGCAAGAGATGTAAAAGCTAAGTTGCCAAAGTTTGAGCAATCAATTTTAAATTTTAAGTTATCTTCCTCGAACGATAGTACTTTGTATGGAAAACCTGCGCGGAGGAACCAAATCGTGACTGGTCGCGCCTTACTTTGTTTCGAGTCCGCTCAACAACTTAAGTGAGCTGCGGCTAGTCCGCGACAAGGTTGCTTGTCGGTGGCGACCCGCCAAAGAAGGCTGAAGTTCCGCACTCGGCGCTCGCGGCAAGGGTGCCTGCACCGGCAAGTTTCCCTGAAAAGCGTAGGGTAATAACATACAAAGCCAAGAGTCGAGTAAAGGAAGTAACGTAGAAAATGTTGCCCAGAATAAGTTATATTACAAAAATAACTTATTGCGGCACTGGCTAAATCGTTCTCAGAACTGAAATAACAGCGAAGAGGAGAAGAAAGGCGCGCCGGCACCCAAGCCCCGGCAAGCCAGAGCTGCCGGGGGCTGCGGCAAGCCAGAGTTGCCGGGGGCTGCAGCAAGCTAGAGTTGCCGGGGGCTGCGGCAAGCCAGAGTTGCCGGGGGCTGCGGCAAGCCAGAGTTGTCGGGGGCTGAGATATCAGATAAGCCCTTCGTCCCTTTTCAAGCATCCCTTTTTTCATTAAAAACATTCTACTCGGACACAATCCGTGGGGAATGAAAAATACGAAAGGGAAGATTACAAGTATTAAATGCGGATAAGGCCCGAAGGCTTACAAATTGAAAAGATAAGATGCCCGTAATCCTTTTTCTGTCCCTCTCTTCAGGAGGTAGGTCAAGGAGACGAGAAGGGCAAAAGAAACGCCTAGGCGAGCTACAGGTGCCAGAAGGCACCAAGGGAACATCCCGGGAGCTCCCCGAGGGCTTGACGGAGATGGCAGCGCCGGAAGCGGGGCTCGAAGACGGGGCGGCAGGACGTCAGCACGCTGTCGAGGGCACTACGCCCTCGTACTCTGACTTGACGGCCTTGTCGCCATCCCTCTTCCCCTTCCGCAGCCTCCCTACGCCAGGGCCGTCCCTCAGTATGGACCGCCGCAGGAGGGGAACCGCCGGGCGAAGCGGAGACGGCGCCGCCTGACCGCCTCTTCCCGAGCGCCTCGACCTCGTCCACAACCTCGCCTCCCTCTTCCTCTTGTGGCTGGCTCTGCCGCCCGGGCGTGGGGTTGGGAGGAGCGCTGTCTAGCGGCGACCCTCGCCGCCACCGATGAAGAACCAAGGTTCCTTTTCTCCATGGCGAATGAGAGAAAGGGGAGCGTAAAATCAAGAAAGAAGGAGATGGGAGAGTGCGGGCTTCGCACTCCCTTCCGCTTTTTAAGGAAGCAAGGTGGGGCTCGACCGCCTCTGACAAATCAGGGCATAGGAAGAGCAGGGAATCGGGGCCAACTCTGCCTCTCGTCAGAACGGCCCAGTTTTTCACTTCCACCGTCCATGACCCCAAGAGCATGAGAACCATGTGGCGGGGATGCAGAATCGAGGCGACGGGTGAAGCGACCCAAGACGCCGCCCACTTCCCCACGACGCCAGAATTGACGCGTGCCGTTATGGGGAACGCGCGGATACAGAGTGGGTTTGGTTTGGACCCAGTGCACAGCGTGCGTGCCTGCTTTTGGGCCTGGCCCAACAGCGCTTCGGCACTGTATGGCCCAGACCCGGGGCTCTGTCGGTGTACTAAAGTAGGGGTACCTTAGTACCCGAACTTGTGCACGGGCAGTCGAGCGTCCCTGTGGCAAGCCTCGGCCAAGGCCCGCCAAGACCCTCCGCAGCCATTCAGAAGACAAGACCCCAGCAAGAGGAGCTTGCCGGGAAGGCCTCTCTAGGCACAGACAAGGCCCCGACAAGAAGAGCTTGTCGGAAAGGCCGCTCCAGGCACGCAGAAGACAAGGCCCCGGCAAGAGGAGCTTTTCGGGAAGGCTCGGAGCGCGACAAGTCTCCAAGCGCGACAAGGATTCGGCCGCGGCAAGGCGCTTGCCGCGGCATGCAACCTCTCTCCGTCTCCGCTCCAGCTCACCCAAATGACGTGTCGCCATGGGACCGTTCCATGGGCATCGCGTGTCGGCGGGTCAGGCAGCCAGCGGAGAGCAGCGATAAGCGGCACTAATGTGCTCACCATCGTGGCGGCGGAGGCGGACTGACGGCCTCTGTAATCGCTTTGGGCGACAATGACGGGCATTTATTGCTTTTGTCCCTTGCCGTCGAGTTAGGTATTTTGCACCGCATAATCGCTCAAGTAGGTGTACCAACTCCTGCTTTTACATTTGTACCCCCGCCTATGTTGCCACCGCCGGAGACCCCTTGAGCATATAAAAGGAGGCCCGAGTGCAACGAGGGGAGGTTCGCGTTTTCGCAAGGTTCCGTTCGGTTCGGTTCGCAGTTCGTCTCGTTGGGTTCATTCGACCCACTCGAGACCAGATAGACTCACGCTTAGGTTTTGTAGCCCGCATTGCTCCCTAGCAAGAACACAATAGATCAAACAAGCAGCAAGAGGAGTTTTATCTCTCCGGAGAGCTCCAAGCTGGGTAAACTGCCAGGTGTCTCGCCTCGATCCGCTCTTCGTGCGATCTCCGCCCCCCTCCGAACCACAAGGGGCCTGCTCCGTCGGCCCCATAGGTGTCCGTGGGTACGATCAGCCTCCCCGACAATGTGCTTCGCTTATATCTTTTGAGTTATATAGTTTTGCTCTAGTGCTTCACTTATATCTTTTAGAGCACGGTGGTGGATTTGTTTTATAGAAACTATTGATCTCTCATTCTTCACTTAGATTATTTTGAGAGTCTTAAATAGCATGGTAATTTTCTTAAATAATCTTAATATGCTTGGTATTCAAGAATAGTAAAAACTTTCTTATGAGTGTGTTGAATACTATGAGAAGTTTGATGCTTGATAATTGTTTTGAGATATAAAGATGGTGATATTAGAGTCATGCTATGTAACATCCCAAAATTCTAAATTTTGGAATGTTATAAACAAATAGATAGATTTGATTGATTGCTTGATTGATTGACTGAAAGTGAGTGAATTCGAAACTTTTTGAAAAGTTAGATGAGAGGGAATAAAAGGACTTTCCCAAACTTTCATTTTGCTTTTATGATCTTCGGGATTCAAATTCTTTTCATCACAAAACCCTGGAGAGAAGATGACATGACTTCTTCCATTTATTTAAATGACAAGGTGTTGAAAATATTTGAATTTCATTTGGAAAATATTTCCAATTCTGAAACTTTATGCAACTCAATGATTTTCACGAGAGAATATAAAATGACTTCTTCAAATTAAATGAAAAATGAGTTGGGAGTTTTAAAAGAATTAAATCCAAAGTTCTTTTGAATTTATTTCCAATTTGGAGTTATTTGAGTTTTATCCAAAATATTTTTCTCCAAAAACAAAATATACGGAAAATAGGGTAACATGATTCCCTACATCAGAAAATTGGAGAGAAATCAATTTGAAGTCATTTTGGTATTTTAAAAATGATTTTTGTTGGATTTTATTGGACCAGAAGCACTCTTTGCTTTATTTAAATTTGTGTGCATTTTATTTAATGCTAGAATAATGTTCATCATGTAGGAAATCTTTTTCTGAAAATTTTGATATATTATATGCCTATATAATATTTTCATTTTAATTTGTTTTATCATTTTTGTTTTCCTCTCTATTTGTTTAAAAAAAATATTCGTAGCGCCTTGGGCCAAAGGCCCAAGCCGCCAAACCAGCCGTGGGCCAGAGGCCAAGGCCATCACAAGACGCACCTAGGGAGCCAGGAGCCAAGGTTTTATTCTTTACAAATCCTAGTAGGATTTGATCCCGTTCGTTATTCCGTTTTTTATTCCTAGGATTCCTAATCCTACTCTATTTCTTGTCCCCTACCCCAAGGAAAACCCCTCCCCTCCCCAATATAAATACCCAAGCACCCCCCCCTCCAACACATCAAACCAACACCTCTGCTCTCCGCAGCAAAGCCCATACCAGCGCCGCCGCCGCGCCCTACACCAGCGCCGCCGCTTGCCACCGCCGCCGCCGCCTAACGCCGCCGCCACGAGCCCTCGCCTCTTGAGGTACTAGCCTCAGCCGTGTCACCTTTTCTTTTCCTCGGTTCGGTTTTTCGTAAATCGTTCCGGTTTCCGTTCCAGTTTTCTAGATCGGTTTTTCGTTTCGGTTTTCTTTCCGAAACCCTAGATCGGTTTTCTCGCCGGTTTTTCTTTTCGGTTTTGTTTAGCAAGCATTCGCTCGATAGATTTTTCTTTTTATTTTTAATTTCCGTCAGGGACCTATCCGTTGTGTTATTTTTTTGTCCCTAATCTTCAAACGCTCATAACTTTTTACTCGTAAGTCGGAATCCAACGAAACCAACGCCCACTTCTTCGTTAAGATCCCCTCTATCCAGTAAAGTAATTCAAACATATTTTTTAAAGTTTTAAAATTTGAATTCAAACAGATTTGTATTCAAACTTCGTTTGATCGTAACTTGAGTTTCAGAATCTCGATTTAGTTGATTCTTTTTTGCTAATCGAAGCTCTTGACCTAAAATTTCTGATAAGGCCAAATTCATATAATTTTGGTACTGTTAGAAATTGTTTTATGTTGCAAGAGTTATTTGCTTGTTTTTGATGTTTTTCGATTTGTTTTCTTCGTTCTTTCTGACCTTTTTAGAGATTGCTTATGTGTGGTTACTATTGTTTGCTTACGATAGATTGACCGGAGTGTGACGAGTAGAGCTATCAAGAGTTTGAGAGCGAATCATCTTCATCAAATTTGCAGCAAGTAACACTTGATCATACTTTTTCTACTACCCAGTTTTATGCATTAGATCTATTCCTCAAACACTTGCATGATTAGGATCTAATTAAATTGGGGGTTATGGGAAGTAGTTGAGGTAGTACCTATTACTGCTTTTATTATCAAACCCTTGGGAGTTACTTCTACGCTTGCTTATTATGCCATGCTATGCTCAGAGACGTGGATTGGGTTTGAGTGAATATCCATGACAGATGTGAGATTGATAATTAATGGTTTATCTAAGGTGGCAACTTAAACACACATCTGGGTGGATTAAGGCACCGTTACTCCAGACTTGCCTGCCTAGGCACTGGGTTTCAGTGACTTGCCTGCTTTTTTGGGACCGCCACCTGTGCTCAAAGGGATCATGAGATTATTCAAACTAGAAACTTCCGTGCAGCCACAAGCCATTATGGGCTCGCATAGTTGAGTAAGTCGTCATTGAACTCTTATAGTGGTGGACTAGCAGATGTAGGGGATGTAGGTGTACCGGTCCACCCATCGTAAGGTGCTAGCGCCTCTGAAAGACTATGTCTCGGTCATCCGTCTCTCAAACACCATGTAGTGCGAGAAACCAAACGGAGGCGATCGAGTCTTGTGGGGAAAAGTGCGCAAACCTCTGCAGAGTGTATAAACTAATCATGATTAGCCGTGTCCCCGGTTATGGACAATTTTGAGTATCTAGTACCTGGATATCCTATTGATCGCATCACGTTACTTAATATAATATTGTTGGGTTTTTAATGAGTATTTTTAATTGGGATTGAGGATGCTATCAACCATTCTCAATGTTCAACAACCACCATGATAGTTAAATAAATTTATTCCTTTGTAGTAGGGAAAAATTGGCTTTTCGCAAAACCATATAACCATAGAGCTTTTCCACCAGCCATATATGCATGTAGAATAGGCTTATTCCTTCATTACTCTCTATGTGTTACATTGCCAAAGATATTCCATGTCTTGACCCGTTTCGGCTGCAACTTTTCATGTTGCGCATTTTTCGCATAACAGTAAGTGATACGTTAGGGTTACGATTTCCTATACTCAACTTTGCCGTTGGTGTTGATGGGAATCCACAACCTTGTTGCTTCCGCTTATGTTTTGGATTGAGGTGATAGTTTTACGTTACTTTATACATGTGATTTACCTCTGTTATAAATCCTTCGAGTAATCGTGTGTGTCAAAGATACCGATCCAGTGGATGACTCTAAAGCACAGAGACTTGATCCATTCGGGTCGGGTCGCTACAAGATGGTATCAGAGCACATGTTGACTATAGGACGTGACCCTAGAAACTGGCAAGCCCATAGGAAAGTTTTTCTCTACAACTTTCTTTTTCAAAAAGATCTTTTACCTCTGTTCTCTTCTAAGCTTATTCAAATATTCCCTTTTAGTGAGACCATATCCCTTTTCCCTTTTGACCGCTCGAAGATTCGACTGTTGAGACCACTCCAAGGAGTACAAGATATCGGACAACTAAGACTACTTTGGAATGAAGAGGATTTTACCATACATTATGATGATGGAAACTATGACGGATAAAGACTTTGAAGACTAGGAGAATATGAAGAATTTCCAGATATTGTATGACAAAGGAAGGCTACACTTATGGAACTTGTCAGACTATTGAAGCTGTCAATACCCGAGAGCAAGGTGTATCGGAGAAAGACCGGAACGTGGAGCATTAGAACTCAAAGTTTTTGTCAAGGAAACCCTAAGGAAGGAGATATCAATTATGGAATGAGGCTCATGGCAGTAACATGGGCATAGACACGGCTGACCATGGTATTATTGCTTATGCTATTGTCACCGTGCGGAGTTAAGCATGCAGATGCATGGAAGGATTGGATGGTAGAAGGCTGATGGAGCACCTATCAGCAAAGGATGCAGTTTTAACATTTCTAGTGTATCACCAGGATCTGGAGTGTTACATCAAGAAGTTAAGATGGACCCACAAGAAGCAATATTTGATAAGGAAGCAATTCGTGAAGAACTCAGGAACCAGAAGCTGAAAGCAGCCAAGCCGGAGGAGCTAAACCTCGAGATACTGGAGATTCATCAGGAATTGGAGGACAGTAGGATCATGGTTCATGTCAAGGAAGTTGAATCCAAAAGTTGGAACGTAACTCCATAAATATTGAAGGACGCCATGAGAGACTTCGCGTCAACAGAGATGATTTGGCAAAAGAACTTGAGAAGGACAAGCATGATCAGTATGAGCCATTGGAGACATGCCCAAGACTTGAAGAGTTTGACGACATTGACCTTTAGAAGACCAAACCCCTGTTATATACCCACGTTAGATGCGACGTTGTGAGCTGTTATTTGTTTGATGTTTTTCTGACAGCCACAATAAAATCTGTATTTTCAAAACCATTGTTTGTATTGTGTGTATCCCTCCCTGTCTATCTCTCTTATCTCACCCCAAAACCCTTGTACCCAATAGAGGATGAATGGAGATGAACTCATATTATCTGGATCGATGAGTCAATTGGAGATGCACCGATGGATTCGTAACATGGAGGATCACATGGAGAATAACCCTATACCCAAAGAAGGATATGGCCCAAAGATGCTCTTCAATGCTTTGAAAAAGGTGCCGCTACTTGGTGGAGGATGTACCAAACCATCAATGGATGGCAAGGAGTAACCACTTGGAAGGAATTTAAGTTGACTTTGCCAAAGCCTCGGTTTGTGTCCCAGAAATTGGAGCCTTATGAAAATATTATGAAGAACCCTTGTGCATGCAAGCTCTATGGAGAAATAGGACACACCCATAAGGAACACAAGGATGAATGCCCTAATTGTGAAGGAAGTCACCCAACTGAAGAATGCCCAACTAGACAGATTACTTGTTTCTTGTGTGAAGGAACTACCCACTACCCTGCTCAGTGCCACATTTACACTATGGTACAGAGAACCATCCAGCAGAAGAAAGAAGAAATGAAAGGAGCCCTCATGGAGATGTTAGGAGAACCTGTGACGAAGGAAGATGTTGAGGACATACACAAAGGAAACATAATTAAAGCCCGCACCAAGTCATGCTATTCATGTGGAGAAGAAGGACACATCTCCCAAGATTGTCTGAATGGAGATCTAGTAGAATTCCCGGTAGAGGAAGTAGAGTATGACCCACAGGAAATAGAAGCCACGATTGGAACGGAAAGGTCCAGGAAGAGGAATAGGTTGGACTCAGTGAACAACAAAATTTCTACAAAGAAAGACCTCGAGTCATATCACATGTTTCAGGTGCAAAAATTCAGGGCACTACTTCAATGATTGCCCAAGAGGGAAGATAAGGACCCCAGGAGGCTATATAATCACAAGGAAACCTCGATATGTGTCAAGTAATATGTTTCCGTTGTGATGAAGCCGGCACTTTGCCGTAGATTGTCCAAGGAGAAGGAGACCGTGATATATAGTTGAATTTGTAAGAATAAATGTAGTAGTAGAAGTGAGAGCTTTTCCTTTATATTGAGGTGTTAAGTTGAGACATGTAATGGAAGAGCAAGATGATTTAAGAATCAATAAAGTTAGCAGTGTTGATACTGTTTTTGGATTTTATGAGTTACCCTATGAGGAAAGATGTTGACCAATTTCGAGGATATGAGAAATATGGTCTATGGAATATTGGAACATTTTAAGGGTGGTAGTACCCTGTAAGAACCGTTGACCCCAGGAAAAGATAAGGATACCCACTGAATGGATTTCAGACAAAATGGATATGAGTTTTGTCTCGAGAGTGTGGGATGAAGTTGGAGACCGTCAGTGGTTTGGATCAAATGTGATCAAGGATTCAGAAAAGAATGTTAAGTTGATTCGAGATAGGCTGGAGGAAGCTCAGTCCAGGCAGAAGAGTTATGCAGACTCAATAACGCAAGGAGGTAGTCTATAAAAATTGGAGATAGAGCATATCTTTGTGTGCCACCTCTGTGAGGAGTTAAGCGATTTGGAGTTAAAGGAAAGTTAGCCCCGAGATTTGTAGGACCATACCGAGTTTGGAACGTATGGGAGATTTGGCTAACAAGTTGGAGTCACCCAAATCTTGTCGGGGAGTTCATGATGTGTTTCATGTTTCCCAGTTGAAGAAGTGCCATGCGGAGATGGCCAATATTCCCTCAGAAGGACGCTTGACCCTGGAAAGGATAAAAATGTTCCATGAAGTGGACTATGGATTTCATAGTATAAGTTTTTATCTCGGTATGTGGGACATCCCACGAGGATGAAGAGATAAATTACTATTGGACGTAAATGAGGTATGATGTTGGAAATATGGATAAATGGAAATTCCATGATAAGCCTGAGTAAGCACGTCTTAGTTTGGTGCCAATAGAAGGAAGAAGGACAGTACAATTGGATGGAATTAAGTATGCCAGGAAGTTGGATGTTGGGATAACGATCAGCTGCCCCGATGATGAGTTCAAGGTTTACAAGTGACGAGGTGGGCCATAATCCACAGGCCCCAGGACCTACCAAGAAGCAAGCGCACTCTTGCTGAAGGAAAAACCCTGGAAGAAGTTACGATTTTATCAACCGACGATCCTATAAGAGTTTATGCAAAACCCGAGAGTTGTTAAGGATCGATAGTTGTTTGTTTGACTTGCAGAATCAATGGATTTATCCGAACTTGGTTCGTCGACAAGAGAAACTCTGCAATGCTTGTGAGGATGACCGAGTATTAGAACGCGAGATTCGCTAAACCATGTGCAAGGTAATGATTTGGGTGCGGGATGGATTGATCACCATACCGACTTACTCTTATTATTCGCTTTGCTATATGGGATGGTAAATCTGAGTGACTTACCTATAGTAGAGAGACGCCGATCAAAACCTTGTTTAACCCATAGAATGGTATAGGTATTTCTTTCCCCTTGTACAAGGCAGTTGTTGCCAATCGTAGGTCATACGGTGAGGTTCAACCCAGACCCGTTTTCTGCAGGTGAAACCGTAAATTGTTGACCACCATGAGATATCGATAGTTGTTTAGAATTACGCTGCATCTGCCAGCCTAAGAAGACCCAGTTTCAGGATAACCTTACCAAGACGAAAGGACAAAAGAATTGAGGAAAAGGTTATGTCACCACCGGAAGAGACTAGAGAAGGAATTATACTAAAGATCTGAGAAGACCGACACTGTCAACGATAAGGATGGAGTATATGAGTTTTGATGGAACCGTAACAATGCTTCTAAGGGTGGTAGCACCCGAGACCCCGGAGATGATCGGTGGATTTTGAAGACCCCCAAACCCTAACCTATTTCTTGCTAACCTCTCCGAATCTCGAGGACGAGATTCATTTTAAGGGTGGTAGGTTTGTAACATCCCAAAATTCTAAATTTTGGAATGTTATAAGCAAATAGATAGATTTGATTGGTTGCTTGATTGATTGACTGAAAGTGAGTGAATTCGAAACTTTTTGAAAAGATAGATGAGAGGGAATAAAAGGACTTTCCCAAACTTTCATTTTGCTTTTATGATCTTCGGGATTTCAAATTCTTTTCATCACAAAACCCTGGAGAGAAGATGACATGACTTCTTCCATTTATTTAAATGACAAGGGGTGTTGAAAATATTTGAATTTCATTTGGAAAATATTTCCAATTCTGAAACTTTATGCAACTCAATGATTTTCACGAGAGAAGATAAAATGACTTCTTCAAATTAAATGAAAAATGAGTTGGGAGTTTTAAAAGAATTAAATGCAAAGTTCTTTTGAATTTATTTCCAATTTGAAGTTATTTGCGTTTTATTCAAAATATTCTTCTCCAAAAACAAAATATACGGAAAATAGGGTAACATGATTCCCTACATCAGAAAATTGGAGAGAAATTAATTTGAAGTCATTTTGGTATTTTAAAAATGATTTTTGTTGGATTTTATTGGACCAGAAGCACTCTTTGCTTTATTTAAATTTGTGTGTATTTTATTTAATGCTAGAATAATGTTCATCATGTAGGAAATCTTTTTCTGAAAATTTTGATATATTATATGCCTATATAATATTTTCATTTTATTTTGTTTTATTATTTTTGTTTTCCTCTCTGTTTGTTAAAAAAAAATATTCGCAGCACCTTGGGCCAAAGGCCCAAGCCGCCAAACCAGCCGGCCGGCCAGGAGGCCAAGGCCGTCGCGCGCATGCACCTAGGGAGCCAGGGAGCCAAGGTTTCCTATTCTTTTACAAATCCTAGTAGGATTTGATCCCGTTTCGTTATTCCGTTTTTTATTCCTAGGATTCCTAATCCTACTCTATTTCTTGTCCCCTACCCCAAGCAAAACCCCTCCCCTCCCCAATATAAATACCCAAGCACCCCCCCCCCCTCCAACACATCAAACCAACACCTCTCCTCTCCTCTCCTCTCCGCAGCAAAGAAGAGCCCACACCAGCGCCGCCGCCGCTTGCCACCGCCGCCGCCAAGTCTTTGCCGCCACGCCGCCGCCGAGCCCCTCGCCTCTTCGAGGTACTAGCAGCACAGCGTCACCTTTTTCTTTTCCTCGGTTCGATTTTCATAAATCGTTCCGGTTTCCTGCTCCAGTTTTCTAGATCGGTTTTTCGTTTCGTTTTCTTTCCAAACCCTAGATCGGTTTTCTCGCGGTTTTTCTTTTCGGTTTTGTTTAGCGGCGTTAAGCTCGATAGATTTTTCTTTTATTTTTAATTTCCGTCGAGGACCTATCCGTAGTGTTATTTTTTTGTCCCTAATCTTCAAACGCTCATAACTTTTTACTCGTAAGTCGAAATCCAACGAAACCAACGCCCACTTCTTCGTTAAGATCCCCTCTATCCAGTAAAACAACTCAAACATATTTTTGAAAGTTTTAAAATTTGAATTCAAACAGATTTGTATTCAAACTTCGTTTGATCGTAACTTGAGTTTCGTAACTCCGATTTAGTTGATTCTTTTTGCTAATCGAAGCTCTTGACCTAAACTTTATGATAAGGCCAAATTCATATAATTTTGGTACTGTTAGAAATTGTTTTATGTTGCAAGAGTTATTTGCTTGTTTTTGATGTTTTCGATTTGTTTTCTTCGTTCTTTCCGACCTTTTTAGAGATTGCTTATGTGTGGTTACTATTGCTTGCTTACGATAGATTGACCGGAGTGTGACGAGTAGAGCTATCAAGAGTTTGAGAGCGAATCATCTTCATCAAATTTGCAGGCAAGTAACACTTGATCATACTTTTACTCCTACCTCCTTTTATGCCTTAGATCTATTCCTCAAACACTTGCATGATTAGGATCTAATTAAATTGGGGGTTATGGGAAGTAGTTGAGGTAGTACCTATTACCTGTTTTATTATCAAACCCTTGGGAGTTACTTCTACGTTTGCTTATTATGCCATGCTATGCTCATAGACGTGGATTGGGTTTGAGTGAATATCCATGACAGATGTGAGATTGATAATTAATGGTTTATCTAAGGTGGCAACTTAAACACACATCTGGGTGGATTGAGGCACCTGGTTACTCCAGGACTTGCTTGTCTAGGCACTGGGTTTCCGTGACTTGCCTGTTTTTTGGGACCGCCACCTGTGCTCAAAGGGATCATGAGATTATTCAAACTAGAAACTTCCGTGCAGCCACAAGCCATTATGGGCTCTGGCATAGTTGAGTAAGTCGTGCGAACTCTTATAGTGGTGGACTAGCAGATGTAGGGGATGTAGGTGTACGGTCCACCCATCGTAAGGTGCTAGCGCTTATGAAAGACTATGTCTCGGTCATCCGTCTCTCAAACACCATGTAGTGCGAGAAACCAAACGGAGGCGATCGAGTCTTGTGGGGAAAAGTGCGCAAACCTCTGCAGAGTGTATAAACTAATCATGATTAGCCGTGTCCCGGTTATGGACAATTTTGAGTATCTAGTACCGGATATCCTGTTGATCTCATCAATGCTACTTAATATAATATTGTTGGGTTTTTAATGAGTATTTTTAATTGGGATTGAGGATGTTGTCAACCATTCTCAATGTTCAACAACCACCATGATAGTTAAATAAATTTATTCCTTTGTAGTAGGGAAAAATTGGCTTTTCGCAAAACCTTATAACCATAGAGCTTTTCCACCAGCCATATATGCATGTAGAATAGGGTTATTCCTTCATTACTCTCTATGTGTTACATTGCCAGCATATTCCATGTGCTGACCCGTTTTCGGGCTGTAACTTTTCATGTTGCAGACTTTTCAGACAACGAGTAAGTGATACGTTAGGGTTACGATTTCCTATACTCAACTTTGTCGTTGGTGTTGATGGGAATCCACAACCTTGTTGCTTCCGCTATGTTTTGTATTGAGGTAATAGTTTTTACGTTACTTTATACATGTGATTTCCTCCGTTATAAATCCTTCGAGTATCGTGTGTGTCAAAGATACCGATCCAGGGATGACACGAAAGCACAGAGACTTGATCCATTCGGGTCGGGTCGCTACATGCTAGTTGAGTAGTTGTGAATTTGAGAAATACTTGTGTTAAAGTTTGTGATTCCTGTAGCATGCACGTATGGTGAACCGTTATGTGATGAAGTCGGAGCATGATTTATTTATTGATTGTCTTATGAGTGGCGGTCGGGGACGAGCGATGGTCTTTTCCTACCAATCTATCCCCCTAGGAGCATGCGCGTACTACTTTGCTTTGATAACTTGTAGATTTTTGCAATAAGTATATGAGTTCTTTATGACTAATGTTGAGTCCATGGATTATACGCACTTTCTTCCTTCCACCATTGCTAGCCTCTCTAATACCGCGCACCTTTCGCCGGTATCATACACCTACCATATACCTTCCTCAAAACAGCCACCATGCCTACCTATCATGGCATTTCCATTGCCATTCCGAGATATATTCCCATGCAACTTTCCACCATTCCGTTTATTATGACACGCTCCATCATTGTCATATCGCTTTGCATGATCATCTAGTTGACATCGTATTTGTGGCAAAGCCACTATTCATAATTCGTTCATACATGTCACTCTTGATTCATTGCATATCTCGGTAAACCGCCGGAGGCATTCATATAGAGTCATATTTTGTTCTAAGTATCGATTTGTAATTGTTTAGTTGTAAGAAAATAAAAGTGTGATGATCTTCATTTTTAGAGCATTGTCCCATGTGAGGAAAGGATGATGGAGACTATGATTCCCCCACAAGTCGGGATGAGACTCCTATTTAAAAAGAGAGAGAGAAAAGAGGCCATAAAAAAGAGAAAAGGCCCAAATAAAAAAATGAGAGAAAAAGAGAGAAGGGACAATGTTACTATCATTTTACCACACTTGTGCTTCAAAGTAGCACCATGATCTTCATGATAGAGAGTCACTCGTTTTGTCACTTTCATATACTAGTGGGAATTTTTTTCATTATAGAACTTGGCTTGTATATTCCAATGATGGGCTTCCTCAAAATGCCTAGGTCTTCGTGAGCAAGCGAGTTGGATGCACCCCCACTTAGTTTCTTTTGTTGAGCTTTCATATGCTTATAGCTCTAGTGCATCCGTTGCATGGCAATCCCTACTCACTCACAATGATATCTATTGATGGGCATCTCCATAGCCCGTTGATACGCCTAGTTGATGTGAGACTATCTTCTCCCTTTTTGTCTTCTCCACAACCACCATTCTATTCCACATATAATGCTATATCCATGGCTCACGCTCATGTATTGCGTGAAGATTGAAAAAGTTTGAGAATGTCAAAAGTATGAAACAATTGCTTGGCTTGTCATCGGGTTGTGCATGATTTAAATACTTTGTGTGGTGAAGATAGAGCATAGCCAGACTATATGATTTTGTAGGGATAACTTTCTTTGGCCATGTTATTTTGAGAAGACATGATTGCTTTGTTAGTATGCTTGAAGTATTATTATTTTTATGTCAATATTTAACTTTTATCTTGAATCTTTCGGATCTGAATATTCATACCAAAATTAAGAAGAATTACATTAAAATTATGCCAAGTAGCACTCCGCATCAAAAATATCTTTTTTATCATTTACCTACTCGAGGACGAGCAAGAATTAAACTTGGGGATGCTTGATACGTCTCCAACGTATCTATAATTTTTGATTGCTCCATGCTATATTATCTAATGTTTTGTACATTATTGGGCTTTATTATCCACTTTTATATTATTTTTGGAACTAACCTATTAACTGGAGGCCCAGCCCAGAATTGCTGTTTTTTTTTTTGCCTATTTCAAAGTTTCGCAGAAAAGGAATATCAAACGGAGTCCAAACGGAATGAAACCTTCGGGAACATGATTTTTAGGAAGATTATGATCCGAGAGACTTGGACCCTACATCAAGAAACAAAAGAGGAAGCCACGAGGTAGGGGGCGCGCCCTCCACCCTCGTGGGCCCCCTGTTCTCCACCGACATACTCCTTCCTCCTATATATACCTACGCACTTCAAACGATCGACACGGAGCCAAAACGTAATTCCACCGCCGCAACCTTCCATACCCACGAGATCCTATCTTGGGGCCTGTTTCGGAGCTCCGTCGGAGGGGGCATCCATCATGGAGGGCTTCTACATCAACACCATAGCCTCTCCGATGAAGTGTGAGTAGTTTACTTCAGACCTTCGGGTCCATAGTTAGTAGCTAGATGGCTTCTTCTCTCTTTTTGGATCTCAATACAATGTTCACCCGACTCTCATGGAGATCTATTCGATGTAATCTTATTTTTGCAGTGTGTTTGTTGAGACCAATGAATTGTGGGTTTATGATCAAGATTATCTATGAACAATATTTGAATCTTCTCTGAATTCTTTTATGTATGATTGGTTATCTTTTGCAAGTCTCTTTGAATTATCAGTTTGGTTTGGCCTACTAGATTGATCTTTCTTGCAATGGGAGAAGTGCTTAGCTTTGGGTTCAATCTTGCGGTGTCCTTTCCCGGTGTGATGAGGGGCAGCAAAGGCACGTATTGTATTGTTGCCATCGAGGATAACAAGATGGGATTTTATCATATTGCATGAATTTATCCCTCTACATCATGTCATCTTGCTTAAGGCATTACTCTGTTTTCATGAACTTAATACTCTAGATGCATCTTTGGATAGCGGTCGATGAGTGGAGTAATAGTAGTAGATGCAGCACGAGTCGGTCTACTTGTCTCGGACGTGATGCCTATATACATGATCATACCTAGATATTCTCATAACTATGCTCAATTACATCAATCGCTCAACAAGAATTGCTCACCCACCGTAAAATACTTATGCTCTTGAGAGAAGCCACTAGTGAAACCTATGGCCCCCAGGTCTATCTTCATCATATTAATCTTCCAACACTTAGTTATTTCCTTTGCCTTTTTACTTTGCTTTTATTTACTTTGCATCTTTATCACAAAAATACCAAAAATATTATCCTATCATATCTATCAGATCTCACTCTCGTAAGTGACCGTGAAGGGATTGACAACCCCTTATCGCGTTGGTTGCGAGGAGTTATTTGTTTTGTGTAGGTACGAGGGACTCGCGTGTAGCCTCCTACTGAATTGATACCTTGGTTCTCAAAAACTGAGGGAAATACTTACGCTACTTTGCTGCATCACCCTTTCCTCTTCAAGGAAATCCAACATAGTGCTCAAGAGGTAGCAGTGGGGCGCGATCGAAAGGTTGAAGAGACACAAGGGTTAAATGGCCGTTGTAATAAATGTGGGCCGGCCGGCTGATACGTTTCTGTCGTATCTATAATTTTTAATTGTTCCATGCCAATATTATACAACTTTCATATATTTTTGGCAACTTTTTACACTATTTTTTGGGGACTAACATATTTATCTAGTGCCCAGTGTCAGTTCCTGTTTGTTGCATGTTTTTTTCGTTGAATATCCATATCAAACGGAGTCCAAACGGGATAAAAATGGACGGAGATTATTTTTGGAATATTCGGAAAATATGGGAAGTAAAATCCACGCGAGACGGTGCCCGAGGGAGGCACGAGGCAGGGGGCGCGCCCCACCCCCTGGGCATGCCCCTGACCCTCGTGGGCCCCCGTAAGGCGGTTGATGCCCTTCTTTGGCCGCAAGAAAGCTAATTTTTAGGAAAAAATCACGGCGAAGATTTCAGTCCAGTCGGAGTTACGGATCTCCATATATATACGAAATGGTGAAAGGGAAGAAGACCAGAACGCAGAAATAGAGAGAGATAGAGAGACAGATCCAATCTCGGAGGGGCTCTCGCCCCTCCCATGCCATGGAGACCAAGGACCAGAGGGGAAACCCTTCTCCCATCTAGGGAGGAGGTCAAGGAAGAAGAAGAAGGAGGGGGGCTGTCTCTCCCTCGCTTCCGGTGGCGCCGGAGTGCCACCGGGGGCCATCATCATCACCGCAATCTTCACGAACAACTTCACCGCCATCATCACCAACTCTTCCCTCCTCTATGCAGCGGTGTAACCTCTCTCTTACTTGCTGTAATCTCTACTTAAACATGGTGCTCAACGCTATATATTATTTCCCAAAGATGTATGGCTATCCTATGATGTTTGAGTATATCCGTTTTGTCCTATGGGTTAATTGATGATCGTGATTGGTTTGAGTTGCATGTTTTATTATTGGTGCTGTCCTATGGTGCTCTCCGTGTCGTGCAAGCGTGAGGGATCCCCGCTGTAGGGTGTTGCTATACGTTCATGATTCGCTTATAGTGGGTTGCGTGAGTGACTGAAACACAAACCCGAGTAAGGGGTTGTTGCGTATGGGATAAAGAGGACTTGATGCTTTAATGCTATGGTTGGGTTTTACCTTAATGATCTTTAGTAGTTGCGGATGCTTGCTAGAGTTCCAATCATAAGTGCATATGATCCAAGTAGAGAAAGTATGTTTTCTTATGCCTCTCCCTCGAATAAAATTGCAATAATGATTACCGGTCTAGTTATCGATTGCCTAGGGACAAATAACTTTCTCGTGACAAAAAGCTCTCTACTAAAACTAACTTAGTTGTGTCTTCATCTAAACAGCCCCTAGTTTTTATTTACGCTCTCTTTATTATCTTGCAAACCTATCCAAAAACACCTACAAAGTACTTCTAGTTTCATACTTGTTCTAGGTAAAGCGAACGTTAAGCGTGCGTCTGATTGTATCGGTGGTTGATAGAACTTGAGGGAATATTTGTTCTACCTTTAGCTCCTCGTTGGGTTCGACACTCTTACTTATCGAAAGAGGCTACAATTGATCCCCTATACTTGTGGGTTATCACCGGCCTGTAATGATCACGTCTTGTCACAGCGTTCATAGCGGAGGATTCCAGTGCACACTTGACAACACTACACTACACGTGTGGGCTCGAAGAGGTGCTAAATGTATCGTTAGTGAGCCTGTTCCCGCGCTACCGTGTTGTTTACCGCGTAAGCTTCCTGCCCGGCTAGTTTGGCCACGCGTCGGCTAGAAGAGGGACAAATTGTGGCATTTATTGGCAAAAAGCTTTGTAAAAACGAAGTGTGTGGAATGATTTCGGTCATAAGTTTACCTGTGGGTGATGAGATGAAAGTTACACAGAAGGGTGATGATGCACACTCGAGTGCCATAATTAATTCTGTGCTCTACAGTGCACACGGTGGAAGAAACCAACTGTGTGCAATACTGTCGAAGATCGTAGTCGAGTTAGCTATATAGATCGTGTGCTGTGAGATCGACAAGGTAAACATATTCGAGAATGGTTAATAAAATCTAAGACCATTGCATATTAAGGTCAAAATAGTGCTAGCAATATACAAGTCTCATACGAAGCCATTTCAACGATTGTACCACAAAAGCTCGAAATATTACAAGGTTGAAATTCCAGAGTTATATGGCTCAAATTCGAAGATTACAAGGTTCAAACTAATATTAGAAATGAAATTCAGCTCATCACCAGAACGCCATGTTGATCCGCTGAACATGGATATCAGAGAGGTTAAACTAATATTACCACTTCTAAGTCTGGTTTCGAAACCTCACAATTTTTGCAAAGGGGTCAGCCACTGAGAAGTCATATATGGGGTTGACACGATGACTTCCGATTACTCTGTCATCTGAAGTTCCAAAATGAAATTCAGCATTTTCGGAGCCTATTCCATTCTGCCGCAGCGCCGGTCTTGATCAACAAACCATTCATTTTGTGAAATAATTGTAGGAAAACCTCATTTCCTTCAAAGACCCTTGCTCGAGAACAGAGAACCTGGCGAATATAATCTCCGGTAAGGTCCCTCGGTAGGAGTTCAAAGTAATTTCTGAGAGATGCAGATCTAGGCATTCGACGTGATTGTTATATTGTATCACATTATCCACCACCTGGCCTAATCTTATCTGCAAAAGAAGAAAACGTGTTAGTGCGTACATGCAGTTTTGAACATTATTACAGGCCTATTTGGTTTGCAGTATTTGTAAAATGCACTAACATGCCATCTTCGATCTGACATGATTAACATGGGCATTTGATTACATTCTAGAAAATGTAGCCTTCTTCACAAGAGGTTGGAGTGGATGAAAAGTTCCCTAAGAAAACTAGTACAGATGAATCCAAAGGAGAAATGCTTATTGATTGTAACCATATGGATCAAGCAACCAATATGGGGGGGGGGGGGCGTGTGAACATGTATGTACTGAAATCCTCCAAAAGAATCCTTCAGAAATCGTAGTACATTGTCATTGTAAACTTACAAAAAGGTGTCACAAATTGAACTCCCTTATGGTGAACATTTAACAGGAAAGGAACATCACCTAGATATATAGCTTCTCCAGGCACGGAAAGCATCTCAGAAGCCCGACAACTTGCTCCGAGGTTGGGGCCGATAGATTCTAGTGCCAAGACCTTCACTGTGCGCAGTTTTGTGGTCAAGCTTGTCAGAATCATTTTCTGAATGACAGATGAACAAACATCTTCAAAATTAGAAATAATGTTAATTTGTAGAAGGAGAGGTAGAAGGCGGCTGTTGTACCTGAACGGGTGTGGATCCAATAAAAAGTTTGAAGTATTTGTCAGATGAGTAGCCCACCACTGTCAGTTTTAGCGTAGAAATGACATTGATTCTTGTTGGACCTTCTTGATCAACTACAAGTAATATCTCAAGTGCAGCTGTGTCCTCAATGACCATACCGTGGTACACATCTTGTGATGTCTTCCAGCCCCACCAGCAACAAACATAAATAGTCCGGAGAGCCATGGAGGTGATGTGGAAGGTACTCAACCCACTGATCGCCTGAAGACGAAGGTACTCGAGTGTAGTACAGCCACAGAGCTGGCGCTCCATGTCACCGTTTGAGAGGCAGAGGGTGACGAGCTCGAGGTGCTTCAGTCGTGGTAGAATAAAAGCGACCGCGTCATTAAGGGGGGATGGCAGTTCCTGAACTTGGCGACATGTAGGGTGGCCGCGAGGTGGAGTGCGGACGTTGGCAGTGACCGCATATTCCCATCATTAAAAGTGAGCTCCACGAGCTGATCTAGGGCGGGGGGTCGGAACCAGTCATTAAGCTTGGCTCGGTCCTTGCCGTTGGAATGGAGCTTGCCCATTCTAAGGCCTCTGGTTGGGCCAAGATAACTGCCGAGGATCTTGGAGAACACATCCAAGCTTTTGCGATAGCCATGGCAGAGCTCGTGGGTGTCGATGAGGTCGAGAGGGCTGGAGTTCCATAGGGGGCGCCACCGCCGGGAAAGGACGGTTGTCCGCGCGCCATATTTGATTGGGAGGAGGGAGATGATGACTGTCAACATATCATCGGGGAGGCTACTGATGAAGTCTAGGCCTGCTAGAGTCGCTTGCGGTACTAGCTCGCCCCGCCTCCGCTTGTTGGCAGCCCCATTCTCCACCTCCGGAGTCTCCTTGTCAGTGGCACTTTCTGATAGAAATGGGAGTACAGGGAATATTTAGTGAAAACACGGCAATAGAAAAGTGTATTGGTAACTAGAAGTTATTAGGTAGGAATATAGTAATAAAAGGGAATAACAGTTGGTTGCTTAAATATTGCACAATTCATTTGACATTGTTGGTTAAGTCAACATACAGATAGTTGAAAAGCAAACTTACTTCGAACAAAGTTTGGACGGATGATTTTGTCAGGGAAGTGAGCATATATCTCATGACCAGGCCCTTTTATGTCACTACAAAAAATACACTTTCGTGATGATACGTGTTTGTCACAGTAGGTCGTGTTTTTTGTCATCCATGTACATCCATGACAAATTTATGACAGAATCAAGATAGTCATACACTGTGTCGTCAGAGAAGTGTTCCATGACATTACCAAAATTATCATCACGGAAGTGTCCACTTCCATGACGATAAATCATGGCGTCCTGAAGTGCTTTTCGTCAAGTGTGAACGACACGTTTCTTCCATCGTAACGGAACGCCGTTAAGCTATCGGTTCGTGTTTTTGATCCGATAACCCGTTAACAGCCCCGACCAATGGGGATTTTCCACGTGTAAAATCATCATTGGCTGGAGGAAACACGTGTCGGCTCACTGTTGGGACAGATGTCATCCACTCATTGGACAGAAGGCGCCTATGATACGTCGACACGTGGCACGACCCAACAGAGGCCCATTCCTGTGAAAAGGCCGGCCCATTTGACTTGGTCAAAAGGTGGCGGGCCAGCCCATGTAAAGCCTGTTAACGACCTGTTCGCATATAGCCCATTTACAGCCCGCTAACCCAAGTCCCGTTACACCCTATCCGAATTAGGCCCAGTAGCGTCATCTAGGCCACCCAATATGATTCCAGCCCGTTTTCACTTCTGGCCCATGTATGGCCCATGACGTCTTTCGGCCCATATGAGGCCCTATGTAACTCTTGGCCTATTAACGGCCCGTGGTGAAACTGGCCCGTAATGAACAATGTATTACTTTACACCCATTAACGACCCGTGGTGAAACTGGCCCGTAATGAACAGTGTATCACTTTATACCCATTAAGGGCCCGTTATTCCGTTGGGCCGTTTCCAGCCCATGTTATCTTTCAGCCTTCTCAGAGCCCATTTATTCTTGGGCTCATTTCCAGCATTCGTTTACTTACGGCATGTTACTCTCATTTTCTGCTTATGGGCCAAATTCAACCCGTGGTTACAGTTTGTAGCGACCTGACCCAACATCGGTCAAGTCTCCGTATGCATACCATCCCAAGATCATCTTTGGTACTCACAAAGACATCGATAAAGTAATCAAAGTTCAATCACACCTGAATTTTATTACACGATTCTCATATAGAGTCTTTATTACAAGGGAATAAATTCGCTCAAGGCCAACTCATGAGAAATAAACTACTAATGCTGAAGGCGTCGAGGTAAAGCGAGTCCATCCGACTCCAAAGGGCAATCGCTAAGCGGAGCGTAGCCTCACTCCTCGATTGAATATACCTACGCAACATAATACGTTGCAGCCATGTAGGTCGACTTTTGGAATAAGCTGGCAAGTCATGAAGAATAACAATAATAAAGTTACTAACTCTATATGCATTTTTGGTGTGGAGCTCTAAGTTTCATCATTTTGCGTAAAGCCAATTTTATCCTACTACGGTGGACTTATTTGCAAATTACTACAAATTGTTGGTAGTTATTGAGATGGTTCCGCCAACCAAAATCTCGTTCCCAAATTATTAAGTCATAAACCCTCAAATTAATTCATTAGTTTTAGTGTTGAGATATCCGAATACTTCCAAGTTCCAGAGGCTCAAATGTCCGTAGCCGGGGACACGGCTAATCGATTAGGTTATAACTTCTGCAGAGGTTTGGCACTTTCCCGCAAGAATCATTCCTCCTTTAAAGTCTTCGCACTTCATGGTGTTTGAAGACGGGACAGATGAAACAGGTCTTCCAAAGAGTTCTTCCGCCACCGCCGGTACCCATCCAATCCTACCGTTCGTCTACTTCTCGTAGTACCGCCCAGCCAGCGTCACTACTAGGGTCAACCCAGCCAGAGCCCATAATGGCTTGCGGCTGCAGGTAAGCTTCCGGTCATGGGGCATCCATCCTTCTCTTCGTGGCTGGGTGAAGCTTTCCGAGGATGTCATGGCGCTTCTCCATGCATCCCGCCACCACTGGGTGCTCCAGGTGCCCGTCAACCGTCCTCCACCCATTAGTGATTTTAAAGTCCATCTTGATCATTGTAGTCCATGGGTTGTCATCATCATTTACTCTCACATCTTGCTTATGAATATCACTCATACCAAATCCGTCTCTGAGCATAGCAAAATAACTACTACGTCCCGGGGTCATGGTAACAAGGGGATTGGTTCATCCTACCACATGATACTACTCAAGTTTAATGACTTCAAGATTTCACTACTGCATGCATGGTGGGGTGGTGACAACTACTAATGCACAAAAACATAGGTATAGAAATAACATGATCAAAACTTGCCTTGCTGATGATCCTCGTAAGCTAAAGAGTCGTAGTAGCAAGCTTCGCACTCCGGAAACTCTACCGAGAAAAACAATGAACACAATAAGCAAAACAATAGGATCACATAACACAACATAACAGAAATAACATAACACAACAAAGCAATCAAAACCAATTCCAAAAGAAAAACTCAAAGAAACCAATTCAAAGTTTTTCCTACTCCAAACAATAGCTAAAATAGTTTTATATAACAAAATTCCTTAATATAACCTAATCATGGTTTTAGGTTAACTTAACAGAAAAGGATTCACTAAGCAACTAGGAGCAAAAAGAATTAATTAAAAAGCTATTATAAAACTCATTCTAGGCCTAATCCAATTTCTATTAAGAAAATAATTTAAAACTTTTATTAATTATAAATAAAAGTTCATCTACTAGAATGACAGAAACTAACCTAGAATAACTAATCACAAGTTAACAATAAATTAATTTACTAATTAATTAATTAGGAAAACAGGAACTAGTTAATTAATTAGGATTAATAGGATTCTGTCTAAAACTAATTATTTATTAACCCTAAAATACCAAAGTTAATTTCTAGAGTTTGGCAATGTCAAAATAAAGTGGTGACAAAAAGAATCATGCAAAAATAATTTTTCTAACTAAAATTATAGCAGATTTGCTATTCTGGCTAAAACAATATTAAAGCATTTTTAATTATTTTTAACATAGCTAAATATATATTTTTCTGAAACTACATAAAATTTGTAATCCAACAAAAAAAAGAATCACTCAAAAATATTAAGCAGAATAAAAGATATACATTTTTGAAAATTGAAACTATTCGGCTAAAACAGAAAATCAAAATAAAAAGAAAAAGGCCTAATGGGCCTATACTGTGCACTAGGCGTTAAATAGCCTAAATGGGCTCTAGGGTTAACTAAAAACGAACCGGCCTAAACAAATAAACCTAACTAAAATAAACCGCTCGGGCCGTCCGGTTTTCTAATAAAACATACCCCTTGAGGTTCTAATCGAGCCGTCGATCTAAGATCGAACGGGAGGGTGTTGAGGACTCACGGACTCGGCGGCAATGGCGGCGAGAGTGCGTTAGAGGCGTCCGGCGTCAGCCATGAGTCGTCGGGAGATGCAGGGAGGTCGGGAGTGGTTCGGTGGGGTCGTTGGGGTCGGGGTGGACTAGGGTGGCGACGGCGGCGACTTTGGCGGCGGGAGAGCTTAGACTCGGCGTGCCGGGAGAGAGAGGAGAGGGGTTCGGCGAGGCTAGGGGAATGGGGTGCGGAGGGCTCGGCTTTTATAGCCTGGGGTCGGGCCTTGCTTGGGTCGATCAGGCGATCGGGCGATCGGGGATCCGGATCCTTCGGGATCAGTCGATCTCGAGGTCAAGGCGTGGGCAGGGGGGAAGAAGAGGCGGGGCCCACGGGTCACGAGAGGGAGAGAGGCGGGTCGAGCGGGTGGCCGAGACGGAGGGTTTCGGGCAAGGGGCGAGGCCGGTCGGGGCTGGGCTGGCTGTTGGCCTAGTGGGCCGGCTTGGGCCAAAGCGCTGGGTCATGAGGGTGCGGCGCTGGCCGGGCTGGGTGGCTGCTGGCGCCTGGGGTTTTTTCTTTTATTTTTTAATAAAACTAAAACAAAAATAAAACCAAATCTAGAAATAATTTATATAGGGTATATATATACCAAAATGATCAGGGAATATTCCCTTTCATTTGAACATTTTTCCAAAGGCAAAATCCAAACTTTATGAAAATCCATTTTTTCAAATTCAAATAAAATTCAGATTTGAATTCCAAAACTTTTGGCATTGTTTCCTCTGATATTTTTGGAGTGTCATGTTTGCTCCTCTCATACTTTTGATCAAGTATTTATCAGGCTTAGTTTTTAAATTGTTTCCCACATGCCAAAGTTTCAAATTCAAACTCAATTTGCTCTGAAACTTCAAATGACAATCAAATTCAAACAGAATGCATAGGATGCTTATCTATAATTGTAAAACATTCCAAATAGGAAAATCTGGGATGTTACAAACCTACCCACCTTAAGATGAATCTCGCCCTCGAGATTCGGGTTGGCTAGCAAATAGGTGCGGATGGTCTCGACGATGATCTTCTTCGCGTTCCCAGGTGGCTTCTTCCTCGGTGTGGTGACTCCACAGCACCTTGCAAAACTTGATGACCTTGCTGCGGGTGACTCTGCTTGCGGTCTCGAGAATTTTGACGGGTTTCTCCTTGTAAGTCAAATCACCGCTGTCAAGCTGTATGGCCTCTAGGGGCCTTGTATCTCTCAACGGAACATCGGCCATGTCGGCATGGCACTTCTTGGTGAGAAACGTGGAAGACATCATGAACTCCGGACAATCCTTCCTGCAATTCCAACTTGTATGCAACTTCTCCACGACGTTCGAGGATTTTGTATGGGCCAATGAATCGGGGTGCTAACTTTCCCTTGACACCAAACCTCTTGATTCCACGAAGTGAGACACACGAAGATATGCTCGGTCTCCCACTTCGTAAGTCACCTCCTTTCGCCATCGTCGGCATAACTCTTCTGTCTTGACTGTGCTATCTTGAGCCGGTCTCGAATCAGCTTGACTTTCTCTTCGGAATCCTTGATAAGATCGGAACCGAAAAGTGATCGATCTCCAACACTATCCCACAGCAATGGCGTTCTGCACCTCCTTCCGTATAGAGCTTCGAAAGGGGCCATCTTGATCGGATTGATAACTGTTGTTGTATGAGAATTCTGCAGACGGCAAATTATCATCCCAGCTAGACCCATAGTCTAGCACACAAGCTCTCAACATGTCCTCCGTAATCTGGTTGACTCTCTCGGTCATTCCATCTGTCTTCATGGATGAAAAGTGCATCAATTCCAGCCTCGCACTCCAAAGTTTCATGCAATTGCTTCCAAAACTTTGAGGTAAACTGCGTTCCTCTATCTGACACGATTTTCCTCGGAACTCCATGCAGACATACGATCCTGGTCATGTATATCTTGGCCAACTTGGCACTGGTATAGGTAGTCTTCACGGGAATGAAGTGAGCTACCTTAGTCAAACGATCAACCACTACCCAGATAGAATCATAACCTGAACGGGTCTGGGTAATCCTGTGATGAAATCCATACCAAGTTTCTCCCACTTCCAATCGGGAATCGGCAAAGGTTGAAGTAACCCTGCTGGCTTCTGATGTTCTGCCTTTACACGTTGGCAAACATCGCATACTGCTACGTACTCGGCAATGTCCTTCTTCATACCTGTCCACCAGAAACTTTGCTTCAAATCCAGGTACATCTTGGTGTTGCCGGGATGAATCGAGTACGGTGAATCATGAGCCTCTGAAGAATTAGCTTCACGAGTTCGGGATCATTGGGCACATAAATACGATCCTCAAACCATATAGTTCCATGTTCATCCTTACGGAATCCTTTAGCTTTTCCTTCCTCCATCTTTTGCTTTATCTCATCGATTTCCTTGTCCGACTTCTGGGCTTCACGAATCCTTTCGGTCAAGGTGGACTGAACTTCGAGTTGCAACAAATCCTCTCGGAACTATCTCCGATCGGAGATCTCTCGAGGTCATCGACTAACTCACAGGGGTAATCCTCCTGCTGTAGAGTATTCACATAACTCTTACGGCTCAAAGCATCTGCTACCACATTGGCCTTACCGGGTGGTAATGCAATCTCATGTCGTAGTCCTTTATCAACTCTAGCCATCTCCTCTCGCACGAGGTTTAATTCCTTCTGCGTGAAAATATACTTCAAGCTCTTGTGATCTGTGTAGACATCACAACGATTTCCGATGAGGAAATGTCTCCAGGTCTTGAGTGCATGCACTACAGCTGCTAACTCCAAATCATGCGTGGCATAATTCATCTCATGAGGCCGTAGCTGTCTGGAGGCATAAGCTACAACCTTGCCTTCCTGCATCAATACTCCTCCGAGTCCTTGACGAGAAGCGTCTAATAGACCTGATATTCCTTATGTATGTCTGGCAATATCAACACTGGGGCTGTGACCAACCGTTTCTTCAACTCCTGAAAACTGGCTTCACATTCCTCGGTCCAAACATACTTGGCTTCCTTCTTCAACAACTCAGTCATGGGCTTGGCAATCTTTGAGAAGTTCTCAATGAACCTCCGATAATATCCTGCGAGTCCGAGAAAACTGCGGATCTCCTTGAGTGAGGTAGGTGATCGCCAATCGATGATCGATTCAACCTTGGCGGGATCAACTGCTATTCCTTCTCCTGAAATAACATGTCCGAGGAATCCAACTTCCTTCAACCAAAATTCACATTTGCTGAATTTGGCATACATTGATGTTCTCGAAGTTTCTCGAACTAGACGCAAATGTTCCTTATGCTCTTCCTCGCTCTTGGAGAAAATCAATATGTCATCGATGAACACCACGACAAACTTGTCCAAATATTCCATGAACACCTTGTTCATCAAGTTCATGAAGTATGCAGGAGCATTAGTCAATCCAAACGACATGACGGTATACTCATATAAACCATACCTGGTAGTGAATGCTGTTTTGGGTATATCCTTTTCACGAATCTTCAACTGATGATACCCAGATCGAAGATCGATCTTAGAGAATACCTTGGCTCCAACAAGCTGATCAAACAAGTCATTGATCATCGGCAGAGGGTACTTGTTCTTGATGGTTACTTCGTTCAATGCACGATAATCCACAACCATCCTCAAGCTTCCATCCTTCTTCTCTACCAAAAGAACTGGGGCTCCCCAAGGTGATGAGCTTGGACGAATATATCCTTTCTCCAATAACTCATTTATTTGATCCTTGATCTCTTTCAACTCATTCGGTGGCATCCGATAAGGTCTCTTGGATATTGGGGCTGTGCCGGGCAATAGCTCAATCAGAAATTCAATGTCCCTGTCCGGTGGCATTCCTGGTAATTCCTCCGGAAACACATCAGGAAAATCTTGCACTACAGGCACTTCCTCCTGAACAACTCCCGTGAGGGAATGCACCTGATTCCTCATCTGGCTGTGCCTGGCTACATACTTAATCCTCTTCTGCTCCGGGGTGGTGAGCTGAATAGACTTGCGGGCACAGTCTATGCTCCCTTCAAACTTTGACAACCAATCCATGCCTAGGATTACATCCAAGGTCTGGGTTTCCAACACTATGAGGTCCACGGGAAATTTATGGTTCCCGATGTTGAGGGTTGCATGACAGCCTAAGCCTGCCATCATTTCTCCTCCTGCGGGCCCGGCCTTGAAGGGGGCTTCTAAGGGTTCTAGTGCAACCCGTACTTTTCCACAACTACCCTTGATATGAATGAATGCGTTTCACCGTAATCAAAGAGAACCAAAACTGAACGTGAATTCAATAAAAACTTACCAACCACGATTGTTCCGGCTGATCATAGACGTTCTCCACGTCGATGTGATTCACTTGAGCACGAGGGAAAGGATTGGGCTTCTTCGCTGAGCCTCCATTGCCATTCCCGTTCCTCTGCTTGGCCTCCGGGCAGTCGGTGGCGTAGTGCCCTGTCTTCTGGCACTTGAAGCAGGTGATGTGGCTCAGATCCTTCGGAGCCGGGGCAGAACGGTGCTGATTGCCATTACCATTGCCATTGCCATTGCCATGGCCTGACTTGTTGTCCTGGCTGCGGTTGTTTCCATTTCCACCATGGTTATGAACTCCATGGTTATGATGAGTGTGCCCTCCTGAGTACGGTGCATAGCGGGGCTTCTGTTGAGCTCCCGAGTTGTGCTTCCCCTGGCTGTACTTCCGCTTGCGGCTTTCTATCTGCTGCTGCTTGCCTTCCAGAATGGTGGCCTTGTCTACCAGCTCACGGTAGTTGTTGAAAGTAGCCACAATAAGCTGCATGCTCAGTTCATCATTGAGTCCCTCAAGGAACTTCTCACCTTGGCGGCGTCTGTGGCCACATCATCGGGGCATAGCGGCGAGCTTGCTGAATTCATCCACGTCTTGTGCCACAAGACGGTTTCATGGCGTAAGTTGCGGAACTCACGCTTCTTGAGACTCATGGCTCCGGTGAGACATGAGCAAGCGGTCTGAAAAGGCTGCTTGGAATTGGTCCCAAGTGATGCCACCCATGGGAAAAGTGGCGGTGTAGTTCTCCCACCAAGAAGCTGCAGGTCCATCCAGTTGATGCGCTGCAAAGCGCACCTTCTCAAAGATCGGTGCATCCAACGGTGACTAGCTCCTTCCGATTTTATGGAGCCAATCATCAGCCACAATTGGCTCGGTGCTACTAGAGAACACTGGCGGATTCAACCTCGTAAATCGAGTCAAGTTGTCCACAGTGGGTGGTGGCGGTGGATTGTTGGCGGTGTTGTTACGATTACGAATAAGGAGTTGCATCGGTGCATTCTGCTGCTTGGAGCAATTGGGGTGAGCTCGGCGGGGAAACCGGTGTCACGTCTCGGAGGCATCTGGTGTTTTTGGTGGGTGAGAAAGATAGAACAATGGTCTATGAGAAATACACTACCCATATGAATGCACAATCATAACACACCAATCATTTATTCATTCCACTCAAACATGGTTCAAACTCGATTACAAAAGCTCATGACTAATCGAAGGAAAAACATCGGCCCTAAGCGATCGTGAAAAAGTAAAAGATAACATGGTGGTCGACTAAAAGTCTTCATCGATGGCGCCTCCTCTTGGGGTTTCCTTGGTGGTACTCCTTCAAAATCCTGATCGTTGCTCACGAGGGGTGCTTCGTCTCCACTCGGGTAAAGGTCCTCTCCCAAGTCCATCTTTTCCTCTATCGCGGCAAGCTTCATCTTCAGGTCGTCGACTATCTCCATGAAGTCCGTGATTTCTTCCTCATGGCCAAGGAAGTCTGCGCGTGCCTTCTCGTCCGATTCGATTCGCGGAACAAAAGCTTCCGTGTGTCTTCGAGTTACGGCGAGCTGAATCTCCCGTTTCTGAGAAGACACTCCAAGTCTGGATGTAAGAGAGGGTGGAATCGTCCTCGATGGTACGGATGATATCTCCATTCCTTGCCTGCGAGAAACCATGGCGAGGTCCGAGTGATCGAGCTCGGCCTGTACTCCTCTCGGAGATGTCCAAGTGCTCGATAGATCGCCACGTCCCTTCCGATGATCCAGTTGAACTCGGTGAACTCAAAGTTGATAGGCTCCGTGTGTCCTCCAAAGGTTCTCCCTGGGATATGCACCTCAATCCTATAGCGGGTGTCCGTCGGAAGTGCATTAGTGGGTTTCCCAGTGATCGAGGGCAGATCAATCTTCATGACTTCACCATCTGGACCAGCTTCCTTCCGAAGGGCATCGTCTCATCGGGTGGCAGAACTCCGTAGCAAAAGCTGGGGTGAACTCGACGGCCATCTAGAATGTTGCAAAGGGAGAAGAGTCGAGAATAGAACAAGGAAGAATTATAGAATGAAAAGGGGTTCAAAGTAAATGGTCTCTGCTATGGCTTTCCGATCCTAGGGGTTACGATCCTACGGTCGGCGTGTGCTCGATACCATCTCTGTGAGCGACCTGACCCAACATCGGTCAAGTCTACGTGGTTCTGCATACCATCCCAAGATCATGCTTTGGTACTCACAAGACATCGATAAAGTAATCAAAGTTCAATCACACCTGAATTTTATTACACGATTCTCATATAGAGTCTTTATTACAAGGGAATAAATTCGGCTCAAGGCCAACTCATGAGAAATAAACTACTAATGCTGCGGAAGCGTCGAGGTAAAGCGAGTCCATCCGGCTCCAAAGGGCAATCGCCAAGCGCGGAGCGTAGCCTCACTCCTGATCGGAATATACCTCTGCAACATAATACGTTGCAGCCATGTAGGTCAGCTTTTGGAATAAGCTGGCAAGTCATGAAGAATAACAATAATAAAGTTACTAACTCTATATGCATTTTTGGCTGTGGAGCTCTAAGTTTCATCATTTTGCGTAAAGCCAATTTTATCCTACTACAGTGGACTTATTTGCAAATTACTACAAATTGTTGGTAGTTATTGAGATGGTTCCGCCAACCAAAATCTCGTTCCCAAATTATTAAGTCATAAACCCTCAAATTAATTCATTAGTTTTAGTGTTGAGATATCCGAATACTTCCAAGTTCCAGAGGCTCAAATGTCCGTGAATCGGGACACGGCTAATCGATTAGGTTATAACTCTGCAGAGGTTTATGACTTTTCCCCATAAGAATCATTCCCTCCTTTAGAGTCTTCGCACTTCATGGTGTTTGAAGACGGGACGAATGAAACAGGTCTTCCAAAGAGTTCTTCCGGCCACCGCCGTACCCATCCAATCCTACCGTTCGTCTACTTCTCGTAGTACCGCCCAGCCAGCGTCACTACTAGGGTCAACCCAGCCAGAGCCCATAATGGCTTGCGGCTGCACAGTAAGCTTCCGGTCATGGGGCATCCATCCTTCTCTTCGTGGCTGGGTGAAGCTTTCCGCAGGATGTCATGGCGCTTCTCCATGCATCCCGGCCACCACTGGGTGCTCCAGGTGCCCGCCAAATCCTCCACCCAGTAGTGATTTTCGAAGTCCATCTTGATCATTGTAGTCCATGGGTTGTCATCATCATTTACTCTCACATCTTGCTTATGAATATCACTCATACCAAATCCGTCTCTGAGCATAGCAAAATAACTACTACGTCCGGGGTCATGGTAACAAGGGGATTGGTTCATCCTACCACATGATACTACTCAAGTTTAATGACTTCAAGATTTCACTACTGCATGCATGGTGGGGTGGTGACAACTACTAATGCACAAAAACATAGGTATAGAAATAACATGATCAAAACTTGCCTTCTTGATGATCCTCAGAAGCTAAAGAGTCGTAGTAGCAAGCTTCGCACTCCGGAAACTCTACCGAGACAAACAATGAACACAATAAGCAAAACAATAGGATCACATAACACAACATAACAGAAATAACATAACACAACAAAGCAATCAAAACCAATTCCAAAAGAAAAACTCAAAGAAACCAATTCAAAGTTTTTCCTACTCCAAACAATAGCTAAAATAGTTTTTATATAACAAAAATTCCTTAATATAACCTAATCATGGTTTTAGGTTAACTTAACAGAAAAGGATTCACTAAGCAACTAGGAGCAAAAAGAATTAATTAAAAAGCTATTATAAAACTCATTCTAGGCCTAATCCAATTTCTATTAAGAAAAATAATTTAAAACTTTTATTAATTATAAATAAAAGTTCATCTACTAGAATGACAGAAACTAACCTAGAATAACTAATCACAAGTTAACAATAAATTAATTTACTAATTAATTAATTAGGAAAACAGGAACTAGTTAATTAATTAGGATTAATAGGATTCTGTCTAAAACTAATTATTTATTAACCCTAAAATACCAAAGTTAATTTCTAGGGTTTGGCAATGTCAAAATAAAGTGGTGACAAAAAGAATCATGCAAAAATAATTTTTCTAACTAAAATTATAGCAGATTTGCTATTCTGGCTAAAACAATATTAAAGCATTTTTAATTATTTTTAACATAGCTAAATATATATTTTTCTGAAACTACATAAAATTTGTAATCCAACAAAAAAAAGAATCACTCAAAAATATTAAGCAGAATAAAAGATATACATTTTTGAAAATTGAAACTATTCGGCTAAAACAGAAAATCAAAATAAAAAGAAAAAGGCCTAATGGGCCTATACTGTGCACTAGGCGTTAAATAGCCTAAATGGGCTCTAGGGTTAACTAAAAACGAACCGGCCTAAACAAATAAACCTAACTAAAAATAAACCGCTCGGGCCGTCCGGTTTTTCTAATAAAAACATACCCCTTCGGGGGTTCTAATCGGAGCCGTCGATCTAAGATCGAGCAGGGGAGGGTGTTGCGAGGACTCACGGACTCCCATGACGGCAATGGCGGGCGGCGAGAGTGCGTTAGGCGTCCAAGGCGTCAGCGAGCTTCCTGAGTCGTCGGGAGATGCAGAGGAGGTCGGGAGTGGTTGGTGGGGTCGTTGGGGTCGGGTGGACTAGGGTGGCGGCAATGGCGACTTTGGCGGCGGGAGAGCTTGAACTCCGGCGTGCTTGGAGAGAGAGGAGAGGGGTTCCGAGGCTAGGGGGAATGGGGTGCGGAGGGCTCGGCTTTTATAGCCTGGGGTCGGGCCTTGCTTGGGTCGATCAGGCGATCGGGCGATCGGGGATCCCGGATCCTTCGGGATCCCACGATCTCCCATGAGGTCGAAGCGTGGCGAGGGGGAAGAAGAGGGCGGGGCCCACGGGTCACGAGAGAGGAGAGAGGGCGGGTCGAGCGGGTGGCCGAGACGGAGGGTTTTCGGGCGAGGGCGAGGCCGGGGGGGGCTGGCCTGTTGGCCTAGTGGGCCTACTGGCTTGGGCCAAAGCGCTGGGTCATGGAGGGTGCGCTGGGCCTGGGGTGGCTTTGGTGGCGCCTGGGGTTTTTTTCTTTTATTTTTTAATAAAACTAAAACAAAAATAAAACCAAATCTAGAAATAATTTATATAGGGTATATATATACCAAAATGATCAGGGAATATTCCCTTTCATTTGAACATTTTCCAAAGGCAAAATCCAAACTTTATGAAAATCCATTTTTCAAATTCAAATAAAATTCAGATTTGAATTCCAAAACTTTTGGCATTGTTTCCTCGATATTTTTGGAGTGTCATGTTTGCTCCTCTCATACTTTTGATCAAGTATTTATCAGGCTTAGTTTTTGAATTGTTTCCCACATGCCAAAGTTTCAAATTCAAACTCAATTTGCTCTGAAACTTCAAATGACAATCAAATTCAAACAGAATGCATAGGATGCTTATCTATAATTGTAAAACATTCCAAATAGGAAAATCTGGGATGTTACACAGTTGGCCCGTTTGTGGTCCGTTAACACGTTGGGCCATTTTCACAGCGTCATGAAATACGGCCTATTAACGATGGCCCGTTATGGTCGGCCCATGAACGGACGATTCCAACTCTAGCCCGTTCTGACCATAATGCGGCCTGTTATTGGCCCATGTTTGGCCAATCGATCATACTGCCCGTATAAGGCCCATTGATGATACGGCCCGTAGTAGGCCCATTGTTTCTACGGCCCGTAGAAGGCCCATTGTTTCTACCACCCGTAGAAGGCCCACTTTTTATACGGACCGTAGAAGGCCCACTGTTTCTACGGCCTGTAGGTCCAGTGTCACTATAGTAAATATTAGCCCATGGTTATTGTGGCCTAGTTTTAAAAAATAGGTTATTGCAGCCACTAGCAAACCGTAGAAAAAGAACTGCACTGACTACAAGCAAACAAATAAACACGACAACAAGGAAATAAATAAGCAAGCAACTTACACTAGGCTATCACGGCTATTACACATATTACATCCACTAGGCATCAAAGTTCGCCACCAGTGCAAATATAGGGAACACAACAGCATATAAACGCCGCAGGAAAACAAGTCCATAACTGAAACCACTTCAGAAGAGCTCAAGAAACAATATCCTCGGTACCCATAATGCTGGCAAGATGCTTAGCAACCTTATTAACTTTCTCTTGTTTGGCGCTTAAGTCCTCCAACGCATGCTGTTGCACCAGAAAGTATGCATCTGAATTCTGCAGGGACTTCCTCAGTCCTTCGACTTCCTATCGCATAACATCTGATCAATGTCGTTCAACTTGAAGTTGAGACTCAAGAAGCTGAACTGATTCAGTAACGAGTTCAAGAGTTTGGTGCCGTGATGGTAGCCGATGCTTTCGAACACTACATCAAGACATGACTTTGGGGTTGTCTCAGTGTCCTCAATATAGTTTTTATCAGCTTTCTCGGAGACCAACAGGGATGTCTCACTATCTTGAACCTTATCTGCATTACTTCCTTTACCATTGCATAACAGGGTACTCTTCTCCAATATTTTATCCACGTTCTAAAAGAGAAACAAACAAACACATCTCAGGTTTACAATGTAGTATATGAAACTCATTTTGGTAAACCAGTTTGGTAGTAAGGTGGACAGGATAACAAAGACATGCAACAAACATATATCTATGTAGTATGGTCCTTGTATGGTCGATATCATTCTAGTTTATGTTGCCAAATCAAGATAGATACAGATCGAATCATATCTATTTAAGAAAAAGAAGCATAGACAGAATATAAGTGTGGGAAACTACTGCAATAACAACACTTGTAATGTGCATGGCATGAGAACATAACTGTTTATTCAATTGAAACTAAAATCAACATAGAGCAAGTTACAACAGCAAACAGCCAAACACGTAGAAGAAACAGGTTTAAAACATACTGTATGCCATTGGAGTTTCAATTGCATCCTTCAAATTTGAAATTGGTTGGTATCGATAAATCTGATGATGCAAGAGCAAAGTAGTATGAACCATATAGCTACTGAACTGACACGAGAACAATTCTTATTCTACTTTAAGCGTTGACTTCGGGTTCGGGAGTGGTGGTCCTCGTGATTTGGGCACCGCAGTTGCCTTACTAGCTGCTTTCGTGTTTGGGTGCTCGTGTTGGAGACGATGTTGTGTCAACGGAAGGCGGGTGTCTATCTGCTTTGGGGTTGGGGTTAGAAGGGGTGTAGCTGGTTCTCTGTCCAACCGGGTAGGGGTACAATCTGCATGAGTGTGGGTTATGTGTGGTGGGGCTGATTTTTGGGCAAGTACAACCGTGGTTCTATCTGCATCAACAGGTAGCACGATCTTTTCTGAAGACCGTGTTTTCACTCCCACAGATACTGCCATCACTCCCTCCAATTGAAATGGCTGATAAACAAGAAAAGTAATTGAATGTACATACATTGTAAGATAGACAGGTGCAATGGATAGTAGGGAAGAAAACAGGGCATGAAATAATTCACATTTATGTTGTCTAAGCAAGCAGAATAGCAGGACATAATTTCACATATATGATGGCTAATTAAACAGGATAGCATGACACAATTTCACATGTATGATGGCTAACTAAACAGGATAGAATGACATACTTCAAAATATGATGACTATGTAAACAGGATGACATGATATAACTATACGATGTGTATATTAAAGTAGTTGGCATGCCATAAATCACAAACATGTCGTCGATGGAAACATGATGGCATGATATAATTCACAGATAGAATGACATAATTTAAAATATGATGACTATGTAAACTGGATGAGATGATATAACTATATTATGTCTTTAGAAAATGGGTGGCATGCCATAATTCAGATACATGTTGTCTATGTAAACATCATGGCATGACATAATTCAAATATATGATTTATATACTAAGGAAGTGAGCAGAGGGCAATTGCATATATGACGTGTCAACTAAGGAGATGGCATTCAATATTGTGTATATGATGTAAAAACTAAGCATTGCAATACAACATATGCATTATATGAGTAATATAACCCTGCCATGTTTGAGCATACACCTCGTGGGGGATAATAGGACTGGTCATCCGCCTCAATCCTCCTCTCAAGAGCTATCTCAGAATCAGCAAGATATATGCTTCAAAGTAGCATTGTCTGCTCTCAAGACCTTGTTTTCACTCTAGATTTCTCCATCACCAATTCAAATGGCTGATGCAGGAAGAGCAGTTGAATATACAAACATTGTCGACAAAAGCAATGAGAAATACAAAAAAGGACGGCATGATATAATTCACATATATGACGCTTGCCTAAACAGCATGGCATTGCATAATTCACATACATAATGCCTTGCAACAAGATAACATTGCATAATTCACATATATAATTTCTTGCAACAAGATGGCATTGCATAATTCACATATATGGTAATTAGACACTAAGCAGTGGCATTCACACAAAGCATGTCTAAACTAAGCAAATGACATAGCAATGCAAGATACCATACGCACGATATGAGTAACATAACCCCGCCAAGTTAGGGCATGCACCTCGTGGGGGAAATATGGCTGGTCATACATCTCACGAATCCTCCTCTCGAGGAGCTATCAGAATCAAAGAAGACATGCATTTCGTCAAATAGCATTATGCTCACGAAGACCTTGTTTCCACTCCAGATTTTTCCATGACCGTGCTTAATGGCTGATGCACAGTGAAGAGTAATTGAATGTACTAAAATTGTTGACAAATTTAACACATAATAAAAAAATGATGACATGATATAATTCACATATAAGATGATGGCTAACTGTGGTGGCATTGCAAAATTCACATATATGATGCCCGGCTAGACAAGATGGCATTGCATGATTCACATATACGATAAAGAAACTAAACAGATGGCATTGACACAAAGCATGTCTAAACTAAGCAGATGACATCTTTAATGTATACAGTAAGTAATGCAAGGCACCATATGCATGATATTACCAACATCAGCATGCCAAGTTAGAGCGAAGACCTCATGGGGTAAATAGGAGTGGTCTTCTCCTTCTGAATCCCCCTCAGAACAGTTATCTTCCTCTTGATTACGATCCGATATGGGTGGAGGGGGGCTGCCTTTGCGCCCACCATGGAACGACGTCTGCATGAAATTTTATTGCCATGCAAGGCTCGTCTCTTTTGCTCTACATGATCAGTTCCGTTGTGTACAATAACTGGCATGCATAGGAATAAAACATAGTGAGATTATGTAAGGAGTGCATGAACAAATCCAGAGTGATGGTAGCAAACTGTGGATAGACCCAAAACCAATGATAGCAGGCAGATAATAGCTTTAGTTAAAAAATACAGATAATGGCTCCTTTAATGTTTGTTTGCACCCAACATGAAACTCATAGTAGACACCAGAGATTAACCAGATAGTAGACAGATAGTACTGATTGCTGCCCCAATATGTACCCCACAACCATTTAAAAACTCAAGTTTCAGCATTAGTTTGGACCTGACTAATCTAATAGGTGAACACGACGATAATGTAGCATGTCATCATATTAAGCGACGCATAACGTAAGCAGACACGGAAGAGTGCGACCTCTCTTGCGGACCCGTGTAGTCCTCAAGGTCATCTGCTCAGTTGATGATGGTAATGCAGTTGTCGTGGTTGCCAGCGGCGGGGAAGAAGATCTGAGGCGGTGAAAGACAGTCTGAAGAGCGGATCCCTACTGTGGTGAACCCTTTCGTCGTTGGAGCACCTGAGCTGGGGTGGAACACAGCGCCGCAGGAGCAGGACAAACCACACAAGATTTTCTTTGACACATATCTATAACAGAAGTAATTGAGTAAAGGCTTGTTTGAATTTGAGGATTCTAACAATGCAAGGATAGGAAATAGACAGGAATAGGATAGGAATGCACGTGCAAAACAGAGAATTTAAAAACACAGGATTTACGCTAACTGGGTGTTTGATTCACAACAATTGGAAGATCACAGGATGCAAAAAAGCATGATGAGATTAAGTCAAACCACATGAAAATGTACGGCTATAATGCTATTATGCTACAATCTCTTAGACTTGTGCTTGATGAATAGGAATATGAAAAGGAGGATAAGTGGAAATTAGAATTCCTACGGTTTTTCTTTCAAGTAGACACTAAAGGAACAAATCCTACAATTTTCCTTTGCTCCATTCCTTCACAAAATTCATGAAAAGTAGTACCATAGGAAACTTTCCAATTCCTATGTTTTTCATTCACTTTTCCTTTCAAGCACTAGTGATTCTAGTAGGCAGGCTTGAGCAAGGAAAATCCTACACTAAAAAAAAGTTTTTGTGCTACTTCTATTATTTTGGACCCAGTCCACTGCCATACTAGCTCAACTCCCAGGCACGTCGACAAATGCACAGCTCAAACGCACAGAGATAAATAATGATGGCGTTCAAGAGAGTCCATCACGGATAGCTAAGTTGCACAGTACCTCACCGCTTGTCATATAGTAGGATAAAATAATCGTATTTCCCGTTACTACGAAAGTGCTCATTGGACAATAAATATAATATGTAGAGTAAAAAGAAATGCAACAAGTGTACAACCTCTTTGGCGAAGCCATGTCGATCTCGGCGTGATTGGGTTGGCGGTGAGGATGCTCGGCTGACTTTGCTTTGTCGGAGGAGGGAAGAATATCTTAGACGCCCGGAGATGGAGCAGAGGTATCGCTCCGCTGTGATGGAGGGTTTCGTCGTTGGAGCAGCTCCGTGAGTTGTACGACGCCGAGGCTGAAGCAGGACAAGAGAGACAATGAACAACGCTAACTTGAGTGGAATTCTAATAGCATCTCCAATACATGACGTAAAATACATAACCACAAAGTGCTAGATGTAAAATACATCAACCGCTCATCTCTCGAACTTAACTGTCAAACTGAACTAAATCGTGAAACTAAACTTAATCATTTAAACTGAACCTAACTGCCGAAACTGAATTTTCTGTCAAAACTGAATTTTCTTTGTAAACTGAATGCACTAGCAAGGTGAGGCTACAAGTTGGTCGACAGAATTTTTCATCTCTGGTCAGTCGATTTTGCAGCCGTTGGATACGAAATCAAGGGCATGCGGTTCATCTTCAACCTCCACCCCCCTGAGCCGCCAGCCACCACCGGCCAAACAACAGCCGCCGCCAGCAGGCGGTGCGCCGCCTCACTACCGAAAACACTCCCACCGCCGGGTCCGCCGCCCGCCCGCCATCCCTCTAGCCCCTGCCGAGCTTTTTCTCCGGCGATCCCCACACCACCGGCCCGCCACCACCGGCGACCACCGCCGCATCATGAACCCTAAGATAGATAGTGGGTACCTCTCCGTGAGCCCCCCTCCTCATTGCGGTGGTTCTTCCTTCACCGGCGAGCCCAATCGACACGCTCCAACGTATCTATAATTTTTGATTGCTCCATGCTACTTTATCTACTGTTTTGGACTATATTGGGCTTTATTTTCCACTTTTATATTACTTTTGGGACTAACCTATTAACCGGAGGCCCAGCCCAGTGCTGTTTTTGCCTATTTCGGTGTTTGAAGAAAGCAGAATATCAAACGGAGTCCAAACGGAATGAAACCTTCGAACGTGATCTTCTCACTTGAACGTGATCCAGGAGACTTGGACCCTACTCCAAGAAGTGCTGAGGCGGTCACGAGGGTGGAGGATGCGCCTCGGGCGCGCCTACCTCGTGGGCCCCCGACGCCTCCATCGACGCATTCTTCCTCCTATATATACCTACGTATCCCCAAACCACTGAACAAGAGCCAAAACCTAATTCCACCGTCGTACCTTCCTCAGTATCCACGAGATCCCATCTTGGGGCCTGTTCTCGAGCTCACGAGGGGGCATCCACCATGGAGGGCTTCTACATCAACACCATAGCCTCTCCGATGAAGTGTGAGTAGTTTAGTTCAGACCTTCGGGTCCATAGTTAGTAGCTAGATGGCTTCTTCTCTCTTTTTGGATCTCAATACAATGTTCTCCCCGACTCTCATGGAGATCTATTCGATGTAATCTTATTTTTGCAGTGTGTTTGTTGAGACCAATGAATTGTGGGTTTATGATCAAGATTATCTATGAACAATATTTGAATCTTCTCTGAATTCTTTTATGTATGATTGGTTATCTTTGCAAGTCTCTTTGAATTATCAGTTTGGTTTGGCCTACTAGATTGATCTTTCTATTAGGCAGGCTTGAGCAAGGAAAATCCTACACTAAAAAAAAGTTTTTGTGCTACTTCTATTACTTTGGACCCAGGCCACTGCCATACTAGCTCAACTCCCAGGCACGTCGACAAATGCACAGCTCAAACGCACAGAGATAAATAATGATGGCGTTCAAGAGAGTCCATCACGGATAGCTAAGTTGCCTGGTACCTCACTGCTTGTCATATAGTAGGATAAAATAATCGTATTTCCCGTTACTACGAGTGCTCATTGGACAATAAATATAATATGTAGAGTAAAAAAGAAATGCAACAAGTGTACAACCTCTTTGGCGAAGCCATGTCGATCTCAGCGTGATTGGGTTGGCCGGTGAGGATGCTCCGGCTGACTTTGCTGTCGGAGGAGGGGAAGAATATCTTAGACGTCTGGAGATGGAGCCCGAGGTACTGCTCCGCTGTGATGGAGGGTTTCGTCGTTGGAGCAGCTCCGGTGAGTTGTACGACGCCGAGGTCAAGCGAGACAAGAGAGACAATGAACAACGTTAACTCGAGTGGAATTCTAATAGCATCTCCAATACATGACGTAAAATACATAACCACAAAGTGCTAGATGTAAAATACATCAGCCGCTCATCTCTGAACTTAATCGTCGAAACTGAACTAAACCGTCGAAACTAAACTTAACTCATTTAAACTGAACCTAACTGTCAAACTGAATTTTTGTCAAACTGAATTTTCTTGTCAAACCGAATGCACTAGCAAGGTGAGGCTACACGTTGGTCGGCAATTTTTCATCTCCGTCGGGCCGATTTTGCAGCCGTTGGATACGAAATCAAGGGCATGCGGTTCATCTTCAACCTCCACCCCTCGAGCCGCCACCACCACCGCCAAACAACAGCCCCGCCGCCATGGCAGGCGGTGCGCCGCCCGCCCGCCCGGAAACACTCCCCACCGCCGGTCCGCCGCCTGCCATCCTCTAGCCCCCATGCCGAGCTTTTTCTCCGGCAATCCCACACCACCGGCCCGCCACCACCGCGACCACCGCCCGCATCCTCGAACCCTAAGATAGATAGTGGGGTACCTCTCCGTGAGCCCCCTCCCGCGGCTGGTTCTTCCTTCACCCAGCGAGCCCAATCGACACGCCTCCAACGTATCTATAATTTTGATTGCTCCATGCTACTTTATCTACTGTTTTGGACTATATTGGGCTTTATTTTCCACTTTTATATTACTTTTGGGACTAACCTATTAACCGGAGGCCCAGCCTGCACTGCTGTTTTTTTTGCCTATTTCGTGTTTCAAGAAATGTAATATCAAACGGAGTCCAAACGGAATGAAACCTTCGGGAACGTGATCTTCTCACTGAACGTGATCTAGGAGACTTGGACCCTATTCCAAGAAGTGCCAGAGGCGGTCACGAGGGTGGAGGACGCGCCCCCCCTGGGCGCGCCCCCTACCTCGTGGGCCCCCTGACGCTCCATCGACGTACTCCTTCCTCCTATATATACCTACGTATCCCCAAACGATCAGAACAAGAGCCAAAAACCTAATTCCACCGTCGTACCTTCCTGTATCCACGAGATCCCATCTTGGGGCCTGTTCCGGAGCTCCACCGGAGGGGGCATCCACCACGGAGGGCTTCTACATCAACACCATAGCCCCTCCGATGAAGTGTGAGTAGTTTAGTTCAGACCTTTGGGTCCATAGCTAGTAGCTAGATGGCTTCTTCTCTCTTTTTGGATCTCAATACAATGTTCTCCTCTCTCGTGGAGATCTATTCGATGTAATCTTCTTTTTGCGGTGTGTTTGTTGAGACCGATGAATTGTGGGTTTATGATCCAGCTTATCTATGGATAATATTTGAATCTTCTCTGAATTCTTTTATGTATGATTGAGTTATCTTTGCAAGTCTCTTGAATTATCCGCTTGGTTTGGCCAACTAGATTGGTAGTTCTTGCAATGGGAGAAGTGCTTAGCTTTGGGTTCAATCTTGAAGTGTCCTTACCCAAAGGATGTAAAGGGTTGCAAGGCACGTATTGTATTGTTGCCATCGAGGATAACAAGATGGGGTATTTATCATATTGCATGAATTTATTCCTCTACATCATGTCATCTTGCTTAAGGCGTTACTGCTTTTAACTTAATACTCTAGATGCATCTGGATAGCGGTCGATGAGTGGAGCAATAGTAGTAGATGCAGAATCATTTCGATCTACTTGTCACGGATGTGATGCCTATATACAAGATCATGCCTAGATATCCTCATAACTATGCTCAATTCTGTCAATTGCTCAACAGTAATTTGTTCACCCACCGTAGAATATCTATGCTCTTGAGAGAAGCCACTAGTGAAACCTATGGCCCCCGGGTCTATTCTCATCATATCAATCTCCATCACTTTAATACTTGCTTTGTTTTTACTTTGCCTTTTACTTTTCACTTTGCATATCTATACCAAAAATACCAAAAATATTATCTATCATCTCTATTAGATCTCACTCTTGTAAGTGACCGGATTGACAACCCCTAATCGCGTTGGTTGCGAGTAGCTATCGTTTTGTGCAGGTACGAGGGACTTGCGCGTGGCCTCCTACTGGATTGATACCTTGGTTCTCAAAAACTGAGGGAAATACTTACGCTATTGTGCTGCATCATCCTCTCCTCTTCGGAGAAAACCAACGCAAGCTCAAGACGTAGCAAGAAGGATTTCTAGCGCCGTTGCCGGGGAGGTCTACGCAAAAGTCAACATACCAAGTACCCATCACAATCCCTATCTCTCGCATTACATTATTTTCCATTTGCCTCGCTTTTCCTCTCCCCACTTCACCCTTGTCGTTTTATTTGCCCTCTCTTTCCCAATCTCCTCCTCTCTTTCCGTTGCCTTTTCCTTTGCCTTTTGTTTGCTCGTGTGTTAGTTTGCTTGTTTGTCATGATGGCCCTACCTAAACCTGGTGATCTTCACCTTAAAAGGCTAGAGGAGATCGAAAACAATGTCAGGAAGTATATGGTTTTGCAGTTTGAGCATAATAATTTCTTTAGAAACGAGCTTAGGGAACAAAAGAGTTTTATGAGCTTTATGAATAAAGAGCTCGATGATATGTCCAAAGAATTTGATGGTATAAGATCCCAAATTGCTCGTCTTGAAAAGATGACCGCCGAAATTTTGGATATGCAGGCTACCTTAGTTAATAAGATGGCCGCTAAACCGAATTCCTATGAAAATCAAGATGAAGATCTAAAAGTTATTGATGTGTCCCCTATTAAATCTTTGTTTTGCCATATGAATCTTGATGAAACTGATTATGATCTTCCTTTACCTAGAAGGCGTTCTAAGAATTCTCGAAGTTTTAGATCTTGATGATGAAATTGATAAAAGTGGGATTGAAAGAAATAAAAATCGAGATATGGCTAAACCCACTATATTGGATCTCAAGGAATTTAATTATGAAAATTGCTCTTTAATTGATTTTATTTCCTTGTTTCAATCCGTGCTAAATCCTCCTCATGCTTATAGTCAAAATAAGGCTTTTACCGAACACATTGTTGATGTCTTGATGCAATCTTATGAAGAAAAACTTGAGTTCAAAGTTTCTATCCCTAGGAAACTCCATGATGAGTGGGAACCTACTATCAAAATTAAAATTAAAAATTATGAATTTCATGCTTTGTGTGATTTGGGTGCTAGTGTCTCTACTATTCCCAAAACTTTATGTGATTTGCTAGATTTCCGTGATTTTGATGATTGCTCTCTAAACTTGCATTTTGCGGATTTCACTATTAAAAAGCCTATGGGAAGAATTAATGATGTTCTTATTGTTGCAAATAGGAATTATGTGCCCGTACATTTTATCGTTCTTGATATAGATTGCAATCCTTCATGTCCTATTATTCTTGGTAGACCTTTCCTTAGAACGATTGGTGCAATTATTGATATGAAGGAAGGAAATATTAGATTCCAATTCCCTTTAAAGAAGGGCATGGAACACTTTCCTAGAAAGAAAATAAAATTATCATATGAATCTATCATGAGAGCCACTTATGGATTGCCTACCAAAGATGGCAATACCTAGATCTATCCTTGCTTTTATGCCTAGCTAGGGGCGTTAAACGATAGCGCTTGTTGGGAGGCAACCCAATTTTATTTTTTAGTTTTTGTTTTTGCTTCTGTTTAGGAATAAATAATCCATCTAGCCTCTGTTTAGATGTGGTTTTATCTTTTAATTAGTGTTTGTGCCAAGTTAAACCTATTAGATCTTCTTGGGAGATAGTCATTTGATCTTGCTGTAATTTCCAGAATCTTTGCGCTCAGTGACCGAATTTTTAAAAATCACCAGAACATGATAAAATAGTGATTCCAATTTCTGCTGATCAATAAACAAATTTTCCAGGTCGCCTAATTTTGGTAGAACTTTTTGGGTTCCAGAAGTTTGCGTTAGTTACAGATTACTACAGACTGTTCTGTTTTTGACAGATTCGGTTTTGCGTGTGTTGTTTGCTTATTTTGATGAATCTATGGTTAGTAAAATAGTTTATAATCCATAGAGAAGTTGGAATACAGTAGGTTTAACACCAATATAAATAAAGAATGAGTTCATTACAGTACCTTGAGTAGTCTTTTGTTTTCTTTCTCAAACGGAGCTCACGAGATTTCTATTGAGTTTTGTGTTGTGAAGTTTTCAAGTTTTGGGTGAATTCTTTTGATGGATTATGGAACAAGGAGTGTCAAGAGCCTAAGCTTGGGGATGCCCATGGCACCCCCAAGATAATCCAAGGACACCAAAAGTCAAAGCTTGGGGATGCCCGGAAGGCATCCCTCTTCGGCCCACTTCCATCGGTAATTTACTTGGAGCTATATTTTTATTCACCAACATGATATGTGTTCTGCTTGGAGCTTCTTGTATTATTTGAGTCTTTGCTTGTTAGTTTACCACAATCATCCTTGCTGTACACACCTTTTGAGAGAACCATACATGATTTGGAATTTGTTAGAATACTCTATGTGCTTCACTTATATCTTTTGAGCCTGATAGTTTTGCTCATAGTGCTTTACTTATATCTTTTGAGCTTCATAATTTTTGCTCTAGTGCTTCACTTAGATCTTTTAGAGCATGGTGGTGGATTTGTTTTAAAGAAACTTGATATCTCATGCTTCACTTAGATCATTTTGAGAGTCGTTAATAGCATGGTAATTTGCTTAATGTTAATATACTTGGTGTTCGAGATATGTGAAACTTTCTTTTGAGTGAATTGAATACTAAGATAAATTTAATGCTTAATAATTGTTTTGAGATATGGAGGTAATAACATCAAAGTCGTGCTAGTTGATAATTGTGAATTTGAGAAATACTTGTGTTGAAGTTTGCAAGTCCCGTAGCATGCACATATGGGTAAAGTTGTGTAACAAATTTGAAACATGAAGTGTACAGCTTGTGCATCCTTATGAGTGGCGGTCGGGGACGAGCGATGGTCTTTTCCTACCAATATATCCCCTAGGAGCATTGTGCGTAGTACTTGATTTTTGATGGCTTCTAAATTTTTGCAATAAGTATATGAGTTCTTTTGACTAATGTTGAGCCATGGATTATACGCACTTTTATCTTTCCGCACTTGCTAGCCTCTTCGGCACCGTGCATTGCCCTTTCTCACCTTGAGAGTTGGTGCAAACCTCGTCGGTGCATCCAAACCCCGTGATATGATACGTTCTTTCAAACATAAACCTCCTTATATCTTCCTCAAAACAGCCACGATACCTACCTATCATGGCATTTCCATAGCCATTCCGAGATATATTGCCATGTAACTTCCATCATCATTATTATGACATACATTACTTTTGTCATATTGCCATTGCATGATCATGTAGTTGACATCGTATTTGTGGCAAAGCCACCATGCATTATTTTCCATACATGTCACTCTTGATTCATTGCACCATCCCGTACATCACGGAGGCATTCATATAGAGTCATATTTGTTCTAAGTTTCGAGTTGTAATTGTTGAGTTGTAATAGAAATAAAAGTGTGATGATCATCATTATTAGAGCATTGTCCCAAGTGAGGAAATGATGATGGAGACTATGATTCCCCCATAAGTCGGGATGAGACTCCGAACGAAAAAAAAGAGGCCATAAAAAAAGAGAAAAGGCCCAAATAAAAAAATGAGAGAAAAAGAGAGAAGGGACAATGCTACTATCCTTTTACCACACTTGTGCTTCAAAGTAGCACCTTGTTCTTCATGTAGTGAGTCTCATATATTGTGCTTCAAAGTAGCACTAAAATCTTCATAATAGAGAGTCTCTCATTTTGTCACTTTCATATACTAGTGGGAATTTTTCTTATAGAACTTGGCTTGTATATTCCAATGATGGGCTTCCTCAAAGTGCCCTAGGTCTTCGTGAGCAAGCAAGTTGGATGCACACCCGATTAGTTTCTTTTGTAGAGCTTTCATATACTTATAACTCTAGTGCATCCGTTGCATGGCAATCCCTACTCCTCATGTTAACATCAATTGATGGGCATCTCCGTAGCCCGTTGATTATCCTCGTCGATATGAGACTTTCCTTTTTTTCTGTCTTCTCCACACAATCCCATCATCATATTTCTATTCCACCCATAGTGCTATACCCATGGCTCGCGCTCATGTATTGCGTAAAGGTTGAAAGAGTTTGAGATTATTTGAGTATGAAACATTTTCTTGGCTTGTCATCGGGGGTATAGAAGTTGGGAACATCTTTGTGTGACGAAAATGAAGCATAGCCTAACCATATGATTTTGTAGGGATGAACTTTCTTTGGCCATGTTATTTTGAGATGACATAATTGCTTAGTTAGTATGCTTGAAGTATTATTATTTTTATGTCAATATGAACTTTTGTCTTAAATCTTTCGGAACTGAATATTCATATCACAAGTAAGAAGATTTATATTGAAATTATGCCAAAGTATCACTCCGCATCAAAAAATCTCTTTTTATCATTTACCTACCGAGGACTAGCAGGAATTAAGCTTGGGGATGCCTCGATATGTCTCCAACGTATCTATAATTTTTTATTGCTCCATGCTACTTTATCTACTGTTTTGGACTATATTGGGCTTTATTTTCCACTTTTATATTACTTTTGGGACTAACCTATTAACCGGAGGCCCAGCCTGTAATTGTTGTTTTTTGCCTATTTCAGTGTTTCGAAGAAACAGAATATCAAACGGAGTCCAAACGGAATGAAACCTTCGGGAACATGATCTTCTCACCGAACGTGATCCAGGAGACTTGGACCCTACTCCAAGAAGTGCCAGAGGCGGTCACGAGAGTGGAGGGCGCCCCCCTGGGCGCGCCCCCTACCTCGTGGGCCCCCTGACGCTCCACCGACGTACTCCTTCCTCCTATATATACCTACGTATCCCCAAACGATCAGAACAGGAGCCAAAAACCTAATTCCACCGCCGTACCTTCCTGTATCCACGAGATCCCATCTTGGGGCCTGTTAGGAGTTCACGAGGGGGCATCCACCACGGAGGGCTTCTACATCAACACCATAGCCCCTCCGATGAAGTGTGAGTAGTTTACTTCAGACCTTCGGGTCCATAGCTAGTAGCTAGATGGATTCTTCTCTCTTTTTGGATCTCAATACAATGTTCTCCCCCTCTCTCGTGGAGATCTATTCGACGTAATCTTCTTTTTGCGGTGTGTTTGTTGAGACCAATGAATTGTGGGTTTATGATCCAGCTTATCTATGGATAATATTTGAATCTTCTCTGAATTCTTTTATGTATGATTGAGTTAACTTTGCAAGTCTCTTCGAATTATCCGTTTGGTTTGGCCAACTAGATTGGTAGTTCTTGCAATGGGAGAAGTGCTTAGCTTTGGGCTCAATCTTGCGGTGTCCTTAGCTAGTGACAGAAAGGGTTGCAAGGCACGTATTGTATTGTTGCCATCGAGGATAACAAGATGGGGTATTTACCATATTGCATGAATTTATTCCTCTACATCATGTCATCTTGCTTAAGGCATTACTCTGTTTTTAACTTAATACTCTAGATGCATGCTGGATAGCGGTCAATGAGTGGAGTAATAGTAGTAGATGCAGAATCGTTTCGATCTACTTGTCATGGACGTGATGCCTATATACATGATAATACCTAGATAACCTCATAACTATGCTCAATTCTGACAATTGCTCAGCAGTAATTTGTTCACCCACCGTAGAATATCTATGCTCTTGAGAGAAGCCACTAGTGAAACCTATGGCCCGCGGGTCTATTCTCATCATATCAATCTCCATCACTTTAATACTTGCTTTGTTTTTACTTTGCCTTTTACTTTTCACTTTGCATCTCTATACCAAAAATACCAAAAATATTATCTATCATCTCTATTAGATCTCACTCTTGTAAGTGACCGTGAAGGGATTGACAACCCATAATCGCGTTGGTTGCGAGTAGCTATCGTTTTGTGCAGGTACGAGGGACTTGCGCGTGGCCTCCTACTGGATTGATACCTTGGTTCTCAAAAACTGAAGGAAATACTTATGCTACTGTGCTGCATCATCCTCTCCTCTTCGGGGAAAACCAACGCAAGCTCAAGACGTAGCACCAACCCCTTGAAAATCGAGTGACCCAAAAGTCGATTCAGTCGACTGAAGTGTAGCCAAATCGGAGCAGCATCGCAAGCAAGAGCAAGAGCGAGAGCATCAGCGCGAGCAAGAGCAATAGCAAGAGCAGACGAGCAGGGGACCGAGAGCAAGAGCAGAGCAGCAAAGACTGGCGAGAGCTAAAGCAGCAGCAGCTCCTACTGATGTGGACGTCGCCGCCGAGGGAGCGACGCTGTGGAGGAAGTGGCCGGCGACGCCGCCGTGGATGGAGCCGCGCCGTGTCGGCTCGGGACCGAGTGCCGGTAGCACCGTGAGATTGAATCAAGAAGAAAATGCGGCGATTAGTGTACAACCTCTTTGGTGGCGCCGATTAGGCCGCAACTTCATCCGAGGAAATGGTGATGATGATGCTCTTCCGGTGGTGCAGGTGAAGACGGAGGTGTGGGAATGGAGGTGGCGCGAAAGACGAGGGGAACGTCGGGGCAGATCCTTGGAGGTGGAGGATGGGGTGGCTGAACCGGCAGGACGATGAGATCGACGATGGATCCTTATCCGGTACGGTGGATGAGGGGCGTCAAGGTGTTGCTGTGGACGACATCGTCGGGGAAGAGGCTCCGGCTGGGTGGCGGATGGAGCTGGGTGAGGGGTTTCGTCGCGGGTTTTCGCGGCCTCGGTGTACGAATGGGTGGGCGGATGGGATGGCAGTGGGGAACCATGGCTTAGAGACGCGCTTGTCCGAAATGTGGGGTAAGTTACGAAAGTACCCCCACCGATTTGAGGCGGTTCTTTCGGTTCAGGGGTACCACGGGCATTTCGCATGTCGGGATTTCACAGGAGGTGGGAGTTTTCGCGCGCGTTGTAATTTCGGAATAGCAAGGCGCGGGTTGAGATGGAGGGAGTTGTCGGAGCACAACGAGACAAAGATATATCTTAAATATTTCGGGCTAACAAGGCGCGGGTTGAAGAGGCGGGAGTTTCGTAGCACGATAGACAGAGACGCTAGCTTGAATTTTCGGCATAACAAGGAGCGGCTTGAAATTTCGGAAGAACAAGATTAACGTGTACCAAGAATAAAGACAATTTGCACCTCAACACGCACAACACACACACAAACACCATTTAGACTAGAGTAAGGTACACGTGCATTGCACGCATGAGATTTGGCAACCAAATAATGAATAAATACCACATTATAGCATGCAAGCTTTGAGTCATATATGCATGATGTAGATGTTCGTTTAATTCTTATAGTTCATTTCATTCAAAATCATCTAGTTTTTATAAGAAAGCTAATCTATTTTAAGATTCATGGAATTGTGCGTTGTAAGACATAAAGTAAAAACAAATATTGGCAAAGCATGTAGAAAAACATTTGGGCAATTCTGATACGGAAGATTCTAGAACAAATAAGAAGTGCTTGTGTTTTGATGTTTGTGCATCATGCTTAAGTTCAACCATGGAGTCTTCTAGATTATACATGTGGCGAAATCTGGTGGAATCTAGATGATATCCAACGGCCAATAGTGCTCAACTTTGCCATCTTTGGACCATCAGATTCGCCTCATCCAACGACCATCTTTCAAAGTTAAAGTTACCCGCACACAATATAAAAAATATATAATATAATATATGTAGGGGTATAGATATAGATATGTGATGCGAAAGCCGCCCATCATCTCCAATTAGAATCTTGTGTCTATGCACGGATGCGACGTGGGAAAATGATGTCTGCCATCGGTATCTCAAATTCAAATCAGTCTGACCTTGTTCAATGTGTATACACTACAACATGCTCGTTTCCAAACCACACCGCGCAGATCTCTGTTATATTCATGAATGCATGGGTTTCAAACATCAGGATCTCTTATTCAAATATTTGAATTCAACTTTACATTGATTATGGCCTCACCTATTCTTTTACACCCACACAGTAGTCTTCTCTTTATAATTGTACCACTAACTTTCTCTCGTGCATGCATGCACACACACTACCAGTCAGCATTATCTATCGCCCGCATGCAATCTTTTTCTTCAGGTCGGTCTCTCATGAAGGCACACACCCACACACATCCCCCTATCCATCATACCGGGCATTCTTTATCTCTCACGCGTGCATGCGCAATGATCGATGCTCCTCTATGTATGTGTGTATATAGCTAGGTCTTTCATAGTTTTCCACACAAACCGATGAATCGATATATCCAGTGAGGTCTCACCCTCTTTCCCACGTCCACATCGATCAATCTATAAATTTCCCACGTCCACATCGATCAATCTATACCTCTCTATATAGGATTAACATAAATAGGTAATACACCCACATTAATTATATATCCAACGTCCCCCTCTCATCATCCATGCCTTCCGCTTCATCTCTCAGACGCGTGCACAATGGCGAAGACAGGGGGCAGTAAGGGCCCTGCCCCCCTAACATCACTATATATCGAGGCTAATATGAATGTGATCATTAGACAATTGCTGCTAAAAAGGTTTAATTTCATGAATTGACCCTCCTCGTAAAGGATTAGCAATGCTTGGCACCCTAGATCATTTATTTTTCATGGCTCCGCCACTGCGTGCAACAACGCACGTGTTCGTCCCCTCTCTCTAATATCGATCTCGCACTTGTGCATTCCTTCATAGTCTCCCTCCACTCGACCCCACGCACCATCTTCTAGCTCCCCACTGGATTTTGCCACATGTACAATCTAGCAGACTCCATGGTTGAACTTAAGCATAATGCACAAACCTCAAAACAACAGTGGTTCTCTTTTGTTCTAGAATCTTCCGTATCATAACTGCCCAAAAAAAATTTCTAGTTGAATTGCCATTATTTGTTTTTACTTTATGCTTTACAACGCACAATTCCATGAATCATAAAGTAGATTAAGGGCTTCTTTGATTCAAAGGATTCTCAAAGGAATTTTGGAGGATTCTAATCATTAGGAATTTTCCTATCTTGGTTGTTTGATTCAGTAGGATTGTAAACCATAGGAATGTTTCCATATGATTCATTTGCACTAGATTTCATAGGAAACATCCCATCCACTCAAACCTCTTTGAAAGAATTCTGCGTTTTTCTATGCACAATCAAACACTCGTACAATCCTGTAGGATTCAAGGCGACATTCCACTATAATCCCATGTTTTTCCTATTCACGCGTTCTTAGATTTTTTATAAAAACTAATTTGATTTTGAATGAGATGAACTATAAGAATTAAACGAAGGGCTACATCACGCATATATGACTCAAAGCTTACATGCTATAGTGTGGTATTTATTCATAATTTGGTTGCAAAATCTGATGCGTGCAATGCACGTGTACATTACTAGTACTTCGAGTATGTGCAAAACACGTAAATTAGAATACCAATGGCACGCTACATGTTGTCTCTCTTACAGTTCATGAAGCCACGTGGCACATGTGGAGGCGTTGTCGCGACCTCCTTGCGTGGATTGATCACAGTGACGTGCTGTTGGTTCCAGAAGAATGTGCTCGTCCTCCCTGAGCCATACTGGCGGTACATGCACGAAGCGAAGATGTGCATGCATGCCATGCACGCACTCATTCCCTCCCACGTACACGCGGGTACACGGGCGGACGCAATTTTATACCAAGATCCATAATTTGACGCGTGTAAAGTCGTTCACTTCATTGATGGTCAATTAATACAGCGCATGCAAATTGAGTGGACGTGAGGGCGAAAGAAAGACATTATTACTCCACTGCGCGCATGTGAGTAGTTAAATTGTGGGTTGCTAGTAGTACTTCCATTGGTCTCCTTCGTATTTTGTGCCAATTTTTGACAGTGTAGTACTTGAAATTTATGTTCCGCTAAACTCATCGGGAGCCATTTCGGGCCTCAAAACCAAAACCATCAATTAATCTTTACCTTGTTCCCATCACATCCGAAAGCCTGCTCACACCTACTAGTACGTACCAAACCTGAACGTGTTCCCGCTATGCAGGTATTATTACTACTAGTGCTAGTACTTAGGTTATAAAAAGGGGAACTACCTAACCGAAAATTACTCTACCTTTCCTCCTCATAAGTGCTTCTTCTTCGTCGTTGCCATGGCCGGTGAGCGAGCTCTAGGTCGAGAACTACTCGTAACAAGGGAGCGGCAACCAAGGCTGTGGAAAAAAAGAGAGGGCTCGCCGCCACGCAGAGACCTCGAAAGATCTCTCACGGGCAGGCGATGGCTCCCAGGAGCGCCCTAGCCGAGGAGGCGAACATGTCGAGCCGGCGGAGCTGGAGTCGTTATCCCTCGACGGCATGCCCAATCAGCTCAATAAGCACCTCAATAAGCATAAGGAGTTCATCCAAGGCTTGACGGAGTTGCTGAAGGAGAGCCTCGACGACATGCCCACGAGCTCAATCAACAAGGGAGTTGACCGCCCGGCTTGGTGATCTGCTTGAAGAAGAGCATTGCCTCGGAGAAGAAGGCGACCAGCGAAATCCTGCGATTTCAGGAGGACAAGGAGAAGCTCTGCCACGAGATCGACCTGTTGAAGGAGAAGAACGCCGGGTGGAAGAAGCTGCATGAGAATAGTAGTTCCTCGATGAAGATGCTGCAGGCCCTCGTCATGGAACAGAAGGAGGAGTTGGCGAAGCTCCGCATCGAGCACCCGGCTGCTGTCAAGGTACGTAATGCGGTCGTGGAATAGATGATGAAGGCTCGCATCGAGAAATCCCGCGTCATGGACAGAATGAAGAAGATGGCGGAGGAGACGTGCAAGGAGATGGAGGCTGTGGAGGGGATGAAGAAGCAGTTACGACTCCGCGGCGAATTAGATCATTTGGGGTGATAATCTTCCTTCTTCTTTTGCTGCTATGTTTCATCTTTTGCTTCGGGTGTTTCGCCGCACGTGTCACGTTCTCTGCGAGGCATGAACAGAACAATGGTTTTTGTTTTTTGAGGGAATGAATAGAACAATGCTAGTAACAATGTGATGACTGGAAAATTAGATCATTTTTTATCGCCATATGGCACTGGGCTGCTGTGTTTTGTGCTCCCCCGTCACAGTACTACTCCAGTGGAAAACTTGAGAATACAGCACGGTTCTTTGCTTCTCCTTGATCAGGTCGTCGGCGCATTTATATGAGCAGTCAAATCACAAGGCCCCGCCTTCCAAAGAGTAATGAGTCACAAATCGCAAAGGCCCTCGCCTCTCGTGAAACCGACCAAGCTAGACTGCCCGCCCTCTAGCCTTTTAAAAATGTATACTTTTTGTACAACAAGAGTATCGATGGATTGCGCCATGGAGCAAAACTTGAAATTAAAAAAGGTGGTACATATAGAGAGCGCTTGTCGCAAAATTATGCATATAGTACTATTAAAAAGGCTAGTCATAATAATGGTGTCCAGCACAACCCACCCCTCAAATAAAACTAAGCACCCTGGAATTCTTTGACAAAACTAAGCACCCTGAAATTCTTTGACAACTAAACTGATGGCTATATGATGTTGGCCATATATATTGTACGTATATAATGTGAATAAACGAGTGGTAGTACTATACCAACTAAAAGATGAAATGTAAGAAATATTAGTGTGTACTTACTGAAGAGTTAAAGTAACAAGAAGAAACATAACATAGTTCTGCTGAGGGCTCAGCACAACACACCCCTCAAATTAAATTAAGCACACCTGAAATTAAACTTTGCAACTATTCCGGTAGACATTGCATTAGAACCACCATGAGCAACGATACTGCCACCTTACTCGGAGTCCTCGTCCACGTCCTCTACTTCATCCTTGTCCCTCTTCCTCTTGGCTGATACTTCTTTGCTTGAACCGCCAACTTGACTGTTGCTCTTCATCCAACCCTTGTAGATATTGAAACAAAGGTAGCCATCCATTGCAGCGTACTGGATGTGGTCTATATGTAGTACATTCCATCGCCATGCATGACGATGAAAGCGATGTACGGAGGTTTCTCCGGTTCTGCGTCTGAAGGATGAACCATGGCTCTGCCAGGGTCAACATTGAAGGCTGACGAGAGGACACCAGCCGATTCTTTTGGAGGTCGAAGGTGTTGCCTACAACGAGGCCTATCCGACGCAGGACTTCTTTGTCGTTACCAAAGTCTACAGTAACGAATTTGACTAGGTTGCTCTCGAGGAAGTCCTTAAAATCCTGGCACTCAACGTTGGCATGGCATATGTGGTAGACCAAGCATAAGTCATGCACGCAAACCTGGATCACGGCGGGCTTCTTCCTCTCTTCGTCCTTTAGATCCTTCTCTCGTCCCACGACTGTGGTGTACTCAACATCTAGCCCGGCGACCCACTCATCATCTGAGTCTTTGAACATGCGTCTGAAGCGAGAAAGGCATCCTTTCACCGTCGCGGAAGAACGGGTGTAGATGACGTCGAACTCATCGCCGGTGATGGTTCTATCCTTGTACTCACCGCCGATCGGGGAGATTTGGGACGCCATGGATTTGGGAGGAGGGTTAGGATTACTGGAACTGCCGTAATGTGAATGGACGGGACGACTAGGAGCAAACCGTCGTAGTATTAAAGGACGTGCGAGGACGAGTAGGAGCGAACTGCCAGCGTGCGAATGGCAGGGTAGTGGCTTTCCATTCTCCCATGAAACGGGCTTCCAAGAGCCCTTGGATCGGAGATCGAACGGTTGCATGGTGTGATTCTAGACCAATGGGTGAATATCCTATCCTGGAGGGTTATTCTGCAAATTTTCAGCAACTTAGCATGCGACCGTTTGATCTCAGATCCAAAGGCTGCCAAAGAGTCAGATATAATGGTCGCGCCTACCACGACCGTCGTGGTCGCTCGCATGTCGCGCCCTTGGAGATTTAACACGGTGCGTTAGGATATCTGATGTTGGCATGTCATACATAGTCATCACTTTGTCACTCATACTACAACAAGGTTGGCTATAAGGTTGGCTATAAGTGTATTTTTTTCCTCCTCTCTATCTCTTTCTTCGTACTCCCTCCGTCCCATAATATAAGAACGTTTTGACACTAGTGTAGTGCCAAAAACATTCTTATATTATGGGACATAGGGAGTACTAGTATTTATTGCATTTGCCAAGGAGTGACTCTTGCAATGAAATGGTGTTGCTAAGCTTGCTTCATTTAATTAGCTATAGACTCAAAATTGTCTTTTCACGTAGGTACACACGCTTAGCACCGTTTCTTCCTTGGGTCACCAAAGTAGTCTCTCTCTTCTTGATTAACTTGCCACATCAGACTTTATGCCTATGTGGCAAGCTTAAGCACCTGTAGGAGCAAGTAAGGTGCCCGTCCGTTGCACGGAAGAGTGAAATGCATTAACCCGGGTGTTGTTTATTTTGACAAAGGATGTGGGGGTCATCTCATGTGTAGCAGGTATCGATAGGTTTCTTGGATATTATTTCATCGCTAGAGCTCGAAACATCCAGGTGAAATAGATAAAAAAAGTATCTTTTGCAAACAAAAGCGTTCAACTGTTCAACCTGCATCCAAAACTTGTGAAGAAATAACTCTTATTGTGCTTTGCGGGAAATGGTTCATCATAAGTCTTTCACCGGTACGGTAGAAAAAATTCATACATGGAAGATTCTATACTAAACCATAAATGGATACACTTTTATTCATGCGCGATACTCCAATAGGTCAAGATCATGCATGGAAGTCTCCACATGCTTAGACAGCGGATTACATTGAGCGAAGACTAACGATCAACATTTAACTTAGTAATGCATATGTCCAGGTGAACCTCCTTGGAGTACCCATGCACATTGTTGGGGGTCAAATAATACTATGCGTCTTCCATGTCCACATCGGCGGGAAGGTCCTAGCTCGGCAGAGTCCAAGTCAGCTTGACGTGGCCAGTGTCGCCGCCCATGGACCTCCGAGGGGTAGTAATAGTGAGCACGCACCCGTACATCGGCCTCGTGTCAGTGTCAGCGTTAGTGGGGTCGCCCCTGACGCACACTACAGAGATGTGGCAGCGGCCTGCGCGGGCCTCGCCGGTGGCCACGATCAAGAGGAAGACACTGCCGTCCTCCTCCGAGACTAGCAGGCGGCGTTGATCCTCCAAATGACTTCGCACGGGTGAACGGGTAGCACGTCTCGTACTTGATGTTCTTCGCCAAGGGCCAGAGTGATCGCCGCCGCGCTGCGTCGGGGTGATGCACGATGTCCCCGGCGAGCCCCAAAACAGCACCGGGCACTCATAGCGATGAGCGAAGGGCTCCTTGGAGGCATCGACCAGGCCGTCCATGAAACGGGAGTGGCTGTAGGGGACGTTACGCGATTGAATATATGAGCAAGTTACTACGAGATTTACTTCAAAATAAATCATGGCGGCTATAACAGATTAAACTAATCATGCGGACTAGCATAGTAGATGAATAGATCGAGTCTAGGACACACAGACTAGAAACATGAATTCTACCATGATTTCGAACAGGAAGGACAGAAACACATACGGTGCAACGGGAGCAGCACCATTGGCGTTGAGGTTGTCGCCCATGTCGTTGAGGAAGAGGTTGCCGAGGTCGGGGAAGAAGTCGTCGTCGGTGAAGTCGTGGCTGCTAGCAGTCGCGAGAGTGTGCTCCCCAAATGTCAACATCGCTCGCCGAATGGAGCGCAAGAGGGAGTGGCTGTAGGGGACGTTGCGGCCGCCGAATGGAGCGCGGGAGTAGCCCATGAAGCAAAGAGACGGTGCTCCTCCCTAGTCTCTATTCTTATCTCTATCTCTGCTACTCTTCTTTATTTTTTATAATATACTAGTTGTAGTTGTCAAATCGAATAGTACTGCGCCGTCCACTGCACGCCCGGCTTAACACGCCTCCTCGCCTCCATTAAACCCGCATGCAAACCGAGAAACCTACTCCGGCCCATGGGAGGAAATTTGTCGATTCTTTGTGGGAGGGTTATTCTGCAAATTTTCAGCAACTTAGCATGCGACCGTTTGATCTCGAGAACCAAGGGCTGCCAGCACCCGTATCATGGTCGCACCTACCACGATCGTCAGATCGCAGCGGGGTCGCGCTTATGGAGATTTAACATGGTGCGTTAGGCTATCCGATGTTGGCATGTCATACATAGTCATCACTTAGTCACTCGTACTACAACAAGGTTAGCTATAAGGTTAGTCATCACTTAGGAGAAAATTTTACTACTCCTCCGTTTACTCCTCGTCCCTACTACATAATTATTTTGGTTAGTACTCCTCCATTTACTTATACAAGGCCACTATAAAAAAACACATTTTGCATCTATACAAGGCCACAAATAGTAATCGAGCCTTTCCAGTTTATGGCTCAATTTCAAAATCTCTCCAACCAAGGTAGACGGTGAGTGGTCGAATTAATTTCGTAGTTTGCACAAGACGCCTGCTTTTTCTCAAGAAGTTATGTTTCTTGAGGCATTAATTAGAACGAATGCATGAATGACCACTAAATTTCCATGAACTTGTACATGCATTGGTTAGTTTCCTCTTGACAATGCTTGCGTCGGGTGATCTAACGCACCTCGATATCCAACATGTAATGGTACTACTACTAGTATAGTAGAATTGATACTTATCAAACGGAAAAACGAATGTTTTTTAGACGATCCCTATAAACCCTAGTGGGTACGTACTCCGTAAAAACAGATTTTTCCGAAACTAAGTCGCTCCCTTTCATAAATTCTGTAGTATACTCCTCCGTCGATGCTCCCTTTCATGAATTCTGTACTTCGTCAGCCGACATGTGGGACATATAGCAACCGGTCGACGTGTCAAGCACCTAATAACAGTGCAGAACAGGGGGGGACGCACCCCACTGCATCGCCCAGTATTAGTAATGAGCGGTGAGGCGTCAAATCACAATGCCGCACCTTCCCAGACGGACGAAGCAACCATTATTTCACACTTTGGTTCGACATCATCTCAAACCACGTACTAGTAGTGCTTCTGCCTCAAGAGGGACACGCGCATCGCCTTGGTACATCATGACACGTGGGACCGCATGACAGGCCATGCTCCCCCACCGATCGCTCGGTTAAATCACCTCATTTTTACTATACTTCCTCCGGATCGGTTTAATACATGGCATGCACGTCGTTCTAGGTTGAGAATTTAACTGGCTATATATATATATGTATGTGATGAACAGTAAGCTAGCCTTTTAAAAAATGTATACTTTTGTACAGTAGTACTCCACTATCCATGGATTGCGCCATGGAGCAAAAATTGAAATTTAAAAAAAAGGTGGTACATATAGAGAGCGCTCGTCGCCAAATTATGCATATAGTAATATTAAAAAAGCTAGTACGTGCTTAATTGGGATGCTAAATTCTATTAAAGAAATACTAGTACTAGTATGTACATACTGAAGAGTTAAAGTAACGAGAAGAAACATAACATAGTTCTGCTGGGGGCTCAGCACAACACACCCCTCAAATTAAACTAAGCACACCTGAAATTAAACTATGCAACTAATCCGGTGGACACTACGTTAGAAGTTTAGAACCGCCATGAGCAACGACACTGCCACCTTACTCGGAGTCCTCGTCCACGTCCTCGACTTCGTCCTTGTCCCTCTTCCTCTTGGCCGATACTTCTTTGCTTGAACCGCCAACTTGGTTGTTGCTCTTCATCCAACCCTTGTAGATATTGAAACAAAGGTAGCCATCAATTGCAGCGTAGTGGATCTGGTCTATATCTAGTACATTCCGCTGCCATGCATGCCGATTAAACGTGTAATGAGGTTTCTCCAGTTTGCGGTACGAAGGATGAACCATGGCTCCTGCCAGGGTCACCATTGAGGGCTGACGAGAGGGCACCAGCCGATTCTTCTGGAGGTCGAAGGGGTTGCCTACAACGAGGCCTATCCGACGCAGGACTTCTTTGTCGTTCTTAAAGTCTACTGAACGAATTTGACTGTTTTGTCCTCGAGGAAATTCTTAAAATCCACGGCACTCAACGTCGGCATGGCATATGTGGTAGACCAAGCAAACGTTATGTACGCAAACCTGGATCACGGCGGGCTTCTTCCTCTCTTCGTCCTTTAGATCCTTCTCTCGTCCCACGACTATGGTGTACTCAACATCTAGCCCAGCGACCCACTCATCATGTGAGTTTTCAAACATGCGTCTGAAGCGAGAAAGGCGTACTTTCACCGTCGCGGAAGTACGGGTGTAGATGACGTCGAACTCATCGCCGGTGATGGTTCTAACCTTGTACTCACCGCCGATCGGGGAGATTTGGGACGCCATGGATTTGGGAGGAGGGTTAGGATTAGTGGAACTATCGTAATGTGAATGGACGGGACGACTAGGAGCGAACCGCCGTAGTATTAAAGGACGTGTGGGGACGAGTAGGAGCGAACTGCCAGCGTGCGAACGGCAGGGTAGTGGCTTTCCATTCTCCCATGACACGGGCTTCCGAGAACCCTTAGATCGGAGATCGAACGGTTGCATGGCAAGATTCTAGACCAATGGGTGAATATCCTATCCTAGAGGGTTATTCTGCAAATTTTCAGCAACTTAGCATGCGACCGTTTGATCTCGGATCCAAGGGCTGCCAGCAGCCCGTATCATGGTCGCGCCTACCATCACCGTCGCGTCGCTCACGTGGTCACGCCCCAGGAGATTTAACACGGTGCGTTAGGCTATCTGATGTTGGCATGTCATACATAGTCATCACTTAGTCACTCATACTACAACAAGGTTGGCTATAAGTGTATTTTTTTACTCCTCTCTATCTCTTTCTTCAGATTTCTCCGTCCCATAATATAAGAACGTTTTTGACACAAGTGTAGTGTCAAAAACGTTCTTATATAATGGGACACAGGGAGTACTAGTATTTATTGCATTTGTCCAAGGAGTGACCTCTTCCAATGAAATGGTGTTGCTAAGTTTGCTTCATTTAATTAGCTATAGACTCAAAATTGTCTTTTCACCTAGGTACACGCGCTTAGCACTGTTTCTTCCTTTGGTCACCAAACTAGTCTCTCTCTTCTTGATTAACTTGCCACATCAGACTTTATGCCTATGTGGCAAGCTTAAGCGCCTGTAGGAGCAAGTAAGTACAATAGTGCGCTTTACATGGCATTTTTGCATATGTGGAGGAAAGAGAGGCAAGGAAAAAGTGGAGAAGTGGGCTCTGATGCAAGAGCCATCCTCTACTACTACATGGTGGAGCATTGGGAGAGGCACCTGTATGGAGGTGGTCAGAATCGGAGACTAACGCCCGGTCGAAGCGCCAGCGATTAAAATGATAATGGCAAGTCAAATCACGGGCCCCACATCCAGTGATAACTTCATTGTCAAATCACACAGACCCTATGTTTGCAGCAGCCTACTCCCTCGTCTTCTCGCGTCTCTGTCGAACCGACTAGGCGAAACTGTCCCGTCGCCTACCGGGCAGGAAAAGCCCCGCCCTCGACTTTTAAATTGTATACAGTATACTAATTTTGTATCCATGGATTGCGCACGCGCCATGGAGCAAAGCGTCTAGAAAACGGCGACACACATGTATGGAGTATACATCACGCCCGTCGCGTTCGCGTCGCACCCCAGACGGTCGGTCAGTCTGGCACGCTGCTCTCCAAATGGAACGTGCGTCATATTGCGTTTGCACACACATGTGGGACGGTAATTGAGAACCGACCACAGGCACACTCCCCGGCCCCGCAAGTCGGGTGACTTAATAGAAGAGGGAGACGAGCGACAGTACTAGAGAAGTGTTGTACTACGTTGGTGGCTGGACGATCCCTGCAAGACACGAAAGATCAGTTCATCCATGCATGTGACCAGACTCCAGCAGACACGCCTGGATTGGCTATCGTCTACATATCATGCAGGTTGTGTTGTACATGGCTGTAGTTGTGGTGAGAAATCTAAAAAAAGGTTGTTTGTCATCTTGCAAAATTAGGTGTCATGTGCTTCGGATCACTACGAGGGTTAAACAGCGACAACTGAGTTGGGCTAGTCATTGGGGGCACATGCACGAACAGTGACTACTCGGCTGCCATCTAGGTCAAGCCGGCTATGTTAATTAGGACATCTATCGACGGACCCCTTTTCTACGAGTTTATCTTTAATTTGAGCTTCGTTCCTCGTCTAGTTTGTCCGTCGGATTCATGTTGTCTCCTTTGGACAGTGAGGTTATGATTTCTTGTCATGTGGCATTTTTCGTGTTATATGTTATAATCCGACGCCAGATCAAAATGGCGACAAGCTGCGCCTCGTGCCACGTGCATGAAGACTTCTCGACAGTCATTGACGAGGTCAAGCCGGCTCTGGTAGACAAAAGAAAAGTAAGTACTACTCCACTATATAGGCAGGAGCCTCCGCGCTTGCTTGCTAGTGTTGCTCTCTTCACACTACCTCGGCCTCTCCAGATCTAAACACGACAGCGGTGGCCACACACACACTCTCTCTCTCTGCTCACCGCTGGTCACAGATCCAGCCGGATCCTCTCCGCCGGGGAAGGTGAGAAGGTGCAACGTTCACGCTGTGATCGTCCTCGGCGACGGCTCTTACCCACTTCTTTGGGCGCATCCCGATCGGCCCGCCTTTGCCGTTCTCTCCCAAGCACCGGCTGGCGAGGAGGGCCTCGACCCCTTCTTCCTCATTTGTCATAGTGTGGGCAGATCCGGCCTCCCGCCGCCCACCTAGCGACATCCTGGCGACCATCAGGTATAACTTCCTTCGAAACCGGCCTTGTTCTACTTCCCGAGCTCCTGACGTCGCTGCATTTGTAACTTTTACTATTTCTCAGGCCCCTCGTAGATAGGATCGATCGGCTGTTCAAAACCACCTAATTTTTTTATGTTTAAGAGGTAAAACTAGTTCATGCACTCGAATCTAGTACTACTTGGTTCAAACAAGGAAGAAAGGGGGTGGGGGTGGGGGACGATTTGTTACCTGAATCTAGGACTTGGTTGAAAGAGGAAATAATGGGGGCGAAAAGTAGCTGAGACTGGCTATCCAACTGGTCTCTAGGTCTAATAGGGTAAAAAAAGTAAACGCAGTACAAACTCAATATAAACCCGATCTATTGGTTGAAAAAGGAAAGAAAGTGGGGACTGGGGGACAAGTCAACAGAGTAAGTCCAGCACTAAATTTGCTAGCCTCACACAGTATAAGGTGGCTATATCGAACAAAAATGGGACCAACCCAGATATCATGTTCTGATGTTTGTTGCCCCGAGCCACTCTTATGTAATGCCACTGGTAAAATGTAGCAGTCGCACTGTTAAAAATAAGGACACGTTAAACCAATGTTGTTTTCAATGTAATGCCTCCAGTAATATGAATCAATGGCACCTTTTTACATGTCCTGCTAAAATTTCCCATTAAGATAAGTTAATTCTTTTAGTTAGAAATGCAACTGTCCTGGTCCGCCTACTCTCCTGTGCCCAAAGTAATGTCGTATTTAGCGGTTTTCATAGTTAATCCTAATGCCCACACTAATATCTAGCAATGCCACTGCTTTAGAAATTGCTACTGTCCTTGTAGGATTGCCATTCAGATAAGGAACATGCTTCTTTTCATTTGATGCATGTTTCATCACGTGTTAGTCACCCTCCTTTCCACCTTTTTTGTGCAAACAGAGATATACATTTCACGCTCGATCTTAGTTGAACTGCAGAAATGATATCCAAATTATAGTTGAGCATTCCAGAGCTTCACAACCAACCTTGATGTTGCTCAATTTTATCGCAACTAATGAAGAAGAAGCTCTGTGGGTTTCGTTTTCTGATGGAAATGGAACCGGGGCTGGAGCCCTTTTCTTAAAAAAAATTGAGGAAGAAGTTGCTAGCTCACGGGACATTGCTTCATTTTAGGTGAACTGCACCAAAAGGTCCCATGAATTGAATCATCCATGTTGGTGACTAAAAGAGCTACTTGACATCGATCCCGTCTAAGCACCCCGGCCTCTATCCTCATGACGCACGGTACACCTCGTTTGCCACCTGTCGACCCTAGTGTCACCGATAAAATGAAGTAATAATCTGATTAAAATAGAGCGAGTGTCATCTCTATCATTTCATTTCCAATGTAGATAAAGAAAGTGCTTCTCTTGGTTAAAGTATGTTTCATCAACTAGTCCCATTGTTAATGTTTAAGCATTTACGCAAACTGGGGTGCTTAATTTTAGTTGATATGTACAAAAATAGAGATTTGAATGTCTCAAGGCGCCTCCTTGTACTACTGATGTACACTGATGTTCATCACTGGCAGAAGGTGTATCTGGGAGACTTGGGACGATGTTCAGTATGAGGCGTACCGTATGAGGCGTCGCAGGGCCCATCTCGCCCTCGCAACATCGCATACTATGATACAATCGCAATATTTTCTTCTATTTATTTTGTGTGTTTCATCAACTAGTGCCACTATAATGTAATCACGCTTTTTCATTATCTGTGCAAACAGGGTTATTCAGCTGCATTTTGGTGGAACTGCACAAATGTACGTATGGAACCGCATATATGCAGAGTGCGAGGTGTGCCAAGTAAAAATTACCGACACCAACCATGCTGCATGCACGCATTGGCATCCACCACAACCAGTGGGGTGTGTGGCGCTCTCTGTGGACGGATCTTTCTCGGCAGCAAATCCTCTAACCAAATACTAGTAGAGTACTCTTTTCTGAAAGAAGCACCAATCTATTTTTCTTTATTTGTACACTGTGTCACAACTTTGACCCAAAGGTCCAGAGCTATTTTAGGGTGATTGGCGTAGTACTCGGAGACTGATTGTAAGCATGATTTTCATTAGCTGTCACACTGATTGTAAGCATGAGCAGGTGGAGGATTAGGTTAGTCTGAAGCTTACCTTAAACCCTACCGCCGCCCGTTGAAACGAGGCGAGCATCGAGGAACCGTGGAGAACGTCGGGGAAGGCGACGTCGCGCCATCCGGCCTCCTCTTGCGGTGGGAGAGCGAATACTCCTGTGGCTCCGCTGGCTCTGCACCCTCACGAACGGCACACCATACTCGATCGATTCGTTATCCTCTGGGTGCTCGACCTTCGACCTGTACGCCCACCACCTCCGCCTGACTATCGCCTCGGGCGAATCTGTCTGCTCCATCGCCCATAGGAGATACTTGATGAACTCGGAGGACTGCGGCGTGACTGTCACCGAGGAGTACATGTACATCACCGCCCTCATCGCCGCCGTCTCGCTCTTTCGCATACATTGCCACATGGCCCGCACCGTCCTCAAAATCTCCCACTCATTGTCAAGCCAACTAAGGATCTCCTTCAACCTGGCTAACTTTGCACAGTCGCCGCCCGGCGATCTGCTGATTCATTCTTTGCATCCTCTCCATAGATGTCATTACAGGTGGTCCGGTGCTAGCTTTGGAAGATGGGAGGAGAGACGGTGGTCTTGCAATAGAGAAGAGGGAGAGGAGAGGAGGTGGTTTTGGAATGGAGATGATGGAGAGGAGAGGAGGTGGTTTTGCAATGGAGAGAAGATCGAGGAAGAGAGGCGAGGCGGTGGTTTTGGAATGGAGATGATGGAGAGGAGAGGAGGTGGTTTTGGAATGGAGATGATGGAGAGGAGAGGAGGTGGTTTTGCAATGGAGAAGATCGAGAAGAGGGAGAGGCGAGACGGTGGTTTTGGAATGGAGATGATGGAGAGGAGAGGAGGTGGTTTTGCAATGGAGAAGAGGGAGAGGAGCGTGCGGCAGCGATTTAGGATTGGGTGAGAGGGCCGGCGCGCTGTGACTAGATCAAAATCAAAATCAATTTACCCTTCAATTAAGAAAGCGACCCCACATTTACTAGTCTCCTTTTATCCTGGGTCATAATTGACCATGATTTTCGCACATAAAATATATGTTATACGTTGCAAAAATAATATAATTTGAAAGTACATTCAGAATCTGAACCAAGCGGTACAATTTTTGGTGACATGCATTCACATTTTGCTTGTCACATACGATTACATGGTCAAACTTTGACCCAGAATCATAAAACAACAAAAAATACTTCCAAGACCAGCGCCGCTCTTCCGCTCTTCTCCTCTTAAACCACCGCCGCACCTCTCCTGTTCCAATATAAATCCAGCCGCTCCTCTCCTCTTCCATTTCAAAACCACCGCCTCCTCTCTGTTCGGTCCAAAACCAGCGTCGCTCCTCTCCCATTCTAATCCAAAACCAGCGCTACTCCTCTCCTCTTCCATTCAGAAACCACCACCGGCGAGTGAAGGTGTTGTGGAGAAGTAAATCGATGGAGGAGTACAACCGATACGTGAGGATCACAGACGGCGACCCTGTGAAGCTAGCTAGGATGTTGGAGATATAGTCTTGGTTTGACAACAAGGACCAACTAGCGGCGACGGTGACATCCATGGCCAAATATCTGCAACAGGCGAAAAGGCGGCGATACTCCGGAGGAGTCGGCCGGAGTACATAGAGCTGCTCCTCCGGGCCATGGAGCAAACATATTCACCGAATCCGATCATGAGGGAGCGGTGGTGGGAGTATCGATCCCAGATGGAGCATCCACCAGAGATTGAAGGATCGAGCATCTGAGGTGCCATTTGTGAGGGTGTCCTGCCAGCGAGCGGTGGAGTCTTCGTCGACCGAACCCAAGCGCAAGAGGAGAAAAGCAGTTGGCCCGCAGTCGCTTCCCCGCCATCGTCTCCCTCGCCGTTCACAACGTCTCACGGGCGGTATGCCGCCGAGGAATAGGAGGGGGCTGCCTCCCAGCCCAATAGTCGGGCGGGTTGTGAATTGTCAGGAGGAGCTTAGGGTTGTCAGTATTTGCAGGTTGTGAATTGTGTTTTGTGTTGTGTATTTTGAGAGTACTTTCAGATATGAATGTCTTTTGAATTTCAGATTTGCGGTATTGAGCATATGAAGAATTTTATGAATTCTAGAGATCTATTTTTAGCACTTAAAAAATGTAGTTTCACAGGAGTATAAAAGTGCAGACGAGAAGAAACTGCAAGTTTCAGTTTCAGATAAGAAATTGCAACTTTCAGAGGCAGAGCATTTATATTAACACGGCCTTTTCAAACAGGGTTAAGATGACGTTGGAAGTTTTATTCATGGTTGAAAATGGAACTACCAGCCATTTAACATCATGCTGATCAACATTCATGCATAGCACATCTTCATATGATGCACAGTCAAAATGCCCACACAATGTCGAGTGTAAACACGAGAGAAAACGAGGGGCGAAGTTTTGGCAAGTGTTGGACGTGGTTTTGGGCTGCCCCGTCTAGGCTTTCATTTTTAACATGCGCAGCCCACGACCTCGGATGGGAGGGCCTGTTTGTATTTTCTTAGGGCCGTCATGTATCGACCGGCCTATGGACCTCCCATCCGAGGTTTTAGTTTTGGCAGCCCAATTTATGTATTTTTTTGAAGAAAACGCAAAGGTCTGTTCTATTTTTCAATATAAGAATAGGAACGCCAGGTACAACTTATGTTTCCCTTCTAACTATATTATGTATATTTAAATTATTTTATATGTTATTGTATATTATTTTTATTGTCATCATATATTTAACAAATACTTACATATGTAATAAAACAATATCCCACATCTTATTAACTTATAAAAATAATTTCTTAACAAATAAAATCATGGATTGTTTTGGCACGAAAATCCTAGTGATTGTGTACAAAATCTTGGTAAGATTTAAGGACGAATGAAATAATATCACTTATTATTTAAATATATTTATAACAAAATGCTCAGCCCTTTTTCAGTTTTTGATAACATTGCTGGCCCAACCCAACATTATAATTAGAACCAGCCCAGCAAAATCGTGTATCTAGATAACGTGCAAATGGCCTGTAATTTTTTAGGAAATAAAATAAATGGGCCGCATGGACGCTACATTAATTGTTCACCCAGCCCAGCTAATGGCTGTAATTGAAAAAAAGATCAAATTGACTGTAAATTCTACCGCGCAAAAAAAAGACTGTAAATTCTGAAAAAATAGGTTGAATACGTGCCACATTTTTGGAGGCTGAAATGTGGGCCAATAGGTCGAAGCCAACGCAAGTCGTTGTCAATTTAGTCAACAAATGATTCTGACATGTTAGTCATTGGATTTACATCCAACGGTAGGCATCCATCTTCAATCTCGTCTTCTTCCTCCGGCCGCGGGACCACCTCCTGCCTCCTGCCGCTAGCAGCTCTGCTTATACGCTTCCTATGAAGCGCTACTCCACCGTTGGCTGTGCCATCCCTCCACCCCTCCACACCTCCTGTTCTTCTCCACCCATTGCCGAACCACACCGCACTAGAACGATTAACCCTCGTACACCTGTCCGTCTGCGATTCTACTCCTGCGTCTTCCCATCTCCGGCTCGTTCTTTGTCAAGGGGCCTCGCCGTAAATCCACCACCTTGGATGCGCTTTCGGTGCGGCATGGTCAGCGTGGTCAACGAACGACACCATCGGAAGTAGACTGTGCGTGGAGAGGCTGACAGCTGGCTCCATGGCCGCACACAAGGAAATGCCTCCTTATTACGCGCAAAATAATGATTCCTCCACCTGACATCTGGGACCCACCGGAAGGGCCTCTGTATTTCGTGAAAAAAAACGTGCCCCTGCTGACTTGTCGGACCCACCAACTATCTTCGCACGCAAGGAAGTGCCTCCTTATTACGCACAAAAAAATGAATACTCCCCCTGCCAGCTAGAACCCAGCATACTGGGAGGCTAACTTGTGGGCCTACCAAGTTGACAAGGACGGAGGGCTTTGTCAACTTAGTCAATATGAACGATTCTAGCTCACATTACAGTCACGATGTTCATCCAACGGTTGTGGCGCTTCTTCAACCTCTGGTCTCCTTGCTCGGCTGCCCAAACCAAAGTCGGTCGTGCGCGTGCTCCTGCCTCCCGTGGCCGGGCTGTGATGCATGAGGCCTCACGCCCCTACTACTCCCACCGCTGGCCAGGCCATCCTCTACTCACCCACACCCCTGTTATTCTGCGGCGATAGCAGCCTCACACCACAACCCGAACGGTGAACCCTTATACTCCTCTTGGCGTGGGCATCCACGCTGTGTCTTCCCGGCTCAAGTCGTCCCTTCCTAGGCCTCGCCGTCGTCCACCGCCGTGGTGCTCTCGGCGTGGCGTGGTCAGCGTGGTCAAGGAACGACTTCACTCGGGACGTGGATGCGATGGAGAGGCCGACAATTGGGTCCTGACGCATGACAAGGAAGTGCCTCCTTATTACACGGAAAATAATGATTCCTCCACACGGCGGGGACCCACGGACGGGCCACCGTATTTCGCATAAAAAAGTTTCCCCATCATTGCTTGGGACCCACCGGCTACATCTTCATACGCATAAGAAAGTGCGTCGGGCAAAAAACGATTTTCCCCTTGACTGCTGGGACCCACCGGCTACATCTTCACATAAGGAAGTGCGTCGGGCAAAAGAAATGATTCGCCCCGATCATTGCGGGACCCACCAGCTACATCTTCACATAAAGGAAGTGCGTCAAGGCAAAAAACGATTAGCCCTCATTGCTTTGGGACCCACCAGCTACATTTTCGCATGCAAGGAACTGCCTGACAGTCGGGACCTGATACGTCCATTTTGCATCATGCTTTTATATCGATATTTATTGCATTATGGGCTGTAATTTCACGTTATGTCACAATACTTATGGCTATTCTCTCTTATTTTACAAGGTTTACATGAAGAGGGAGAATGCCAGCAGCTGGAATTCTGGGCTGAAAAAGGAGCAAATATTGGAGACCTATTATGTGCAACTCCAAAAGTCCTGAAACTCCACGGAATATCTTAAAAAAATAAAGAAAAATCATCGCCAAAGATGAAGGCCAGGGGGCCCACACCCTGCTCACGAGGGTGCGGGGCGCCCCCCTACCTCGTGGGCCCCCTGGTGGCTCTCCGATGCCCATATTCTCCTATATGAAGTCTTTCGATGAGAAAAAAACCAGAAGCAACCTTTCGGGACGAGACACCGCCGCCACGAGGCGGAACCAATCTAGGGCTCCGGCGGAGCTGTTCTGCCGGGGACACTTCCCTCCGGGAGGGGGAATTCATCGCCATCATCATCACCAACGCTCCTCTCATCGGGAGAGGGCAATCTCCATCAACATCTTCACCAGCACCATCTCATCTCCAAACCCTAGTTCATCTCTTGTATCTAGTTCTTGTCTCCAAGTCCGGGATTGGTGCTAGTAGGTTGCTAATAGTGTTGATTACCCCTTGTAGTTGATGCTAGTTGGTTTACTTGGTGGAAGATCATATGTTCAGATCCTTTATGCATATTATTACCCCTCTGATTATGAACATGAATATGCTTTGTGAGTAGTTACGTTTGTTCACGAGGACAAGGGAGAAGTCTTGCTATTAGTAGTCATGTGAATTTGGTATTCGTTGATATTTTGATGAGATGTATGTTGTCTAGCCTCTAGTGGTGTTATGTGAACGTCGACTACATAACACTTCACCATTATTTGGGCCTAGAGGAAGGCATTGGGAATTAATAAGTAGATGATGGGTTGCTAGAGTGACAGAAGCTTAATACTTTTGGATCCACTTGTTTCATGCTATGGTTAGGTTTACCTTAATACTTTTGTTGTAGTTGCGGATGCTTGCAATAGAGGTTAATCATAAGTGGGATGCTTGTTCAATTAAGAACAGCACCCAAGCACCAGTCCACCCACATATCAAATTATCAAAGTACCGAACGCGAATCATATGAGCGTGATGAAAACTAGCTTGACGATATTCCCATGTGTCCTCGGGAGCGCTTTTCCTATTATAAGAGTTTGTTCCGGCTTGTCCTTTGCTACAAAAAGGATTGGGCCACCTTGCTGCACCTTATTTACTTTTGTTACTTGTTGCTCGTTACAATTTACCTTATCACAAAACTATCTGTTACCGCTTATTTGATTTGGAGAGAATACCCTGCTGAAAACCGCTTATCATTTCCTTCTGCTCCTCGTTGGGCTTGACACTCTTACTTACCGAAAGGACTACGATAGATCCCCTATACTTGTGGGTCATCAAGACTCTTTTCTGCCGTCGTTGCCGCGGAGTGTAGCGCCTTTGGTAAGTGGAATTTGGTAAGGAAAAATTTATATAGTGTGCTGAAATTTTACGTCACTTGTTACTATGGAAAGTAATTCTCACGAGGGGCTTGTTAGGGTATCTTCACCCCGTCGATGAGAGCAAAGAGTTTCTCCTCAACCTACTGAACCTACTGAAAATGAAACTCCTTTTGAAGTTCCTTGGTATGATGGAAAAACTGGCTGGCTAATACTTTTACAAGAGATGGAACAAAGCATCACGATGAACATCTACTCTATGTGGATGAAGTTTGTGGATTATTTAAGCTTGCGGTATACCCGATGATGTTGTTAAGAAGAAGGTCTTTCCTTTATCTTTGAAGGAAGACGCATTGACATGGTATAGGCTATGTGATGATACGAGATCATGGAACTATAAAAGATTGAAATTGGAATTTCATCAAAAGTATTACCCTATGCATCTTGTTCATCGTGATCGCAATTATATATATAATTTTTGGCCTCGCGAAGGAGAAAGCATCGCTCAAGCTTGGGGGAGGCTTAAATCAATGTTATATTCATGCCCCAATCATGAGCTCTCAAGAGAAATAATTATTCACATTTTTTATGCTCGGCTTTCTGATAACAATCGCACCATGCTCGATACTTCTTGTGCTGGCTATTTTATGATGAAGACTATTGAATTTAAATGGAATTTATTGGATAGAATTAAACGCAACTCTGAAGATTGGGACCTTGACGAAGGTAAGGAGTCAAGTATGACACCTAAGTTTGATTGTGTTAAATCTTTTATGGATACCGATATTTTCCGTAAGTTTAGCACTAAATATGGGCTTGACTCTGAGATAGTAGCTTCTTTCTGTGAATCTAGCTACTTATGTTGATCTCCCTAAGGAGAAGTGGTTTAAATATCATCCTCCCATAGAAGTAAAAGTAGCTGCACCTATTAAAGTTGAAGAAAAGACTGTCACTTATAATGATCCTATTGTTCCTACCTCTTATGTTGAGAAACCACATTTTTACCCTGTTAGAGTAAAGGATCATGCTAAAGCTTCAACTGTTGTTCGTAAAAGCAATATTAGAACTTATACACCTCCTGAGCAAGTTAAAGTAGAACCTAATATTGCTATTGTTAAGGATCTCTTGTCGGATAATATTGATGGGCATGTTATTCAATTCTGTGGTGAAACTGCTAGAATTGCTAAACCTTGTGCTAAAGATAAACATAGACACGTGGTAGGCGTGCTGTTATTTACTGTTAAAATAGGAGATCATTGTTATCATGGCTTATGTGATATGGGTGCTAGTGCTAGCGTTATACCCGTTGACTTATACAAAGAAATTATGCATGATATTGCACCTGCTGAGTTAGAAGATATTGATGTTACAATTAAACTTGCCAATAGAGATACTATTTCTGCAATGGGAATTGTTAGAGATGTTGAAGTCTTGTGTGGAAAAACCAAATATCCCGCTGATTTTCTTGTTCTTGGTTCTCCACAAGATAGCTTTTGTCCCATTATATTTGGTAGACCCTTCTTGAATACTGTTAATGCTAGGATAGATTGCAAAAAGAATGTTGTTACTATTGGCTTGGATAATATGGTTCATGAGTTTAATTTCTCTAAATTTAGTAAACAACATCATGAGGAAGAATTGCCTAGTAAGGATGAAATTATTGGTCTTGCTTCTATTGCCGTACCTCCTAGTGATCCTTTAGAACACTATTTGCTTGACCATGAAAATGAGATGTTTATGAATGTAAGAAGGGAAATAGATGAAGTATTCTTTAAACAGGAACCTATTCTGCAACACAATTTGCCTGTTGAAATCCTAGGGGACCCTCCTCCACCTAAGGGTGATCCCGTGTTTGAGCTTAAACTGTTGCTTGATAATCTTAAATATGCTTATCTTGATGAAAAGAAAATATATCATGTTATTATTAGTGCTAACCTTTCAGAGCATGAAGAAGAAAGATTATTGAAAACTCTGAAGAAGCACCGTGCCGCTATTGGATACACTCTTGATGATCTTAAGGGCATTAGTCCCACTTTATGTCAGCATAAAATAAATTTGGAAGCATATGCCAAACCAGTTCGTGATCCTCAACGACGTTTGAATCCTAAAATGAAAGAAGTGGTAAGAAAAGAAATACTCAAGCTTCTGGAGGCAGGTATAATTTATCCCGTTCTTGATAGTCGATTGGGTAAGTCCTGTCCATTGTGTTCCTCGGAAGGGAGGTATTACGATTGTCCCTAATGATAAAGATGAATTGATTCCGCAAAGAATTATCACAGGTTATAGGATGGTAATTGATTTCCCAAATTAAATAAAGCTAATAAGAAAGATCATTACCCTTACCTTTTATTGATCAAATGCTAGAAAGATTATGCAAACATACACATTATTGCTTTCTAGATGGTTATTACGGTTTCTCTCAAATACCTGTGTCGGCTAAAGATCAATCAAAGACTACTTTTACATGCCCTTTTGGTACTTTTGCTTATAGACGTATGCCTTTTGATTTATGTAATGCACCTGCTACCTTTCAAAGATGTATGATGGCTATATTCTCTGACTTGTGAAAAGATTTGTGAGGTTTTCATGGACGACTTTTCCGTCTATGGTTCCTCTTTTGATGATTGCTTGAGCAATCTTGATCGAAGTTTTGAGAGATGTGAAGAAACTAATCTTGTCTTGAATTGGGAAAAGTGCCACTTTATGGTTAATGAAGGTATTGTCTTGGGGCACAAGGTTTCTGAAAGAGGTATTGAAGTTGATAAAGCCAAGGTGGATGCTATTGAAAAGATGCCATCTCCCAAGGACATCAAAGGTATAAGAAGTTTCTTTGGTCACTTGGATTTTATAGGAGGTTCATTAAGGACTTCTCAAAATTTCTCGACCTCTGACTAATTTATTACAAAAGATGTACCATTTGTCTTTGATGATGATTGTGTAGAAGCATTTGAAATACTTAAGAAAGCATTAGTCTACACTTTTTTGTTGTTCAGCCACCTGATTGGAATTTACCCTTTGAAATTATGTGTGATGCTACTGATTATGCTGTAGGTGCTGTCCTAGGGCAAAGAGTTGATAACAAATTAAATGTTATCCATTATGCTAGTAAGACTCTAGACAATGCTCAAAGAAATTATGCTACCACCGAAAAGGAACTTTTAGCAGTTGTGTTTGCTTGTGATAAATTCAGACCCTATATTGTTGATTCTAAAGTAACTATTCACACCGATCATGTTGCTATTAAATATCTTATGGAAAAGAAAGATGCTAAACCTAGACTTATTAGATGGGTTCTCTTGCTGCAAGAATTTGATTTGCATATTGTTGATAGAAAAGGAGCTGAGAACCCAGTTGCAGACAACTTATCTAGGTTAGAGAATGTTCTTGATGACCCACTACCTATTGATGATAGCTTTCCTGATGAACAATTAAATTTCATAAGCACTTCTCATAGCACTCCATGGTATGCTGATTATGCTAATTATATTGTTGCTAAATTTATACCACCTAGCTTCACATACCAACAAAAGAAAAAGTTCTTTTATGATTTGCGACATTACTTTTGGGATGACCCACATCTTTATAAAGAAGGAGTAGATGGTGTTATTAGACGTTGTGTGCCTGAGCATGAACAAGAACAGATCCTACGGAAGTGTCACTCCGAAACTTATGGAGGACACCACGCTGGAGATAGAACTGCACATAAGGTATTGCAATCCGGGTTTTATTGGCCCACTCTCTTCAAGGATGCCCGTAAGTTTGTTTTGTCTTGCGATGAATGTCAAAGAATTGGTAATATTAGTAGGCGTCAAGAAATGCCTATGAATTATTCACTTGTTATTGAACCATTTGATGTTTGGGGCTTTGATTATATGGGACCTTTTCCTGCCTCTAATGGATATACACATATTTTAGTTGTTGTTGATTACGTTACTAAGTGGGTAGAAGCTATTCCAACTAGTAGTGCTGATCATAACACCTCTATTAAAATGCTTAAGGAAGTTATTTTTCTGAGATTTGGAGTCCCTAGATATTTAATGACTGATGGTGGTTCACACTTTATTCATGGTGCTTTCGGTAAAATGCTTGCTAAATATGACATTAATCTTAGGATTGCATCTCCATATCACCCTTGATCTAGTGGTCAAGTAGAATTGAGTAATAGAGAGCTCAAATTAATTTTGCAAAAGGCATTAATAGGTCTAGAAAGAATTGGTCCAAGAAACTTGATGATGCATTATGGGCCTATAGGACTGCATATAAGAATCCTATGGGTATGTCTCCGTATAAAATGGTTTATGGAAAAGCATGTCACTTACCTCTCGAACTAGAACATAAGGCATATTGGGCTATTAAAGAGATCAACTATGATTTCAAACTTGCGGTGAGAAGAGGTTATTTGATATTAGCTCACTTGATGAATGGAGAACCCAAGCTTATGAAAATGCTAAGTTGTTTAAAGAAAAAGTTAAAAGATGGCATGACAAAAGGATACAAAAGCGTGAGTTTAATGTAGGTGATTATGTATTGCTATACAACTCTCGCTTAAGATTTTTTGCAGGAAAACTTCTCTCCAAATGGGAAGGTCCCTACGTTATCGAGGAGGTCTATCGTTCCGGTGCTATAAAAATCAACAACTTCGAAGGCACAAATCCGAAGGTGGTAAACGGTCAAAGAATCAAACATTATATCTCAGGTAATCCAATAAATGTTGAAACCAATATTATTGATACCGTAACCCCGGAGGAATACATAAGGGACACTTTCCAGACCGTTTCAGACTCCGAAAAGGAATAGGTATGTGGTACGGTAAGTAAACCGACTCCAAAACAATTTTTAAGGCAATATTTCTCCGTTTTGGAATATTTAGAAAAATATAAAAATAAGTAGCAGTCCGGGAAGGACACGAGGGCCCCACAAGGGTGGTGGGCGCGCCCCCCTACCTCGTGAGCACCTCGTGTGCCCTCCGGACTCCATTTTCTTGCACGATACGTATTTTGGTCGGTAAAAATTCATTATATATTCTCCTGAAGGTTTTGACTCTCGTATCACGCAAATATCCTCTATTCTTGTTTTGAGTTGTTGCTACTGCAGATTAGAGCAAGATGTCTTCTCAAGAGTCAGTCGGGGAGATCCGGGTATCTAATCCAGCACCGGAACCAAGGGCACACAGCGATGCTGACCACTTTGGGCCAGCAATGGAGGAAGAGATGGAGGCCGACTTGATGAGGGTAGATGCCATGGAGGATCAAGAAGTCAACTCTCGCCTCCAAGCTGGGTTTACGATGGGGGAACTACAGAGCTCAGCTATTCCAAACTCGGTTATCCCTTCCAATGTTAGATTTCTTTCTTATGAAAATGTGAGGAGGAGTGTCTCTTGTTCTCCCGCAGCTATGCAACACCCTTGGGTGCAAGGAGATTTAGCCGTTACTGGAAAGCCTCGCAAGGAAATAATGGACCTCAAGCAGCAAGTCAATAAGCTCGAGGAGGAGAACTGTATCTTGAGGGGAATCATCGCCAGGAATATTACACCAACCCCGAAGAAGGAGACATAATCACATGGGTATAGGCACTCCCCTTAGCAACTACCAAGCTTGGGGGAGGTGCCCCGATATCGTATCACCATCACAACTCCTATCTTTACCGTTTTTCTTAGTTCGATCCTATTAGTAGTATCTTGATTTAGTAGAATAAAGTCATGGCATGATCTAGTTTTGAATTTTTGCTTTATGATCCCTCTATGTAATCGAGTCCGTGAGCCATATATAATAAAGATTGGTGTTGAGTCAAGGGCTTGATTGTTTTTCCATGATCTTGGGTGAATAAAAGAAAAAGAATAAAAAGAAACAAAGAGTTCATATGGATCTTATTGAGAGTAATGACTTCACATAGAAAGAGTATGATGATTAAAAGTTGTTGGGAGTTGGCAAATATAGTTTTGGTCATCGTTGCAATTAATAGGAAGTAATAAAGAAAGAGAGGTTTCACATATAGATACATTATCATTGACATCTTTTATGATTGGGAGCACTTATTAAAATATGACATGCTAAAGGGTTGATGTTGGACAAGGAAGACAACGTGATGAGTTATGTTTTCTTATATCTAAGATAAAGTATGTTGTCATGGATCCTCTAACATGTTGAGCTTGCCTTTCCCCCTCATGCTAGCCAAATTCTCAGCACCAAGTAGAGATACTACTTGTGCTTCCAAATACCCCTAAACCAGTTTAGCCATGAGAGTCCACCATATCTACCTATGGATTGAGTA